>CM046008.1:64936505-66136505 GCA_025175895.1 Wurfbainia villosa
GGATCCGCTGCTGATGCATCTGCAGGTATCTGATCGTCCTCATCAGCAGCATCAGGGTCCTCATATCCCTCTGCAGCCTCTCTAGGCACTATAGGTGGCTCCCCACGTGCCCTAGGCGGAGGTCGAGGTGCCAGCTCCATCTGCCCATGTCCCATCCGCAGCTTCACCAACGAGAAGTTACGAACTGATATGCAGTCGTACACCTCAGATAGCGCCCACAGAGATCCCCTGTTAATGTTAATGCCTACAAACTCTATGTTGGTGCAGGGGCACTAGATAATCGAACCTGTGTTTTGATTATGGCAAAGACACAAAGTTAAGTTTACATCGTTATCTCACGAGCTAAATCAAGTGTGCAGAAAAGTGCTAAAGCTGAAGCTGAAGGCTAGCGACACCCGGAGGAAGCGACGGTGGTCGGGCGACACTCGAGTGACTTCTGAGGGAGCCGAAGGAATCAAGTGGAAGGCCGGAAGCGAGAGCTACTATTGAGGTAAGCTCGTGTGAGTGAGAGATTGTAAGGTCGTGTCCTCTTTATGGGGACGACCGTAGGCGGCGATCCGATTAAGACTTCCCATGGAAGGTCTAGGTCGAGATCGGACGGTCAGAAACCGTCGCATTTATCATTTTCCGAGCTAACCTCTTCTTTGCGTAAAAGTGGCCAGTGGCGGTCATTCTTTGGACATCAAGCGAACGGCGATGGGAGGTATCGATCGGTGATGGCGATGAATCGAGCCTTTGCGCTAGGTCAAAGCGGATAAGGTTTGACCACGGCCGCCAGCGATAAAAATTATACAAGTTCGTGATCATTCGAAAAGAGGAGACAAATTCAGGCTAAAATCTATAAAAGGAGGAGGATTCCAACTCCAAAGATCATCAAGTTTATTTATCAAGTGCTCCTGGCGTCAACGCTCCAACATCATAGCACGCGATCGACGACAAGTTCAAATCTCCTTCGTCGTGTGGCAAGTAATTATTTTATTGTATTATTTATTTTAATCGTAGCGAGGTGAGGTAGGCTTGTTGCCTCATCCTCGTACATTCGATTTTGTGATCGTTGTCTCCGACCTCCAGCGAGGAGGCGTTATAGTGCTTTGCCCTCCGTGCCGGACCGATAGGGCCTTGGAGTAGCAACCGCTGGGTTGTGAACCAAGTAAAAATAAACGTGTTCCTTTATTTTCTGCTGCTCTTACTCGTTTAATTGTCTACTCGAACGAAACGTCGAAAAGATTTACGATCGCTATTCACCCCCCCTCTAGCGACGCTTCTCGATCCAACAATTGGTATCAGAGCGGGGGCGCTAAGATTTGGTGAAACCACCAATCTAGCACGTTTTGGTTTTCTTTTCGTATTTTTCGATTCGTATTTTTCTTAGGTTTTTATTCCTCCTGCACTACTAATCCAAGACGAAGTCTTGGTACGTTTCTTTTTGTTGTGTGCTTGCAAGTATTCTCCCTTGGAGTAGCCGACGGTAAAATGACCATAACTTTTCGTACAAGTGGACTCACGTAACGATCTACCTACCAAATCGAAGCCCTCTGAGAGATCTACATTTCTTATGAGGGTGTACCCTCATAACAAGCTGTTTCCAGCCCCAAAATCCAACGTTCAGTAGCCTTTCGGGGACACCGAAGGTCATAAGTTTCTAGTTTTTGTTAGTTTCTTATTCTTCTTATTTATTTCTGTTTATTTCCTATTATTTCCCGCACTACTAATCTAAGACCAAGTCTTGGAATTCTCTTTGGTTTTTATTCGTGTTTTTGCAAGAGACTTAATGGCTCACATTGAGGGGTATAGCACCACCCGACCTCCGTTCTTTAACGAAAATGATTTCCGTTATTGGAAAGGTCGGATGGAGTGTTTCTTGAAAACACAAGTCGAGACTTGGATAATAATCCAAACCGGCTTTGCTCTACCCACCAATGATCAAGGAGAGCCCTTGGATTTCAATAAGTGGACAAATACAACCAAGAGGCAAATCGAAGCCGATGCAAGAGCAACTCAAATATTACAATGTGACTTGTCCAAGGAGGAGCTCAACCGCATCGGTCCATTCATTAGCGCCAAAGACCTCTGGAACAAATTGATTGATCTACACGAAGGGACACCCGATGCTAAGGTATGTAAAAGAGATTTACTTTTAAATAAACTGTACAATCTAAAGATGTAGGATCGCGAGACCGCCACCCAATTACATGCGCGGATCCAAGACATCGTCAATGGTCTTCACTCGATCGGGCAAGCCATAGAGAACCGGGACCTTATAAGGTACGCTTTAAATGCTTTCCCTAGGACTACCTTGTGGGCATCCATTGTCGATGTCTACAAGGTCTCTAAGGACCTTTCAAAGCTTAGGTTAGATGAATTATTTTTCGAGTTTGAACTTCACGAGCAAACTAACGTGGTCCGGGCCGAGAGAGGTATTGCTCTTCTTGTAGGACAAAGAAGTAAGCCACCTACTAGGCAAGTAGATGAACTCGAACCCGAAGACGAATTAGAGTCTGAATCAGAAGAGGTGGAAGCAATAGTGAACGTTGTGCGGAGAATGGTTTGAAAAGAAAGAAGGAAATTGAAGTATGAGAACCAAAAGAAAAAGGGAGCAAGGAAAGCGTTCCATGAAACTTGGGACAACAAAGAAGACATAGCTTACATGGCAAGACCGGAGGAGTCCGAGTCAGAATCCGAAGCCGAGTCCAACTATAACACCGACTCTGAACTCGAGGACTACTTCGAGAAGCAACTCAAAGCCGGACCAAAAGAGAAAATTAAGGTTAGCCACTCACTAATTCATACGCTTTACAATACAATTAAAATGCTTAATAGGAAATTAACTAAGTCCGAGTCTAGGGTTGAGTCGTTACTTGAGGAGGTTGAAACCCTCAAGCAAGAGGCTACTCTAACCTCTTCAACTAGTCAAGTTCAAGAGGGAAACTCAACCCAAATTGAAAAACTTGAGGAGGAGAATTCTCTCTTGAAAGGCCGAGTTCAAGAGGTTGAGGCTAGGTTGGAAAGGTTCACATTGGGATCTAAGAACCTTAATCGACTACTTGGAACCCAAAGAGCCGTGTACAACAAAGCCGGACTCGGATTTAAGTCAAAGACTACAAATAGGTCTTATATGTCTATCGTAAATCGTAATCATCAAAGAGTCCAAGCATGGGTCCCAAAGGTTTTATTGAACTCACATATAAGGACTAATAAGGTTTGGATTCCCCAGGATCAAGTTCATTATTTAAATATACCATATTGGTTCAATGGTCCAGGGGGAGCTAACACTAAAATAGTATACTCGCTTACTTAGCAAAATCATTGCATATTTTACTTAATTTTTAGAATGGCTAGATAGGGTAAATGGTTAGTCAACTCTTGACAACATAGTATCAGGACGCGGCGAGATGATAGTACGTTAGGGAAATAAAGTCTCGTGTATTCGAGCTAGATAAGGTGTATCTAGCTTGGTGCACTTGACCGAGTGGAACTAGCTGAAGCTACCTCGTCATATCTTAAACTAGTTAGATCAGGAGGTAACCCTAAGTGACTTAAGTGATATTTTCTTGAATTTGGCTTTGTCTAAGGAAGTGGTCGTTGTTCCGATCAAAGAAGGCCCCTGTGCCTCGCCACGACCTGGAAGCCAGTTTCTCGAAAAGTTACTTAACGATCTAAAGGTTAAATCCGAATCTAACCCAAGGTTGACTATCTTTAATCAATTTAAAATCATCTCACAAAACATATAAGGTGAACAAATTCTGAGACACATAGAATGGGTGAGATGTTAAGGATAATTGAAATATACTTAAAACAATCTTCAAAATACTACTTATTTTCTCAACTATTGTACTTAATGACTCTTTAGGCTAAATTTTAGCGCCCCCTACATCTCTTATACTTCATATATTTGACTAAGGGGGAAAGCAAACTAACCCTAAGGGTTATATTATAAACCTTTAGATTATTGGTGCAGAGGGACACACCTCGAACCAATCTATCTAACTATTGCTAGATGCATGTTTGGACTCGTATTTGATTTATCTAGATGCATGCATATATGATATTGTTTTTCAAACCCTATTTTATACAAAAACCCCAATTTTTTTTTGATTTATGGCAAAAGGGGGAGAAGAGCGAAAGTTAAGGGGGAGTAACACAAAATACAAAATTTGATTTTGAAAACCTAAGTATCTCTTTCAAAACTCACCTAGGGTTAAGGGGGAGTTTTGGTTAAGGGGGAGTTTTTGGAAATGTGGAAATGACATTCATCTTCTACTATACCTGTTTTATGCTTTAATTTTCCTTAACTTTGTGTTGGTTTGTCATAGATCAAAAAGGGGGAGATTGTTGGTGCAGGGGCACTAGATAATCGAACTTGTGTTTTGATTATGGCAAAGACACAAAGTTAAGTTTACATCGTTATCTCACGAGCTAAATCAAGTGTGCAGAAAAGTGCTAAAGCTAGAGCTGAAGGCTAGCGACATCCGGAGGAAGCGGCGGTGGTCGGGCGACACTCGAGTGACTTCGGAGGGAGCCAAAGGAATCGAGTGGAAGGCCGGAAGCGAGAGCTACTATCGAGGTAAGCTCGTGTGAGTGAGAGATTGTAAGGTCGTGTCCTCTTTACGGGGACGACCGTAGGCGGCGATCCGATTAAGACTTCCCATGGAAGGTCTAGGTCGAGATCGGACGGTCAGAAACCGTCGCATTTATCATTTTCCGAGCTAACCTCTTACTGCAGGGAAGTGGCCAGGCTGGCAGTCGACTGCTGGACATCAAGCAGACGACTGATGCTCATCAGTCGACTGATGGGAGGCATCAGTCGACTGATGGCGATGAATCAGCCTTTGCGCTAGGTCAAAACGGATAAGGTTTGACACGGCCACTTCGCGATAAAAATTATACAAGTTCGTGATCTGTTCCGAAAAAAGAGGAGACAAATTCAGAGGCTAAAATCTATAAAAGGAGGGGAGGATTCTAACTCCAAAGATCATCAAGTTTATTCATCAAGTGCTCCTACAACGTCAACGCTCCAACGCCGTCATAATGCAGACGCGATGACAAGTTCAAATCTCCTTCGTCGGCAGCAGTAGCAAGTAATTATTTTTTTTGTATTCTTTATTTTAATCGTAACGAGGTGAGGTAGGCTTGTTGCCTCATCCTCGTACATTCGGTTTTTGTGATCGTTGTCTCCTACCTCCAACGAGGAGGAGACGTTATAGTGTTTTGCCCTCCGTACGCGGTCTAGGACCGATAGGGCCTTGGAGTAGCAACCGTTGGGTTGTGAACTAAGTAAAAATAAACGTGTTCCTTTATTTTCCACTGCTCTTACTCGTTTAATTGTCTACTCGAACGAAACGTCGAAAAGATTTACGATCACTATTCACCCCCCCTCTAGCGACGCTTCTCGATCCAACGCTCTAACCATGCAGTGATGATGTGGCCAAAAGGCATATGCACTTTCCCTTGTACAGGGGATATGAAATGTACAATGCAATGAAACATGTTCAATGCAATGTTTATATCTAGTCTATGACGCATGGCGTACAGGAGAAAGAGATGGGGAGGCCAAATCTTGGCCAGACCCCGAGTCACAATCGGAAGAAAACACCCAACAATGACTTTGTAGAGTACATTGTCAGGTGCAGATAGCTCAGTGATAGGAAATAGGTTCTGAGCTGGTGGGCGAGGATGGCGAAAGACATGCTCATGCATGGAGTCCAATGAGATATGATCAAAGGGCTCAGGTAGAGGGGCATCGAAAGTAGGGTAAAATATGAAAGTATTAGCCGATGGCTTACACTCAAGAAACTTCTGCAATATCGCAGGAGTGAACTCTAAGTCACGTTTTGCAACGCGGATAGTGTAGGTAGGGCCATCGTCTACCTTCTTTAAGTTTTGATAGAACTCCTTAAGGAGATCATCATTTATGGCATGAGTGCATAATACTATTTTCATGAGATGATAATATGATAAAATTTCCATGACGTCACTGCAGTAACGCGTAAAGAAATCCCTATCAATGTACCTAACCAACATGGTTTGGTACAACCGTGATTCAACCTCAGGCGGGTCATTTCTACGGGATCGCCTATATGAATGCAATGCAATAAAATGAAATGCAAAGACACCAATACACGATTAGATCACAATGAGTTATAACAAAAAAAAATTAGGGTTTTAGAGGAGTAAAAGGTTATACTTTGGCGCCATTTAGGATGATGAGGAGAAGGTGGTCAGACACTGCTGAAGAGAGCGCCGAAAAGTTCGCCGGAGCAGTGGGTTCGCCGGAACCCTAATCGAAGAGGAAAAAATCGCCAGAGATGAGTGGATTAGGGTTGTGAGATGAGTAGTAGGAGGAGTTTGGCTGTCAAACCTAGGGTTTAGGTGGCCGGCGCGGTCGGAAGAGCTGGTCGGAGACGGAGATGGCGATCGGAGAGGAGGAAGAAGGCGAGAGATCGATCGTGAAGACGCCGAACCCTAGCGGTTCTAAGATTATAAATCGGATGCCGATGATGCAACATCACGATCGATGGCGCTTATGAGCGGTTTATCAACCAAGAATGATCACGCTGGGCTCAAGACTCGATCACGAACATTCAGACGAGCTACAAGAATATCGCCGATCGATGCGATCACCACTGACCGCCGCTGAGCACTGATCGACGATCCTCCGCTCGATGAATAGTATTATCACGATCGATGTATCCTATCACCGATCGATGTATAAACAAATAAGTCCTCGAAGCGACTCGATTGCTGGACTCACGATCGCTACAAGATGATCACCGATCGATAATCAGACAATGATCGATTTCGATTTCACTCAAATTGTAAAATCTCGATTTCTTTATCCAACTTGTTTCGTTTTCTCATGTTTAATCTTGTATATCGAATATATTAATGTTATGCTTATATTCATGTATTCGTTAATGTATTTTGATATTTTATTTCATTTTAGCAAACATTAACATCCAATGGTTTCAAAATCCTAATATCTCATCCTTTCTAAGTGTTGAAATACACAATCTAGGTAAAAGACTTGTTTTGTGAGATGCAATCCACCCTAGACATTCCTTCCATGCAAACACATGGTGAAACACATGAAGCATGGTAAGTGCAAGACATCAAGGTGTGTGACACTTGAGTATCACTCTTGATGTAACTTCTACACCTTAAAAACACTTCTCTTGATACATTAATTCCTAAAGTGTGCTAAAGATCAAAATGACACACTATGACCTCTAAATCTAGATTGTGCCAGTTTTATTGATTTTTCATGATTTCAAAAATATATTGGCACATCCTAAAATCTTTTAGGATAGAATATCAAACCTATTTCCAAGGTATCAATAACCTTGAAAATAACCTAACATGTCAACTTTGCTATGGTTGAGTTAACTACCCATCCAATCAAAGTTGACACATCCTAACCCATTTAACGTGAATCAATCACGCTCTTTGGAACCCAAAATCTATTTGAGCTCATTGGATTAATTAGGTATTCCTTAGGGATGACTTCCTTAGATACCCTTTTAATGACCCTTCTAGGCTTGTTAGCCTTGGTCATTATGGTCTTGCCATGGTTAGTCTTAGGGATTGCCTCCCTAATGACCTTCTTAATAGCTTCCTTAGGTTTCTTAGAAACCCTAGCCACTAAGCACACACTATGGTTGGCCTTAGGAATAATTTCCCTAGAGACCTTGGTTTTCTTAGATCTAGGTTTAGTTCCATAATCAAATGGAACATTGTGATAAGTAGGCATTACTTTCTTAGACATAGGTTTGTGACCCAAACCTTGTCTCCTAGATGATTCTTGCCCCTTACACCCTTTTTGTTGACTTCTAGATCCTAGAGTTTGACACTTTGACCCTTTAAATTGATTTTGCATATTTGCAAGAGTCTTTTCCAATTTCTCAAGCTTTGACCTCAATGCTTGATTTTCTAACTCTAATTGCCCAAATGATTTTTGATTAGATTTTTGGGCATTACCAATCTCTTTAGACATATGTCTACCCTTATTGGGATTGATGCCTAAATGGTTTTCGATTTTCTTAATTGTTTTCTTAGGAAGGACATTTCTAGGGACATTAGTCCCAAATTTCTCCTTCTTTGAAATAGACCTAGAGTTATCATTTCTAGATTTCTCCTTAGTCCTAAAACCAATATGTTTAGCTTCTAGACAACCATAATTATTATTTATAGCATGCTTTGATTCATGAGTAATAGCAAAATTATTTGAATTAATTCTAGCATGCTTTTGCTTAAAATTTAAAGAATGAGCATTATGAAAATATACCTTAGGGTTAGTCTTAGAGACTCCCCCTACTTGTGAAGCTCCCTCCTTTCTTCTAGGACATTGGCTCCTATAGTGTCCCGGTTGTTGGCATTTGAAGCACACCACGTGCTCCTTGCTCTTCTTGGTGGGGACACCGACATCCTTGACTTTTTCATTGACTTTTGGTGTCGGAGGAGATTTCTTAACCCTTTTTGGACACTTACTCTTGTAGTGTCCGGATTCCCTACACTCAAAGTATATTATATGATTTTTATTTACAATTGACATGCTTGAGTTACCCATGGTGGTGGTAGGTGCCGGAATTGGAGATTCTTCATCTTAACTGGACGTCGAAGCTTTCTCTTGTTGCTCCGGAGTGGAAATTCTTTCCTCCCCCTCAATTCTAGAGGTGGAGGTGTCTTCTACTTCTTCCACCTCCTCTTCCACCGATCCGGAAGTTGACTCCTCTTCAACTTCCGATTCCTCACTTGCTCGTGAGGATGATGAACTCTCTTCATCCTCTTCCTTATCTTCTTCTACTTGTGCCAAGTGGGGCTTCTCATTGAACTTGGCCAATTTGTCCCATAGCTCCTTGGCATCAAGATATTCACCTAGCCTAGACAAGACATCATTAGGTATCAAATCTTCTAAAAGTTTTGTTACCTTGGCTTCCATTTTTAATTTTTGTCGTTGCTCTTGGGTCCATTTCTTCAACTTGAGGACTTGTCCCTTCTTATCCCGAAGAGGTTCAAAACCTTCTACGAGGATGAACCAATCCTCTATATCCATCATCAAGAATGTCTCCATTCTTGTTCTCCACGTCGAAAAGTCTTCTCGATCATATGGCGGTGGAGTGTTGATGTCCCATCCAAGCTTGTCTTAGAATTCCATCTTGTTCCTCTAGCGTCTTGACTCCGGGTTGTTAATCCATAGAAGAGCCCCGGGCTCTGATACCAATTGTAGGATATTTGAGGTCGCTAGAGGGGGGGTGAATAGCGTCGTACTTATTCGATGATGGAATTCGTTCGCGTGTTCGTCTACAATTTTGTTAGCGCAGCGGAATAACAATAATAATAATGATAACGAAATATACAACACGCAAACACAAATATTTAACGTGGTTCGGAACCGAACGGTTCCTACTCCACAGATTGGGTTCGTACGAACCCTAGCGATGCCAATCACACACCACTATGATAAACACTCCTTCTCGACACAAGTCGGAGGCGGAGAAACCCCTTACAAGCGATCTTACAACAGTAAGAAACAAAAACAAGCAATTACAACAATTAATGTGAAAGACAAGTAAAGAAAAACTTTACAACACTTGCTTTTGGTTGCTTGAATGCTTGATTGTTTGATTAGCACTTGGAGACCTGATTTGCAGTAACAAATCGCCCCTAAAGCTCTCAAAAACCGGATCCATTTTTCTCCATCACGAGCTCCTTTTATAGCTTCAACCTGTGCTGGAAAATGTCGATCAGTCGACTGCTCGGGACCATCAGTTGACTGATCACACTGTTGCTGTGAGATAATGGTGTAATCCACATTGGAAAAGTCCAACGGCTAGGACATCAGTCGACTGATCATGAGCATCAGTCGACTGATAAGCCATCACTCGACTGTTCGTCCCAGCGGTCGAGTGAGACTCCACTCTGTACCCCAAAATCCGAGCATCAGTCGACTGATCACACGATCAGTCGATTGCTCGGCCAATCAGTCGACTGCCCACCTATAGCAGTCAACTACTAGGGCAATTCCCGCAGTCAAACCCTAGTTGACTACGCCAGTCGACTGCCACATGGTACCAGTCGACTGGCACACCTCAAACATGAGGTTTTAACCCAAGTATGGTGCCCCCATACTTGCTAGACCACCCTTAGCCTAGACCAAAGCCTTCTAGCCACCTCCATCAGCCTTACGCCTCTCGGATCCCTCCAAGTCATCCATGACTTGTTCATTCATCGCGCTAGCCTTCAGGTGCTTCCATCGGCTATGTCATGCTAACGGTGTCTACACCGCCAAGGCATATTGGACTTACGCCGCCAAGACTCCGCTTGGACTTTACGCCGCAAATCATTGGACTTATGCTGCCAAGACTCCCGCTTGGACTTTACGCTGCCAATCATTGGACTTATGCTGTCAAGACTATCGCTTGGACTTTACGCCGCCAATATCAAACCCCTTGGACTTCTCAAATGCCAAGACTCAAGCTTGGACTTTCCCTTGCCAACCCATGTTGGACTTTCCATGCCAAGACCCATGCTTGGACTTTCCCAAATGCCAAGTGTCCCACTTGGACTTTCCATAATCACATGGTCAACCCTAGTCAACCATCAAAGTCTCCCTCGAGTCAAACTCGAGTCCAGTTAAATATAACCCGGGTTGATTGTATAAACAATCTCCCCAAAATATCAACAGACATTAATGTCAAACATCAATGTCAACTTACTTTGTCAAATATCAAAACATCTCTCGAGTCAAACTCGAGTCTGGTCAATCGTGACCTGGGCCGATTGTACTAACAAATCACTCTATTTTTGCTCCAAAAATGCACCGTTTTCCCATGAAATGCTATCCTGCACACAAAAGTACAAAGAGCAGACCTCCGAACTAGAAAATAGGAAATGCATGCAAAATAGAGTGACATATGCATGAAACTAACATAAAATTCAATGAGATGTGAGCGAAAACTACTCCTAAAACCCTATATGTTTTGCTCACATCACTTCCCCCAGACTTAAATCTTTGCTTGTCCTCAAGCAAACCTCAGTGCCATGAAATTTTTAAAAAGATATTGTTCCATACTTAGCATGTTAACTAAATTTATCAAGTGGTATTTACAATCAAAGCAAAATAAATCATTCTTAGGGGATACTCATTCCATGGTGAGTTAAGTCGTCATCCTATAACTTTCCTAAGGTCTCCGGCTCTTAAGCACTTACCTGCCCAAAGTGAGGGTCGTTCCCTAGATCTAGCATAAAGTCTCAAAGGCGTGCTCGGTATTGAGAGAAATTGGTAGGTGTTTCCCCAGTAACCTAACTCGGTCTCAAAGGGACACCTAGCCATTTCCCCCCATGACAACTATTTTTTATCCCTCATAATCTTCTCTCTCTCTCTCTCTCTCTCTCTCTCTTTTGTTTTCTTTTTCATTTATTTTTTTCTCTCTTTTATTTCTCTTTTCTTTTCTCTCTTTTATTTTTTTCGACTCACTGGGATTTTGATTTTTCCGAATGGGCTTACACAATCCGAGCATCTCCAGTAACTAAAATGCTAAACCTAGAGTCACCTATGGATTTCAAAGTACTAGACTACTAAGATGAATCATAACTAGGTATGTACTAGATTCTCCCTTTCAGAGTGTTCGACATGTGTAGGTGTAAAAATAAAAACTAACCAGCGTAAGTTTAGAACATTCATTAGAACAAATAAAATAAAATACCACGAGAAAAATGAAGTTAATCTACCTATGGGAACAACTCATGTAAGTAACTTAAACAAAAATACTACTGAGGCATCTTTACAGATAACAAAAACTAAGTGTTGAAAGAAACTCAACAACCTATGTATGAACAAATGAATGCTAACAATAATGCAAACACCAAGAAAGAAACTACTGCTAGATACAAAATAAAATTTGGGGTCCCCCCAGACTTATACGAAACAATACCTCTAATATTATGGTCGAGGCGGGAAGTCTGGTAGTCTCAGCATGTCAGGATCCTGGGAAAACCTGGTGCTAAGCCGCTGCTGCTACATGTATCATGTGGTCGATCTGAGAGCTGGTGGATGCAGCGGCTGCTCTGTGCTCCTCCTCCAGGGCCCGCTATGTCTGCTGGGTACGCATATGTTGTCACATCTCCTTGCAGTAGGTGTCCTTCTCCTGACGTCGAGCATCCTTCTCCTGAAAGTAAATACGAGCCTCGTCGTAGAAGTCCTCGGCCCACTGGAAGTTCTCCCGTAAGCCTATAAACCCCGCTTGCGTATAGGAGCTATGATCATCCCATCGCTGCCCCTGCGTCTGCTGCTCAGCGTATTTGTCATCGAGGCGTGATCGAAACTCCGAGAAATCATAGGCAGAAGTACCTGCATCCTGCTCAAAAGTAGAAAAAGAAAACGGTGCAGGTGTAGGCTTTTCACGTGGACTAGGGGGCACGATACGGCCGTGTGAAATCACACGGCCTGACCATGTGCGCCTCTGGAAGTCAGGGCACGACCGTGTGAAAACACACGGCTTGGCCGTGAGCCCTTTGTTTCTTTTCTTGTGGTGCACAATGGTCTGATTTCTCTCACTCACTTCACCACATAAACTTAAAATGACTTTTGTTTTTACCTGGCAAGTTCTTTCCTTACCTACAAATGTTGAATACCATAAATCAAAGTTCGAATTAACTAAATGCATGCAATAGAATCAAAGGGAAATCTAAAGACTAAACTTGGGTTGCCTCCCAAGAAGCGCTTTGTTTAAGGTCTTTTAGCTCGACCTTATTCCTACGTTTCATTTGAGGCATTTGAATCTTGCTCGTGGGGGAGCAAGATACTTGCTCACTTTATGCCTCTTGCCTTGTGGTCCTCCATCACTATATCCTTTAAATCTTGCTCGTGGTGGGGCCAAATACTTTCTCAACTTTTGTTTCTTGCCTTTTGATCCTCCATTACTATATCTTTTAAATCTTCCTTGGGGAGGGGCAAGATACTTGGGTGCTGCTTTCCTTGACTCGAGGTTTAACATGCTTAGTCTCAACGAATCATCAATAGTTTGGTCATGATATTCTGTTTCATCCATATGCTGTAAAAAATGTAACTCACCACAAATATTCTCACCAAAAGATTTATTAGTAGATTCTATCATGTCAAATTAAATTTTATCATTACAAATCACTAGGTGAGCTTTGTTATTGGTAACTAAAGTTTTGGTGAGGGATAAAGCAAGCTCTTCTAGACCCTTGAGGTTAGGAGGTATTTTGATTGAAGCAATGCACTCCTCGATTAAAGTATCAATTATATAATCCTCAAGTTCTCCTTCTAGTGGTGATTGAATGGATTGTCCTTCTCTACTTCCAATGTCATCTACGTCCTCCTCATCCATTCACTCAAAGTGAGTCCCTATCATATTAGGTTTAATCCAGTCATCAAAGTCACCTTCTAGTCGTTTGGTTTCTATCCTAGCTAGATCCCATTCCATCATCTCTGCAAATTGTTGGCTATGCTCTTTGCATTCCCTAGTAAAATTATCTAGCGGGGCTTCTAAGTGGGGGCTTGGTCCTAGATAAAATTTGCATGGTGACTCATAGTTCTCATTCTCATTTTGGAAACGATATTGGGTCTATGTCTGCAAATGCCGCCGTCGAAATTCATCATTCGCCGCTTGTTCTGTTTGAATGAAATCTTCCATCATCTGCTCAAGTTGGGATTTAGACGGACAATATTGAGGATTTAAGTACCCAAGGTCATAGCTATATGAATAAAAATCATCTTGTGGCCACTGGTTGTAATTGTAGGTGACATCTTCTTGTTTAAATTGCAAAGGTTCGAATATATCCAGACAATCATTAATGGTATGCCATGTTTCACCACAATGTTCACAATAAATATTACCAAAACTTACAGCATTAAATTAACCATAATCAGGAGTAAAAGTATGCATCGTTATATGCAGGAAATTATAAATAAGGAAGGAGCAACTGAATAAACAAAACTGAAATAAAATAAAATAAAACAAGAAAAGTAAATCTATCCTAAGTCCGATCCAATTTACCACTGTTCGATTTGATATCGAATCGATCAGTCCCCGACAACAGTGCCAAAAACTTGATGCGCACGGATGTGACCTCGAATCTCGTGACGAATATCGTCGAGGACTCAAACCGCACGCTCGCGCTCAACGCTTGCAAGTGCACGGATGTCATCAAGTAATAAAGATTATCGATCCCACAGGGACTGGAATTCGAATACCAATATACTTAGTGGTTGTAATTGTTCGGACATGATCTCTAAGAGGTTATGGTTGGTGAGGGCAGTCGGTGGACTCTACTCTGTACAGTGTCACATGGAGGAGGAAAGGAGTGTGCTGGGGTCTTCAAAGGTGATTCTAGGACTTCGGTTTCGCTTGCGTATCACAGAACAATATTGTCAATTGGCGTTGTCTAGACGTCTACCTACGATTTTGTGGAAGGGACATCATACACTCTCCCACAGAGCCGTCGCATTCACCGGGAGCTATCTCCGCCCACAAGGACGAGATAGAGGGTACGAGGATGCCAAATCAATCCCTACGGTGGACCGTTTCCGATTCCACCGCACCCTTTTCCCTGCAGTTGTAGGAGATCAGGTTTACCCCTAGGTTCCTTAATTAAATCTCCTAAATTTTAGATTGCGAGGGTTGTCACCACCTCGTATCGTATAAGCACAGTGGAAAGAAAGTCAAACACACGTAGATATAATAAAGAGCAACTACCAATTGTCAAATCAAACTTATGGCCAGAATTCAATATGAACCAACATTGTTTATGTACACAAGCTACTCCCTAATCCTAGAATCGAAAGTACTACTCCATAAATATGAAGGAAGAATCACAAAACATGTTTAAGTTTGAATACAATAGAGATAAAGCGCAGAAATAGAGATATACGATGCTTCGTGATCTTCTCTCCGCATTGTATTGCAAGTTGTGGACCTCCGACGGCGTTCCTCCTCCCCATTGCGAGTTACCGAAGCTTTTTAGGGTTTCGGCATGCCGTCCTAGCCGTCGTGCCTCTCCCCTAGGGTTTGGGAGCCCTAGGGCGGCTCCCTCGTCATCCCTCGCCTCTTGGATGAGTTTCCTATATATAGAGGCAGCTCCGGCATTCCATAAATGCTTGAAAAACCCTATTTCTTTGAATTCGCGGTGCCGCCACACGGCCGTGTGAATTTCACACAGCCTGGCCGTGTGCAAGGCTGGAAAACAGGTGAAATCTCGGCTGAAAATTGAGCTGGAAAAAAGGCATGGCCGTGTCTTTTTCTGGAGCCTCCGTTTTGATCTGTTTTGCTTCGAAAACATGCCCAAGTCTTGGGACATGGCCAGTGCATGTTCCCTAAAGTCTGTGCTCGACAAATTACTCCATTTTGCTCTAAAAATGTGCTATTTTCCCATGAAATGCTATCCTGCACACAAAAGTACAAAGAGCAGACCTCCGAACCAGAAAATAGGAAATGCATGCAAAATAGAGTGACATATGCATGAAACTAACATAAAATGCAATGAGATGTAAGCGAAAACTCTCTTAAAACCCTATATGTTTTGCTCACATCAGATAGCTAGACACCCCCAGACTGGACACTCCCACCTGAGATAAAGTCTCCAAGAAGTTGCTGATGAAAGCCCTAACAACAAACGCAATAATCCAGCTGCAAGGTTGGATACTTTTGCTGAAATGCCTCTGACCACCAGAGAGTATATATGATGAGGCGATGATCATTTCGGAGGGAGCAACATGGAACTACCCCGATCACATCAAGAGAGCACTCACCTCCATCCGATCCATCCCACTCCTAGCCTGGATTTCTTACTGAACCGCCTCCAACTGCCAGGAGCTCAGGGGAGTTTGTTATATCCCATCTATTTTTCTTTTCATTGTATATACCCTTCTTTCACTTCATTTTACTTTATTTGTTTTTGTTTTAGTTGTTATGTTTCGTTTGTTGAGTTTTATTTTGTCGGTGCTTTCAAATAAATTTTCTATGCGTTCCTTTATATCATCTTAGAAGTCGTGAAAGCTAGTTAAATTTGATTGTCAAGTTTTGGGGATTTATTGTCATGAATGGATTATTTGATTGCATAGGGTTACTCCTTGGTGATGGATTCTGTGTTGATAGATTAAGATGATTTTTTTCATTCCCAGTGAGGATTGTGCCTGTTTTTATTGCTTGAGTGTGGTGCACTTATGGTTATTGTAACTCTAGAACTTGCTTTGATTCTTTCGAGACCACACAATCATAGGTTTGCATGATTACTATGAAGGCAATCTCACTTGTTTCCCTTTACTTCTTTTGTTGTCACATGCTATTCGAATAATTTCCTTATCACACGTCATATCATTTTCATTATTTATCCCATCATCTTTTCTACATTTTCATCATGTCATTTCTCTTCCATTTCTATTTTTGGATGTGGAATATTGAATGTTACATGATGAGTATTTTGCCCGGGACGGACAAAAGTTTAAGTGTGGGGGAGAGAGTAGCTTAGGAGAATTTAGTGGAAGCATAGGCGAGTTGTGCTTGATCACCATGAGCTAGCCATGCTCTTTATCTTTTTAGTTGAGCTTGATGTTGGAGCATAGGGAAGTGCACTACATGTTGAAAAAAAAAAGTGAAAAAAAAAGTTTGAAAAAAAAGCTGAAAAAAAAGTTTAAAAAAAAATTGGGTACCCATGAAATAAAAAAAAAGTATTGTGAAAATTTTGACATATGGTGTCATTCATTTTTACTTATGTGTGATAGTATTTTTGTTAATGACATCCCTTGTTGCAGTTATTAAGAGATTTATTGTATATCATGAGTAGTTTTGTATTGAAGAATGTGATAAGGGTTGTTTACATATTTATTGGGTTGGATGAAAACTTTTGGGGCACTGCTTTCTTGTACTCATCTATGTAGCATTTCAGTATTTCCATATCTCCTTGCATTTCTGTAGCTATTTCATGTTTTATCTTTCTTTCCTTACACACATATCATTATTTGCTTTTATTCATGTTTCCCTTGCATTCTTAATAAGCCTTCAGTGATTGTGCATTCTTATGTGTATATAGTGGTGAAGGTAGAAGAAAAGCAAACATATGGTAGTGCATAAACCATGAGTAGCTTGAGTGAACTCTACTATTATCTGCTTATGAGAGAGAGAGAAGCCACCACTTATCTTGTGAGGCTTAATCATTCATAGTCTATTCATGATGGATTGAAGTCACCATGTTTGTTAACCTGTGCAGGATTTGAGTCCATGATTGTTTGAGTCTTTGAGAGTTGACAATCCTAGGTAACTTTCTTTCACAATTTTCTATGTATGCTTGGGAATTGCTAGAGAAATATACTTTTAGTTTTCTTTGCTTGCTCGAGACGTGCAAGAATAAGTGTGGGGGAATTGATCACTATCATTTTATTGCATTATTTTGATCCTTAATATCACGGTTTTTATCCTTTCTAGTGATTTATTATTGATTATTTGCATGTTTTATGAGTTGGATTTATTTTGGACCTTATTGTAAATTCTCTTAAATTTGTGGATTTATATGCAAATTTTATACCTTATTTGTAGGAGATCGAGATGAGCCACTGGACTAGACTCAAGTTGGATCAAATATGACTTCATCTAGGACGAGAAAGATCATTTCAAACTGGATTAATCTGGACCTTTCATCAAGATCTGAAGCAATGTAATCAAGGGACAAGATCTGATCAATCTGGATCGTCCACTGTGATTGGCTTGATCTGAGCCATTGATCCAGATTTGGAGCGATCCGACCCATACATTAAGATCTACACATCTTGGGCGTACATCTGGACCGTTGGATCTCGATTCTTCCTTCAGAATTATCAGATCCAGCCATCCAGAGTTAAATTGATTAGCACCGTTGGATGGAGCAGCTTAATTAAGCAAATAATGGATCCATCAACCCTATCTTAATTGGACGGCTTGGATTAAAGGGGCTCAGATCGGACGGCTTAGAAAAATCATTTAATCATCCTCTCCATGCGCATCGCACAGAAGACCCAAGCGCAACAGAATCACCGAGTGAGCGCCGACGCCGCTGCCTGCTCCTCGCTGGCGGGCAAGCGTCGGCGCCGCCGCCTGCTCCTCGCAGGCGAGTGACGGCGGCGACATGCAGCGAAGCTGTGGATTCATGGGCGACAGCCACGGCGACGTCCCCTTCCTCGCGAGCGACGGCGGATGCTTCTTCCTCCTCACGCGCGGCGAGCAACGCTTCCTGCACAGCATTTCCGACGGCCTCCTTCCATCCAAGCCGGCGGCGAAGCACAGAGACTTCTTCTTCAATCGCGACAGAACAACCAACGCAAAATGCGCGATTGTCTTCTTCCCCCTTTTCATTTTCGGCGGTGTTCCGGCAGCCATCCAGCGGCGTCTCATCCACCTTCCACCCATCCAAAGCTTCACCGAGCGGCGGAGCGGAGATTTTCATTTGGGCAGACTGCAGCTTCACCGATCGGCTGGGAGTTCGGCCATCTTCACCGGCACTTCTATGATGCCTGGCAACCGGAGCTGAGCTACCCTAGCTGGACGTGGTCGCAGAAGGCTGGGTGACCTTCTACTGCCGTGGTCGCGGCATCACCTATTCCAGCTCCGCAGTCCTTGATTTTCCAATTTCCGACGGAAGCACTCTATTCCATCGCCGGCGAAGAGTTTCAGCTTGTAATCCGGTTCCATCCTCTCCACGTAGCACCGGCAGTTCCGTTGTAGTATAGTTGTGAGTATACTCGGCTACAACCGAGAGACTCGGGTTCGATCCCCGACGGCGGAACTACGGGCTGCTCCACCTTCACAGAGTCATCCATAGATTGTTAGACTCCGATGTCGTTGTAGTATAGTGGTGAGTATACTCGGTTATAATCAAGAGACCCGGGTTCGGATCCCGACAACTACACCAGACTTCGACAGTTTCGTGCCATCCACCGGAGAAAAGGGCTCGCTTCATCCATCAATTCAGCACTTGCCGGAGGATTTCCAGCAAGGATCCAACCATATCATCCACCGGAGGAGCTCGATTGGATTGTCGTCACCGTCGTGGAGTGATTGGTGGTTATATTTGGATTTGATCCATTGATTTGGATGTTTATCTTGTTTTATTGCACTGTTTGTTTACTTTACGTTATGTTTGGATTCACGAATTGAACTTGTCAAAAACCCCCAAAACTGTTATTGTAGTTGACTTGTAGTTAGTTTGTAGTTTAACTGTAGTCTAATTTGTAGTTGTCTTGTAGTTTACATTGTAGCTATTTCGTAGTTTGACTTAGAGTAATTAGTAGTTTCATTTGGTAGTTTAGTTGTAGTTTAATTATGATGCTTAGCTTAATTAATTGTTAGTTTGATTACTTATCTGTTTTAGTGTTAATTTCATTAGTTAGACGTGTTTAATAGTAAGTTAGATTTATTTCATGTTTTCCTTTACACACATGTTAGTTTGCATTTGACTTGTTGTTCAATTTCCTGCACTGTCTTTATGTTTTCGAATGTTTTCCTTTGCATGCTTAGTTTAGATCTTCTTTAATTTCATTGTCATCTTAGTTAGTTAGATTAATGCTTTAATTACCTGCATTATCTTCCATTCAGTAGGATTAGCAATAATTAGAAATACTAAGTTTACTATTCTGTCGATTATACTCGTTGGGAAACGATCCGGGTCATTCACTATGCTATATTAGTGTAGAGGGGGTTCGGTAATTAATTTGAAACAGTACCACGACATAGATTCACCGTTATCAAGCATCAAGCGCACGGCTCTGCAATGCTCCTTCGCGTCTCTTGCCCTCGAAGTATGCTTCCTTGGCTTCGCTTCAAGTCATCTCGTCCGACGGTCCCTCGACAGTATCAAGCGCACGACTTTGCAATGCTCCTTCGCCGACTCAAGCACGAGGTTGTGAGTTGGTGACACTTGCCTAAGCTCCATGTGCGAATTACTAAGTCCTGCAAGACTCCAACGCACATATCAAATCCAATCATCCTAACTTAAACTCTTTGCCACACACATCAAAACCATATCACATGAGTTGATTGCCCTAACAAAAAACATTGAAGTTATCAATGGTTTTGAATTTTGTATCAATCTCAACATTTAATGGGTATTTTATTTTTCAAATATTTTTCACTCATAATGATTTACTTAAGTATTATACATATGAATTTTCATAATTTTTTCGATTTATGTATAATTACTTATAATTTTCTTAATTTCAATTTCTGAACTTGATTTCTGCATTTGCAGAAATCAGTCGAGTGTCATGGATGGTAGTCGACTGGCGTCAAGATCAATCGACTATTGACTAATAGAGTCGACTGCCAATGGTTGATTTTGGGTAAACAAGGTTGGTTTAGCCCGATTTCAACTATGTTAGTCTACCCTAACTGCTCCTAACCATAGGATATGTTTTGAAAAACAATATAAATGGTGAAAATCCATTGGATATGGATTAGGAGCGTTGTTTAGGGTGTGTATCAATTTTAAGGTGTGTGAAAGTTTAAGGTTAAACTTTTGCCCTTGATTCTGATGGTTTAGTGTTCCTATAGGCTTAGGGACTTTCCAAGAATATTGTTGGTGCAATGGTCAAGGGGGAGCAAGCCTTTAGGGGAAGGTTATCCATTATGGGATGATGGATGTGTTTTTCCTCATAAGGGAGAGAATTTTAAAAATCTAGAGAAGTGAGGATTGTCTCTCTTTAGTGATATGAGACTTATCACTATGAAGAGTTAAGACTTCCTAGATGTTTTTGGATCAAGGGGGAAATTATAAGATCTCATTGGGATATGAGACATTGACACCCTTGGGGAGAACCTTTTTGATGTATGTCAAAAAGGGGGAGAATTGATGTGGGAGAATTCTGTGAGAATTGATGGGAGAATGTGAGAATTCCTAATTTGGAAAATTGGAAGGATTAGATTTGAGTTAGTGTTCTAACTCAAAGGTGTTGGTTTTTGTCAAACATCAAAAAGGGAGAGATTGTTGGTGCAATCGATCCAGGTCACGATTGACCAGACTTGAGTTTGACTCGAGTAGTGTTTTGATGTTTGACGGTGAGTTGACCATTGTTTGACAATGGGTTGACTATATGGTTGACATGGGGTTGACCATACAATAGGAAAGTCCAAGTCTTGGGTACTTGGCATGGGATGTCCAAACATTAGTCTTGACAATGGGAAAGTCCAAGTCTTGGGTACTTGGCATGGAAAGTCGAAGCATGAGTCTTGGCAATTGGAAAATCTAATATGGGTTGGTAAGGAAATTCCAAGGGAGTAGTTTTGGCCACGTAAGTCCAATTGTGTAGTCTTAGCAGTGTAAGTCTACGCCATGGGTACTTGACAATTGGGAAGTCCAAGGGTGTTGTCTTGGCCATGTAAGTCCAAGTGTGTAGTCTTGGCAATGAAAGTCCAAGTTTTGGGTACTTGGCAATTGGAAAGTTCAAGGGTTGATATTGACGCCTTAAAGTCCAAGGGTAGAGTCTTGCCAGCATAAGTCCAATGGTTGGTGGCGTAAAGTCCAAGTGTGTGTCTTAGCAGCGTAAGCCCAATGTGTCTTGGCAGTGTAGACCAGCTTAACATGACAATAGTCGATGGAAGCACCTGAAGGCTAGTGTATGAATGAACAAGTCATGGATGTCTTGGAGGGATCCGATAGGCGTGAGGCTGATGGAAGTGGCTAGAAGGCTTAGGTCTAAGCTAAGGTTGGTTTAGCAAATATGAGGGCATCATTCTTGGGGTAAACCTCATGGTTGAGGTGTAGCAGTCGACTGGTGATGTGAGCGAAATATATAGGATTTTAGGAAAAGTTTTCGCTCACATCTCATTTCGTTTTATGTTTGTTTCATGCATATTCTACTTTATTTTGCATGCATTTCTAGTTTTCTGGTTCGGAGATCTACTCTTTGTACTTTTATGTGCAGGATAGCATTCCATGGGAAAAACGACGCGCTTTCGGAGCAAAAAGGAGGCATTTGGCAGCTGGACACAGGGTGGGACACGACCTAGGCGTGTGGCTACACACGACCGTGTCCAGGGTTCGAGAATGGCTGCCACAGCCTTACACATGGCCTGGCTGTGTGTTTTCACATGACCGTGTGGCGGCCATGCAACTTGACGCGACTAAGGGTTTTTCCAGATTTCGCAAGGATCCGGCGTGATGTCTATATAAGGAAAGCTACGCCCAAACCCTATGGGGAGGCACGATGGCTAGGACGACACTCTGAAGCCCTAAAAAGCTTCGGGAACTCGCAATAGGGAAGAGGAAGGTCGTTGAAGATCCAAGTTCTGTACTTCAACGTCGGAGAGAAGACCATATTGCATTGTAATTTCCATTCTTTGCATGTTATCTATTGTTTATTTGAATATGAACGTGATTTGTGTTTCTCCTCTCATATTTATGGAGTAGTTTCTTCGATTCTAGGAATAGGGAGTAGTTTGTGTGCGTAGAACATGTTATTCAAAATTAAATTCTGATCTTGAGTTTGTATTTACAATTGGTATTTGTTTAGACCGATATCTATGTGTTTTGGTTTTCTATCTACTGTGCTTAGTCGATATGAGGGGTGACAATCCTCGTATCTAAGACTTAGGGGAATTAAAGAGAAACCTAGGGGTTGACCTCATCTCCTATAACTATGGATAGAAGGGTGCGATAGAATTGGAAATGATTCGTCGCAGGGATTGATTCGGCATCCTCGTACCGACTATCTCGTCCTTGTAAGGCAGAGATAGCTCTTGATAGATGCGAAGGCTCATCGGGGGAGTGTATGATGTCCCTTACACAAGGCCATAGTTAGACATTTAGATAATACTCAATTGATATCATATTTTGCGACACACAAGCGAAACCGAAATCCTAGAATCCCTTCCAAAGACTCACAGCAAGCCTTTTCTTCTTCCGTGTGACACCGTATTAAGTTAGGACCGCCAACAACCCTTGCAATCACAAACATTAGATTTGACTTCCGAACAATAACATCCACCAAATAGATTGGTACTCAAATCTCAGCCCCTATGGGATCGATAAATCTTTTTATTACTTGACGACATCCGTGCACTTGCGGGCGTTGAGCGCGAGCGTGCGCTTCGAGTCCTCGACGGTCTCCGTCATGAAATTTGAGGTCGCATTTACGTGCATCAATTTTTTGGCACTGTTGTCGGGGACTGATTGATTCGATATCGAATCAAGAAGTGAATAATTGGATCGAACTTAGGATTAGATTTATTTACTTTCTTTTTATTTTACTTTATTTACTTTAGTTTTGGATTTTCCATATCTAGATTTAGTTTTTATTTTATTTTAGTAGTAGTTCTACATTTTCTTATTGGCTCTTTGATTTAGTTAGCTAGATTAGTTTATTTCTTGTTTCTAAACTTTAGGTAAATACTCCTAATTTTGTGGCTCTGTTCTTCGTATGCTTAGACGCCTAGGATCGGAAGGCCTGATTCCGATTGATCTAGGGATCGAACGAACCTATCAACGTCGGAGAGCTGAACAGAAGAGGATGGAGGACCAAGCTGCATCCGAAGTGAATATAAGTAGCCGACCTCTGCAGGATTATGTATCCCCTAGCGCTAGAGGATTTAGGCTAAGCATAGCTGGATTGTCCATTTTGACAAACAACTTTGAGCTAAAATCGGCACTCATACACATGGTTCAGCAGAGTCAATTCGGGAGAGCTGTGACTGAAGACCCGAACCGACACTTGGAGACATTTTTGGAAATATGCTCAACAATGAAGATAAATGGAGTCCTTGCAGACGCGATCCGCCTGAGCCTATTCCCGTTCTCATTGCGAGATAAGGCTAAGGCATGACTTCACTCTCTACCTTCGGGAAGCATTACTACATGGGAGCAATGTGAGCAGCAGTTCTTGAATAAATACTTCCCACCAAGCAAGACTGCTCACATGTGCCATCTAATCATAAGCTTCCGTCAGAAGGAAGGGGAGTCCCTATTTGAAGCTTGGGATCACTACAAGGGGCTACTTTACCAATGCCCCCACCATGGACTGGAAAGGTGGATGGTGATCCACATCTTCTATAATGGAATCACGTACACCAAAAAAATGTCCCTCAATTCTGCTGCAGGAGGAGCACTTATGAATAAGACTATCGAGGAAGCAGAGGAGTTGATAGAAGAGGTGGCCCAGAACCACCATCAATGGGCTTCCGAACATAATCAACTAGCTCCTGCCACGGGACGATATGTTGTCAACTCAGTGGACCACCTAGTAGCGAGGATTGACGCGTTTAGCAGATGGTTCAACTCTATAAATCCTGCATTTGCATGTGCGGCCATTGATTTTAGAGAAGGAGCAACAGCGTATCGGGAGGACTACTATGGAGGGCAGAGTGGCTCAGAAGAGCAGATTGAGCATTGCGATGCGGTTGGGGATTATAATCAAAGGCTCAACACCCCATACTTCAGTACCTACAATCCTAGATGGAGGAACCACCCGAATTTTTTCTATCGAAATAAATCGGGAAATTTCCAACCATCAAGAGGGTATGGGTAGCAGCAGGGCAATGGGCAGCAGCAACCACAGAAGTCTAGGTTAGAATTGATGATGGAAGACTTCATTGCTACCCAAACGAAGGCTAATGAAGAGTTCCACCGCCAACATCAGAAAATAGAGGAGTCACTCAGAGACTTGAAGGCCACCATTGACGGTCTTGCAAGTCACACAAGGATGTTGGAGACACACGTGGCCCAGATAGCCCAAACCATGTCACAACCTATGGAGAGCTCCCCAGCATTACCCGAGTCGAGTCAAGTTAAGGAAATAGAGTGTGCAGTGAGAGAGTAGCACAGAGAACCAAATTTGCTAAGGGGTGTGCAACCATGGTTTTCACCTACCCGACCAAGCCGAAATTGAAGATAAAATTCCACCTCAACTTGAGGACCCAGGTGAATTTGTTATCCCCTGTTCGATTTATGGGGAAAGCTTCGATGAAGTGTTGTGCGACTTGGGGTCATTAGTAAGTGTGATGCCCTATGCATACTATTTGAAGATGAGACTGAATGGGCTCCAACCAACGAACCTTGGTATTCGTATGGGGGACGACTCAGTCAAGGAACCCATCGACATGCTAGCACATGTGCCTGTGGTCATCGAGAACTTCATGATACATATGGATTTTATTATACTTAACACAAAACCAGATCCTCAGAATCCCATCATCTTGGGAAGGCCCTTTCTGGCGACTGCGGGAGTGTGCATAGACGTAAAAAAGCACAAGATCTCATTGGAGGTAGATGGGGAGATCATCCTCTTCAATCTGTCAGAGTGTAGAACTCCCTTCCTAGACGGCTTCACTTTCAGCAGGGTAAAGCCGAGCCCACTGGATGTCAATCCCGAGATAGATGAATGGAGGTTTACAGAACCTCCGGACCCAAGTTGATGATGGAGTGTGGTCGACCTAAAAGACCTTAAATAAAACGCTTCTTGGGAGGCAACCCAAGTTTAGTTTTTAGGTTTCCTTTTTATTGTATTGCATTCATTTGGTTAATTTAAACTTTGATTTCCATTTCATTTAGCATTAGGACTAGAAAGAACTTGCTAGGTAAAAATAAAAATCAATTTTAGCTTACATGGCAAGGCGTGTGAGAAAATTCGGACCGTTGTGCACGAAAAGAGAAAAATGGGGGGCACACGACCTGGCCGTGTGTTTTCACATGACCATGCTCGACTAACCCGAGGCGCCCATGGCCTGGCTATGTGTTTTCACACGGCCGTGGCGCGCGAGGTTAAGTAGGGCACACCGTGCGTTTCCACCCCAAATGCACCGTGTGGATCCTTCTTCCCCACCACCTAGACGCCTTTCCAACCCTTCTATTTCACAATAATAAGCATAGGGAAAGATTTTATATGCTCTCTACTAGAAGAATCATTGCTAATAGGTACCTTGATGAAGATCTCTTAGAATCCCTAGGTTTGTTTGGTGACATTCAAGCCCTATTTGCAAAAATGGGGTGGGAAGAGATAATGAGAATAAGACACCCCACATACCCTAGGATAGTTTTAGAATTCTTGAGTTCTTTGGAAGAGGAAATCTTAATGGGAAGAGGGAGTGAAGAGGGTAGGATTACCTTTAGAATATTTAACATTGAGCATGAATGGACACTACACCAATGGAACACATGCTTTGGCTTGCCTAGTGGGGGAGAGAAAAGAACCCCTCTTGGGTTTAACTCTCAGATCTTTTAGACCGAATTGACAGAAGAGCACGCTTATGACCCTTCTAGGGCCAAAGCATCGCACCTCCAAACTCCCATTTTCCGATACCTGCACTGAATCATGGCAAGTACTATTTTTGGTCATAGGGAGAGTGACGGTGTAGTGAGAGCTAGTGAGCTGCTTTGCTTATGGGACATGCTACAAGAAAGGAGTAGCATTGATGTAGGATCTCATTTCATTAGACACTTAGTGAAAATGGGCAAAGCGGCGAGAGGAGAGATTAATGTGGGGCCTACTTACCCACATTTGCCATAGGATGGGGTACGACTACACCACGCTAGATAGCATAGAGGGGAGCCCTAGGATTGACCTGGGAGTGTGTATGGCCATGAAGATGATTGTAAGAGAGGGACACTCCCTATACTTTGTAAGGAAAAACCCGATGACCCTTAGGCTCTCCGGCCCTGATCGTACCACCATCACCACACGCGCTAACTAACGCTTAGACCTGATAGTAGAGTCCCCGCCATATCAAGGACCATCCACAGTGGCACCCATTTATCCCCCTTTACATCACTCTCCCTCCAGTCCACGCATACACAGGAGCCCACCTAGTCCACGTCAACATGAGCTTGCACCTGCACCACCACCTTTTTCTACTTTTGAGCAGGATGCTGGTACATCTACCTATAATTTTTTGAAGTTCTGATCGTGCCTCGACGACATATATGCCAAGCAGCAGACGCAGAGGCAGCGATGGGAGGAGTAGAGTGCCTACACACAGGTAGAGTTTCAGGGTTTCCGAGAGCACTTCCAGCGGGCCGAGGAGTTCTACGGTGAGGCCCACGTCTACTTCCAGGAGGAGGCTACCTGTCATCAGGCGGAGGCCACCTACCACCAGGAGATGCAGCAGCATATGCAAGCCTAACAAGTACAGTGGGCTAGGGAGGAGGAGCACCGAGTAGCCACTGTATCCACCAGCTCTCAGATCGACCACATGTACATGTGGCATCAACGGCTCAACAGGAGGTTCTCCTAGGATCCCGAGATGCCGAGGATACCAGACTTTCCACCTCGTCTACCATACTAGAGGTATGCTTCTCTTAAGTCTGGGGGGACCCCAAGTTTTGTTTTATTGTGTTTCTAGCAGTAGTTTCTTTTGTGATATTTGCATTGTAGTTAGCATTCATTTATTCTTGCATTGGTTATTTAGTTTCTTTCAGAACTTAGTTTTTGCTATCTATAAGCTGCCTTAGTAGTATTTTTAAAAGTTTTCTTCATGAGTCGTTTCCATGGGTAGCTTAACTTCATTTACCTCGTGGTATTTTATTTTATTTGCTCTGAATGAATGTTCTAGACTTACATTGGTTAGCTTTTATTTTGCACATACACTTGACGAACTTTCTGAAAGGGAGAGTCTAGTACATACCTAGTTATGATTCATCTCAGTAGTCTAGTACTTTGGAATCCATAGGTGACCCTAAGTTTAGCATTTTAGTTAGTGGAGATGCTCGAATTGTGTAAGCCCATTCGGAAAAATCAAAATCCCGGTGAGCCAAAAAAGAGAGAGAGAGAGAGAGAAAGAAATGAAAAAGAAAATAAAGAAGAAAAAGAGATAATGAGGGATTAAAAAATAGTTGTCATGCGTGGAAATGGTTAGGTGCCCCTTTGAGACCGAGTTAGATTACTGGGGAAACACTTACCAATTTCTCTCAATACCGAGCATGCCTTTGAGACCCTCACTTTGGGCAGGTAAGTGTCTAAGAGCTGGAGACCTTAGGAAAGCTATAGGATGATGACTTAACTTATCATGGAATGAGTATCCCCTAAGAAGATTCGCTTTGCACGAGCACGAGGAGCTAACTTAGTGAATTTCTAGAACATATCTATTTATCTTTGATTGCAAAAACTACCTGATAAATCTAGTTAACATGCTAAGTATGGAACAATACCTTTTTAAAATTTCATGGCACTGAGGTTTGCTTGAGGACAAGCAAAGATCTAAGTCTGGGGGAATTGATGTGAGCGAAATATATAAGGTTTTAGGAGTAGTTTTCGCTCACATCTCATTTCATTTTATGTTTGTTTCATGCATATTGTACTTTATTTTGCATGCATTTCCTATTTTCTGGTTCGGAGATCTGCTCTTTGTACTTTTATGTGCAGGATAACATTCCATGGGGGATACGATGTACTTTCGGAGCAAAAAGGAGGCATTTGGCAGTTGGACACAGAGTGGGACACGGCCTGGGCGTGTGGCTACACATGGTCGTGTCCATGGTTCGAAAATGGCCGCCATAGCCTTACACATGGCCTGGCCATGTGTTTTCACACGGTCGTGTGGCAGCCAGGCAACTTGACACGACTAGAGGTTTTTCCAGATTTCGCGAGGATCCAGCGTGATGTCTATATAAGGAAAGATACGTCCAAACCCTAGGGGGAGGCACGATGGCTGGGACGACACTCCGAAGCCCTAAAAAGCTTCGAGAATTCGCAACGGGGAGGAGGAAGGCCGCCGGAGAACCAAGTTCTGCACTTTAACGCCAGAGAGAAGACCATATTGCATTGTAATTTCCATTCTTTGCATGTTATCTATTGTTTATTCGAATATGAACGTGCTTTGTGTTTCTCCTCTCATATTTATGGAGTAGTTTCTTCGATTCTAGTATTAGGGAGTAGTTTGTGTGCATAGAACATGTTATTCAAAATTAAATTCTATTCTTGAATTTGTATTCACAATTAGTATTAGTTTAGACCGATATCTATGTGTTTTAGTTTTCTATCTACTGTGCTTAGCCGATACGAGGGGTGACAACCCTCGTATCTAAGACTTAGGGGAATTAAAGAGAAACCTAGAGGTTGGCCTCATCTCCTATAACTATGGATAGAAGGGTGCGATAGAATTGGAAACGATTCATCGCAGGGATTGATTCGGCATCCTCGTACCACCTATCTCGTCCTTGTAAGGCAGAGATAGCTCCCGATAGATGCGAAGGCTCATCGGGGGAGTGTATGATGTCCCTTTCACAAGGCCATAGTTAGATGTTTAGACAATACTCAATTGATAGCATGTTTTGCGACACACAAGCGAAATCGAAATCCTAGAATCCCTTCCAAAGACTCGCAGCAAGCCTTTTCTTCTTCCGTGTGACACTGAATTGAGTTAGGACTGCCGACAACCCTCGCAATCACAAACATTAGATTTGACTTCCGAATAATATCCACCGAAAATATTGGTACTCAAATCTTAGTCCCTGTGGGATCGATAAATCTTTTTATTACTTGACGACATTCGTGCACTTGCGGGCGTTGAGCGCGAGCGTGCGCTTCGAGTCCTCGACGGTCTCCATCATGAGATTTGAGGTCGTGTTCGCATGCATCAACTAGTCAAGTGTTTGACACTTGGCGTAGAGTTGACAGCGATCGGGGATTATGACCGATTAGCGCCTTGAATCGATCGATGTTCCACTGGGCAAATAGCCTTGGCGATGACCGCCATCATTGAGCGATCATTGTCCGCGATCGATTGCCATGGAGAAGCGATCGACTCTTTGCTAGGTTTGGTTGCGGCGAGAATGCTCGATGGTGGCCCGAGTAGTCGGCTACGGGTATGATTGGATGTAATGCCTACGTGGATTAAGTCGTTGTGAGACAACGACACTGTTGGCAATCGACTGGGGCCTTATGGCAGTCGACTGCTAGGTGAAAATTAGTCCGAGTTGTAGCTTTAAAAGGATCGCAAAGAGGAGATTTTTGGCCATGGTTCTTAGGGCGGTTTGGAGCGATTTGCTTGTGCAATTCAGGGTCTTCAAGTGCAGCCCAAGCAACCAAACAAGCAATTATTCAAAAGATCTTTTGTAAAGTTTTCTTTACTTGTTTTTCTTGTAATTGCTTGTATTTCATTGTATTATTGTTGTAATCATTTGTACAAGATTTCTCCACCTTCGACGTGTTGTCGAGAAGGAGTTTATTAAGTAGTGGTGTGTACATCACTAGAGCTCGTTGAGCTCGCCCCGTGGAGTAGGAACCCTAAGGTTCCGAACTATGTATATCTTGTGTATTTGTGTTTGTATTTGTCTCTAGATTTAGATATCTATATTTCGTTGCATGCTAATGATTGTGTAGAGACAAATGCGAACGAATTCCATCGTCAAACAATGAATACGCTATTCATCCCCCCCTCTAGCGCTCACCAAAGTTCCAACAAATTTCCCTCATAAAGTTATACTTTATGTTGGTGTAGGTGCACTAGATAATCAAACTTAGGTTTTGATGATGAAAAAGATTCAAAGTTAAGTCATTCTTGATATCTCATATGTTGTGTTGAGTGTGCATGTAATGTATTAGGCTTTGCTAAGGTCAACGATGCCAGGAGAAACTTGGGACGAGAAATCTCAGTAGTCGGGTGACACCAAGAGAATCTTGGGGAGTCGAGGAATTTCTGTGGTGGCCGGAAGCTAAGCAGCAGGTCAGAAGAACCAAAGGTAGGCTCCAGGTGTGGAGTGATGGTAAGGATGTGTTCTCTGTACTGGGACGACCATAGGCGGCGATCCGACTAGGACTTTCGGAGGAAGGTGTAAGTCGATCGAGATCGGATGGTACAGGACCGTCGGATTTACTATCAATAAAGATTCTTGTGCTAACCATGCGTTGCAGGTGAGCTATCAAGATATCAGTCGACTGGAGCGAAATGACAGTTGACTGAACTACCATCAGTCTACTGCTGTATGACATCAATCGACCGCTAGTCAAGCTGATCACTTCAAGGAGAGTCAAGATAAGATCCACCAAAGGAAGGGTGATGTGGATGTTTGACCCAGATCTGGATCTCAACGAGTTGGGGTTCAAATGACTATAAAAGGAGATGCAAATCATTCATTTCAATGATCTTATAAGGCTTCCAAAGTGCTCCATCAATCCAAGTGCTCTTCATCACGCAACGACGTCGTAACGCCGACAACACATCACTTCTTCTTAGTTAGTATACTTGTTTAATTGTTAATTTCTTTGTACTTATTATTGCTAAGAGGAGAGATAGGCTTGTTGTCTCTTCCTCTATATTCTTGTTTTGTAATCGCTTGTTTCTTACCTCCAATGAGGAAGAGGCCTTTTAGTAAATTGCCCATCGGAAGCGATCAAGGATCGTGAGGCCTTGGACTAGCAACCGGTTGGTTGTGAACCAAGTAAAAATAAACTTGTCTCATTGTTCTTTTGTTTTTATTTATTTCCGATGCATACTTTGTTCTTAATCGACGAAAAAAAAAATTTCGAATGCTATTCACCCCCCCTCTAGCGTTTCTCGATCCTACAATTGGTATCAGAGCGGGGGCGCTCAGATTCGGTGCAATCACCGGTCGAGTACTTTTTTTTTCATGTTTATCATTTAATGTTTTTATTCCCACACTACTAATCCAAGACCAAGTCTTGGTAAATTATTTTTTGTTTGTGTGTTTGCAAGTATCTAAAGTTCTACAACCGAACCAGTCACTTCTGGAGTAGATGATGGTAAAATAGGCATAACTTTTGATACAAGTGGACCCACAAAACGTGATGCCCACTGAATCGAAGCTCTCTCGAAGATCTACACATCTTACATGGGTATACTTTGTGACAAGCTAGTTTTGACCCCAAAAACTGTCATTTAATACCTTTTCCGGGACATCGAAGGTTGTAAGTTTTTAATTTTTGCTTACCTTTGTATTTCTCATTTTTTTCCCTCTTGTTGTTTATCATTATTTCCTGCATTACTAACCCAAGACCAAGTCTTGTAACTTTTTTTGGTTTGTAATTTCTTTTTGCAAGATAATCAATGGCCCATCTTGAGGGGTACAATACCATCCGACCTTCATTCTTTAACGGAGATGACTTCCATTATTGGATGGGTTGAATGGAGTGTTTCTTGAAAACATAAGTCAAGATGTGGACCAATGAACAAGGGAAACCATTGGACTTCGACAAATGGACCAATGGAGTGGGCGGCGGTACAAGAGAGGAAGAGAGGAAGGTGGCTAGGGTTACACAAACCTTAACTCATCCACGAAATTTGTCTCAACCCTCTTACTTATAGAGAACGTGTTTCTTGACCATCAAGAAGTCTTCTCTCAACGGTTATTGGTTCACAACCAAGACCCGTTAACCCGCTCCATTAATTTAAGTTAAAATAAACCAAACCACGTTGGTCTATTTTAAGTTAAAATAAACCAACCCAATTTTGGTTCATTCGTTTAAAACAAACCAAACCCCATTGATTTATTTTCCACCATTGGATTAGAACCAAAACAATTTGGTCCATCATGTCTTCAAAAGACTAGACACATTCATGCTTCCGATGCAATTGAAACAATTTCATGCTCGCTCCTTGTTTAGTCCAACCAAACCAAGTCTCTCTCGATATGAGAATCTCATTCTCAAGCTCATTTTAAATCCTTCGGATAACACTCGTAGTGCGTGTGACCAAATAGGTTCCCGATTTATGTTGGTCGTCTATAATTTATCATTAATTATAGAACTATCATAAGTGGTACCTAGTAGTACATCATGATCCCCAATTAATCAAAAAATCAACGGTTGACCCCAGAACAACTTCTGAAACCTTTCAGCAGCTACAATGAATCATGCCTCGTTCCCTTCACGCAACTTATACCCACTTGGTTCAGGACATAATCTATGTGTCAGTCCCTACTAAGTTGACTACGTCACACCTAGGCCAAGTATCATTTCCTCATCCCGTGGATTTTAGTTACTGCACATATATCCAAAGGTATCATACTCTAAACATATAATGCTTCGGCCAAAGACTTTAGTAACACTCCGATGAGTGGCCACAGGGTATACATCTCCTCGCAAGGAGTGATGAATCCTTTGTAGGCTATTCAAACACCTTTGGGCACTTCGACTTATATCCAATCATCCTGGGTCCACATCTCCTCGGAGATGCTTGCTCAAGATGTCAAAGCATAAGTCTTCATGACCAAGATGACTTGAATATCGCAAGTCGAAGGAACATCACACTTAAGCTGCAGTAAGAACTTCATTAACGTATCTGTATATGCAGAGTGTTGGTGTAATCGATTCAGGTCACGATTGACCATACTCGAGTTTGATTCGAATAGTATTTTGATTTTAGTGTTTTGATGTTTGACAATACATTGACTATTGTTTGACAATGGGTTGACTATATGGTTGACATGAGGTTGACCATATGATGGAGAAGTCTAAGTTGGACACTTGGCATGGAAAGTCCAAGCATGGGTCTTGGCGAGGGAAAGTCCAAGCTTGAGTCTTAGCATTTGGAAAGTTCAACATGGAGTTGGCATGGAAAGTCCAAGGGTTGATATTGGCGGCGTAAAGTTCAATGGTGGAGTCTTGGCAGCATAAGTCTAATAGTTTGGCAGTGTAATGTCTAAGCGTGTGTCTTGGCAGCGTAAGCCCAAATATGCCTTGGTGGTATAGACCATGTTAGCATGACAATAGCCGATGGAAGTGTTGGTGTAATCGACCCAGGTCACGATTGACCGGACTCAAGTTTGACTCGAGTAAGTGTTTTGATGTTTGACATGGATGTCTGACATTGATGTCTGACATGTGTTGGGGAGATTGCTGATGCAATCGACCCAGGTTAGTATTTGATGTTTGACGATGGTTTGACCATTGTCATGGGAAAAGTCCAAGTCATGGGTACTTGGCATGGAAAGTCCAAGTGGGACACATGGCATTGGGAAAGTCCAAGTCTTGAGTACTTGGCATGTAAAGTCCAAGCATGGGTCTTGGCATGGAAAGTTCAACATGGGTTGGTAAGGGAAAGTCCAAGCTTGAGTCTTGGCATTTTGAAAGTCCAAGGGGTTTGATATTAGCGGCGTAAAGTCCAAGCGGGAGTCTTGACATCATAAGTCTAATGGTTGGCGACGTAAAGTCCAAGCGGAGTCTTGGCAGCGTAAGTCCAATGTGCCTTGGCGATGTAGACATCGTTAGCATGACAATAGCCGATGGAAGCACCTGAAGGCTAGCGTATGAATGAACAAGTCATGAATGACTTGGAGGGATCCGATAGGCACGAAGCTGACGGAGGTGGCTAGAAGGCTTAGGTCTAGGCTATGGGTGGTCTAGCAAGTATGGGGGCACCATACTTGGGTTAAACCTTATGTTTGAGGTGTATCAGTCGACTGAGACCATGGGTCAGTCGACCGACGTGAGTCAACTAGGGTTTGACTGCGGGAAGTGTCCTAGTAGTCGACTGCCAAAGCTTGGCGTCACCTTCAAATCGGTGATCAAGGTGATCGGATCGATTGATCAATCGGGTCGGGACGCAGAATATTCTCGGTCGAGTGATCAACCGACCACTCAACTAATTGAGCGGTGGTCATTGTGTGGGTATGATGGTGTATCCATTGAATTTTCCAGCGTGGATCTAGCCGTTGTCTCACGACAACAGTGGCACCAGTCGACTGCTGGCTCAATCAAGGCAGGTCGGAAGAAGGATTTTGGCACCGATTTTCTTGGACGATTTGGAGCGATTTGCTGTTGCAAATCAGGGTCTTCAAGGCTAGTCCAAGGCAATCAACAAGCAAGTATCCAAAAGAGTTTTTGTAAAGCGTTTCTTTACTTCTCCAGTTGTATTTCATTTACAATTGCATGTATTTCATTCTTATTATTGTAAGAATACTTGTACGAGGTTTCTCCACCTTCGGATTGTTCCGAGAAGGAGCTATTTGTGATTAGCGGTGTTGTACGGATCGCTAGAGCTCATTTGAGCTCGATCTGTGGAGTAGGAACCATTCAGTTCCGAACCACGTTATATCTCGCGTTGTGGTTGTGTATCTTGTTTTTTATATTTGTTATTATCATTCCGTTGTGCTAACAAGATTGTAGACGATCAAACGCGAACAAATTCCATCGAGCATTGACAACACTATTCTCCCCCCCCCCCTCTAGCAGTCACAATGTTTCTAACAATTGGTATCAGAGCTCGGGGCTCTTCTACGGACTAACCGTCGGGAGCAAAAGACGCTAGAGGGTGAAGAGGAAGAAAATGGAATTTGAAGAACAATTGGGTTGGGACATCAACACCCTAATTCCATACACTTTCTATGGACAAGAAGGTTTTAGGCAATGGAGGGCACGGATCGAAGAATTCATTATGATGAAGGACTTCGAAGATTGGTCTGCCTTGATGGATGATTTTGATTTTCCAAGAGGGCCAAAAGGAGGATTCCTCAAGATGAAGAAATGGACCGAGGAACAACTCCAAGAGTTCAAGAGAAATCAAAAGGTAATAAATTTTTTGAGTGATTTAATTCCTAACGATATTGTGTCCAAATTAGGAGAATACAAGGATGCAAAGAAATTTTGGAGCGAATTGGCCAAGCTCCATGAGAACCCTCAACCAGTCCAAGAGCCCGAAGAAGAAGAATCCTCATCCTCACAAGCAAGTGAGGATTCGAAAGTTGATAGGGAGTCAACTTCCGGATTGGTGGAAGAAGAGGAAGAATTGGAGGAGACCTCCACCTCTAGGATTGAGAGGGAGGAGATTAGGGCATCCTCAATACCGGAGCAATAAGAAGAACCATCTACATTCGGTCAAGAGAAAGAGGAAGCTCGGGGCTCCCCTACCATGGAAGGTAACTCAAGCATGTCAATAAATAATAAAATTCATATCATATGCTTTGAGTGTAGGGAAAATGGACACTACAAGAGCAAGTGTCTTAAGAAGGTCAAGAAGGCTCTTCCCGTGCCAAAGGTCAAGGAGATCGGTGCCTCAATGCAAAAGAGCAAGGAACATGTCATTTGCTTCAAATGCCATCAAAAGGGGCATTATAGGAGTCAATGCCTTAGGGGGGAGCAAGAAGGTCAAAGAAGGAGTCAACAATATAGGGGGAGCTAAGACAAACCCTAAGGTATATCATAGTAATGCACCTTATAGTTTTCATGTCAAAAATCATGCTAGAACTCATTTAAATACATTTGCTATTACTCATGAAAAGCATGCTAGCAATAATAAATATTATTATTTAGGAGCTAAGAGTGTCCATTTTAGCAATAAGGAGAAATTTGAGACTAATGTCCCTAGAAAAATATTACCTAAGGAAACCATTAGGAAAATAGAAAATCATTTAGGCATTAACCCTAAGAAGGATAGGCATATGCCTAGAGGAAATGATATTGCCCAAAGACCAAATCAAAATTCAAAAATTGGGCAATTGGAGTTGGAAAATCAAACCTTGATGTCAAGGCTTGAGAAATTAGAAAAGACCCTTAGGAATATACAAAATCAATTTAAAGGGTCAAATAGTCAAAACCTAGGGTCTAGAAGTCAAAGTCAAAGACCTAGAAATCAAGAACCATCCAAGGGCAAGCCTAAGCCCAAAAAGACCTATCACAATGTTCCATTTGATTATGAAACTCAAACTAAGTCTAGGAAGACCAAGGTTAGGCTGTGGCTACACACGGCGGTGTCCAGGGTTCGAAAATAGCTGCCACAACCTTACAGACAGCCTGGCCATGTGTTTTCACACGGTCGTGTGGCGGCCATGCAACTTGACACGACCAAGGATTTTTCCAGATTTCGTGAGGATCCGGCGTGATGTCTATATAAGGAAAGCTACGCCCAAACCCTAGGGGGAGGCACGACGGCTGGGACGGCACTCCAAAGCCCTAAAAAGCTTCGGGAACTCGCAATGGGGAGGAGGAAGGCCGTCAGAGATCCAAGTTATGCACTTTAACGCTGGAGAGAAGACCATATTGCTTTGTAATTTCCGTTCTTTGCATGTTATCTATTGTTTATTCGAATATGAACATGCTTTGTGTTTCTCCTCTCATATTTATGGAGTAGTTTCTTCGATTCTAGTATTAGGGAGTAGTTTATGTGCGTAGAACATGTTATTTAAAATTAAATTCTATTCTTGAATATGTATTTGCAATTGGTATTAGTTTAGACTGATATCTATGTGTTTTAGTTTTCTATCTACTGTGCTTAGCCGATACGAGGGGTGACAACCCTCGTATCTAAGACTTAGGATAATTAAAGAGAAACCTAGGGGTTGGCCTCATTCCCTATAACTATGGATAGAAGGGTGTGATAGAATTAGAAATGATTCATCGCAGGGATTGATTCGGCATCCTCGTACCGCCTATCTCGTCCTTATAAGGCAGAGATAGCTCTCAATAGATGCGAAGGCTCATCGGGGGAGTGTATGATGTCCCTTATACAAGGTCATAGTTAGACGTTTAGATAATACTCAATTGATATCATGTTTTGCGACACACAAACGAAACCGAAATCCTAGAATCCCTTCCAAAGACTCGCAGCAAGCCTTTTCTTCTTCCGTGTGACACCGTATTGAGTTAGGACCGCCAACAACCCTCACAATCACAAACATTAGATTTGACTTCCGAACAATAACATCCACCGAATAGATCGGTACTCGAATCTCAGTCCCTATGGGATCGATAAATCTTTTTATTACTTAACGACATCCGTGTACTTGCGGGCGTTGAGCACGAGCGTGTGCTTCGAGTCCTCGACGGTCTCCGTCATGAGATTTGAGGTCGCGTTTGTGTGCATCAAGTTTTTGACACTGTTGTCAGGGACTGATTGATTTGATATCGAATCAAGAAGTGGATAATTGAATCGGACTTAGGATTAGATTTATTTACTTTCTTTTTATTTTACTTTATTTACTTTAGTTTTGGATTTTCCATATCTAGATTTAGTATTTATTTTATTTTAGTAGTAGTTCTACATTTTCTTATTGGCTCTTTGATTTAGTTAGCTAGATTAGTTTATTTCTTGTTTCTAAACTTTAGGTAAATACTCCTAATTTTGTGGCTCTGTTATTCGTATGCTTAGATGCCTAGGATCGGAAGACCTAATTCCGATTGATCTAGGGATCGAACAAACCTATCATCGCCGGAGAGCTGAACAGAAGAGGATGGAGGACCAAACTGCATCCAAAGTGAATATAGGTAGCCGACCTCTGCGGGATTATGCAGCCCCTAGCGCTAGAGGATTTAGGTCAAGCATAGCTGGACTGTCCATTTCGACAAACAACTTTGAGCTAAAATCGACACTCATACACATGGTTCAGCAAAGTCAATTCGGGAGAGCTGCTACTGAAGACCCGAACCGACACTTGGAGACATTTTTGGAAATCTGCTCAACGATGAAGATAAATGGAGTCCTTGCAGACGCGATCTGCCTGAGCCTATTCCCGTTCTCATTGCAGGATAAGACTAAGGCATGGCTTCACTCCCTGCCTTCGGGAAGTATTACTATATGGGAGCAATGTGAGCAGCAGTTCTTGAATAAATACTTCCCACCAAACAAGACTGCTCACATGTGTCATCTAATCACAAGCTTCCGTCAGAAGGAAGGGGAGTCCCTATTTGAATCTTGGGATCGTACAAGGGGCTACTTTACCAATGCCCCCACTATGGACTGGAAAGGTGGATGGTGATCCACATCTTTTATAATGGGATCACGTACGCCACAAAGATGTCCCTCGATTCTGCCGCAGGAGGAGCACTTATGAACAAGACTATCGAGGAAGCAGAGGAGTTGATAGAAGAGGTGGCCCAGAACCACCATCAATGGGCTTTCGAACGTAGTCAACCAGCTCCTACCGCGGGACGATATGCTGTCAACTAAGTGGACCACCTAGTAGCGAGGATTGACTCGCTTAGCAGATGGTTCAACTCTATAAATCCTGCATCTGCATGTGCGACCATTGACTTTAGAGAAAGAGCAGTAGCATATCGGGAGGACTACTATGGAGGGCAGAGTTGCTTAGAAGAGCAGATTGAGCATTGCGATGCAGTTGGAGATTATAATCAAAGGTTCAACACCCCATACTCCAGTACCTACAATCCTGGATGGAGGAACCACCCAAATTTTTTCTATCGAAATAACTCAGGAAACTTCCAACCATCAGGAGGGTATGGGCAGCAGCAACCACAAAAGTCTAGGTTAGAATTGATCATGGAAGAATTCATTGCTACCCAAACGAAGGCCAATGAAGAGTTCCACCGCCAACATCAGAAAATAGAGGAGTCACTAAGAGACTTGAAGGCCACTGTTGATGGTCTTGCAAGTCACACAAGGATGTTGGAGACGCAGGTGGCCCAGATAGCCCAAACTGTGTCGCAACCTATGGAGAGCTCCCCAGCATTATCCGAGTCGAGTCAAGTTAAGGAAGAAGGAGTGTGCAGCAAGAGAGTAGCACAAAGAACCAGATTCGCTAAGGGGTGTGCAACCATGGTTTCCACCTACCCGACCAAGCCGAAATTGAATATAAAATTCCACCTCAGCTTGAGGACCCAGGTGAATTTGTTATCCCATGTTCGATTTATGAGGAAAGCTTCGAAGAAGCATTGTGCGACTTGGGGTGATGCCCTACGCATACTATTTGAAGATGAGACTGAATGAGATCCAACCAACGAACCTTGGTATTCATATGGGGGACGACTCAGTCAAGGAACCCATCGACATGCTTGCACATGTGCCTGTAGTCGTCGAGAACTTCGTGATACATACGAATTTTATTATACTCGACATAGAACCAGATCCCCAGAATCCCATCATCTTGGGAAGGCCCTTTCTAGCGACTGTGGGAGTGTGCATAGACGTAAAAACGCACAAGATCTCATTGGAGGTAGATGGGGAGATCATCCTCTTCAATCTGTCAGAGTGTAGAACTCCCTTCCTAGACGACTTCACTTTCAGCAGGGTAAAGCCGAGCCCACTGGATGTCAATCCTGAGATAGATGAATGGAGGTTTACAAAACCTCCGGAGCCAAGTTGATGATGGAGTGTGGTCGAGCTAAAAGACCTTAAATAAAACACTTCTTGGGAGGCAACCCAAGTTTAGTTTTTAGGTTTCCTTTTCATTGTATTGCATTCATTTGGTTAATTTGAACTTTGATTTCCATTTCGTTTAGCATTAGGACCAGAAAGAACTTGCTAGGTAAAAATAAAAATTAATTTTAGCTTACATGGCAAGGCGCGTGAGAAAATTCGGACCGTTGTGCACGAAAGGAGAAAAATTGGGGGCATACGACCTGGCCGTATATTTTCACACGACCATGCTCGACTAACCCGAGGCGCCCACGGCCTGGCCGTGTGTTTTCACACGATCGTGGCATGCGAGATTAAGTAGGGCACGCCGTGCGTTTCCACCCCAAATGCACCGTGTGTTTTGATTTCTCTTGCTCTAGTCGTGTGGATCCTTCTTCCCCACCACCTAGACGCCTTTCCAACCCTTCTCTTTTGCAATAATGAGCATAGGGAAAGATTTGATATGCTCTCTACTAGAAGAATTATTGCTACTAGGTACCTTGATGAAGATATCTTAGAATCCCTAGGTTTGTTTGGTGACATTCAAGCCCTATTTGCAAAAATGGGGTGGGAAGAGATAATGGGAATAAGACATCCCACATACCCTAGGATAGTTTTAGAATTCTTGAGTTCTTTGGAAGCGGAAATCTTAACGGGAAGAGAGAGCGAAGAGGGTAGGATTACCTTTAGAATATTTAACATTGAGCATGAATGGACACTATACCAATGGAACACATGTTTTGGCTTGCCTAGTGGGGGAGAGAAAAGAACCCCTCTAGGTTTAACTCTCAGATCTTTTGAACCGAATTGACAGAAGAGCACGCTTATGACCCTTCTAGGGCCAAAGCATCGCGCCTCCAAAACCCCATTTTCCGATACCTGCACCGAATCATGGCAAGTACTATTTTTGGTCATGGGGAGAGTGACGGTGTAGTAAGAGCTAGTGAGCTGCTTTGCTTATGGGACATGCTACAAGAAAGGAGTAACATTGATGTAGGATCCTATTTCATTTGACACTTAGTGAAAATGGGCAAAGCGGCGAGAGGAGAGATTAATGTGGGGGGTCTACTTACCCACATTTGTCATAGGATGGGGTACGACTACACCACGCTAGATAACATAGAGGGGAGCCCTAGGATCGACCTGGGAGTGTGTATGACCATGAAGATGATTGTAAGAGAGGGACACTCTCTATGCTTTGTAAGGAAAAATCTGATGGCCCTTAGGCTCCCCGCCCCTGATCGTACCACCATCACCACACGCGCTAACTGACACTTAGACCTCCATTCATCTATCTCAGGATTGTGTATGTGATCTTATAACTTTGTGTGATATTTGCATGTGGAATTAAAATTGTGTGGTATTTGTGTATTGCATTATAATTGTTTGAATTATGATTTTATAATTATTTGTATTTGATATTATAATTGTGTGGAGTATTATAAATGTGTATTGCGACCGCGTACTGTAAATGCACTTAACCGCAATGCGCAGCTGCGAATGCATTTACTTATTCGCAGCGCGCAGTCGCACGCTACGAATGCACTTAACTGCAGCGCGCGCATGTGCACTATCGATGTCTTATGACTTTTAACAACTTGCCATTATGCAACATACGATGCGCGTTGCGGATAGAATAAGTATGCGCTACGGAAAGTTAAATTTGTTGTAGTGTATGAACATAAGTAACCAACACTTGTCTTTGATATCAAGACAAGTTTAGTTAGTGTTGATGCAATTGAAGGAGTTTTAATGTTAACAATATATTTATTTAAAGTGATCAGTAGAGAGATTATTGATACAATTAATATCCGAATATTTGGTTAGTTAGTCAAAGTTGATCAAGAGTTGATCTAAGTAGGAGAATAAAGTTGACTGAATGCTTGAAAGTGAGTTGGCGAATAACAAAGTCCTAGTGGGACTAGGCAATCAAAGTCCTGACGGGATCAAACAGTGAATGTCCTAGCGGGACTAGACAATCAAAGTCCTGACAGGACCAAATAGTGAAAGTCCTAGTGAGACTAAACAATCCAAGCCTTGATAGGACCAAGCAATAGAAGTCCTAGTGGGAGTAGGCAAGTCGGAATTCCTAGTAGGACCAAGTAAGTCGAAAGCCCTGGTAGGACTAGGCATTGTAAGTTTAAGCAAGTCGAGGGCCTGACGTTTAGCCCTAGGGAAGTGAACCTTAGGTAAGAGAAAGTATAAGCGGGTCGAGAACCAAATGTTTGACAAGCGAGGAGTCTTGGAAGAGTAAATTCCAAGCAAGTGAGAAGTCCCAGTAAGTAGACTGAATACTAGGTAATCTTAGTAGGTCAAAATGACCATATACTAAGTGTATTATAGTTGTGATTGATCTTTAGTGTAGGAAGCAAGTCAAAACACTGGAGGCATTTTGGATGAGTAGATCAATTTTAGTCGCTTGAATCTGAATCTGAGAATCGAAATAGGCAATTGGATGTGATCTGGGCACCCAGAAAGGTGCCAAGTCATCCAATCATCAATCGCCTGGTAGAATAAATATTAGTCAATTGTTGACCTGGATGTTAAATTTGATGAAGTCAGTGAGCAATTAGAGCAAAGTAACATTCAAATTGCATCATAACATTCAACTATAGAGGAGTAAGTAATTGATCGATAGACTTATTCTAGTCACGAATAACATCTCTATAAAAAAGAGTTTTGTGAAGAATTTAAGAAGTTAGTTCATAGAAGATTTGAGGATGAGTGTTGCTATATTTCATAGTCTAAAGCAATCACAATGTGAAGTAAAGATTTTTTATGTAAATAATTTATTTTCATTATATTGTTCTCCTTTATCTTTGTATTCTTGTTTGCATTACTTATAAGAACAAATTTTGCAAAAGGTTTATTCACCTTTAAAAGATATTCGATAAGAAAAAAATCAAGCAAATTGTTATTCACCCACTTGAGCGATCACACGATCCCAACATAAATTCTTTGTCATACATCAAAGCATTGATTTGATCATTTAGTGTTGCTTACATCAACATGTCTTTTAATTTTTCAAAATCAATTTTTGAACATGAGTCTCTTAATTGTTTTTTAAAATCGATATTGACTTGTTTTAAATTTACACACTTATTTCTAATTTTAGATAAGAATCTAGAAATCAGCTTAAGACCATCATATAAATTATTAGGGGCATCTCGCTTATCACGTTGGACTCATATGATGTTGCTCCCCATTCTTTATTGTTTTCATTAGATGATGTGTTGATCTGATAATGGATTGACATGAATGCCACTCTTCCCTTAGGGTGCTTTAATCCTTTTGACTCCTCTTAGGATGATGTGTCACTTCATTGTTCTTTTAAATTTTTGACTTTCGATTTTTTGTTGTATTTTTCTTTGGCATTTTCGACACTCTATCCTTGATGTGACCTTTTTCGTCATAGTAAAAACGCTTGGCTTTTCTCTTTTCTTTCTTATTTCTAGGTAGTTTACTTTCCTTTTTCCTATCAAAATTATTACTCTTAAAATATTTCATTACTTTTCTTACTAGAAATGCCTTCTAGTTAATATTCAAGGTTGAGTCAAAATCACTCTTTTTGTGGTACTGTTAAGGCCACATTCTTTCTCTGATATACTTTGTCCTTTTTTTTTACTTGCAATTCAAAATTTATGCAATTTTATGATAGAAAAAATTCATCCAATGTACATACCACAAGATTCTTTGATATATAAAAAAATATAATATCAACACCCACTATGTTTTTCAAGGAATACGCTAATTACATTTTTCAAAATGTCTCAATTAGACATTATTTCATTGAGGTTGCTTAAACCGGTTAATATCTCTACGAGTCTAGCGTAGAGTTTTGCCATGGATTCTCCCTTTTAGTCTTAGGGTATGGAGTTAGCTTCTTAGCAAATCTCATTTGGCCAAGTTAGCCTCCAAAATGTCTTCGTGAAATTCTATCAATTTCTTCTAGGGTTCTTTTGCAAAATTGTATGTTCTAATTTTGTTTATTGTTTGTACATGCAAAATATTTAGAATATGGAATTCAACTTTACTATTGATCGTGAATTCCTCTTTTTGCTTCTTTATCTATTTATGCTCTAAAAAATATATATATAACCGTTATATTAACAGTCTCCTTCAATTGTCTCTAATCAAAAAGGGAAGTAAATCAAGTAGGTATGAGCGTAGGTTATCTGATGCGGATACATGGATTTTCTCACCTCCTTTTAGCACAAAAAGCGATAGCGTCCAGGAGGCTTTGGGTTCTCTCCGACTGTAACAGTAATAAAAGTGAATAAATGATGTAAAACCAAGCACAGAGAACAAGGACACCAGATTTAACGTGGTTCAGAATTTCAATTCCTACTCCATGGGGTGAGCTCTAGAGCGAGCTACGGTGCCAAAACACTTTCATTATGTAATCTCTCCTCCTTAGAAGTATTTTCAGATGTGGAGGAAAACCCCTTACAATTCTCACAGTGTACAAAAATAGAGAGATAGAGTTAACTCCCCAGGATCGTCTTCTGTTGTTTCTTCTTCCTCCTCTCCAACAACGGGATTCCCCCTCCTCTTGATAGGATGGCCTCCAGTAGAAGTTCAAATCAGATCAGAATCCCTTCTCTCTCCTTCTTCCTCAGCTTTTATCTTCCTCTTCTCCCACTAGTTGTGATGTAACGAACTATTCCCCTCACCGTCCATGTGGAGGGCTCCTTTTCCCTGGAGAATCATTCTGTTAAGAAGATAAGGAGTGGAGGCTCCTCCGAATATTGTGTGGGGTCCTAGTTTGTTATATCATGTAACAACCTTTCATAAGTTAATGCCTCGGGAAACGTTCTATCCTTCTTCTTCTCCCTCTCTTTCTTCATTGGGTCAAACACTGACTCGGTCCTCCTCTCAGCGGGATCCCCCTAGTTCATTCGAACCAAGGCATACATTACTTATTGATATCTAGGCTTACTCTGGTTATGAGACCTATTCCCTTATGCTTTCCATCTCTCCCCGAGTCAACCCCAGACTCAATCCCTGAGTAACCCCACAGACTTGTGCCCCGAGTTATTTATCTGGTACCTTTTTGATCTTAGAATGTATCTACCTTGTCCCACGTACCCACTCGGTCAACTCGCTTGGGTCGAGTCTAATCGATTCAGACAGTACTTCACACATGGCATCCTTCACGTCAATTCCTAAATTATGTTACGGTGGTATCATTAGTCACCCTCTCAAAATAGTCAAACGAAACATTGAGTTTGACTTACCAAGTGAAACACTTCACTCCATCTTTCTCCTCACCAATCCTCTTAAACCTAAGTTTTTCCCTTCACCGTGTTTATTTAAAACGGTTTATTGGGCCCATGGGCCCCACTTCCTTCATTTCCAAGGAAAACTTAAAAGTCGAAAACCCTGCCTAAGTCATTCTCCACACTGTTGGTGCAATCGGCCCAGGTCACGATTGACTAGGACTCGAGCTTGACTCGAGAGATGTTTTGATGTTCGATAAAAACATATGATAATGTGATTGTCATGGGAAAGTCCAAGTCGTGAGTACTTGGCATGAAAAGTCCAAGTGGGACACTTGACATTTGGGAAAGTCCAAGTCTTGAGTACTTGGCATATAAAGTCCAAGCATGGGTCTTGGCATAGAAAGTCTAACATGGGTTGGCAAGGGAAAGTCCAAGCTTGAGTCTTGGCATTTGAGAAGTTCAAGGGGTTTGATATTGGCAGCGTAAAATCCAAGCGAGAGTCTTGGCAACATAAGTCCAATGGTTGACAACGTAAAGTCCAAGCGGAGTCTTGGCAGCGTAAGTCCAATGTGCCTTGGCGATGTAGACACCGTTAGCATGACATAGCCAATGGAAGCACATGAAGGCTAGCGCAATGGATGAACAAGTCATGGATGACTTGGAGGGATCCAAGAGGCGCGAGGCTGACGGAGGTGGCTAGAAGGCTTAGGTCTAGGCTAAGGGTGGTCTAGCAAGTATGGGGGCACCATACTTAGGTTAAAACCTCATGTTTGAGGTGTGCCAGTCGACTGGTGCCATGTGGGAGTCGACTGGCGTGAGTCAACTAGGGTTTGACTGTGAGAATTGGCCTAGCAGTCGACTGCCAGAGGTGGGCAGTCGACTGATCTTGTGATCAGTCGACTGGTGCTCAAGGAATTGGGCACAAAATAGAGTCGAGACTCGACTACGAGGGAAGCAGTCGAGTAAAGGCTCCATCAGTCGACTGATGGGTGTGATCAGTTGACTGATAATGGATCCGTTGGATTTTTCCAGCGTGGATCTAACCATTGTCTCACGACAATAGTGGCATCAGTCGACTGATGGTCCCGAGCAGTCGACTGATCAGTGATTTCCAGTCCAGGTTGAAGCTTTAAATGGAGCTTGTGGAGGAGGATTTCACCAGCGTTTCTTGAGAGCTTTTGGGGCAATTTGCTGCTGTAAATCAGGGTCTCCAAGTGCAAGTCAGGCAATCAAAAGCAATGTGTTGTAAAGTTTTATTTACTTGTCTTTCGTATTTGTATTGTAATTGCTTGTATTTATTCCTTACTGTTGTAAGATAACTTGTACGAGGTTTCTCCACCTCCGACTTGTGTCGAAAAGGAGTTATTTGTGATTAGTGGTTGTGTGTGCATCATTAGAGCTCTTTAGAGCTCGATCCGTGGAGTAGGAACCTTAAGGTTCCGAACCACGTTACATACTCATGTTTGAGTGTTTGTGATTGTGTCTTGTGTATTGTTATTATTATTATTATTCCGCTGCGCACTAACATACTTTGTAGACGCGATCACGAACGAATTTCATCACACTACGAATCAACGCTATTCACCCCCCCCCTCTAGCGGTCAACATTTCCCCAACAATTGGTATCAAAGCCCGGGGCTCTTCTACGGATTAACAACCCGGAGTCAAGACGCTAGAGGGAAAGATGGAATTCAAAGACAAGCTAGGATGGGACATCCACACACCGCCACCTTATGATCAAGAGGATTTTCCGACGTGGAGAGCTAGAATGGAGAATTTCTTGATGATGGATATAGAGAATTGGTTCATCATCATGGAAGGCTTTGAACCTCCTAGGGACAAGAAGGGAGATGTCCTCAAGTTAAAAAGGTGGACCCAAGAGCAACGCCAAAAGTTCAAGACCGAAGTCAAGGTAACAAAACTTTTAGAAGATTTGATACCTAATGATGTCTTGTGCAAGTTAGGTGAATTTCAATATGTCAAAGAGCTATGGGACAAATTGGCTAAGTTCCATGAGAAGCCTCACTTGGGACAAGTAGAAGAAGAAGAATCTTCATCGGCTCAAGAAGAGGAAGAATCATCATCATCCTCACAAGCAAGTGAGGATTTGGAAGTTGAGAAGGAATCGACATCCGGATCGGTGGAAGAGGAAGAGGTAGAGGAAGCCTCCACCTCTAGGATTGAGGGGGAGGAGAGTTCATCTTCAATGTCGAAGCGCAACCAAGAAGAGCCTTCAACATCCGATCAAGATGAAGAAGCTCAAAATCCGACCACCATCAACCTAGGTAACTCAAGCAATTTGGTTTTAGATAAAAAAATATATAATTTTCTTTGAGTGTAGGGAAAGTGGGTATTACAAGAGTAAGTGCCCGAAAAGAGTAAGGAAAGCTCCACCGACACCAAAGGTCAAGAATGCGGGTCCCCCAATAATCAAGAGCAAGGAGCAAGTGATTTGCTTCAAATGTCGACAACCGGGACACTACCGGAGTCAATGCCCGAAGGGGGAGAAGAAGGGGCAAAGGGGAGCATCACAAGTAGGGGGAGCCACTAAGGCAAACCCTAAGGCATATTTTAATAATGCTCCTATTTTAGTTAATAGACAAAAGCATACTAGGAATTTAAATTCACTTGCTATTTATCATGAAAAGCATGCTAAGGGCAATAAATATTTTTTCCTAGGAGCTAAGAATATCCACTTTTCAAATAAGGAGAAATTTGGGACTAATGTCTCTAGAAAGACCTTGTCTAGAGAATATATCAAGAAAATAGAGGATCACCTAGGTCTTAACCCCAAATGGACTAGGCATATGCCTAGGAAGAACCATGCCCAAGGATTAAATCAAAATTCTAAAATTAGACAATTAGAGGTTGAAAATCAAGCCTTGAGGTCAAGGCTTGAGAAACTTGAAAAGACCCTAACAAAGATGCAAAATTTAATTATAGGGTTAAATGGTAAAAGTCAAGGGTCTAGATCTCAAAGTCAACACCTAGGGCCTAAGAAACAAAAGTCAACTAAGGGCAAGAAAGGTTTGGGTCACAAACCTAAGCCTAAAGTGGCTTATCATAGTGTTACATTTGATTATGGAACACAAACTAGATCTAGGAAGACCAAGGTCAATAGGGAAGTTATCCCTAGAGTTGACCATGGTGTGTGCCTAGTGGCTAGGGTTTCGAAGAAACCAAGGGTGGCCACTAAGAAGGTTGCAAAGGGAGTTACCCTTAGAGTCAACCTAGGCAAAACCCAAATGACCAAGGCTAACAAGCCTAGGAGGGTCATTAGGAAGATATCTAGGGAGGTTATCCCTAAGGAATATCTAATTAATCCTAGGAGCTCAAATAAATTTTGGGTTCCTAAGAGCGTGATTGATTCATGCTAGATGAGTTTAGGGTGTGCCAATTTTAAATGGAAGGGTAGTTAACCTAACCATGGTAAAGGTAGCACTTTAGGTACTTTTCAAGGTTATGGATACCTTGAAAATAGATTTGATATTATGATCCTAAAAGATTTTAGGAAATGCCAATATATTTTTGGAATTGTGAAAAATAATTTAAATTGGCACAATTTAGGGTTAAAGGTTGTAGTGTGTCATTTTAGGTTTTTGGCACACTTAGGAGAAAATTGGTATTATGGAAAAATACAATTAACAATAACAAATGGCAATTAATATTGAAACTTAGGTATTGTTATACCTATACATTTTATATGTCATGCTTGATTTTCCATATAATATGTCATGACATCATATCTATTTTTAATCATTTAAAATGTCATGATCATGCTTAGGGTTAGATTAAATGTCATGTATACTAAAATTGTATCATATGCCATGACATCATAATCATTGGTCATGCTTTATTATGCTATTATTTATGCCATGATCATTCATGCATTTAAATTAATGAAAATTGAGTTAAGGACTTTGGCATGACTTGGAGTCCCATTTATAAGGGAATCAAGTAGTGTTGTCTTAGGAAAATACATGAAATCCTATATTAGGATGAACAAAATCCACATCTCATATTACATTGATATGTATATGTATTTATACACCCTAGATACATGTTAGATGTTAGGATATGAGTTAAGTTCAAGGTGCATAGTTTTTGCATCTAGATGAACCTAAACTCATCTTATATTAGTGGTGGATCATTGGGAAAACTTATGTACAAGTCATGTATATTGAGCCCAAGGAACATGATCCAATATAAGTTTTCAAAAATATTTTAAAATTATTTTAGAAAACCTTGGTGAAGTCTATCTTTTGATAGCAATCACCATTGATGAAGTTGATACAAAGTAGGGCCAAAATATTGAAAATTTCAATGGTTTTAAACTTTGTGTCAAATTTCACTATTTTATGAGTAAAATAATTTTCAAATATTTTTCACCCATTGTATTGGTCATAAGTATTATACATATGAATTTTCATGATTTTTCGAATTACGTATAATTATTTATGAATTTCCAAAATCCATTTCTAATAATTGAAATTCGAAAATTTGATTATCGATCATTGCTCTTAGTGGCGATCATTGATGAAACACGACGATCGTGATATCGATAAGTCATTGCTAAGCTGATTTCGGATAAAACAAGGATGTTTAGCCCGTGTTCAGCTACGGTAAAGGTCCCTAACCACTCCTAACCTTAGGATATGCTTTGGGAAGTATTAGAAAGGGTGAAAATCCATTGGATATGGATTAGGAGAGTTGTTTAGGGTTTGTATCAATTTTAAGGTGAGGAAAAGTTTAATGTTGAACTTTAGGCCTTAATTTTGATGGTTTAAAGTTCCTATTGGCTTAGGGACTTCCCAAGGACATTGTTGGTGCAATGGTCAAGGGAGCAAGCCTTTAGGGGGAGGTATCCATCATGAGATGATGGATGATATTTTTCCTCATGATGAGGAAAAATGGGATTTTGAGATACCCTATTTGGAAATTGGGAGAGTGTATAGGATTGCCTCTCTTAAGTGATATGAGACTTATCACTAGGAAGATGGTAGGCATCCTAGGTATTTTTGGACCAAGGGGGAGATTGTAAGATCTCATTGGGGACATGAGACATTGACCTCCTTGGAGAGAACCTTTTTGATGTTAGTCAAAAAAGGGGGAGAACTTATTGGTAGAATGACATCAATTGAAAATTGATGGGAAAGATTGGTTTGAGTTAGATGGTCTAACTCAATGGTTTGTTTGGTTTTTGTCAAACATCAAAAAGGGAGAGATTGTTGGTGCAATCGGCCCAGGTCCTGATTGACCAGGACTCGAGCTTGACTCGAAAGATGTTTTGATGTTCGACAAAAATATATGACAATGTGATTGTCATGGAAAAGTCCAAGTCATGGGTACTTGGCATGGAAAGTCAAAGTGGGACACTTGGCATTTGGGAAAGTCCAAGTCTTGAGTACTTGGCATATAAATTCCAAGCATGGGTCTTGGCATGGAAAGTCCAACATGGGTTGGCAAGGGAAAGTCCAAGCTTGAGTCTTGGCATTTGAGAAGTCCAAGGGGTTTAATATTGACAGCGTAAAGTCCAAGCGGGAGTCTTGGCAGCATAAGTCCAATGGTTGGCAGCGTAAAGTCCAAGCGAAGTCTTGGCAGCGTAAGTCCAATGTGCCTTGGCGATGTAGACACCGTTATCATGGCATAGCCGATGAAAGCACATGAAGACTAGTGCAATGGATGAACAAGTCATGGATGACTTAGAGGGATCCGAGAGGCGCGAGGCTGATGGAGGTGGCTAGAAGTCTTAGGTCTAGGATAAGGGTGGTCTAGCAAGTATGGGGGCACCATACTTGGGTTAAAACCTCATGTTTGAGGTGTGCCAGTCGACTGGTGTCATGTCGCAGTCGACTGGTGTGAGTCAACTAGGGTTTGACTGCGGAAATTAGCCTTGCAGTCGACTGCTAGAGGTGGGCAATCGACTGATTAGCCGAGTAGTCGATTGATCTTGTGATCAGTCGACTGGCGCTTGAGAAATTGGGCACAGAATGGAGTCGAGACTCGACTGCAAGGGAAGCAGTCGAGTGAAGGCTCCATCAGTCGACTGATGATGGATCCGTTGGATTTTTCCAACGTGGATCTAGCCGTTGTCTTACGACAACAGTGACATCAGTCGACTGATGGTCCCGAGCAGTCGACTGATCAGCGATTTCCAGCCTAGGTTGAAGCTTTAAATGGAGCTCATGGAGGAGGATTTCACCAGTGTTTCTTGAGAGCTTTTGGGGCGATTTGCTGCTGCAAATTAGGGTCTCCAAGTTCAAGTCAAGCAATTAAAAGCAAAGTGTTGTAAAGTTTTCTTTACTTGTCTTTCGTATTTGTATTGTAATTACTTATATTTATTCCTTACTGTTGTAAGATAACTTGTACGAGGTTTCTCCACCTCCAACTTGTGTCGAAAAGGAGTTATTTGTGATTAGTGGTTGTGTGTGCATCATTAGAGCTCTTTAGAGCTCGATCCGTGGAGTAGGAACCTTAAGGTTCCGAACCACGTTACATACTCATGTTTGAGTGTTTGTGATTGTGTCTTGTGTATTATTTTTATTATTATTATTCCGCTGTGCACTAACACGCTTTGTAGACGCGATCACGAACGAATTTCATCACGCTACGAATCGACGCTATTCACCCCCCCCTCTAGCGGTCAACATTTCCCCCCTAATCCATTCTCCACATGACCCCTTCAACTTCCCATCTTCGACTCCTATTCCTTCTTCGACGACTCCCATCGGCGACAGTTCCTCACCCCTAACTCCCAGCACCTAGGAGTTCCTTTTCCTTCCAAGTGTCTCTCCTTAACCCTAAGTAAGTTCTTCATCCCTAACTCTTCTTATTCCATTTTTCTTTCACCCCTAGCTGTCCTTCCCTTTCACGGTCATGGCCTAGAAAAATCCTAAGTCTATCCCTTGGTACAAAAAGACCATTACTCGCCTAAACGCCCAAAGCCCCTTCTTTGCCATGAGGGATCAATACATAGATCCTTCCATCAAATGTTGTTTTGCCGTTGCTTCCTTCAGACCACACAAACCCCCTCCCGATTACCACTGTTTATTCTCCGAACAGTTGATAAATGGCCTACATCTACCTATTCCCTCCATCTACTTTGTTATACTAGATTTTTATAAACTGCCCATTAACCAACTAGCCCCTAATGCCTTTTGTATACTAACGGGGGTAGTAATAATCTTCAGACATCTAGACCTTACCATATCCCCACTACTATTTCACTGCCTTATCCAGCTAAAATCTTCCAAAGAAGGCATTTTATACTTTGCCAACCGGCAAGATTGCCAATTCCTAGTAAACATGTCATCCTATCACAAGGGTTGGGAAGATTTCTACTTTTTTTGCCCAACTGCCTACCCTGCTACCCCATTCGGAGACCTGAAAAATCACTCTCCCTGACCTACCTCCCTTTCAAGAGAGTAGGACTCAGTGTTCTTTCCAGGAGATATACTAGGTGTTGAGGGAGTGCCATTATGATTCGGACTACCTGCTAAAGCCTCCTCTCTTGAGCCGCTACGGTAGGCATCATAGTTAAGATGCTACTTTCACTCGGACACAATACACACAATGCCTTTTGTTATTAATAACCATTATTTTTACTGTCTTGTGTCACAGATAACATGATGCAAGATGCTAGAGTCAGAGGGGAAAAAATTATGGCTGCTAAGAAGAAACCCTCCAAGAAATGAGCTAGGGGAAAATCCCCTATTGTTCCTTCCTCTCCCTGCAAGCAACTTCGTCCACTCAGGGAGGGTGCCCGAAGTTCCTCCACCCTTCCTGTATCTTCTTCCTCTCCTTCTCCTCCTCCTTCCCCTCTAAAGCTAAATAGACACTGCTGTCTTATTATTTTCGAACCCTCAAGGGAGAAGGCTACTCCTCTAATCCTTCCCCCCTCCCCTCAAAAAGAGTTTTCTCCTTCCCTCTCTCTTCCTTCATCTCTGGCTCTCCCTGGTAGAAGAATTGACTCTCCTACCTCTTCTACTCCTCTACCCACTGGTACAGAACCACCTCTTTCCCCTCCTCCTACTCTTGTTGTCAACTCCTCTGTTCACGATATATCCACAGAAGAACCTTTTTTGATTGGGGGGATATTCCCCCCTTAAATCCCCCGTCTACTTCTTTAGGATCCTCTCTTAGGATTCGCAGCACATAAAAAGTATGACTCTCCAACCAATCCCACTTACAAGGTCCTTACAAGCACCTATGCAGACACTTGGCAAAGGTATGTCCTTCTCCTCCTCGTGTTCAACATATTGTTAGATCGAGAAGCATCGCTAAAGGGGGTGAATAGCGAGCGTAAAATTTTTCTTTTCGTTCGTTCGATATACGAGCAAGCACAACGGAAAAATAAAAAGGACAAATTTATTTTTACTTGGTTCACAACCCAGCGGTTGCTACTCTAAGGCCCCGTGATCCTTGACCGCGTACGAAGGGGCAATCCACTATAAGATCTCCTCCTCGTTGAAGGTAGGAGACAACGAACAAAAAACCGAAAGTACGAGGATGAGGCAACAAGCCTATCTCACCTCGTTATGATTAAAACAAAGAATACAGCAAACAAAAATATTACTTCCTACTGTTGCCGACGAAGAAAATGAAAGCTTGACGTCACGTCGGTATTATGACGGTGTTGGAGCTTTGGTGTTGTAGGAACACTTAAGAATAATCTTGATTGATTTTTGGGTTGGAGTCCTCCCCTCCTTTTATAGAGTTTTGCCTTGGAATAAGCCTCCTTATCTTTTGGAACTGATCACGAGGTGGTACCATATTTTATCGCGAAGTGTCCGCGTCAAACATTATCCGTTTTGACCTAGCGCAAAAGGTTGATTCGTCGCCATCAGTCGACTGATGCCTTCCATCAGTCGACTGATGTGCATCAGTCGACTGCCAGCTTGGCCACTTCCCTACAGTAAGAGGTTAGCACGGAAAATGGTAAAAGCGACGATTTCTTACCGTCCGATCTCGACCTAGACCTTCCACAGGAAGTCTAAGTCGGATCACGGCCTACGGCCGTCCCCATATAGAGGACACGACCTTACCATCTCTCACTCACACGAGCTTACCTCTGGTCCTTTATGACCTGTCTCTTTGCTTCCGGTCTTCCACCTAGGTTCTTCGACTCCCACGAAGTTCCCTCGGTGTCGCCCGACCACCACGGTTTCCCGACTCGGGATTCTCCGGGTGTCACTGACCTTCGGCTTAGCTTAACCATTTCCTGCATACTTAATTCAGTTCATGAGATAACAATATGACCTTAACTTTGGATCTTTGTCATGATCAAAACCTAAGTTCGATTATCTAGTTCCCCTGCACCAACACATATACTGGAGTTTATTCTTATAACACCTTGTCTTCTTCCCCAGGAGTTTCTGCTTGCAACGAGACGACTCCTAATATAGTAAACTACTAGTCCACCATGGTCGCCTGCCACACTTCCTCCCTCTCTCAGCAAAAGAAATTGACTCAACAATTGACTAAGAGTAAACAAAAGGAAGCTACTCTGACCATTCAATGCGAGGATTTGATGACGCAATTAGCGATGGCCCGAAGTGAGAAAGAAGAACTTTTGAAAAAGAATGTTGACCTCCATCAACAGCTATTTTTGTTGTCTAGTCAGCTTTAACAAGTTGACCTTCTTACTCAAGAATTAGCAAAGCGCCAAATTCAACTGAAAGAAGCAGAAAGTAGACCTTCACAATCTTCGGCGACCTTCCTACAAATGCAAACTAGGAATCAAGCATTGGAGGCCTCTCTAATGACTTGCCGAAAGAAGCTAGAAGACCTCTTCTCCACTGTTTCTAGCCTTCCTAGAGTGTTGACATCCATCTCTACACAACAGCAAGAATTACACAAGGAGTACTCTGAAGCTATGGCCTCCCTGGGTCAGCAAGCTGTAGCAGCCACCAAAGACAGAGACACTGTGGTTGCTCAACTATCTGAACGTCATTCCCAATATTGGTGCAATCGGCCCAGGACTCGAGTTTGACTCGAATTGTATTTTGATGTTAGACAAAACACATAACATGGAATTGTCATGGAAAGTCCAACATGGGTTGGCCACGTAAGTCCAAGTGTATAGCCTTGGCGGTGAAAGTCCAAGCATGGGGCTTGGCATGGAAAATCCAAGCATGAGGCTTAGTGTGGAAAGTCATGAGGACTTGGCAAGTCCACTAGGCTCGGGGTCCTTGAGTCGGCGAAGGATAACATTGCGAAGCAGTGCACTTGGTGCATCCAAGGGACCGTCGAAATGGGAGCGAATGGAGTGAGGCCCGAGCGAAGCAGACTTCTAGGGCAAGAGATGCGAAGGATGGCATTATGAAGTCGTGTTTTTGGTGTATCCGAGGGACGTAGGGCGAGGGAAGAGAGCTTTGGTGGGGAACTCCATGAGAGATTAGGTGGACTTGGCCAAGTGTCTAAGACTGAGTGTCGGATGCTCAAACTTGGTGTTTGAGGGTTTACCCGACGGTCGGATGCTCAAACAACTTGGTGTTTAAGGTTTTACCCAACAATAGTCGACTGCATAGGTGCCGGTTCGACTGATCTAAGTCGACTAGGGTTCGACTGGTGTTAGACTACTCTTTGTGGCCCGGCAATCGACTACCAAGGGATGACGGTCGACTGATGGATATGTCGCAGGCACAGAATACTCCATAGCCGACTGGGCAGTCGACTACGAGGTCAGCAGTCGACTGATGGTCATCATCAATTGACTGATGGGTGATCCGTTGAAACTTGCCCAGCGTGGATCTAGTCGTTGTGAGACAACGGCTACAGGACCAGTCGACTGATGATCACAATCAATCGACTGATGGGCACGGAATCAGCTCAATGTAGGTTATAAATGGAGCTCGAGATGGAGGATTTCGCCAAGGATTTTGGGGAGATTTTGGAGGGGAATTACTGCTGCATTCCAGACCTTCAAGAGCCAAACCAAAGCAAGCAACAAGCAAGTGATCAAAGCAATTGTGTAAAAGTTTTCTTTTGTATTGTCTTTGTATTTTGGCTTGTATTTTTGTATTACTATTGTAATTGCTTGTATGAGGTTTCTCCACCTCCGACGTGTTGTCGAGAAGGAGTTTAGTTAGTGTCGTGCACATAACTAGAGCTCGTTGAGCTCGCCCCGTGGAGTAGGAACCATTCGGTTCTGAACCACGTATATCTTGTGTATGCTTGCATGTGTTGTTAGTATTTTCATTTGTATTACTATTCCTCTGTGCTAACGACAATCGTAGACAAGTGACATAAGAAGAACGAATGATTTCCATCGTCTACGCATATGGGGCTATTCACCCCCCCCCCCCCCCCCGCAAGTTGTAGCATCCACCAAAGACAGAGACACTGTGGTTGCTCAACTATCTAAACATCATGCCCAATGGAAAGAACGGAAGGAAGATCTGAAGATACAATATGCCAGGAAAGGAGTGCAATTATTCATCCTGGGCTTCGAAGGGTCCTCAGCTCAGAATGCCACCAAGGGCTACCCTCCACCAGGTGCAGATACAAGCCACTTGGATCCTGAGGTTGCCCAGGCTAACAACCCCTGAACCTCTTTGGGTTGTAATGTTTAGCACTCCCTGTAATGTATGAACAATTATTATCAATGAGAAATATTTGAGGGTCAATCTTGTTCTTCCCCTTTTCCTTACAATGAATTAGACTTATCTCTTCTATCACCCAGGATCACCTATCTTCCATAGTGTCAGTCGACTGCCATTTTCTCCCACTCTGGGCTTCACTCGAGCCACAATAGCCACTATTCTTCATAATTCAGAGTCATTTCCCATAGTAAAGACGTGCTATAATCTATTGAGCCAAATCACCTCTCCTTGCCTAGATGAAGATGCAATAACCCATTTCGGGATTAACACCTTTATTATTTCTCATACCAATGCAATTACTTCCCTCGACCTTCACCTTCTCCTTCCTTTCCCCAGGAGGAGTATGAACCTCCTTCCCCTTCTATAAATTACCACCACGAGTCTTGTTCACACTTATCCTACCTTCATGGCATCTAAAGGGCACCCCATTGACATAAGCTCTGGCTCCAACTCCCTCGACTTAAGTTACTTTGACACGAGCTTCTCGGATGACTCCAACACTCAATCCATGGCTACTTCCAGGTACCGGCCCCCTCCTCCCCCAACTCCAGCCGATATCCCAACTCCCAGCGCGAGAAGGTCCTTCCGGTCTCCCTTCCCCTCTTTTGGCAACTGGGTCTAGAACGCTCCTACGACCTAGGAGTACACTGTGGGAGATCCCAAGGCTCCCGCGACACTTCCTCCTCTTCCCCCAGCTATCGCCTTTCTTTCGGTCCCTCCCGATGCAGTTCCTCCACTCCCCCCAACCGGAGCTCCACCTCCTTCACCCCGGGCATGGGGTAACTTCTATAGGGTCATTCTGGCGCCTCCTCCTGCAGAGGAGTCTTCTGTCAGCTCTTCCAATAATAATAATAATAATAAACCTATGTGAACAACATTTTAACTATTGTAATAGCTACTTTTCATATTTATAAAAAGGGAGGGAATATTCAAACTTGACCCGGTCATTTTTTGCTTGCTTCAAACATCCTTTCGATGACAATTGATCCACTCTATCGGGTTGATCCCACATAGCAACATTAACGAATGTCGTCAAAGAATAATTAGCTCCGAATCAAACGAAATCTGCTCCATATCCCCTTTCTCCATGGAACACGACTAGTCTCTTCTGAATTAATGTATCCAACTGCCTCCACTACCGTCCCCATGTCTTCCCATTTTATCTACATTTACTATCTCCATTTCCCCAGAGGAGTGATTAATACCTCCCTTTCTTTCTATAAAAACGCTCGATACTATCTTCATCCAACACACCCCTCCGTTCTTCTGCTTCTATCGATGACTTTCTTTCTTTTTCTACTTCCACCATGGAGAGCATGTTAGAGCAAAGCAGCAATTCTCCTTCTCCTGATAGGCAGACTGAAGAACAATGTCGTATAGAAGAACTGGAAGAATAGGTCTCAGACCTGAGGAGGCGCCTGTAGTTAACCTCCACTCACAACTACACCCTACGCCAAGAGCTGGCGGTGGCCTAGAGGGACTTGTCCAAGCACATATTCATACAGCAATCCTACCTCAAGCAGCTGTTCTGCCTCCCGTGTAGGTGCAAGCAAGCCACATCGACACCTCCGGGGAAGAACCCTAGTCCCCCTTAGGGTGCACCTTTTGTTATTTTCTTTTCTAGAAAATTGTATTGTATCTTCCTTTATCAATAAAATCCTCTTTATAAAAACTGTGTATGTCTCTTCTTCGTCAAATGAACATTCTGTCAAAATGAGTAAAGGATTCCAGCACCAACGGTAAACAAAAACTTACCGATTCCATCCCTATGCTCCCTTCGACCCATCCATCCACTGAGCCGCCATCCCTGTGGTATATGATCTCAGACGGATAAACTTTAAACTCCATTCCTTCGATCCCCCCTCGTACAAGGATAACAATAATGCACTTGAGTATAAGATCAGCTCTTCCAATTCACCACCACATGGGGATAATAACATAGTTGAGTGAAGATTCAACTCCTCCGATCCACCACCATACGGGGATAATAACAATATAGTTGAGTGAAGACTCAACTCCTCCGATCCACCACCACACGGGGATAATAACAATATAGTTGAGTGAAGACTCAACTCCTCCGATCCACCACCACATGGGGATAATAACAGTATAGTTGAGTGAAGACTCAACTCTTCCGATCCACCACTACACGGGGATAATAATAATATAGTTGAGGGAAGACTCAACTTGTAAAATACCATAGAAAAATATATATATATTATTATTATTGGATAAATTAAATTAGTGATGCATGGTTAGGAATTAAACCAAACTTAGATTTAAATCTTATGGGTTTAATTGAAGGGAGCTTGGGTTAAATGAATCTAGGTTTAATTAAACTCGACCCGTTTATTTGCCAAACCCGACCCGTGTTGTTAATGGCCGAGCGATTTTGTTTCGATTTCTCTTCCTCTTCGCCGAACTCTTTACTCCGAATGTTTTCCTCATCGCGATAACTCATTCTCACGCGTCGAATTTCTCCACCGAGTGACTTCTCCCATCCTTCGCCGATTCCTTCCCAGCACGAGAGCAGATCTCTCTCTCACCTTCTCTTCTTCTCTAAGCGCATGGTTGTTGAACCCCTTCTTCTTCCTCTCAACCATCCACCTCTCTGTCTTGTGGTCGATGCTTGGTCAGTGGGAGGGAAGGAAAGTCGACACCTCTTCGGTGGATGATCTGGCTGGGAGGGGGAAAAATGTCGACCGAGCAGTCGGGTGGAGGCTATTCTTTGGGTAGCGAGCAGAGCCTTCGATGTGGGGGATTTCATTGTTGGTCGTCGCTGGAACTAGGGTAGTAGGTTCATGGGCGTCAATTTCGCCAGTGAATAGAGGATCACCACCGGAGTTAGTTGCCTTTTCCGACAAACAGAGCAGAGTTGGGGAAACTGCCGTCGAAGGAGTCCCAAGGGCAGGTAAATCTTGAACTACCTCTTTTCCTAGCTGTTGTTAATTTTTATTGGCTATGATATTTCTGTATGGGTTGTGTATTCTATGGAGTGGGCTGGTGTTGGAGAATTGTCGACTGTGAGTGGGAGTTTTGGTCAGTTATGGGTTGTGAAGGGGTATGTTGCCTATTTTGTGGATGTGAGTGAGAGGAGAAGACTCGAGTGGGCTATTCCAGTGACTAGAATAGGTTGTGTTGGTTGTTCATGGGTTATGGTCGGTTGTGAGTTGAGGTTTGGCTAGTTGTGCAGCTGGGAGCAAGGAATTGTCGACTCTACGACTATGAATAAGGCTGCTCTTGGCTATGAAGGGGTTGTAAGTGGTTGTGAATGGTTGGTTCCAGGCTTTTCCTGGTTGTGGCTAAGTGAGAAAGGGTCAGGTGGAACAAAGTGTGTCAATTAGGGTGGTTAGATCCCTAATTGGGTGTAATCAGGGGCTGTGAAGGTTGTGTAGGGTTATATGTGTTCTGTATGGGGGCTAGGAACGGGTTGGAGCAGCTCGATCTCGGTTGTGGATGTGAGTTAGTACGTTTAATTTATTTGGGTGGAGTGTACCTAAGAGGTTAATGATTTAAACCTAGTTGGATGTTGTAGAAGGGTTACGCTTGACTATTGGGAGTTTCTAATTTGTATTCGATAAAGGGATGCGAATATAGGAACGATATAGTAGTGGAGTTGTATATTTGTCGTGTGCTTGAATTTAATTGTAATTGATGATATTTGCAGGATGTGGATACGAGGCAGGTCCGCCAGCGTGAAAATATTTATTTCGAGCTTTATAGCATGTGGGTAATATTTCCTACCCTGGTCAGGAAGTAGCTAAACCCTGAAGTATATAACTTCATAATGATGTCGCTTTGACCTTGACTCCACTCTATTTTTCTGATGTTTGATACTTGCCTTTGCACTTAAATACTCTATTATTGTTCTTATCTATTCATTCATCTTTGTTATGAATTATAAATGTTATGGTAAGTGGACTGTAGTGGTTTACCTATGTGTACGTAGCTAAATTCAGTTGTAAAACTGAATTGTGCAATTTAGATAAATCATCCGAGGGTGGATGATTCTAGAAGTAAAGTTGAGTTTCCAGGTTATATCCTGATATTGTGTATGTATCCACTATGGATCATGTAGTGGTGTATGGACGTGTGATTTGTTGATACAACATCGCTATAGACTAGAGGTCCTAGCTTAGTGTTATCCGCTGTATATGCCTCTCTATAGAATAGAGAGTGTATTGATCAGTTGAGTATGACTCTCTGTAGGATAGAGAGTGTTATGATCAGTTGAGTACGACTCTCTACAGGGTAGAGAGTGTGTTGATCAGTTGAGTATGCCTCTCTATAGAATAGAGAGTGTGTTGTGGACATATGTATGTGTGTTATCGTGCATTCATGTCATTTACATGCATGTTGATGACTTGGTCTCCCTTGTGGTTGAGAGGGTCGTCAGTCATCCTGCCTCCCAGGTTACTCGTGGAGGAGTAATTGGTGTGAGGGCAGAATATTTGTTGTGCCACACTTGCCCCACTATAGATAGTGGTTATTGGAGTTGCGTGCAGTTGTCCTAGGTGTGTGGCACTCGACCACTCATGGGTAGTGACAGTCGGAGTGGCCAGCAACAAAGACCCTCGTTGTGTAGCTAGCTCTTTATGCTTATATGCTACTTCATACTACCCACTCAGCCACTCGAGAGCAGTGGTTGGTGTTAAGTTGGGATAGTTGTCATGTCGTACCACCTAGGTCACACTGGGATCGTGGTAGCGAGTAGGGGTGTGTAGGCATGACCATGCATCTGCATTGTCGTGGTAGATGGCATTTGCATAGACATAGACCCTATATAGATAGAGTCTATATATATGATCGTTGGATGTTGCATTTATTTAAACTATACTTGCTGCATTTGATTGTACATCATCTTACATTTTACTTGCATATTTTGTATGGTCGTGTGTGGATTACCAGTATTGAGTTGGTCAGACTGTTATATACCTTTGACCAGTACCTTGAGGTGATACGGGATGGATCCGGTTCATTGTGTATTGAACATAGAATGGTAGTATGTCGATATTGTTGTTATAGAGTTAGTATTTACTCTACTATGTTATAGGTATTGTATTTTGGTACTTATACTCAGGTTGTATGAGTTACATCGTTGTCGATCCTCAGATATGTCAGTACCTTATGTCGTTACTGTTGATCAGTTTAGTTATACAGTTGATATATATATTATGTTGGTGTATACCTGTTATACCTTTAGACAGCATATTATTGATTCGCATGTGATATATATATATATATATATATATATATATATATTATGCATGCACTTTTATTCTTATCACCACTGAGTTTTGTACTTACCACCACAGACCCTGGGTTTTCTGTCACAGAGGTAACTGGTACTCGACTCCGTGATGAGCTTGAAGCAATGCTGGTTGGCAACCTCTCATCTCACTTCTGAGGGTCCCGACTTGGTGTTATGTTTCCGTTGTTTTTGGATGTTTCTTATATCGATCCGGATTTATATGATGGATGTGTGTATGACATTGTTGATGTACGCATATATTGGTGTGGGTTTTGACGATGTTTTCTTTATGATTTAGTGTTAGTCATACCGATATGCACTGTGTGTAGTTGTTTTTTTATTTTGATAGTTTCCGCTGTGTTTTTGTTGTATTTACATTATATATGTTGTTGTGATTGTGGCCGGAAGGCCTTGTATTAACAAGATATGTTGCCACGTACATGGGAGATGTTGTTCATTTGCTTTTCGGCTCGGCATGCTCTCAGGGTGTGACAACTCTTCGGATCCGCCATCACATGGAGATAATTGCTTGACCTTAAGGTAAGCAAAAAGAATTGTAACGACTTGACCTAGGGCTTCGCCTGGTCAAGTCAGAATAATTTTTTATTTCGCCATTTCTTCTTCTTTGCATCTATCTTGAACCCAACTCCTCCATTCAACCACCATATGGGGATAATTGTTTGACTTAGAGGCAAGAAGAAAGAATTGTGATGAGTTGACTTAGGGCTTCGCCTAGTTAGGTCGTAATTTTTTACTCCGCCATTTTTTCTTCTGTGCATCTATCTTAAACACAACTCCTCCGTTTTGCCACCATATAGGGATAATTGCTTGACTTGGAGGCAATCAGAAAGAATTGTGATGACCTAACTTAGGGCTTCACCTAGTCATGTCAGAATTTTTTACTCCACCATTTGTTCTTCTGTGCATCTACCTTGAACCCAACTCCTCCGTTCTGCCATCATACGGGGATAATTGCTTGACTTGAAGGCAAGAAGAAAGAATTGTGATGACCTTGTTAGAGCAATCAACCCGTGATATGGTTTTGATGTGTGTGACAAAGGGTTTAAGTTAGGATGATTGGATTTGATATGTGCGTTGGAGTCTTGTAGAACATAGTAATTCGCACATGGAGCTTAGGCAAGTGTCCCCACTCACGACCTCGTGCTTGAGTCAGAGAAGGAGCATTGCAGAGTCGTGCGCTTGATGCTGCCGAGGGACCGTCGGACGAGATGACTTGAAGCGAAGCCAAGGAAGCAGACTTCGAGGGCAAGGGACGCGAAGGAGCATCGCAGAGCCATGCGCCTGATGTTGCCGAGAGACATGGTCACGAACGAAGAGAGCTTCGGCGAGGGACTTCGAGTGAGATGAGAGAATGAGTGAATTGTAAGTAGCTCATTAGGTGAACTTGGCCAAATGGCTGAGTGTCGAAGGCTCGACTGCAAGGGTTGAGGTTTACCCGACCGTCGGAAGCTCAAACAGATGTTAAGTTTGAGTTTCACACGGCACCAGTCGACTGCCATGTCATGGCAGTCGACTGCTCCAAGTCGATCGGCAATCGACTGGTGTTAGTTGCTGGATCAAGTCGACATCAGTCGACTGCTTAAGGGAAGCAGTCGACTGATCGCACTGTGCACGGGCACAGAAGCTAGTCGAGCTCGCGGGCACTCGACTGGAAGTCGACATCAGTCGACTGATGACTTCATCAGTCGACTGATGTGGGAGTCGTTGGTTGGAATCCAACGTGGAAGAAGCCGTTATTGGGCAACGGCTACAGGATCAGTCGACTGATCGGGACATCATTCGACTGATGTTGTGTTAACGGGAAGAAACCCTCTTCCTCTATAAAGAGAAGGGGTGAGGGCCTTTGAAAGGCTAATGTTCATGCTCTAAACTTCTCCCAAGTGCCCAACATGTTTTCCATCCTCTTACTTAAGCTTATTTACATTATATTGTAAGAGGAGTGATTCTTGTGTAAAAGAGGTTACCTCCACCTAGCTTGGTGCAAAGGAGAGATCTAGTGGATAGATTGAGGTGTGATTCACCTTGGACGAATTGGACTGTGGATTAGTGGTGAGGTCGTGAACCAAGTTACATCCCTTGTTAGCATTGTTTGGTATCTTGCTTATCTTTATTGTTGTTTAGTTATATTTTCCGCTTGCGCTAATGATAGTTGTAGACGATCAACGAACGACTTTCATCATACGACGAAAGAGGGCTATTCATCCCCCCTCTAGCCGGCCACCATCGAGATCCTACAAGTGGTATCAGAGTCAAATCGCTTCTCGAGGACTAATCGCCGCAATAAGCACTATATCAAGAGATGGCCGGCTCAAATATCCATCCGCCAAAGTTCGAGAGGGAATTTGCGTGGTGGAAGAAACGCATGGAGATATTTTTCAAAACCGATTTCGAATTTTTGTTAATAATGGTAAATAGTTTCGAGGTACCTAGGGATGAAGAAGGAGAGCCATTGGAAAAATCAAGGTGGAGTAAGAGGCAAAGGGAAGAGTACTTGGCAAACTCAAAAGCCAAACATCACCTCTACAACGTACACCCCCAACAAAAAGTGAATCGGATAGGGGAGTGTGCAAGTGCCAAGGAAATGTGGGAGAAACTCATAGAGATTTATGAAGGCACATCCGAGGCCAAACTAGCAAGGAGAGATGTCCTACGCTCCCAATTAAGCAACATCAAACTCGAAAAGGGAGAGAAGGTAAAATCTCTACATTCTAGGTTTAAATAAATTCTAACCGGTTTGACAAGTGTAGGAGAAAAACTCTCCAATCGGGATATGCTTATGAAAGCAATTGACGCTTTTCCCCGATCATCGAAATGGAGCTCAATGGTGGACTCCTTCTACATGTAGAAGAACCTAGAAGTGAGCACCTTGGAGGAGTTCTTCTCAACCATGGAGCTCCATGAAACAAGGCTTGAGGGAGTAATTGAAGAATCAAGTATCAAGCCATCAAGAGGAGTAGCCCTAGTAGCAAATAAAGGTAAAAATAAGAAGATGGAAACTCCTTCCTCCTCCAATGAAGCATCCTCCTCCTCCATGGATAACACGGAAGAAGCATACATGGTAAAGAAGGTCAGGCGTGCTTTAAAAAATTTTAAATTTAATAAATCTAATGATAGGAGGAGAAGATCAAGGGGGAAGATAATTTACTACAATTGCCAACAAGAGGGACACATAAGGGATAGTTGTCTCCTCTTGAACAAGAGCAAAGAAGAGAGGAGAAAGAAATAAAAAAAGAAGAAGAAGGGGAGCAAGAAGAAGGAAGAGGAGAAGAAGGCCAAAGAAAAGGGGAAGGACAAGGCACTAAAGGCAAGGACATGGGATGATCCCTCCTCATCATCATCATCCGAAGAAGAAGAACATGTCTACTCAAATCTTGCCCTAATGGAATTTGATGACCTAGCCTCTACCTCCTCCTCCAAGCAAGAAGAAAGAAGCACAAGTGATGAGAGCTCTAGTGAAGGGGGAGGTTCACCATCATCCTCATCCTCATCCGAAGAAGAAGACATGGAGACTATGATAACGAATCTCTCACCCAATAAAATAGTTTCCATGATTTTTAGCCTTACTAAGGATTTATTTAGGGCTAAGAAAAAGAATAAAAGCATGCTAGATCAAATTAAGGCTTTAGAAAATAAATTAGAACAAGCATGTTTAAATGTTAATAATGATGATGCATGCTCACATGACTATATGTCTTTTGATGTTAATGATACATGCATTGAGGAAAATAGGGCTTTAAGGGAAAAGGTAGACCATTTGACTAAGGCCCTAGAAAAATTTACAATTGGCTCCAACACTCTTAATATGATTACAGGGAGTCAAAGGGCAAGTTTCAATAAGAAAGGCCTAGGATATAAGGAAAATAAAAATGAAAAGGCCTATAAATATTTAATTGCTAGGGGTCAAGATAAAAAAAAACAATAGATAGAAAATGGATCCCTAAGGAATTTTTAGTGAACCCCATAGGAAAGAACTTGTATTGGGTTCCTAAATCCATCCTTAAGGGTTAGAAAAATCCTAGGATAGTCAACCATAAGGATTTCACCTATATCTTATGTTTTGGTTGACTTAGGATGGCGGGACTAAATTTTTGAAATAGTGTTGGGTGATGATAATGCACCCATAAATAGGTTAAATCATGCCCTAGGTGATATTTGAATTATTATCATGATTTTATACCTAATGCATGATTAAAAATTGATTGATACATGTGTTTCATGATCATAATATGAAATCAATACATATATGTTTTTAAGATCATATGATATGTTAGAGTGATACTTAACCATGGGTAGAAATGCATGAAATAAATGGTTAAGTATATACAAATACCTTAGGTTCATCTCACACTCACTATAGGCTACTTTGATTGAAAACATAGCATGGGTGAGATGATAGGATGATACTAATGATCCACTAATGCCTATGGCATTTAGATGGTCATTTAAAGTATCAAAATAGCAATAATAGACCAATCATGGGGAATGCTTATGTTTAATTCATAGACATATTGCCCAAAGATCATGGTTGAATATTTCAAATGTTTTGAAAACAATTTCTTGTTTCATAAACTGAATTTTCATGTTTTGAAAAGCTTTGAGGCAAAACTAGGCTTTAAAATTGATACAAACTTTAAATATTTTCCAACTTTTGAGATTTTGCCTAATTTTCGAAAATATAATAATTTTTCATGGAAAACTATTTTTCATTGATAAAGGAACTTACAAGAAATGTGCTCCCCAAATTTTATGATTTTTTGAATTTTATTTAATTTTTTATGCATTTCTGAAATTCAACCCGAAAATCAAAAAATCCTGAAATCACAGTGCCAATCGACTAGTAGTCTGAACCAGTCGACTGAAAACATGCCCAGTAACATTCTTTTATCAGATTTTAAGGCATATTTTGGTGATTTTTTGTTTCCTAGACTTGATTCCATGTTTGAATAACTTAGTTTAATATTTTTGATGTGTCAAAGGGGGAGAAATATGTATGTTTAAGTAAGTTATATTAAGGGGGAGAATTGCATTTAGGGGGAGTTTCATGTATTAAGGGGAAGAGTTGATAATCATATTTATTTACATGTCTTCTTACCTTAATATTTTTATCAAATGTTTACCTAACTTAAACGGATTGTCACACATAAAAAAAGGGGGAGATTGTTAGGGCAATCAACCCGTGATATGGTTTTGATGTGTGTGGAAAAGGGTTTAAGTTAGGATGATTGGAATTGATATGTGCATTGAAGTCTTGCAGGACTTAGTAATTCGCACATGGAGCTTAGGCAAGTGTCACCACTCACGACCTTGTGCTTGAGTCGGAGAAGGAGCATTGCAGAGCCGTACGCTTGATGCTGCCGAGGGACCATCGGACGAGATGACTTGAAGCGAAGCCAAGGAAGCAGACTTCGAGGGCAAGAGACGCGAGGAGCATTGCAGAGTCGTGCGCCTAATGTTGCCGAGGGACGTGGCAGCGAACAAAGAGAGCTTTGGCGAGGGACTTCGAGTGAGATGAGAGAATGAGTGAATTGTAAGTAGCTCATTAGGTGAACTTGGTTGAATGGCTGAGTGTCGGAGGCTCGACTGCAAGGGTTGAGATTTACCCGACCATCGGAAGCTCAAACAGATGTTAAGTTTGAGTTTCACAAGGCACCAGTCGACTGCCATGTCATTGCAGTCGACTGCTCCAAGTCGATCGAAAATCGACTAGTCTTAGTTGCTGGATCAAGTCGACATCAGTTGACTGCTTAAGGGAAGCAGTCGACTGATCGCACTGTGCACGGGCACAAAAGCTAGTCGAGCTCACAGGCACTCGATTGGAAGTCGATATCAGTCGATTGATGTAGGAGCCATTGGTTGGAATCCAACGTGGAAGAAGCCGTTATTGGGCAACGGCTACAGGATCAGTCGACTGATCGGGGCATCAGTCGACTTCTGCTGTGTTAATGGGAAGAAACCCTCTTCCTCTATAAAGAGAAGGGGTGAGGGCCTTTGAAAGGCTAATGTTCATGCTCTAAACTTCTCCCAAGTGCCCAATACATTTTCCATTCTCTTACTTAAGCTTATTTACATTATATTGTAAGAGGAGTGATTCTTGTGTAAAAGAGGTTACCTCCACCTAGCTTGATGCAAAGGAGAGATCTAGTGGATAGATTAAGGCGTGATTCACCTTGGACGAATCGGACCGTGGATTAGCGGCGAGGTCGTGAACCACGTTACATCCCTTGTTAGCATTGTTTGGTATCTTGCTTATCTTTATTGTTGTTTAGTTGTATTTTCCGCTTGTGCTAACGATAGTTGTAGACGATCAACGAACGACTTTCATCATATGATGAAAGAGGGCTATTCACCCCCCTCTAGCCGGCCACCATCGAGATCCTATAAACCTAACCTAGGGATTCGCCTGGTCAGGTTAGAATTTTTTACTCCACCTTTATTCTTCTGTGCATCTACTTTGAACCCCAACTCCTCCATTTCGCCACCATACGGGGATAATTGCTTGATTGGCGGCAAGTAGAAAGAATTGTGATGACCTGACTTAGGGCTTCGCCTGGCCAGGTCAGAATTTTTTACTCCGTCGTTTGTTCTTCTGTGCATCTACCTTGAACCCAACTCCTCCGTTCTGCCACCATACGAGGATAATTGCTTGACTTGGAGGCAAGTAGAAAAATTGTGATGACCTAACTTAGGGCTTCGCTTGGTTAGGTCAGAATTTTTTACTCCGCCATTTGTTCTTCTGTGCATATAACTTAAACCCAACTCCTTCGTTCCACCACCACACGGGGATAATTGCTTGACTTAGAGACAAGCAAAAAGAATTATGATGACCTGACTTAGGGCTTCGCCTGGTCATGTTAGAATTTTTTACTCCGTCATGTTTATAAGTGCATTTAAAACCAACTCCTCCGTTCCGCCACCGCACGTGGATAATGGCTTCGGTTGATACCGAGCTGTAAAAATGTGATGACCTGACCTAGAGCTTTGCCCAGTCAGGTTGGAATGAATTGTTTACTCCGTCGCTCTTCACAAGTGTTTTTACCATAAACTCTACTCCTCCGTTCCACCACCGCACGGAGATAATGACTTCAGCTAACACTGAGCCTTAAAAATGTGACGACCTGACCTAGAGTTTTGCCCAATCAGGTCGGAATGAATTTTTTACTCCGCCGCTCTTCACAAGTGTTTTTACCTTAGACCTTACTCCTCCATTCCGCCACCGCACGGGGATAATGGCTTCAGCTAATACTGAACCATAAAAATATGACGACCTAACCTAGAGCTTTGCCCAATTAGGTCGAAATGAATTTTTTACTCTGCCTCTCTTCACAGGTGTTTTTACCTTAAACCCTACTTCTCCGTTCTGCCACCGCACGGGGATAATAGCTTCATCTAATACTGAGCCATAAAAATGTGATGACCTGACCTAGAGCTTTGCCCAATCAGGTCGGAATGAAATTTTTGCTCTGCCTCTCTTCACAAGTGTTTTTACCTTAAACCCTACTCCTCCGTTCCGCCACCGCACGGGGATAATGGCTTCAACTAATACTTATTAGTGTCAGCCCTTAGTGTCAATCATGAGATGATTGATTAGGGATCATATGTATCATATTTCATTAATAACAGACAAGATTTGCTTATTATATTATTTCTTATCTGTGCCATATGAATAATATAATAGTGCTCTTGAATAGCAGGTTCACGTTTACAGTATATTAATTAGTTGAATTGATAGTGAGAGTCCGTATATATATAAAAGATTTTCTTATTATATTATTTCTTATCTGTGCCATATGAATAATATAATAGTGTCCTTGAATAGTAGGTTCACGTTTACAGCATATCAATTGGTTGAATTGATATATATATATATATATATATATATATATATATATATATATATATATATATATATATATATACTCTTAACTATTCCTAGTCGAGTATTAATATGCAAGGACAATATTAATGAATAGAGACTAGCATGTAGGTCAATTGATGACTTAATCTCACAAGTCATGGATATGTGATATCAAGTTAACACATGAGTACATATTAGAGACTATGTACTGAATTGATCCGTCATAAGAATGTTTCATGGATCATTATATGAGTGTCATAAACATTCTCATGTGACTATTGGTATGAATAATCCTTAGACCTGAAGTCACTACGGTTCCCTACATAATGAGTTGTATACTTTAGCTTCGTTAAACGTCACCCGTAACAGGGTAACTATAAAGGCGATCACTGGGTATGCAATAAGTTATGCAGAGGGATATGAGTGATGTAAATGGGATCTATCCCTTCCATATAATGGAAGTGATATCTATGGGCCCCTTGATAGAGTAGGACTGCTAAAATACATGGTCATGCTCAAATAAGTCAATATGAGATATTGAGCTCATTTGGTTGAGTAGTCTACTTGGAGATCAAGAAACTCATGATTGATAAGAGGATGACACAGTCTATGCCTTATTGATCAATCTAGATATCAAGGATAGAAGGACTGAGTCATACAACATAGTAGTCATGGAAAGGTTATGTCGGATCTCGACATTCTCGTCACTTGGGTGGCAATGATGTATTGCTAGATGCCTCTCATTGCTTATGTCTCTAAAAGGGTTTTAGAAATATTGACAACGTTACGAGAACCTATTGGGTCACACACTTAGGACATGTGAGTTGGACATGGCTCATGCGATGAGCCATTGGGCCATCGGATTGAGTCTAATATATATTAGACTCATTGAGTCTAATATAGATTAGACTCATTGAGTGGGACTCGAGGCATACCCAATGAATTTGACCCGAGTTAGACTCAAGTCAAATTCGGATTGAGTATGACTCAAGGTACACTAAATGAATTTGACCCAAGTTAGACTCAAGTCAAATTCGGATTGAGTGAGACTCACCATTAAGAAGGGTTGCATGATCATTAAGATGGGATTAATGAGTTATTAATTCCATGGAAACCAAGAGTCACAAACCCTTCATATTCAATGGTTGAATATAAAACGGATTATATGAGACTTAGTGTTTTGTGTGGATGTTTTGTAGACTCTTGATCTTCTTCTCCTTCTTGATCTACCTCCTTGGCCGAACCAAAATCTTGTGGCTAGCACCATAGTTTAGTTCCTCTTCATCTCATGATTCGTGTGGATACCGTGGAGGCGCAGACATCCTGACTGCGCTGAGATCCGAACACCTTGCACGCAAGTGTCGTTGATGGGATTGCGAAGGACTCCCATCGAAGGTAACTATGAATCTCATAGGATAGAATCGATCAAATGAGTATGGTTTTCGCATGGATCTCTGGAGGGATCCAATTTTTCTGCTGCTTATGTTCTTGTAAAATATTTTCGATAACGCATGGATTCCCTACAATACTGAGCCGTAAAAATGTGACCACCCGAACTAGGGCATTGCCCCATCGGGTTGAAATAAATATTTTACTCCAATACTCTTCACAGGTGTTTTTACCTTAAACCCTACTTCTCCATTCCACCATCGCACGGAGATGAGGGCTCCGGCTGATACCGGGCCATAAAGAAGACAAATCGTGATTCTGAATCTCCTTGGGGCCCACATCTCTGCTCTAAAGCCCAATTAATATCATAAGCATGCCCTTACCCATTATATAAGACTCTTCATCTTCCCCCTTCTTCATCTTCGCCCCCCTTTAGTTTCCAGCACTTCTCCTCCTTTCTCCATTTGCCAGAAACTTTCTTACTTCCTTCGGACGACTTCTTGGTTTTCCTTGCTTCTTGAAAGCCAAGATGCAATCTCTTCTTCAACGAATGATAGCGGAGTACCTTCAGAAGCTTAGACAGAGCAGAAATCAATCATCTGCTACCATAACATTTTTTTCCCCTTGTTTCAGCTTCTTCTGTACCCCCCACCCTTGCTCCAACATCCACCTCTTCTCCTCGTTCCTCCGCACCTTCATCCCCAGTTGTTTCTGTTAGGGAAATCAACCCATGAATGATGTGTTTTGATGTGTGTGGCAAAGGTTTAAGTTAGGTTATTTGTGTATTTAATATGTGTATTGAAATCGTGTAGGACTTAGTAATTCACACATGGTTAGCTTGACAAAGCATTGGCAAGATCACCATCTCATGACTCAGTCCTTGAGTTGGTGAAGGACAGCATTGTGAAGCCGTGTGGTTGGTGCATCCGAGGGACCGTCGGACGAGGAGCATTGGAGTGAAGCCAAGGTAGCAAACTTCAGGATGAGACGTGACAGATGGCATTATGAAGTCGTGCGCTTGGTGCATCCAAGGGACGTGGCCGGACGAAGAGAGCTTCAAGGCAAAGGACTCCAAGGGAGATGAGAGTCAACGATTGTAACCCGAGATGGGGTAGCTCATACGTGAACTTGGCTGAATGGCTAAGTCAAGTGTCAGATGCTCAACCAAAGGTTGGTTTAAGGTTTTACCCGACACTAGTCAACTGATCTAGGTGAATTGAACTCGATCGGTGTTTGACTGAACCATTTCTGGCCCAACAGTCGACTGCTAGGGTTTGGCAGTCGACTGCTTGACCATCAGTCGACTGCCAAGGGACGACAGTTGACTGATCGAGGCAAGTTCGAGCACAAAAACTTTAGCAGTCGAGTGATCTCGTCGACCACTTGACTGTTGGCTCCATCAGTCAACTGATGGGAAGCTCAGTCAACTGATATGGGAGCCGCTGGTTGCAATCCAACGTAGATGAAGTCGTTGCGAGGCAACGGCTACAACAGCAGTCGACTGATGGCTACATCAGTCGACTGCTCGGTGCCCAACGGGAAGAATGACCTTTTCCCTATAATAAGGGGCCCTGGGTCACTTGGGATGGTTAATGCTTCATCTCTAAACATACTCCCAAGTGCCTAAATGTTTTCTTCCCTCTTTCTTGCTATTATTTCAATCATATTGTAAAGGGGGAGATTGTAAGAAAGGTTTACCTCCACCTAGCTTAGTGCAAATGAGAGACTAGTGGAATTTGGTTAGGCATTATTCACCTGGAACGATTTGGGTCATGGATTAGCGGCAAGGGTCATGAACCATGTTACATCGCCTTGTTAGCATTTGCATTCTTTATTTCTTTGCATTGTCTTAATTGTTTTACTTTAGCATTATATTTCTGTTGCGCTAATCGTTGATTGTAGACAATTAAGCAAACGATTACCATCGACGAACATCTAGGCTATTCACCCCCCTCTAGTTGGCCACCGATCCTCCAACAAGTGGTATCAGAGCGAGGAGCTTATCGCGGACTAATCGCCAACACAAGCACGACAATGGCCGGTTCAAACAATCATCCACCAAAATTCAAAGGCGACTTCTCTTGGTGGAAGAAGAGAATGGAGGTATTTTTCGAAACGGATTTTGATATTATGATTACAATGGAAATCGGTTTCGATTTGCCTAGGGATGAAGAGGGGAAGCCAATAGAAAAATTAGGGTGGACCAAGAAGCAAAGAGAAGAGCACCTTGCAAATTCAAGAGCCAAGCATCATCTCTACAATGTGCTCCCTCAACAAGAAATCAATAGAATTGGAGAGTGCCTTAGTGCCAAAGAGATGTGGGAGAAGCTAGTGGAGCTTCATGAAGGCACATCCAAGGCCAAGCTAGCAAGAAGAGACATTCTCCGCTCTCAATTGAACAACATCAAACTTGATAAAGGAAAGAAGGTAACATCTCTTCACTCTCGTTTTAAAGAGATAGTTAACGGTTTAACAAGTGTAGGAGAAAAGCTTTCAAACTGGGATATGGTAATGAAGGCGATAGATGCATTCCCCCGGTCATCAAAATGGAGCTCTATGGTGGACTCCTACATTTCAAAGAATCTAGAGATAAGTACTCTAGATGAATTTTTCTCTACCATGGAATTGCATGAGACTAGGCTTGAAGGCATAGTGGAAGATCCAATCAAGCCATCTAGGGGAGTAGCACTTGTAGACGAAAAAGGAAAGAAGAAGAAGGAGACTCCACCTTCCTCATCCGATGAAGATTCCTCCTCTTCCTCCATGGATAGCAATGAGGAGGCCTAAATGGTAAGAAAGGTGAGACGTGCACTTAAGAATTTTAAATTTAATAAATCTCATGATAGGGGAAAAAGACCAAGGAGGAAGATCATTTTATATAATTGCCAAGGAGAGGGACACATAAGGGATGATTGTCCCCTCTTGAACAAAAACAAAGAAGAAAGAAGAAAGAAAGAAGAGAAGAAGAAGGGGAGCAAGAAAAAAGAAGAAGAAAGAAAAAGGGAAGGCCAAGGCACACAAGGCAACATGGGATGATCCATCCTCATCGGAGGAAGATCAAGCCTTCACAAGCCTTGCTCTAATAGGGATAGATGACTTGGACTCCACCTCCTCCGAGGAAGAAGAAAGAAGCACAAGTGAGGAGGAGAGCTCAAGTGAAGGGGGAGCTTCATCTTCATCCTCATCGGAATCACAAGAAGGAGATTGGATAAGTGAGGTAACAAATCTCCCTCCCAAAAAGATTGTGTCTATGGTTTCTAGTTTAACTAAGGAGCTATTTAGGGGCAAAAAGAAAAACAAATGCATGCAAAATGAAATTAAGGCTCTAGAAGAAAAACTAGCAAATGCATGCTCACATGATGATTATATTCCTCTTAATGTTAATGATGCATGTATTGAGAAAAATAAGGCCTTAAGGGAAAAGGTAGATTATTTAACTAAGGCCCTAGAGAAATTTATAATTGGCTCCAACACCTTGAACATGATTATAGAGAGCCAAAGGGCAAGTTTTAACAAGAAAGGATTAGGCTATAAGGGAAACAAAAATGAGAAGGCCTACCATTGCCTAATTGCTAGGGGTCAAGCCAAAACTACAATGGTAGCTAGGAAATGGATCCCTAAGAAGTATTTGGTGAACCTTATTAGAAAGAACTTGTATTGGGTTCCCAAGTTCATCCTTAAGGGTTAGGAAAACCCTAGGATAGTCAACCATGAGTGGACTAATTTTATATCATGTAAGATGGTTGACTTACAAGGATGTGGGTGATGATTTTTTATTTATAGTGTTGGGTGATGATGATGTGATCATAATATGGAATCATGAATATTTTTTGATTTATGATCATGATATGCAATAATTGAAAATATATGATCATGATTGATAATATGTGATTTTATGATCATGTTGGGTGTTTTAGGATATAGATACTTAACCTTGGTAGAATTGCATGAAAATTGATGGTTAAGTATAATACCTTTAGGTACATCTCACATTCACCATAAGGCTAACTTGATTGAAAAACATAGCATGGGTGAGATGTTAGGATGATACAAATGACTCACTTATGATTATAACTTTTTGATGGGTCATTAGATGTATCATGACATAGTAATCATAGACCAACTATGGGGAAAGCAAATGTTTAATTCATAGACATATTGCCCAAAGATCATGGTTGGATATTTCAAATGGTTTAAAACCATTTAATGTTCGATAATATGTATGTTCATGTTTTAAAACAAATCAAGGCAAAACTAGGCTTTCAAGTTGATAAAAAATTTAGTGATTTTCAAACTTTTGTGTTTTTGCCAAATTTTCGAAAATAGGATGAATTTTCATGAAAAATCATTTTTCACTGATAAAGAGACTTATGAGAAATATGTTCCCCAAATTTTACGATTTTTTAAATTTTATGGAATTTTTAATGCATTTCTGAAATTGGACTTCGAAAATCAAAAATTCTGAAATCTAGGTGCCAATGATCGATGCTCGATTGGTTTGATGTCTTTATCTTGAGAGCACAACATGTGTTATCAGGTTTTGAGCTTGGATTTGGTATTTTCTTTCCCTAGACTTGACGCCATGCTTATATAACATATGGTAAATGTTTTTAATGGTGTCAAATGGGGAGAAATGGTTATATTTAAGTTAATCATGCTAGAGGAAATTAACATGTGTTAAGGGGGAGTTGTATGTATTAAGGGGGAGTTGATATTCATGTTTGATATCCATGTTTCACATGCTTTCCTTCCTTATGTATTTTGATTAATGTTTTACCTAACTTAAACATGGTTGTCACACATCAAAAAGGGGGAGATTGTTAAGGCAATCAACCCATGAATGATGTGTTTTGATGTGTGTGGCAAAGGTTTAAGTTAGGTTGTTTGTGGATTTGATATGTGTGTTGAAGTCATGCAGGACTTAGTAATTCACACATGGTTAGCTTGACAAAGCATTGGCAAGATCACCATCTCATGACTCGGTCCTTAAGTCGGTGAAGGACGGCATTGTGAAGTCGTGCACTTGGTGCATCCAAGGGACCGTCGGACGAGGAGCATTGGAGTGAAGCCAAGGAAGCAGACTTCAGGGCGAGACGCGAAGGATGGCATTGCGAAGCCATGCACTTGGTGCATCCGATGGACATGGTCGGACGAAGAGAGCTTCAAGGCGAAGAACTCCAAGGGAGATGAGAGTGAGCGATTGTAACCCGGGATGGGGTAGCTCATAGGTGAACTTGGTCGAATGGCTAAGTCAAGTGTCGGATGCTCAACCAAAGGTTGGTTTAAGGTTTTGAGCACTGGTCATTGCTATAGGTAGCGATCGATTCTAAATCGATTGGACTCGGCCGGTGTTCGATGAACCGTTTACGCCCAACATCGCTAGGGTTTGGCGATCGATTGCTCGACCATCGATCATTGTCGAGGGCGACGATCGACTAATCAGGCTGAGAGTTCGCACGAAGCTTTGGCGATCAGTGATCTCATCGACCACTCTCAGCTTGGCTCCATCGATCGGTGATGGGAAGATCAGTCAACTGATGTGAGAGTCGTTGGTTGGAATCCAACGTGGATGAAGTCCTTGCGAGGCAACAGCTATAGCAGCAGTCGACTGATGACTACATCAGTTGACTGCTCGGTGCCCAACGGAAAGAATGGACTCTTCCCTATAAGAAGGGGCCTTGGGTCACTTGGGATGGTTAATGCTTCATCTCTAAACATACTCCTAAGTTCCTAAACGTTTTCTTCCCTCTTTCTTGCTATTATTTCAATCATATTGTAAAGGGGGAGATTGTAAGAAAGGTTTACCTCCACCTAGCTTAGTGCAAAGGAGAGACTAGTGGAATTTGGTTGGGCATGATTCACCTGAAACAAATTGGGTCATGGATTACCGACAAGGGTCGTGAACCACGTTACATCGCCTTGTTAGCATTTGCATTTTTTGTTTCTTTGCATTGTCTTAATTGTTTTACTTTAGCATTATATTTCCGTTGCGCTAACTGTTGATTGTAGACGATTAAGCAAACGATTACCATTGACAACATCTAGGCTATTCACCCCCCTCTAGCCGGCCACCGATCCTCCAACAGTTTCACCTTCGCCCAATGTAAACTCCCAATCGTTACAATCCTCTCCACTTCCTTCTTCACCATTATCACCAAACCTTAGTCTATCCGCCTCTCCTCCTTCAATTTTGGGTGGTCATAGGCCGTCCCCTCCTTTTTTACAAACCCAAGTCGAATTAAGAGGAGTTGCACGCCAACGGCTACAGGAAGAAAATATTACTTCTCTCAATTCTTCTTCTTCCTCCACACTTCCCCTAGAATTAGAATCATTTTCAGCTAAATCTCCTCCATCTTCATCGTTACAAATTCCGACCATGTTCCCATCATCTTCCCCATCGACCCCTAGCTTGGAAGGCCTTTCTCCCCGGCCTGGTTTAGAACTCAACTCTGGCACCCTTCCTCCTAATAGCGAAGAACCACTAATAACGGTGCCCCCTCCAGCCACCGATCTTCCTTCAACTTCATCTCCCCTTCCTCTGCCCACATCATCAGACACATTTAACCCCCCTGCTTTCCCTTCCTTTCCTTCTCCCGATGGCTCCCCTTTCTCCATCATCCATCAAATGGTTTTTGACATTCTGCAACCACCATCAACCTCCCCCTTTTCCTCTCCTGCTTCCACAAGCCTTCTGGCAACGGCTCTTTTTGCCGCCCCTTCGACATCTCCCTTCTTCTCAAGAACCCCCTCTATTTCCCAGAGTGTCACCCTTCCTCCTCTGGGATCACAAGCACAATCCTCCGAGATGCCCCCCTTTATACTAATCATGAGTGAGTCCACTCCTCTAGTCGCCTCCACTCCTTCTTTCTCCTCTGACAGGAATACTCAAATACTCAATTTAAAGGAACTCATTCCGAGAATGGAGAGTTTGCACCATACCTTAGAGATGGTAAGCTTTCCTTGTTACTTCAGAATATATTTTTAGCACTAATCCCCCTCTCCATCTTCTGTTTTTAGGCGATGGTAAATTATCAGGAGCTGGATCGCTCTTTCTCCCAATACCGAGCTCAATTACAACGATAGATTCAACAGCAAGCAGAGGATCAGACTGCCTCTAGAGATAGGGAGAATTTCTTACTGCAAGAATTGGCCCACTGCCAAAACCAACTGGATGAAGCCCACCGTCAAAGGCAGGAGGATGCAAAGGTCATAGCATCCCTTCAACACCAACAACAGAGGGATGCTGAAACAATATCAGCCCTTCAGTGCACTAAGCAGAAAGATGAAAGTGCCACTACCTCCAGGGATAGAGAGGCCCCCTTATTACAGGAAGTGGTTAGTTATCAGAGCCAAATAATCGGAAGCCAATGACAAAGGCAGGAGGATGCGGAAACTATAACAACCCTTCAAGCTCATCAGCAGAAGGATGCAGAGACCATATCCTCCCTCTGTACCCGACTGAGCAAGGAGATACAGGAATATTTAGCTTTAATATCAGCTAGGGCGCATGCTCACGCTCGAATAAACAGGCAAGAAACTTCTCTACGGGAGTTGAGTAATGAAATTGCCTGCACCGGGGCTTATACTGAGGCGGTGGAAAGGATTTCAGCTTTCATGCATCAAGATATGATGGACATGTCAAGAGTCATGCAACAGGGTCAAACTTCCCAGTCCGATGATGTGTCCACTCTAACTGATGCCATAATACAAGTATCCTAGCGCTACTTTCAAGTATGTCGAGCTCTTCGGGAGCATAGAGCACATTTTTCCAAGTTCCATCAACAGCAAGGTGCATACATTGCTGATCCCAACCAACAAGAGCGTCTGTGGTCTCTGATGAGGGCTACTTACCAAGATGGATTCAATGAGGCGGCCCGGCAATATGCTGACCACGATCTCTCTCCAGCTAATCAACTGACTCTTTTCCTACAGTGGGAGATTGGCTTTAGGCGCTATCCCCCAGACCATTTCAGATTATAGCTTTCATATCAACTTTCTTAATGCTATCGGATGATTGTAACTTTAGAACGGTAGTTATTTATGTATAATTGCAGACATAAATTACTTATCCTTGATATTGTTCTTAACTTTCTTTGTTATGCAAATGAGAAGTTAGTTTTCAATGATATTTATTCCTCACCCTTGCTCCTGATTGTTACTCATGATGTTCTATATTGAGGGTCACATTATATTCTTCTTCTTTCAAAACCCATAGGATATTTGCCAAATTTCTCCTTTCAACAGCCTCCATTTACATGGTATGGAAATACTTTAGGTGTACAGCATTCTAGGGTCGAGGTAACTCTTTGCCCTTATCATCTTTTAGGTAATAAGATGACTCAGCCACTCGACGAATAACAATGTAAGGTCCTTCCCAATTATGAGCTAGCTTTTCAGGGTCTCCTACAGGGTTGACCTTGCGCAGCACTAAGTCACCTTCCTGGAACCTCTTGGGTGTCACCCTTTTATTAAAGGCTCGCTGGATCCTTTGCTTGTAAGCTTCAACTCTCATTCGGGCTTGCTCCCGCCTTTCTTCTAAAAAGTTCAATTCGGTGCCTCTTATAATATGATTTTGTTCTGGCTTGTATGCTTCAACTCGGGCATTACTCAGAATGACTTCCACCGGGATAACTGCCTCAGTTCCATACACCAGCCTGAATAGAGTTTCCCCAGTGGCTGTTTTGGGAGTGGTTCGATAGGCCCACAGAATCCCAGGCAATTCATCCACCCAATTTCCTCTCCTAGCGCCTAACTTAGTCTTCAATCCTTGGATGAGAATTCTGTTAGTTACCTCAACCTGACCGTTGGCTTGAGGATGAGCCACCGAAGTAAAAGATTGCTGAATGTTAAGGCTCTGACACCATCCCCTAATCTTCTTGCCCTGGAACTGTCGCCCGTTGTCGCTTATCAATCTTCGGGGAACTCCATATCGACATATAATATTTTTTCAAAGGAACTGTACGACCGCATCTTCTGTAATTTTTGCTAAAGATTCAACTTTCACCCATTTAGAAAAGTAATCCACCGCTAACAATAGAAACTTCTTCTGCAAAGGAGCAGTAGGCATGAGACCCACTATGTCCATTCCCCATTGATCAAAGGGGCAGGAAGCAACTCCAGCTCTCATCAACTCGGTAGTCGTTCGGACTGTGACCTATTGTTTGCAAATTTGTGATGAAGAGTTGGCTAGAAATACCCAGCCAACAATACTTTCTTCGCCAAGGCCCTTCCTACCAAATGATTGCTACAACATCCCTCATGCATTTCTCGAAGCACCCACTCGACATCTTCCTTCCCGAGGCATTTCAATAAAGGGCGCCCAAAAGACATTTTGTATAGACTCCCATCAATAATGGTAAATCATTTTGCCCTTGCCACTGAGATAGATGCTGCTCCACCTTCATCAGGAACCTTCCCTCATTGTAAGTATGCCCAGATATCATCTCTCTAGTCGGCAGCCTGATCACCCTCTGGTATCACCTCTTCCACACTACATACCGGCAAGGAGTTAGGAACTTCCAAGCAAACAGAATCTTGCAGCTTCACTCCCTCTATGGTGCAAGCTAACCGAGCCAGTTCATCTGCTTTTTGGTTATCTTTTCTTGGAATCTGCTGCAAAACTACCTCCTGAAAATGTGTCTTTTCTTTTTCAAAGGCGACCAAATATTTTTGCAACCTTTCTTCCCGGACAGTGAAAGCACCCCTAAGCTGTGACACGACCAATTGGGAATCTGAATGCACGATGATGTGAGTAAAACATATAGGATTTTAGGAGTAGTTTTCACTCCATCACGTTGCATTTTATATTTAATTCTTGCATATTTCACTTTATTTTGCATGCATTACCTATTTTCTGGTTCAGAGATCTGCTCTTTGTACTCTTGTGTGCAGGACAAAATTCTACAGGGAAAATGACGCACTTTTGGAGCAAAAAGAAGGGATTTGACAGCTAGAACAAAAGGACACACTCTGGCCATGTGAATCCACACGGCTCGCACCCCAGCGCCACACATGGCCTGGCCGTGTGAATCCACACGGTCGTGTGGCACTGAGTGATTTCGATGCGATTCAATTATTTTCCAAGTTTCGGGGAGATCCAGCCTGATGTATATATAAAGGAAGCTACGTCCAAACCCTAGAGGGGAGGCACGATGGCCGGGACAGCACTCCGATGCCCTAAAAAATCTTCGAGAACTCACAATGGGGAGGAGGAAGGTCGCTCGAGGATCAAGTTCTGCACATCAACGCCGGGGAGGAGAACCAAAGTACATTGTAATTCACGTTCTTTACGCAGTTTACATTGTTTCTATGAATTCTAATATGCTTTGTGTTTCTCTTCTCGTATTCATGGAGGAGATTCTCCTATTCTAGGATTAGGGAGTAGTTTGTGTGCGTAGAACATGTTATTTCAAATATATTTCTATTATTGAAATCATATTTACAATTGGTGATTATTTAGATCGATAGCTATTTGTTTTGGTCTTCTATTTACTATGCGTAGTTGATACGAGGGGTGACAGCCCTCGTATCAAAGATTTAGGAGAATTAAGTAGGAACCTAGGGGTTGGCCTCATCTTCGGTAACCGTAGATAGAAGGGTGTGATAGAGTTGGAAACGGGACACGTTCCGACTCGTCATAGGGATTGAGTCGGCATCCTCGTACCGCCTATCCCATCATAAAGACAGAGGTCGACCTAGTATGGCAGAGGTAGTTCCCGATAGATACAAAGGCTCATCAGGGAAGTGTATGATGCCCCTTCTACAAGACCATAGTTAGACATCTAGATAACACCCAATTGATAGCGTGTTCTGCGACACACAAGTGAAACTGAAATCCTAAAATTCCCTCAAAAGACTCGTAACAACCCTTCTCTTCCTCCGTGTGACATTGTACTAGAGTTAGGACCGCCAACAACCCTCGTCATCACAACCATTAGAACGGAACTCCGAACAATGACGTCCACTAAACCAATCGGTACTTGAATCTCAGTCCCTGTGGGATCGATAATATTTTTATTAATTGACGACATCCGTGCACTTGTGAGCATTGAGCGCGAGCGTGCACTTCGAGTCCTCGACGATTTCCGTTGCGAGATTTAAGGTCGCATTCGCGTGCATCACATGATATTCGAAGTAACCCCCACTGCTCTAGCTGCCTACAATCCGGCCAAGATGGCTTCATACTCTGCCTTATTATTAGATGCTTTATATCCCAGGCGAATGGCTAAGCGAGTTTCTTCCCCTCCTGGAGATATGAGCACCACTCCAACTCTGCTCCCTGCGACCCCAGATGATCCATCTACAAAAGCACTCCACACACCCTTTTCTTCTTTTTCTTCCGTCGAACTGTCCTCCAAGCTAAATGGCACCTCTGCTAAGAAATCGGCCAATGACTGAGCCTTGATAGTGATTCAGGGATGGTACTGAATATCATATTCACATAGCTCCACCGCCCACTTAGCTACCCTTCCTAAAGAGTTAGGTTTAGTAACCACCCTGCGTAGCTCACTATTGGTTGACACATTCATCGGGTGAGATAGGAAATAAGGTCTCAATTTATGAGCTGTCAAGACTAGGATGTACGCCAGCTTTTACAGCTCGGTATGCGACTCTACGCCCTTCAAGATACGACTGGTGTAGTATATGGGTTGTTGTTAAGAACCATCTTGTTTCAATAATACCGAACTGATAGCTCCTTCTGAAATGGCTAAATACATCCACGGCGGTTCTCCTGCTACTGGCTTAGCCAACAGAGGGAGTTCGGCTAGATACTTCTTTAGTTCCTGGAAAGCTTGCTCACACTAGTTGTTCCACTAAAACCGAGTGGCCTTACACAGAATCTGAAAGAAGGGAAATCCCCTATCCGCTAATCTAGCTATAAAGCGAGACAAAGAGACTATCCTTCCCACTAATTTTTGAGTCTCCCTCAAATTAGTGGGCGACTTCATGTTTCATAACGCTTGCACTTTCTCCGAGTTGGCTTGCAGTCCCTTTTCTATCACAATATATCTCAGAAATTTTTCACTCTTCACCCCGAACAGACACTTCTTCGGGTTCAACTTCACGTTGTACCGCCTAAGGGTGATGAATGTCTCTTCCAGATCTGCAACTAAATCTCGAATAGTCTTTGATTTGACGAGAATGTCATCAACATATACTTCCACATTCTTGTCTTTTTATTCTGCAAAGATCTTATCCATAAGCCTTTGACAGGTAGCTCCTGCATTCTTTAGCCCGAAGGGCATGACCACATAGGCATACAACCCTCCCGCCGTCACAAAACTGGCATGCTTTTGATCATCCTTCGCCAGGGGGATTTGATGATACCCTTGGTAGGCATCCATGAGGGATACAACTTCATACCCCACAGTAGAATCAACTAACTGATCAATACGAGGCAAGGGGTAGCAGTCTTTAGGGCATGCTTTATTCAAATCATGAAAGTCAATACACATCCTTCACTGCCTCGAGGGTTTGGGGATCAGAACTACATTATACACCCACTCGGAGAATTGAATTTCTCTAACATGACCAGGCTGCGATAATTTATCTACTTCTTCGATAATGACTTTATCCTTCTCGGGCCCAAAGTATCGCCTTTTCTACTGGATGGGCTGGACTCTCCGAGTAATGTTAAGATGGTGGTCAGCAACATTAGGATCTACCCCCATGAGGTCATGCACATTCTTGGCGAAGATATCTTCATTCCTACATAGACAGTTCACAAGTTCTTCCTTCATCTCCAGTTGTTGGGCCACCCGAGTGAACTTTCCCAGAGTTACCTCCACAGGTTCACCTTCTTCTATTTTTTCTGCTCTGGGTGGGGACTCTTCCAGCACGTGCACATCATAGGTGATAACAGCTTTCCCCTTAAGGTCATCCACCCTTGCCTTCTTCTGATCATCCCTTACCATTTGCACATAACAACTCCACGCCGCTTTCTGCTCTCCTCATGCTTCCTCGATCCGCTGCCGGATTAGGAATTTCACCTTTTGATGGTAAGGGGAGGCCACCGTTTGAAAAATGGACAAAAAAGGATGACTCAGAATAGCATTATAAGTGGATGGAGCATCCACTATGAGAAAAGGAATAATATTAGTCTCCTGACTGGGTTTTGCACCCACAGTGAGAGGCAAGGAGATTTGCCCCGCGAGATGCACCATGCATCCCGCAAATTCAAATAGAGGAGTAGTCACGTCCTCCAATTGAATATTTCCCAGCTGCATCTGTCCGAATGCCTCCTGTAAAGGGATATTGACTGAACTCCCCGAGTCAACTAGGACTCGGGCTACCTCATAGTTTGCCAGAGAAATCCCGATTACTAAGGCGTCTGTATGAGGAAGAAGGACACGCCACAGATCTTTAGGTCTGAAAGATATCAACGGTGCCTTCTGAACGGCCTGCTCTGCTCCAATAGCTAAACTTTCCACGATGCGAGCGTATGACTTTCGGGCCCTATTGGAGTCCCCATTAGTAGGTCCTCCTGCAATAACATGAATGACTCCCCGAGTGGGGATGTCACTCAGGGCAGCCAATACATCCTTGCCTACTGACCCTCCTCGCGAAGTACCTTCCTAAGTGGGTAGCTACTGGCCTGGCAGGAGGGGAGCCCGTGGTCCTTCGTTATAAGGTCCCGGACGTAAAGCATTAGGCTACCGACCTCTTCTTGCCAACCCTCCCATCTAGGGTTGCAGATGTGGATAGTGTTGGAGGGTCATGGCCCGGCTAGAAGGGGGGTTGAATAGCCTTTCGTGTACGATGAACTTCGTTCGTCTTAATCGTCTACAAAAATTATTAACACAGCGGAAAACTAATAATAAAGCTAAAACAAAGACAATTAAGTTAAGCAAGAATAAAACAAGAGAGCAATCGCAAACTCAAAGATGTAATGTGATTCACGACCCTTACCGCTAATCCACAGATGATTTGTAAGGCGAATCACTCCTCAACTCAATTCACTAGTCTCTCATTTAGCTTATACAAGGTGGAGGTAACCCTTCTTACACAATCTTCTCCCTCTTACAATAAGATATAAATAAGAACAAGAAAGAGGGAAGAAAATCATTCACAGCACTTGGGAGTATGATTGGAAGTTAAGTAATAACCTCCCAAATGCACCCAAGCCCTCTTTTTATAGAGAAGAGGGCTTTCTTCCCATTGGGCACGACTACTGCATGCATCAGTCGACTACCGCCATTGCAACGACTTCTGACCACTCCAGATCGCGATCTTCATAACCAACGACACTCTGATCAGTCGACTGATCATGCCCATCAGTCGACTAATCAAGCCATCAGTCGAGTGATCCAGACAATCAGTCGACTCAAAAACCTTCTGTGCCCGCGACACCTTCAACAGTCGACTAATGGTGCAGCAGTCGACTACCAAACCCTAGTAGTCGACTACTAGGCTAGAAGTCCATCAATCGAACACCAGTCAAGTGTCATCGACTCAGAGCAGTCGACTGCTATTTATAGCAGTCGACTGGTGTCGGGTAAAACCTCAAACAAAATAATTGTTTGAGCCTCCGACGGTCGGGTAAACCTTAAACCACCTATTTGAGCATCCGGCACTTCCATTCATCGGGTAGAAACCTCAAGCTCATGTTTGAGCATCCGACTTATCCAATGTCAGGTAAAAGCTCAAACATAAGTTTGAGCGTCCGACTTGTCGGGTAAAACCTCAAACATAAGTTTTAGCGTCCGACACTTGACTTAGCCATTCGGCCAAGTTCACCTAGCAGAGCTACCACGTCCCAGGTTACAATCTCTCACTCTCATCTCCCATGAAGTCCCTCGCCTCGAAGCTCTCTTCAGACTACGTCCCTTGGATGCACTAAGCCCTCGGCTTCTCCAGTGTCATCCTTCGCATCTTGCCACGAAGTCTGCTTCCTCCAGCTTCACTTCATTTGCTTCTCGCCTGGCAGTCCCTCGGATGCACCAAGCACACGACTTCCGCAATGCCATCCTTCACTGACTCAAGGACCTGAGCCATGAGTGTTGGGAGTATGGGGAATACAATCAAAGTCCCACATTGGTAAGACATGGAAAAGATCATGTGCTTATAAGAAAAAAGATATCTCCATTGGTATGAGGCCTTTTGGGTAAAGCCCAAAAATAAAACCATGAGGGCTTAGACCCAAAGTGGACAATATCATACCATTGTGGAGATATGTGGATCTTATATGCACTAACAATTGGTATCAGAGCCATGGTCCATGTCAAGCCATGAACCTCGAACGAAGGAAGTTGAGCTCCCACGTCCGGATCAAGAGAACCAGACATTAGGAAGGAAGTCTAGTTGGGTCGGGGGGACCGAACAACTGACAGGAAGTCCTGGTGGGTTGAAGATCGGACATCAAGCAGAGAAAATCCTTCGAGGAGGGATAGGCTTGGGGGGGGGCCCAATGTGGTCCTTCGTTTGAGGGGGGGATTGTTGGGAGTATGGGGAATACAATCAAAGTCCTGTTGGGAGTATGGGGAATACAATCAAAGTCCCACATTGGTAAGACATGGAAAAGATCATGTGCTTATAAGAAAAAAGATATCTCCATTGGGATGAGGCCTTTTGGGTAAAGCCCAAAAATAAAACCATGAGGGCTTAGACCCAAAGTGGACAATATCATGCCATTGTGGAGATATGTGGAGCTTATAAGCACTAACAATTGGTATCAGAGCCATGGTCCATGTCAAGCCATGAACCTCGAACGAAGGAAGTTGAGCTCCCACGTCCGGATCAAGAGAACCAGACATCAGGAAGGAAGTCTAGTTGGGTCGGGGGGACCGAACAACTGACAGGAAGTCCTGATGGGTTGAAGATCGGACATCAAGCAGAGAAAGTCCTTCGAGGAGGGATAGGCTTGAGGGGGGGCCCAATGTGGTCCTTCGTTTGAGGGGGGGATTGTTGGGAGTATGGGGAATACAATCAAAGTCCCACATTGGTAAGACATGGAAAAGATCATGTGCTTATAAGAAAAAAGATATCTCCATTGGGATGAGGCCTTTTGGGTAAAGCCCAAAAATAAAACCATGAGGGCTTAGACCCAAAGTGGACAATATCATGCCATTGTGGAGATATGTGGAGCTTATAAGCACTAACAAGTCCCACATTGGTAAGACATGGAAAAGATCATGTGCTTATAAGAAAAAAGATATCTCCATTGGTATGAGGCCTTTTGGGTAAAGCCCAAAAATAAAACCATGAGGGCTTAGACCCAAAGTGGACAATATCATACCATTGTGGAGATATGTGGATCTTATATGCACTAACAATGAGATGGTAAACTCGCCAATACTTTATCAAGTCAACACATGTGTGATTCACATAAGTCGTGCACAACTTAAACACACATATAAAATCACGTAACAACCTAACTTAAAAACTTTGCCACACACATCAAAACCAAACTATACTTGGGTTGATTACCCTAACAATCTCCTCCTTTTTGATGTGTGGCAACATGTTTAAGTTAGGTAAAACATTAACAAAATACTAAGGCAAGAAAAGCATGTAAACATAACATGAGTATCAAAATACTCCCCCTTAATACATGCAACTCCCCCTTAACACATGCTAATTCTCCCCTAGCATGATTAACTTAAACACTCACATTTCTCCCCCTTTGACACCATCAAAAACATTAAACATATGTCATATAACATGACATCAAAGTCTAATGAAAGAAAAACACCAAAATCTAACTAAAAATTAGTTAAAATAGGTTATTGTGGTTATGCGATACATCATTGATCGTAGTTCGGACTGATCGTGGCATATGTGAAACTTCAATTTACGATTTACAACCCAAATTCAGAAATGCATTAAAAATTCTAGAAAATTCAAAAAAAAATCATGAAATTCAGGGAACCCATTTCTAATGAGTCCCTCTATCAGTGAAAAATAATTTTTCATGAAAATTCAATCAATTTTCGAAAATAAGGGGAAAATCTCAAAAGTTTGAAAATGACTAAAGTTTGTATCAACTTGAAAGCTAGTTTTGCCTTAGCAACTTTACAAAGCATGAACTCACAGTTTATAAAATATAAAATGATTTTAAAACATAAAACTTTTCAACCTAACATCTCACTCATGCTATGTTTTCAATCAAGTTAGCCTTATGATGAATGTGAGATGTGACTAAGGTATTTGTACTTAACCATAAATTTCATGCAATTTCTACCAAGGTTAAGTATTATCCTAAAACACCCATCATGATCATAAAACAAATATTATATATAATTACACATCATGATCATAAATCAAATATTATCCCAACATCATCATAAAGATCATAAGTCAACTATTTATCATGATATGAAAAAAATTCAAGTATGGTTGACTATCGTAGGTTTCTCTAACCTTTAAGAATTGACTTGGGAAACCAATATAAATTATTTCCAATAGGGTTCACCAAGTATTTATTAGGGATTCATTTACTAGCTACCATTGTTGTTTTAGCTTGTCATTTAGCAAATAAACAATGGTAGGCTTTTTCATTTTTGGATCCTTTATAACCTAGGCCCTTCTTGTTAAAGCTTGTCCTTTGGTACCCTATGATCATATTCAAGGTGTTTGAGCTAATAATAAATTTTTCAAGGACCTTAGTAAGAAAATCTACCTTTTCCCTTAGAATCCTATTTTCTTCTAAGCATGCATCATTAACACTAGAAGAAGAATCATTAACATGTGAGCATGCATTTTTCAATTTTTCTTCTAGAGTTCAAATTTCATTAATCATGCATTTCTTTTTCTTTTTCATTCTAAACAAGTCCTTAGTCAAGCTTGTAGGATATTTGAGGCCGCTAGAGGGGGGTGAATAATGTCGTGCTTGTTCGATGATGGAATTCGTTCGTGTGTTCGTCTACAATTTCGTTAGCATAGCGGAATAACAATAATAATAATTATAACGAAATATACAACACGCAAACACAAATATTTAACGTGGTTCAGAATCGAACGGTTCCTACTCCACAGATTGGGTTCGTACGAACCATAGCGATGCCAATCACACACCACTATGATAAACACTCCTTCTCGATACAAGTCGGAGGCGGAGAAACCCCTTACAAGAGATCTTACAACAATAAGAAACAAAAACAAGCAATTACAACAATTAATGTGAAAGACAAGTAAAGAAAAACTTTACAACCCTTGCTTTTGATTGCTTGAATGCTTGGTTATTTGATTAGCACTTGGAGACCTGATTTGCAGCAACAAATCGCCCCTAAAGCTCTCAAAAACCGAATCCATTTTTCTCCATCACGAGCTCCTTTTATAGCTTCAACCTGTGCTGGAAAATGTCGATCAGTCGACTGCTCGGGACCATCAGTCGACTGATCACACTGTTGCTGTGAGACAACGATGTAATCCACGCTGCAAAAATCCAACGACTAGGATATCAGTCGACTGATCATGAGCATCAGTCGACTGATAAGCCATCACTCGACTGCTCCTCCCAGTGGTCGAGTGAGACTCCATTCTATGCCCCAAAATCTGAGCATTAGTCGACTGATCACAAGATCAGTCGACTGCTCGTCCAATCAGTCGATTGTTCATCTATGGAAGTCGACTGCTAGGGCAATTTCCGCAGTCAAACCCTAGTTGACTACTCCAATCGACTGCCACATGGCACCAGTCGACTGGCACACCTCAAACATGAGGTTTTAACCCAAGTATGGTGTCCCCATACTTGTTAGACCACCCTTAGCCTAGACCTAAGCCTTATAGTCACTTCCATCAGCCTCACGCCTCTTGGATCCCTCCAAGTCATCCATGACTTGTTCATCCATCGCGCTAGCCTTCAGGTGCTTCCATCGGCTATGTCATGCTAACGGTGTCTACACCGCCAAGGCACATTGGACTTACGCCGCCAAGACTCCGCTTGGACTTTACGCCGCCAATCATTGGACTTATGCTACCAAGACTCCCGCTTGAACTTTACGCCGCCAATATCAAACCCCTTGGACTTCTCAAATGCCAAGACTCAAGCTTGTACTTTCCCTTGCCAACCCATGTTGGACTTTCCATGTCAAGATCCATGCTTGGACTTTCCCAAATGCCAAGTATCCCACTTTGACTTTCCATGCCAAGTACCCATGACTTGGACTTTCCATAATCACATGGTCAACCCTAGTCAACCATCAAAGTCTCCCTCGAGTCAAACTCGAGTCCAGTTAAACATAACCCGGGTTGATTGTATAAACAATCTTCCCAAAACATCAACAAACATTAATGTCAAACATCAATGTCAACTTACTTTGTCAAACATCAAAACATCACTCGAGTCAAACTCGAGTCTGGTCAATCGTGACCTGGGTCAATTTCACCAACAATCTCCCCCTTTTTTATGTTTGACAAAACAAACCTTGAGTTTGTTGGTGCAATCGGCCCAGGTCATGATTGACCAGACTCGAGTTTGACTCGAGTGATGTTTTGATGTTTGACAAAGTATGTTAGACATAGGTTTGACATTGATGTTTGACATTAATGTCGATTAATATGTTGGGGAGATTGTTTATACAATCGACCCAGGTTATAATTGACTTGATGGTTGACCAGGGTTGACCATGTGATTATGGGAAAGTCCAAGCATGGGTCTTGGCAAGGGAAAGTCCAAGTCATGGGTACTTGGCATGGAAAGTCCAAGTGGGACACTTGGCAATTGGGAAAGTCCAAGTCTTGAGTACTTGGCATGGGAAGTCCAAGCATGGGTCTTGGCAAATGAGAAGTCCAAGCATGGGTCTTGGCAAATGGAAAGTCCAAGCATGGGTCTTGGCATGGAAAGTCCAACATGGGTTGGCAAGGGAAAGTCCAAGCATGGGTCTTGGCAAATGAGAAGTCCAAGCATGAGTCTTGGCAAATGGAAAGTCCAAGCATGGGTCTTGGCATGGAAAGTCCAACATGGGTTGGCAAGGGAAAGTCCAAGCTTGAGTCTTGGCATTTGAGAAGTCCAAGGGGATTGATATTGGCGGCGTAAAGTCCAAGCGGAGTCTTGGCGGCGTAAGTCCAATGTGCCTTGGCGGTGTAGACACCGTTAGCATGACATAGCCGATGGAAGCACCTGGAAGCTAGCGCGATGGATGAACAAGTCATGGATGACTTGGAGGGATCTGAGAGGCGTAAGGCTGATAGAGGTGGCTAGAAGGCTTAGGTCTAGGCTAAGGGTGGTCTAGCAAGTATGGGGGCACCATACTTGGGTTAAAACCTCATTCTTGAGGTTGGCAGTCGACTGGCATTATGGCCGGTTCGACTGCCGGGAATCGACTCGAGTTCGACTGCCGGTTGAGAGCTTTAAGGGCTCTAGCGATCATCGCTCATGGGAGCGGATCGGTAGTGTCGACCAACGATCGCTAAGGGATGACGATCGAATGACGGTCGAGTTGCCGAGAATGCTCCGTAGCCGTAGCGGCGATCGACTACGCGTGATAGCGATCGCCAATGTTGCGATCGGTGAGAGTCCCGTTGGAACTTGTCCAACGTGGATTGAGCCGTTGTCTCACAGCTACAGATGTTGTCGATCACCGGTGATTTATGGCGATCGGCGCGAGCGGAATCGGCCGACGCGAGATAAAAGGAAGCTGTTCGTGGAGATTGCGGCATCAGTTCTTGGGGAGCTTTCTTGAGGCGATTTGAAGGCGATTTGCAGGTGCATTTCAGGGCCCTTCAACCTCATCCAAGCAACCAACAAACAAAGCGCTCAAACCCTAGTTTTGTAAAGTGTTCTTTACATTTCCTTTGTATTTGCTTGTATTTCTTTAGATTATTGTTGTAATCTTGTGTACGAGGTTTCTCCACCTCCGACTTGTTGTCGAGAAGGAGTTTATTGATTAGTGATTGCATTGGCATCGCTAGAGCTCGTTAGAGCTCAATCCGTGGAGTAGGAACCGTGTGGTTCCGAACCACGTTATATGATCGTGTTGTGATTGTGTGTCTTGTTATATTTATTTGTTATTACTATTCCGCTGTGCTAACAAGATTGTAGACGATCGAACGCGAAAGAATTCCATCTACGTACGGTATCACGCTATTCACCCCCCCCTCTAGCGGCGTCGAATTCCCAACAAGTGGTATCAGAGCCTGGTGGCTCTTCAACGGATTAACAACCGGGAGCAATACGCTAGAGGGTAAAGATGGAATTCCAAGACAAGCTTGGATGGGACATCAACACACCGGTCCCGTACTCATTATATGGACAAGAAGGCTTCGATTCTTGGAAGAGAAGAATTGAAGATTTTTTGATGATGAAGGACTTCGAGGAATGGTCTCTATTAATGGAAGGATTTGAATATCCTAGAGGACCAAAAGGTGGCTTCCTCAAGAAGAAGAGATGGAGTGAAGATCAACTCCAAAGATTCGAGAAAAACAAGAAGGTAATCAAATTCATTTTTGATTTAATTCCAAATGAATTCTTGTGTAGCCTAGGTGAATGCATGGATGCTAAGGAGCTATGGAGCGATTTGGCAAAGCTCCATGAAAGTCCATCAATGGTCCAAGAAGAAGAAGAAGAAGAGGAGTGCTCACCCTCTCAAGCTCAAGAAAGTTCACCATCAATTCAAGAAGATAAGGAGGGTGAAGAAGAGAGATCGTCCTCACAAGGAAGTGAGGATTCGGAGGTTGATAGGGAATCAACATCCGGATCGGAAGATGTGAAGGAAGTGGAAGAAGCATCCACTTCAAGGATTGAGGAGGAGAGAACTTCCATACCGGAACATCAAGAAGAAGCTTCGACATCCGGTCAAGATGAAGAAGCCCAAAGTCCAATTCCGATCTCCATTAACCTAGGTAACTCAAACATATGTGTTAATAATAAAATGCATATAATATGTTTTGAGTGTAGGGAAACCGGGCACTATAAGAGCAAGTGCCCAAAGAAGATTAGGAAAGCTCCACCGGTTCCAAAAGTTAAGGATGCTGGTTCCCCAAATATCAAGAGCAAGGAGCATATCATATGCTTCAAGTGCCGACAACCGGGACACTACCGGAGTCAATGCAAGAAAGGGGACAAGAAGACTCAAAATGGAGCATCATATGTAGGGGGAGCTAAGGCAAACCCTAGGGTAACTTCTAATTTTGCTCCCTCTTCAATTTACAAGCAAAAGCATGCTAGGGATTTAAATTCTCTTGCAATTTATGAAAAGCATGCTAATAGAAATAAATATTTTTGCTTAGGAGCTAAAAGTGTCCATTTTAGTAATAAGGAGAAATTTGGGACTAATGTCCCTAGAAAAACCATACCTAGTGAATCTATTAAGAAAATACAAGAACATCTAGGTTTCAATCCCAAGTGGACTAGGCATATGCCTAGAAAGTCTCATGCCCATGATTTAAATCAAAATTCAAAAATTGGGCAATTAGAGTTAGAGAATCAAGTCTTGAGGTCAAGGCTTGAAAAACTTGAGAAGACCCTTAAAATTATACAAAATCAATTTAAAGGGTCAAAAGATCAAAAGTCAAGGTCCAAAAGTCAAAGTCAACACCAAGGACCTAAGAGTCAAAAGTCAACCAAGGGCAAACAAGGTTTGGGTCACAAACCTAAGCCTAAGGTGGCTTACCATAGTGTTCCATTAGATTATGGAACACTAACTAGGTCTAGAAAGACCAAGGTCAATAGGGAAGTCATCCCTAGAGTTGACCAAAGGGTGTGTCTAGTGGCTAGGGTCTCTAGGAAACCTAGGGTGGCCACTAAGAAGGTTGCAAGGGGAGTTACCCCTAGAGTCAACCTAGGTGAGACCAAAATGACCAAGGCTAATAAGCCTAGGAGGGTCATTAGGAAGGTATCTAGGGAGGTTATCCCTAGGGAATACCTAATTAACCCTAGGAGCTCAAATAGGTTTTGGGTTCCTAAGAGCGTGATTGATTCACGCTAGATGGGTTTAGAGTGTGCCAACCTTGATTGGATGGGTAGTTAACTCAACCATGATAAAGGTGACACTTTAGGATATTTTCAAGGTTATGATCACCTTGGAAATACATTTGAGCTATAATCCTAAAAGTTTTTAGGATGTGCCAATATTACTTGAGAAGTTTGATAAAATGATCAAAATTGGCACAATTTAGGTTTAGAGGTTAGTGTGCCATTTTGGGTTTTTGGCACACTTGGGAGAAAACTAGAAATATGGCAAAATATAATTAATTATATGAAATGGCAATTAATATTAAAATTTAGGTATTACTATACCTATATATTTTATATGTCATGCTTTGTTTGCCATATAACATGCCATGACATCATGCTTATTTTTTAATCATTCTATATGTCATGTTCATGGTTAGGATTAAGGATTAAATGTCATGTGTTTTTAGATTTCATATTATGCCATGACATCATGATTATGAGCATGTGTTTATCTATATCATCTCTAATGCCATAATCATTCATGCATTTAAGATATTTTGATTGAAATTGATTTAAGGATAATGGCATGACTTGAAGTCCCATTTATAAGGGAATCAAGTAGGGTTGCCTTAGAAAAATGCATGAAACCCTAGATTAAATGAACCAAAACCCACATCTCATATCCAATTGACATGTATGTGTATTTATACACCCTAGATACATGTGAGATGCTAGGATATGAGTTGAGTTCAAGGTGCATAGTTTTTGCATCTAGTTGAACCAAAACTCATCTAATTTTATTGGTGGATCATTGGGAAAGCTTGTGTACAAGTCATGTACATAGATCCCAAGGAATATGATCCAAAATAAGGTTTTGAAAACATTTTAAAATCATTTTGAAAAACCTTGGTGAAGTCTATCTTTTGATAGCAATCACCATTGATGAAGTTGATACAAAATAGGGCCAAAACATTGAAAATTTCAATGGTTTTGAGTTTTGTATCAAACTCACTATTTTATGGGTAAAATATTTTTCAAACATTTTTCACCCATTATTTTAGTCATAAGTATTATACGTATCAAATTTAGTGATTTTTCGATATACGTATAATTAGTTATGAATTTCTGAAATTCGATCGATAGAATTGAAATTGGAATTTACTACCGATCGCCACTTGGTGGCAATCGATCGATGTATGGCGATCGATTTCGTCAGTCGATCGCCAGTCTGATTTCGGGTTAACAAGGTTTGTTTAGCCCGTGTTCAGCTATGGTAAAGGTTCCTAACCACTCCTAACCCTAGGATATGCTTTGGGAAGCATTATGAAGAGTGAAAATCCATTGGATATGGATTAGGAGTTGTGTTAGGTCAAAGTATCAAATTTAGGGTGAGTAAAAGTTCTATGTTGAACTTAGAACCTTAATTTTGATGGTTTAGAGTTCCTATTGGCTTAGGGGCTTTCCAAGGACATTGTTGGTGCAATGGTGAGGGAGCAAGCCTTTAGGGAGGTATCCATCGTGGGATGATGGATGTTTTTTTTGGGAGAATGTTATCAATTGAAAATTGATGGGTGTTTGATACCCAATTTGGAAATTGGGAGAGTGAGATAGGAGTGCCTCTCTTGAGTGATATGGGACTTATCACTAGGAAGATGGTAGGCATCCTAAGTATTTTTGATCAAGGGGGAGATTGTAAGATCTCATTGGGACATGAGACATTGACCTCCTTGGAGAGAAAACCTTTTTGATGTTAGTCAAAAAGGGGGAGAATGTTTGGGGGAGAACATTTGATTTACTTTTTCACTTGAATGTTTGGGGGAGAACATTTGGTGAGTATTTACCAATTTGGGATAATTGGTAAGGGATTTGAGTTAGTGTTCTAACTCATGGTTTTATTTGGTTTTTGTCAAACATCAAAAAGGGGGAGATTGTTGGTGCAATCGGCCCAGGTCATGATTGACCAGACTCGAGTTTGACTCGAGTGATGTTTTGATGTTTGACAAATTATGTTTGACAAAGTATGTTAGACATAGGTTTGACATTGATGTTTGACATTAATGTCGGTTAATATGTTGGGGAGATTGTTTATACAATCGACCCAGGTTATAATTGACTTGATGGTTGACCAAGGTTGACCATGTGATTATGGGAAAGTCCAAGCATGGGTCTTGGCAAGGGAAAGTCCAAGTCATGGGTACTTGGCATGGAAAGTCCAAGTGGGACACTTGGCAATTGGGAAAGTCCAAGTCTTGAGTACTTGGCATGGGAAGTCCAAGCATGGGTCTTGGCAAATGAGAAGTCCAAGCATGGGTCTTGGCAAATGGAAAGTCCAAGCATGGGTCTTGGCATGGAAAGTCCAACATGGGTTGGCAAGGGAAAGTCCAAGCATGGGTCTTGGCAAATGAGAAGTCCAAGCATGAGTCTTGGCAAATGGAAAGTCCAAGCATGGGTCTTGGCATGGAAAGTCCAACATGGGTTGGCAAGGGAAAGTCCAAGCTTGAGTCTTGGCATTTGAGAAGTCCAAGGGGATTGATATTGGCGGCGTAAAGTCCAAGCGGAGTCTTGGCGGCGTAAGTCCAATGTGCCTTGGCGGTGTAGACACCGTTAGCATGACATAGCCGATGGAAGCACCTGGAAGCTAGCGCGATGGATGAACAAGTCATGGATGACTTGGAGGATCGAGGCGTAAGGTGATGGAGGTGGCTAGAAGGCTTAGGTCAGGCTAAGGGTGGTCTAGCAAGTATGGGGGCACCATACTTGGGTTAAAACCTCATTCTTGAGGTTGGCGGTCGGCATTATGGCGGTTCAAGTCGACTCGAGTTATTGCCGTTTGAGAGCTTTAAGAGCTCGGCGATCGCTCATGGGAGCGATCGGGGTGTCGGCAGCGATCAGCGCTAAGAGATGGCATCGACGGCCGAGAGTCGCGAGCACGAGAATGCCCGTAGCCGATCGGGCCGACGATCTACGAGCGTTAGCGATCGCCAATGTTGGCGATCAATCGGTGAGAGTCCGTTGGAACTTGTCCAGCGTGGATTGAGCCGTTGTCTCACCTGATGTTGTCGATCATTGGTGATTTATGGCGATCATTGCGCGGAAATCGGACCGACGCGAGATAAAAGGAAGCTGTTCGTGGAGATTGCGGCATCAGTTCTTGGGGAGCTTTCTTGAGGCGATTTGAAGGCGATTTGCAGGTGCATTTCAGGGCCCTTCAACCTCATCCAAGCAACCAACAAGCAAAGCGCTCAAACCCTAGTTTTGTAAAGTGTTCTTTACATTTCCTTTGTATTTGCTTGTATTTCTTTAGATTATTGTTGTAATCTTGTGTACGAGGTTTCTCCACCTCCGACTTGTTGTCGAGAAGGAGTTTATTGATTAGTGATTGCATTGGCATCGCTAGAGCTCGTTAGAGCTCAATCCGTGGAGTAGGAACCGTGTGGTTCCGAACCACGTTATATGATCGTGTTGTGATTGTGTGTCTTGTTATATTTATTTGTTATTACTATTCCGCTGTGCTAACAAGATTGTAGACGATCGAACGCGAAAGAATTCCATCTACGTACGGTATCACGCTATTCACCCCCCCCCCTCTAGCGGCGTCGAATTCCTAACAGAGTTAGGCCCCTAACTCAAATTCCCTTACCAATTTTCCAAATTGGTAATTTAATGGTCTCCCCCTTTTTGACATACATCAAAAAGGTTATCCCTTCAAGGAGGTAAATGTCTCATGTCCCAATGAGATCTTATAATCTCCCCCTTTGTCCAAAGATACCTAGGATGCCTACCATCTTCCTAGTGATAAGTCTCATATCACTCAAGAGAAGCAATCCTATACTTTCCCCTAATTTCCAAATTGGGTATGTGAAAATCTCATTTTTCCTTCCCATGAGGAAAAAAAATACCGTCCATCATACCATGATGGATACCTCCCCCTAAAGGCTTGCTCCCCCTTAATTATTGCACCAACAATGTCTTTGGGAAGTCCCTAAGCCAATAGGAACTCTAAACCATCAAAGATAAGGTTAGAAATTCAACATTGAACTTTCCAACACCTTAAATTTGATACAAATCCTAAACACCTCTTTAAATCCATATCCAATGGATTTTCACCCTTTATAATGCTTCCCAAAGCATATCCTAGGGTTAGGAGTGATTAGGGACCATAACCATAGCTGAAATCGGGCTAAACAAACCTAGCTTTCCTGAAATCAGCATTGGCAGTCGACTCTGTCAACTACCGGTAGACTGATGTGCCCATCAATTGACTGGCACCGAGCAGCAGTCGAGTGATACTGTGCTGCCAGTCGAGTTCAGGCGTTGCCCATCAGTTGACTGCCATGTAGAGTCAGTCGACTGATAACTGAAAAATCTGATTTTCAGTTATCAGACTCGACTTTTGGAAATTCATAAGTAATTCTACGTATATCGAAAAATCATGAAATTTGATACGTATATTACTTATCACACATACAATCGGTGAAAAATTTTGGAAAAATATTTTAACCATTGACATAGGAGATTGGTAAAAAGTTCAAAAACTATTAAAACTTTAAAGTTTTTGACCTACTTTGTATCAACTTCTACAATGATGATGGCTATCAAAAGATAGACTTCACCAAGGTTTTCTAAAGTGATTTTAAAATGTTTTTAAAAACCTATTTTGAACCATAAATTATTGGCTAAATATACATAACTTGTATATTAGCTTTCCTCATCATTCTTAGTGATGATTGAAATAAGTTTGAGTTCATCTAGATGCACTACCTATGCACCTTGAACCTAACTTATTATCCTAACATCTCACATGTTATCTAAGATGTAAACACACACATACATGTCAATTTAGATGTGAGATGTGGAGTTAGGATTATTATGGCCTCATGCATTTTCTAGGCAACCCTACTTGATTCCCTTATAAATGGGACTCCAAGTCATGTCATTTTTCCTTAAATCAATTTTAATCAAAATAAATGCATGAATGATCATGAAATAAATGATATCAATAATAACGCATGGCCAATGATCATGATGTCATGGCATATGATATAATCTAAAAACAAACATGACATCTAAAATAATCCTAAAAAATGGCATGACATGTTATATGATAAGATGAAATTTCATGTCATGATATGGTAATTTTCCATAAACCAATACATTAATACAAGAACATAATCAGACACAAATGATTTTCATAAATAGAATATTTCATTCAATTAAAAAAAACTTCAGTTTTTACATCCAAAATAGAGATTTGAGACGCTCAATCTCACTACAAAAACTAAAAACAAAAATCCTAACATCCTCTAGCTCTAATCATCTGCAGAAGGTGGAGGTGGAGGAGGATGCTGGCTCAAGGTCCAGGCTCGCATCATCTTGTATATGTCGAGCTAGCGCTGCTCAATGTGGCCTTGCCCCGCCAGAATCTCATCTAGTCGAGAGTCCACTGTCTGCTGGTACTCCTAAAATCTGACCTCCAGGTCTGCAATTCTATTTGAAGGACCTGCTGCTGCTGCATCTGCAGGTATATGATCATCCTCATCAGCAGCATCAGGGTCCTCATATCCCTCTACAGCCTCTCTAGGCACTAGAGGTGGCTCCCCACGTGCCCTGGGCGGAGGTTGAGGTGCCAGCTCCATCTGCCCCTGTCCCATCCGTAGCTTCGCCAACGAGAAGTTACGAACTGATATACAGTCATAAACCTCAGATAGCGCCCTCAGAGATCCCCTATTAATGTTAATGCCTACAGACTCTAACCATGCAGTGATGATATGGCCAAAAGGCATATGCACTTTCCCTTGCACAGGAGATATGAAATGTACAATACAATGAAACATGTTCAATGCAATGTTTATATCTAGTCTATGACGCATGGCGTACAGGAGGAAGAGATGGGGAGGCCGAATCTTGGCCAGACCCCGAGTCACAATCAGAAGAAAACACCCAACAATGACTTTGTAGAGTACATTATCAGGTGCAGATATCTCAGTGATAGGAAATAGGTTTTGAGCTGGTGAGCGAGGATGGCGAAAGACATGCTCATGCATGGAGTCCAAGGAGATATGATCAAAGGGCTCAGGTAGAGGGGCATCGAAGGTAGGGTAAAATATGAAAGTATCAGCCGATGGCTTACACTCAAGAAACTCCTACAATATCGCAGGAGTGAACTCTAAGTCGCATTTTGCAACGCGGGTAGTGTAGGTAGGACCATCGTCTACCTTTCTTAAATTTTGATAGAACTCCTTAAGGAGATCATCATTTATGGCATGAGTGCATAATACTATCTTCATGAGATGATTATATAATAAAAATTTCCATGACATCACCGTAGTAACGCGTAAAGAAATCCCTATCAATGTACCTAACCAACATGGTTTTGTACAACCGTGATTCAACATCAGGCGGGTAATTTCTACGGGATCGCCTATATGAATGCAATGCAATGAAATGAAATGCAGAGACACAAATACACGATTATATCACAATGAGTTATAACAACAAAAAAAATTAGGGTTTTAGAGGAGTAAAAGGTTATACTTTGGCGCCATTGAGGATGATGAGGAGAAGGTGCTCAGACACTGCTGAAGAGAGCGCCGGAGAGTTCGTCAGAGCAGTGGTTTCGCCGGAACCCTAATCGAAGAGGAAAAAATCGCCGGAGATGAGTAGATTAGGGTTGTGAGATGAGTAGTAGGAGGAGTTTGGCTGTCAAACCTAGGGCTTAGGTGGCCGGCGCGGTCGGAAGAGTTGGTCGGAGAAGGAGACGACGATCGGAGAGGAGGAAGAAGGCGAGAGATCGAGCGTGAAGACGCTGAACCCTAGCGGTTCGGCGTTATAAAATCGTGACTCCAGTCGACTGATGTGCAACATCAGTCGATTGATTGCGGCTTATGAGCGGTTTACTGAATCGGCAGTCGACTGTTGGGCTCAGCACTCGACTGCTAAGCATTTTGTATCGAGCTACAGTAACATCAGTCGACTGATGTTGCTCATCGATCGGCGATGATCATCACCACTCGGCCCGAAGCACTCGTGATGATCCTCGCCTCGATGAGCGATACTATCGGTGGTGATGTATCCTATCGATCGTGATATACAAACGATCGAGTCTGGAAGCGACACTCATTCTTTGGACTCACGATATCATGCTCTGATATGATCGGTCGTGATCTCGATTTCGATTTGAAATTGAGTGAATTTCGATTTCTTCACTCAATTTGTTTCATTTTATCATGTTTACTCTTGTATGTCGAATATATTAATGTTATGCTTATATCCATGTATTTGTTAATGTATTTTGGTATTTTATTTCATTTTAACAATCATTAGCATCCAATGATTTTAAAATCTTAACATCTCACCCTTTCTAAGTGTAGAAATACACAATCAAGATGAATGACCTGTTTTGTGAGATGCAATATACCATAAACATTCCTTCCATGCAAACATATGGTAAAACACATGAAGCATGGTAAGTGTAAGACATCAAGGTGTGTGGCACTTGAGTATCACTCTTGATGTAACTTCTACACCTTAAAAACACTTCTCTTGATACATTAATTCCTAAAGTGTGCCAAAGATCAAAATGACACACTATGACCTCTAAATCTAGATTGTGTCAATTTTATTTATTTTTCATGATTTCAAAAATATATTGGCACATCCTAAAATCTTTTAGGATAGAATATCAAACCTATTTCCAAGGTATCCATAATCTTGAAAATAACCTAACATATCAACTTTGCTATAGTTGAGTTAACTACCCATCCAATCAAAGTTGGCACATCCTAACCCATTCAACGTGAATCAATCACGCTCTTTGGAACCCAAAATCTATTTGAGCTCATTTGATTAATTAGGTATTTCTTAGGGATGACTTCCCTAGATACCCTTTTAATGACCCTTCTAGGCTTATTAGTCTTGGTCATTATGGTCTTGCCATGGTTAGTCTTAGGGATTGCCTTCCTAATAACCTTCTTAATGGCTTCCTTAGATTTCTTAGAAACCCTAGCCACTAGGCACATACTATGGTTGGCCTTAGGGATAATTTCCCTAGAGACTTTGGTTTTCTTAGATTTAGGTTTAGTTCCATAATCAAATGGAACATTGTGATAAGTAGGCATTACTTTCTTAGACATAGGCTTGTGACCCAAACCTTGTCTCCTAGATGATTCTTGTCTCTTATACTCTTTTTGTTGTCTTCTAGATCCTAGAGTTTGACAATTTTACCCTTTAAATTGATTTTGCATATTTGCAAGAGTCTTTTTCAATTTCTCAAGCCTTGACCTCAAGGCTTGATTTTCTAACTCTAATTGCCCAAATGATTTTTGATTAGATTTTTGGGCATTACCAATCTCTTTAGGCATATGTTTACCCTTATTAGGATTGATGCCTAAATGATTTTAGATTTTCTTAATTGTTTTCTTAGGAAGGACATTTTTAGGGACATTAGTCTCAAATTTCTCCTTCCTTGAAATAGGTCTACAGTTATCATTTCTAGATTTCTCCTTAGTCCTAAAACCAACATGTTTAGCTTCTAGACAACCATAATTATTATTTCTAGCATGCTTTGATTCATGAGTAATAGCAAAATTATTTGAATTAATTCTAGCATGCTTTTGCTTAGAATTTAAAGAGTGAGCAATATGAAAATATACCTTAGGGTTAGTCTTAGAGACTCCCCCTACTTGTGAAGCTCCCTCCTTTCTTCTAGGAAATTGGCTCCTATAGTGTCCCGGTTGTCAGCATTTGAAGCACACCACGTGCTCCTTACTCTTCTTGGTGGGGACACCGACATCCTTGACTTTTTTATTGACTTTTGGTGCCGAAGGAGACTTCTTAACTCTTTTCGGACACTTACTCTTGTAGTGTCCGGATTCCCAACACTCAAAATATATTATATGATTTTTATTTACAATTGACATGCTTGAGTTACCTATGGTGGTGGTAGGTGCCGGAATTGGAGCTTCTTCATCTTGAATGGATGTTGAATCTTTCTCTTGTTGCTCTGGAGTGGAAATTCTTTCCTCCCCCTCAATCCTAGAGGTGGAGGTGTCTTCTACTTCTTCCACCTCCTCTTCCACCGATCCGGAAGTTGACTCCTCTTCAACTTCCGATTCCTCACTTGCTCGTGAGGATGATGAACTCTCTTCATCCTCTTCCTTATCTTCTTCTACTTGTGCCAAGTGGGGCTTCTCATTGAACTTGGCCAATTTGTCCCATAGCTCCTTGGCATCAAGATATTCGCCTAGCCTAGACAAAACATCATTAGGTATCAAATCTTCTAAAAGTTTTGTTACCTTGGCTTCGATTTTGAATTTTTGTCGTTGCTCTTGGGTCCATTTATTCAACTTGAGGACTTGTCCCTTCTTATCCTGAGGAGGTTCAAAACCTTCTACGAGGATGAACCAATCCTCTATATCCATCATCAAGAATGTCTTCATTCTTGTTCTCCAGGCCGAAAAGTCTTCTCGATCATATGGTGGTGGAGTGTTGATGTCCCATCCAAGCTTGTCTTGGAATTCCATCTTCCCTCTAGCTTTTTAGCTCCCAGCAGTTAATCCGTAGAATAGCCCCGGGCTCTGATATCAATTGTATGATATTTGAGGCCGCTAGAGGGGGGTGAATAGCGTCATGCTTGTTCGATGATGGAATTCGTTCGCGTGTTCGTCTATAATTTCGTTAGTACAACGGAATAACAATAATAATAATGATAACGAAATATACAACACGCAAACACAAATATTTAACGTGGTTCGGAACCGAACGGTTCCTACTCCACGGATTGGGTTCGTACGAACCCTAGCGATGACAATCACACACCACTATGATAAACACTCTTTTTCGACACAAGTCGGAGGCGGAGAAACCCTTTACAAGCGATCTTACAACAGTAAGAAACAAAAACAAGCAATTACAACAATTAATGTGAAAGACAAGTAAAGAAAAACTTTACAACCCTTGCTTTTGATTGCTTGAATGCTTGGTTATTTGATTAGCACTTGGAGACCTGATTTGCAGCAACAAATCGCCCCTAAAGGTCTCAAAAACCGGATCCATTTTTCTCCATCACGAGCTCCTTTTATAGCTTCAACCTGTGCTGGAAAATGTCGATCAGTCGACTGCTCGGGACCATCAATCGACTGATCAAACTATTGCTGTGAGACAATGGTGTAATCCACGCTGGAAAAATCCAACGACTAGGACATCAGTCGACTGATCATGAGCATTAGTCGACTGATAAGCCATCACTCGACTGCTCGTCCCAGCGGTCGAGTGAGACTCCATTATGTGCCCCAAAATCCAGGCATCGATCGATCGTATCGGAAGATCGATCATTGCTCGTCAATCGATCATCGCTCATCTAGGCGGTCGATCGCTAGGTAATTCCACAAATCAAACCCTAGTTGACTACACGCCGATCGCCACATGGCACGATCGCCGATCGCACGCATAAATATGAGGTTTTAACCCAAGTATGGTGTCCCCATACTTGCTAGACCACCCTTAGCCTAGACCTAAGCCTTCTAGTCACCTCCATCAGCCTCACGCCCCTTGGATCCCTCCAAGTCATCCATGACTTGTTCATCCATCGCGCTAGCCTTCAAGTGCTTCCATCGGCTATGTCATGCTAATGGTGTCTACACCGCCAAGGCACATTGGACTTACGCCGCCAAGACTCCGCTTGGACTTTACGCCGCCAATCATTGGACTTATGCTGCCAAGACTCCCGCTTGAACTTTACGTCGCCAATATCAAACCCCTTGGACTTCTCAAATGCCAAGACTCAAGCTTGTACTTTCCCTTGCCAACCCATGTTGGACTTTCCATGCCAAAACCCATGCTTTGACTTTCCAAATGCCAAGTATCCCACTTGGACTTTCCATGCCAAGTACCCATGACTTGGACTTTCCATAATCACATGGTCAACCCTAGTCAACCATCAAAGTCTCCCTCGAGTCCAACTCGAGTCCAGTTAAACATAACCCGGGTTGATTGTATAAACAATCTCCCCAAAACATCAATAGACATTAATGTCAAACATCAATGTCAACTTACTTTGTCAAACATCAAAACATCACTCGAGTCAAACTCGAGTCTGGTCAATCGTGACCTAGGCCGATTGCACCAACAAAGCTGTAATGATTGAAATTACATCATGGGAGGGTAGTTTATTTACCTCACTTACCCAATCCCCTTCTTTCGATTCCGATGTGGATGAAGCCCCCCCCCCCCCAACACTTGAGCTCTCCTCTTCACTTGTGCTTCCTTCTTCTTGCTCGGAGGAGGTGGAAGCTACGTCATCTATTCCCTTTAATGCAAAATGGGAGACGATCTCTTCTTCTTCCGATGATGATGATGGATCATCTCATGTAGTTTTTAAGTTTCGAGGCTTTGACTTCTTCTCCTTCTCCTTTGAATTCTTTTCTTCTTTCTTCTTCCCCTATTTCTTCTTGTCATTTTCTTTCTTTCTTCCTTGCTCTTGTTCAATAAAGGATATTCATCCCTCATATGTTCCTCTCCTTGGCAATTATAGCAAATCATCTTCCTAGTCCTCCTTCTCCTATCATGAGACTTGTTAAATTTAAAAAATTTTAAAGCACGTCTCACCTTCCTTACTATATACGCTTCTTCATTGCTATTCATTGATGAGGAAGATTCGTCATCGGAAGAGGAGGGTGGAGTCTCCTTCTTCTTCTTTCCTTTATCGGCCACTAATGTCACTCCCCTTGATTGCTTGATTGGATCTTCTATTATACCTTCAAGCCTAGTTTCATGTAATTCCATGGTAGAAAAGAATTCTTCTAGAGTACTTACCTCTAGATTCTTTGAGATATAGAATGAATCTACCATGGAGTTCCACTTCGATGATCGGGGGAAGGCGTCTATGGCTTTCATGATCATGTCTCTATTGTAGAGCTTCTCCCCTACACTTGACAACCCATTAATAATTTCTTTGAATCGAGAGTGCAGAGATAATACCTTCTCCCTTTTATCTAGCTTGATATTGTTCAATTGAGATCGGAAGAGGTCCCTTCTTGCGAGTTTTGCTTCGGAGGTGCCTTCATGAAGCTCCACTAGCGTCTCCCACATTTCTTTGGCATGTGAGCACTCGCCAATACTATTAATCTCTTGTTGAGGAAGCACATTGTAGAGATGGTGCTTCGCTTTCGAGTTTGCAAAGTGCTCCTCTCTTTGCTTCTTTGACCATCTTGATTTCTCCAATGACTCCCCTTCTTCATCCCTAGGAACTTCGAAATTATTTTCCATGATTAACATTATTACAAAATACATTTCGAAGAATACCTCCATCCATTTCTTCCACCAAGAGAACTCGCCTTCGAATTTGGGTGGATGAATGTTCATGCCGGCCATTTCATTGTTATCGCAGCAATGAGTCTGATGATAACCTCCTCGCTTTAATACCACTTATTGGAGGATCGTGATCCGGCTAGAAGGAGGGTTGAATAGCCTTTCGTGTACGATGAACTTCGTTCGTCTTAATCGTCTACAAGAATCGTTAGCGTAACAAAAAACTAATAATAAAGCTAAAACAAAGACAATTAAGCTAAAAAAGAATAAAACAAGGGAGCAATCACAAACTCAAGGATGTAACATGGTTCACGGCCTTTGTCGCTAATCCACGGACGATTCGTAAGGCGAATCACTCCTCAACTCAATTCACTAGTCCCTTCTTTAGCTTAAACAAAGTGGAGGTAACCCTTCTTACACAATCCTCTCCCTCTTACAATAAGATTGAAATAAGAACGAGGAAGAGAGAAGAAAATCATTCATAGCACTTGGGAGTATGATTGGAAGTTAAGCATTAACCTCCAAAAGGCACCCAAGCCCTCTTTTTATAGAGAAGAGGGCTTTCTTCCCGTTGGGCATGTAGCAGTCGACTGCTGTATGAATCAGTTGACTGCATGTTAGTAATATATGAGAGGTGTCCTAAGGCAATCGCCTTATGGTTGTACCATTTATTTGATAAATGAAGATTCACTATTTGAGTATTCATGTTTTCATGTATTTGATTGGATCTTAAACTCATTTACTGAATGTCCGCAATACGATTCACAGCATGAGAGAATTTGTGATTGAATCACAACTAATGAGTATCTCTACATGTGTAATTGTGATGTATTGGAATTATCCCTAGTCAATGAATTGATGAATTTGGACACCATCAATTCTGTCGAGACTAGCACGAGGTATACTCTTTGGTGTATCCAAGCAGCTGATTCTCACTGGCGGGAGACATTGTGATGTCCGGAGTTAATCGTGGATGCTAGTTATGGTAACTAGTTCATTAGAGTGACCAGTTGTAAGACTTCATATGGTTCTCTGCATATATGGATATGTCAATGAAGTTCTTACTGCAGCTTAAGTGCGATGTTCCTTTGACTTGCGGTATTCAAGTCATCTTGGTTATGAAGACTTATGCTTTGACATCTTAAGCAAGCATCTCGGAGGAGATGTAGACCCGAGATGATTGGGTATAAGTCGAACTGGCCGAAGGTGTTTGAATAGCCTATAAAGGTTTCACCACTCTTTGCGAGGAGATGTATACTCATGGCCTCTCGTCGGATTGTTACTAAAGTCTTTGGCCAAAGCATTACATGTTTAGAGTAAGATACTCTTGGATACATGTGCAGTAACTAGAATTCGTAGGACGAGGAAATGATACTTGGGCTAGGTGTGACGTAGTCAGCCTAGTGGGGACTGACACTATAGACCATGTCCTGAACCAAGTGGGTATAAGATGCGTGAAGGGAACGGGGCACGATTCATTGTAGCTGCTGAAGGGTTTCAGAAGTGGTTCTGGATCAACCGTCGATTATTCGATTAATTGGGGATCATGATGTACTAGTAGGTGTCACTCATGATCATTCTATAATTAATGGCTAATTATAGAACGCCAACATAAATCGAGAACCTATTTGGTCACACGCACAACGAGCGTAATCCGAAGGATTTAAAATGAGCTTGAGAATAAGATTCTCAGACCGAGAGATACTAGGTTTGGTTGGACCAAACAATGATCGAGCATGAAATCGTTTCAGTCACAATAGAAGTGTGGATGGGTCGTATCTTATGAAGACATGATGGATGAACCAAATTGGTTTGGTTCTAATCCAATGGTGGAGAATAAACCAAAGGGGTTTGGTTTGTTTAAACGAATGAACCAAAAGTTGGTTCGGTTCGTTTTAACTTAAAATAGACCAACGCGGTTTGGTTTATTTTAACTTAAGTTATTGGAGCGGGTTAACGGGTTTTGGTTATGAACCAATAACCGTTAGGAGAATGTGTTCTCTATAAAAAGATAGAATAAGGGTTTTTCGTGGATGACTTTTGGAGTTGGAAAACGTAGCCACCCTCTCCCTCTCTTCTCCTTGTCGCCACCCAAGGGTTCCACACCGCTCAGCTTTTTGCCACCATCCACCCTTGCTGTCGGCGTCCAAGCTCCTGCCGGTGACCCTCCGGTGACTCACCTTGGTTCCGGTGACCAAGGGTTGGTTGGCCATCCTCTTTGGCTGACGCAACTCCTCTACCAAGCTGTCTAGTTATCTGGACAACTTGTTTCCTTGCGTGTCGGAGCATCATTTGGACGACGTTTGAAACTCCGACAGTGGATACTTTACCGGGGATTCGATATCCGGTAATCCTCATAGGTGTATGACGAAGGATTCGTCAAACGGTTGACGAATACCTCTCCGGAGAAGCGAGTTTTGGGGACTCATTTTTGAATCCGAATTTTGATTCGGATTGTGATCTTCTCTCGATCACATCGTCTTCGACACGAGGCTAGTGACTCGTACGAAGATGAGGCTCGTGGCTTTGTGAAGTCATCCCAACGATACTCGGCGTGGATACGAATAGAGGCGATTCTAGCGAGAGTCGCTCCGGTTGATGTCTTTCCCGCTACACGTGATACGTCAAGTATACGTAGAGTAATTTCCTTTTATTGCAAAATTTGAAACTACGATTATGCCTACACATGTTGTACTATGCATGCGTGTGGTGTGTGTGTTGTAATAAATTAGATTTATTTCTTCCGCTGTGCACATGTTTACGAAACATATTCGAACACACACTCGTCGCGGTGCTGGAAACCCAACACTGTCGCCATTACAAAGACTTCTTACCACGCCAGATCATAGTCATCACAGCCAATGACACTCTGATCAGTCGACTGATCATGCCCATCAGTTGACTGATCAAGCCATCAGTCGAGTGATCCAAGTAATCAGTCGACTCAAAAACCTTCTATGCTCGCGACCACCTTTCGTTGTGTCGTCCCTTGGCGGTCGGTGATGGGCAAGAATGATCGGCTGTTCTGTAAGTCCATTAGTCCATTAACACCAATGAGTGTCATCGACTCAGAGCAATGACCGGTGTACTGAATGGTAAAACCTCAAACAAAATACTTGTTTGAGCCTCCAACGGTCAGGGAAACCTCAAACCACCTGTTTGAGCATCCGACACATCCATTCATCAGGTAGAAATCTCAAACTCATGTTTGAGCATCCGACTTATCCAAACATCGGGTAAAACCTCAAACATAAGTTTGAGCATCCGACTTGTCAGGTAAAACCTCAAATCAAAGTTTGAGCGTCTGACACTTGATTTATCCATTCGGCCAAGTTCACCTAGCTGAGCTGTAACGCCCGTAAAATTCCTAGCAATTTTACAAGAATTTTTAGCTTGATGATCATGGGCTTTATGTGGGCCTTTTCAAAAATAAAAGGAAATAATCCAAAAAGGGGGTGCAAGGCCTAGGAATTGAACCCCAAACCTCTAGAAATAGCCACGCCTTATAGATGCACCCACTAACCAGAAGCCCAATAGGATTATATGATTAAGGAAGAGGGGGAAACTATAGATAAGTGGGACTAGGAGTAAATGAAGAGGCATGGAAAAGAAAAGAGGAACTTCTCTTCCTCCCCCCTTTATAAAGAAGAGGGAAGGTTGAATTTGGTCACTTCCTCTCTTCTTCTTCCTCTTCTCACCGAAAATCTTGAGCTCCCTCTCCATTTCCTCCATTGGCCGAACCTCCTTCAAGCAAGAAGCAAGGGCTAGGGTTGGTTCTTAGGTCATCTTCTCCACCCAAAACAAAGCGAAGGAAGTAAGTATCCCTCACCTGCATACGAGTAGTTGCGATTGAATGTTTGAACAACCTGTATGTTATATTCGGCCAAGCATGTTTTAGTTTACCAATGAAGTTGAAATCTATGTTTAGGAAGGATATGATGATGCTAAGATGGGAAAAGAGGGTTGGTTAAAAAGCTAACCCTAGTTGAGCCCTTATGTGTTTCGGCCACCCTAGGAAATTATGGTTAGGGTTTCATGAATGCCATGTTTTAATTACTATATGATGTAGTTAGGGTTTAAAAGAGATTAGGTCAAAAGTTAACCCTAGGAAACCCTATGGACCATTCGGCCAACATGGGTTTTTGGTGTTTTCGTTGGAGTTTATATCTTGTTTTACTTGCAAATGATGATGATAGCATGTTAGAGGGATTAGGATAAAGATCTAACCCCAAAGGTCTCCATAAACCATTCGGCCAAGTCATGGACTAGGGTCTAAATGAAGCTCCATGTTATGTTTATGCTATGTTCTATAACTAGATGATGATGTTAGGGGTTAAAGTGGATTAGGACAAAAGCTAACCCTAATGAACCCTAAGAACCATTCGGCCAATATGGATCTTGGTGTTTTATTGAAGTTTTATAGCTTGTTTTACTTGTAAGAAATGATGTTAACATATTAGGGGGTTGAGGATAAAGATCTAAACCCTAAAAAGCCTATAAGGGCCATTCGGCCACCTTTGAGTTTTTAGGTTACAATGAAGTTCATACCATGAATTTTAAGGAATTTGTATGCATATGTATGTTACTTGAATTAGGTTAAAGGTATAAACCCTAAAAAGCCTATAAGGGCCATCCGGCCACCTTTGATCTCTTTAGGTTACAATGAAGTTCATACCATGAAGTATGCTATGCTATGTTAATGAAATAAGCTATGTTGTTATGAAATGAAGTATGCTACGCTATGTTAATGAAATGAAGCATGATGTGTATGAAATGAAGTATGCTATGCTATGTTAATGAAATAAGCTATGTTGTTATGAAATGAAGTATGCTATGCTATGTTAATGAAATGAAGCATGATGTGTATGAAATGAAGTATGCTATGCTATGTTAATAAAATAAGCTATGTTGTTATGAAATGAAGTATGCTATGCTATGTGAGTGAAATGAAGCATGATGTGTTATGAAATAAAGTATGCTATGCTATGTTAAAGAAATAAGCTATGTTGTAAAATAAGCATATAAGTATTTTACTTTCTGCATGGCTTGTACCAAGACCTTAACAAGGTCCAAAGAAGGGATGGGCTCCTAAGATGCCCTAGGTCGATGGAATAAGACTCGGGCCTAGGATGGGCTTCTATGTATGATTGCCCCTAGGTCGATGGAATAAGATTCGGGCCTAGTACGGGATGGGCTCCAAGATGCCTTAGGTCGATGGAGTAAGACTCGGGCCTGGGATGGGCTTCTACGCTATGACGATTGCCCTAGGTCGATGGAATAAGACTCGGGCCTAGGAACCTATTAGGTTCGAGACTTGCTACCTCGGGCCTATTTAGGGATGCGCGCTATGATAATGAAGAAGTGGTACAATGCCGGGCCCAAATATGTTGAGATCTATATTTACGTACCTAACATATATGTTTTCAAAAGCATCTTGCATATGTATGCCATGATTGTTTACGTTACATGTTATGTTAGATGATATGCCATAATGTTAAGTTACATGTTATGTTAGATGATATGCCATAATGTTAAGTTACCTGTTATGTTAGATGATATGCCATAATGTTTACGTTACATGTTATGTTAGATGATATGCCATAATGTTAAGTTACATGTTATGTTAGATGATATGCCATAATGTTAAGTTACATGTTATGTTAGATGATATGCCATAATGTTTATGTTACATGTTATGTTAGATGATATGTCATAATGTTAAGTTACATGTTATGTTAGATGATATGCCATAATGTTAAGTTACCTGTTATGCTAGATGATATGCCATAATATTTAATGTTTAAGTTACCTGTTATGTTAGATGATATGTCATGATGTATAAGTTACATGTTATGTTCGATGGCACGCTATGATGTTAGGTTACTAAGTTACATATGATGCCATGTATGTTATGTTTATGTTACTTAAGCTACAAGTTAAGTTGATGATGCCATGTATGTCACATGATATATTGATTATATGTTATAAATGCTACAAGTCATGATTGATGATGATGTATGGTTTTTGTGAGTAGGACAGGATCTTACTAAGCCTATGTGCTTATAGTTTATTTTCCTAAATCACAGAGATAAGGGTAAGGGATGGATAAACTAAAGGGAGCAAAGCAGGAGGGGTCAATGTGTGTGGTAGTGGCATGGTGGAGAAGATCCGTTAAGTCTACTTATACATGTATTACCTATAATGATGATGTCTATGGATGTCTTTACTTATGTCTCCCTATGACGATGATGTTTTGAACCTACTAAGCCTTAAGTATCTATGTATATATATGATGCATGCTTTATGTTGATAAGAAGAAGTAAAGAAGAAGTAAGAAGAAGTATCTATGCATGCTATGATATGAAACATACTCTATGTTAAGAAGAAGTGTTAATGCATATTTATGTTTAAAAGAAAAAAAAAAGTATTTAGGTCTCAAGTCTTCCGCTGTAAGAAATAAGAAGTACATATATATAAAGTCTTCCATTTGTATGAAATGTATAGATGGTCGTACACGCCTACGCCTGGACATTTAGGGTCCGGAAGGGCGGGCGTGAGTGGTTAATATCAGAGCGGATCCGCCTTTCCACTACACACATCAAGCTCCAAATCCGGCCGCTCAAGTAAGAATTCTATGTCTATACTCTGAATTTCGTTAATTTTGATCATGCATGATATGAAATATCTTTAGATTATTTAGTTCATGTATAATATAAAATGCCTCTAGCTTAGTTATAAAATGCCTTTCCCTTATGCTTGATTCATGTATGATAGGAAATGCTTCTAGCTTAAACATGCACGAAAATATGTATGATACCCTTATGATTGTTCATGTATGATATAAAATACCTTAAGCTTAAACTATGCATGAGAACATGAGTGATGCCTTAAGCTATGATGCCTTAAGCTTAAAACAACCTTATGCTAGCGTTAGTTTAATTACAAAGAAAAAAAAAATATATATATATATATATAATAATAAAATATCTATATATATATATATATATATATATATATATATATATATATATATATATATATATATATATATATATATATATATACATATATATATAAACAAATAAATAAATAAATCAACAAATTGTGTTACGAAAATTTGATTTTTTCGTAATTAATTGTGTAAGGTCTATGTTCATCTGAATTGAATTGCGGTTTAAATGCGGGTTGGTCGGTTTTATCTTGACTTCATTTATTTCAATTTGGATGGCACGGACGATGACTACCATGACCCGTCGTGATGTGTCACGAAACCGATTAAGGGAAGCTATTGAAGAGATAGTCTATAAACCAGATGGTGGGGTCACCGGACACATGAGAAGGCTCGATGGTCTTTTTAGGAGACTCGAGCGGCAGGAGTTTCCGTTACTGGATAACTATAAGATCTGGGCCTTGGTCCGCTCCCTGCCAAATGAGTTCATGGTAGTTGCACACCATGTGTGGGGCCGTTATGAAGGGCGGATAACCTATGCGGAGTTGTGCTGGGAACTGCTGGAGCACAGGGTTCAAGAGAAGCCTGTGGTAGAGAATCCGGTGGTAGCTGGCCTCGGGAGGAAGGAAGAAGGATCTGCAAACAGTCAACTTATTGGCCAACCAAAGACCACCCTGGTGAGGCCAAGGAAGATGGGACGAAAAATAATTACGATCGCACTAGGGTTTGTCCTAGTGGGAGTCATAATGAACTATCTTCTCAAATAGTTGCTGTGGTTTAATTTGGCAATAAGGAATGTTATCTATTAACATTTCTCCTTATGATTGGAAAAGATGAATAAGAGATGTGAATAAGAGACGACAAGTCGTTTCTCCTTTTGAAATTGATGATGAGTTCATTGCATGGGATGTGTATGATATAGTTGAACAATGCTGGGGAGACTGGAACATACAAAAAGAAAAAAAAAAAAAAAAAAAAAAAAAAAAAAGGGGGGGGGAGTAATGAATTACGAGATTGAAATCATCTCCGGACAGCTCTCGACCATGACGATAACACCGACACTGTTCGATGATATACTGGAAAAGCAAGCCCGTGACCCAAGCCTTCAGAGGATCAAGCAAGAGGTCCTAGAGGGAAAGGACGATGGGTTCCGGATCTCTGATAGTGGAGTACTCTACCTCAGGGATCGCTTGTGTATTCCCGACAATCCAGAATTGTGGGAGGAGATATTTGAGGAAGCTCACAAAACTCCCTATGCGATGCATCCTAGAACCACCAAGATGTACCAAGACCTTAAACGAAAGTTCTGGTGGTTCGGAATGAAAAGAGATGTGGCTCAGTATGTCAGTACTTGCTTGACCTGCCAAAGGGTTAAGGCAGAGCACCAAAGACCTGGAGGAACACTGCAGCCGATCCAGATTCCAGAATGGAAATGGGAGGACATTTCTATGGATTTCATCTCAGGATTGCCCAAGACGACAAACGGTTACGATGCTATATGGGTGATTGTAGACAGATTGACTAAGTCCGCCCATTTCTTAGCAATCAAGATGACCTATTCGACGGAGCAACTGGCTCAGTTATATGATAGGGAAATTATCAGACTACATGGAATCCCTAAGACCATCATTTCTGACAGAGATGGTCGCTTTATCTCCCATTTCTGGGAATGCGTTCAGAAGGCCTTAGGCACGAAGCTATTGTTCAAGATCGCCTTCCATCCCCGCAGACGGACAGCTGCACGAGAGAGTAAATCAAGTACTGGAGGATATGTTAAGAGCCTGTGCCCTGGATTTCAAAGGTAGCTGGTGTCGATACTTATGTCTGGCAGAATTCGCCTACAATAATAGCTACCAAGCTACCATTGGAATGGCACCCTACGAAGCCCTATACGGGAGGAAATGTAGATCTCGCACGAAGGTGGTGAAAAGAAGAGGATGGAACTCGGATTTCATCGGCGACACCACCAAAGCTATCTGAAATATCCGCCAGAGAATTGAAATTGCTCGGCCGGCAAAAGAGCTATGCGGATAAGAGGCGTAGACCGTTAGAATTCGAAGTTGGGGACCTAGTATTCCTCAAAGTAGCTCCCATGAAGGGAGTAATGAGGTTCGGAAAGAAGGGTAAACTGAGTCCACGTTACGTGGGACCGTATCCGATATCGCAGAGGATTGGCAAGGTAGCTTACAAGCTAGAGCTGCCTCAAGAGATGTCGGCTATTCACAACGTGTTTCATGTCTCTGTGCTCAAGAAATGCATTTCCAGTACGGACCAAGTGATCGAGCCACAAACAGTACAAGTTCAAGAGGACCTGAGTATTGAAAGTCAGCCAATCCAAATATTAGACCGAGAAGTCAAGAGACTAAGGAACAAAGAGGTGCCCTTAGTAAATGTCCTGTGGCAGAATCAACGGTACGAGGAAGCTACCTGGGAACGCGAGGAGGACATGAAGCAGAAGTACCCACAATTGTTCTAAGTTTCGAGGACGAAACTTTTAAAGGTATGAAGGATAATGCGCGTAAAATTCCTAGCAATTTTACAAGAATTTTAGCTTGATGATCATGGGCTTTATGTGGGCCTTTTCAAAATAAAAGGAAATAAGCCAAAAAGGTGCTGAGGCCTAGGAATTGAACCCCAAACCTCTAGAAATAGCCAAGCCTTATAGATGCACCCACTAACCAGAAGCCCAATAGGATTATATGATTAAGGAAGAGGGGGAAACTATAGATAAGTGGGACTAGGAGTAAATGAAGAGGCATGGAAAAGAAAAGAGGAACTTCTCTTCCTCCCCCCTTTATAAAGAAGAGGGAAGGTTGAATTTGGTCACTTCCTCTCTTCTTCTTCCTCTTCTCACCGAAAATCTTGAGCTCCCTCTCCATTTCCTCCATTGGCCGAACCTCCTTCAAGCAAGAAGCAAGGGCTAGGGTTGGTTCTTAGGTCATCTTCTCCACCCAAAACAAAGCGAAGGAAGTAAGTATCCCTCACCTGCATACGAGTAGTTGCGATTGAATGTTTGAACAACCTGTATGTTATATTCGGCCAAGCATGTTTTAGTTTACCAATGAAGTTGAAATCTATGTTTAGGAAGGATATGATGATGCTAAGATGGGAAAAGAGGGTTGGTTAAAAAGCTAACCCTAGTTGAGCCCTTATGTGTTTCGGCCACCCTAGGAAATTATGGTTAGGGTTTCATGAATGCCATGTTTTAATTACTATATGATGTAGTTAGGGTTTAAAAGAGATTAGGTCAAAAGTTAACCCTAGGAAACCCTATGGACCATTCGGCCAACATGGGTTTTTGGTGTTTTCGTTGGAGTTTATATCTTGTTTTACTTGCAAATGATGATGATAGCATGTTAGAGGGATTAGGATAAAGATCTAACCCCAAAGGTCTCCATAAACCATTCGGCCAAGTCATGGACTAGGGTCTAAATGAAGCTCCATGTTATGTTTATGCTATGTTCTATAACTAGATGATGATGTTAGGGGTTAAAGTGGATTAGGACAAAAGCTAACCCTAATGAACCCTAAGAACCATTCGGCCAATATGGATCTTGGTGTTTTATTGAAGTTTTATAGCTTGTTTTACTTGTAAGAAATGATGTTAACATGTTAGGGGTTGAGGATAAAGATCTAAACCCTAAAAGCCTATAGGGCCATTCGCCACCTTTGAGTTTTTAGGTTACAATGAAGTTCATACCATGAATTTTAAGGAATTTGTATGCATATGTATGTTACTTGAATTAGGTTAAAGGTCTAAACCCTAAAAGTTATAAGGGCCATCCGGCCACCTTTGATCTCTTTAGGTTACAATGAAGTTCATACCATGAAGTATGCTATGCTATGTTAATGAAATAAGCTATGTTGTTATGAAATGAAGTATGCTACGCTATGTTAATGAAATGAAGCATGATGTGTATGAAATGAAGTATGCTATGCTATGTTAATGAAATAAGCTATGTTGTTATGAAATGAAGTATGCTATGCTATGTTAATGAAATGAAGCATGATGTGTATGAAATGAAGTATGCTATGCTATGTTAATAAAATAAGCTATGTTGTTATGAAATGAAGTATGCTATGCTATGTGAGTGAAATGAAGCATGATGTGTTATGAAATAAAGTATGCTATGCTATGTTAAAGAAATAAGCTATGTTGTAAAATAAGCATATAAGTATTTTACTTTCTGCATGGCTTGTACCAAGACCTTAACAAGGTCCAAAGAAGGGATGGGCTCCTAAGATGCCCTAGGTCGATGGAATAAGACTCGGGCCTAGGATGGGCTTCTATGTATGATTGCCCCTAGGTTGATGGAATAAGATTCGGGCCTAGTACGGGATGGGCTCCAAGATGCCTTAGGTCGATGGAGTAAGACTCGGGCCTAGGATGGGCTTCTACGCTATGACGATTGCCCCTAGGTCGATGGAATAAGACTCGGGCCTAGGAACCTATTAGGTTCGAGACTTGCTACCTCGGGCCTATTTAGGGATGCGCGCTATGATAATGAAGAAGTGGTACAATGCCGGGCCCAAATATGTTGAGATCTATATTTACGTACCTAACATATATGTTTTCAAAAGCATCTTGCATATGTATGCCATGATTGTTTACGTTACATGTTATGTTAGATGATATGCCATAATGTTAAGTTACATGTTATGTTAGATGATATGCCATAATGTTAAGTTACCTGTTATGTTAGATGATATGCCATAATGTTTACGTTACATGTTATGTTAGATGATATGCCATAATGTTAAGTTACATGTTATGTTAGATGATATGCCATAATGTTAAGTTACATGTTATGTTAGATGATATGCCATAATGTTTATGTTACATGTTATGTTAGATGATATGCCATAATGTTAAGTTACATGTTATGTTAGATGATATGCCATAATGTTAAGTTACCTGTTATGCTAGATGATATGCCATAATATTTAATGTTTAAGTTACCTGTTATGTTAGATGATATGTCATGATGTATAAGTTACATGTTATGTTCGATGGCACGCTATGATGTTAGGTTACTAAGTTACATATGATGCCATGTATGTTATGTTTATGTTACTTAAGCTACAAGTTAAGTTGATGATGCCATGTATGTCACATGATATATTGATTATATGTTATAAATGCTACAAGTCATGATTGATGATGATGTATGGTTTTTGTGAGTAGGACAGGATCTTACTAAGCCTATGTGCTTATAGTTTATTTTCCCTCGTACTGCAGATAAGGGTAAGGGATGGATAAACTAAAGGGAGCAACAGGAGGGGTCAATGTGTGTGGTAGTGGCATGGTGGAGAAGATCCGTTAAGTCTACTTATACATGTATTACCTATAATGATGATGTCTATGGATGTCTTTACTTATGTCTCCCTATGACGATGATGTTTTGAACCTACTAAGCCTTAAGTATCTATGTATATATATGATGCATGCTTTATGTTGATAAGAAGAAGTAAAGAAGAAGTAAGAAGAAGTATCTATGCATGCTATGCTATGAAACATACTCTATGTTAAGAAGAAGTGTTAATGCATATTTATGTTTAAAAGAAAAAAAAAAGTATTTAGGTCTCAAGTCTTCCGCTGTAAGAAATAAGAAGTACATATATATAAAGTCTTCCGCTGTATGAAATGTATGTACGGTCGCGTCACGCGCCGTCTCTCCGGACATTTAGGGTCCCGGAAGGGCGGGCGTGACATGAGCTACCCCATCCCGGGTTACAATCACTCACTCTCATCTCCCATGAAGTACCTCGCCTCGAAGTTCTCTTCGGCTTGCGTCCCTCGAATGCACTAAGCCCTCGGCTCCTCCAGTGTCATCCTTCACGTCTTGCCACGAAGTCTGCTTCCTCCAACTTCACTTCATTTGCTCCTCGTCCGGCGGTCCCGTGGATGCACCAAGCGCACGACTTCCGCAATGTCATCCTTCACCGACTCAAGGACCCGAGCCATGAGATGATGAACTCTCCAATGCTTTATCAAGTCAACACATGTGTGATTCACATAAGTTCTACACAACTTAAACACACATATCAAATCACATTACAACCTAACTTAAATATCAAATCACATAACAACCTAACTTAAACCCTTTGCCACACACATCAAAACTAAACCATACTTGGGTTGATTGCCCTAACAGATAGGTGGCTCGGATGCACTCTAATTCCTCCTATAACTTAAAACAACGACCACTGGTATGACTATATTTCATGTGATACTGGCAGAAGAAAGGAGTTGGGGGGTTACGGGGGACCCCCCTATATCCAGTTGGACACTGGAGAAGATCCTGTTGGTCATAAGCTTTAATTTCTCGCTCCTTCCAAGTCCTCGTGGGAGGCAAAGCCTCGGCAGCCATCACTCATAGTGGAGGGGCTGGGCGAATTCCTGGTGTCAACATTCACGGCTGAGGCACTGCAGGTACAAAAGGTCTAACATATTCACACCTAGGAAGCCCTCGTTGCACAGGAGGAGGGTTCCTCTCTGCTAGGATAGGGGCTGAAGTGTTTTCTGCCCATCTTACCCTCAACCCTTTTTCTTCATTGATATATTCCTCAGTGCGATTCAGCAGTTCTTCATAACTGGTCACGGGCTTTCTCAATAAGGAGCTGAGAAAAGGTCCTTCTCTCAGCCCATGAGGGATGGCCACCCTCAAAATATCTGACCCTGTTGAAGGGATGTTCCTAGCAGTGGTAGTGAAGCGATGAAGATAACCCCTCAAAGATTCTGAGGGTTCCTGCTTTATATGTAGTAGGATAGAGGCGTCATACTTGTAAGTCTTGTAACTAGCGAATTCTTGACGGAAAACCCCCTTTAGATCGGCGAAACAAGTAATAGAACCGGGAGGTAAAGCTTCGAACCACCTTTGCGCAAAGCCTGTCAGCGTGATGCGGAAAGCTCTGCATTTTAGGGCATCCGTATAACAATGAAGAGAAGCGACTCCCTCGAATTATGATAGATGCTCCTCTGGGTCCGATGTGACATCATATATCCCCACTTGAGTATTTCAGAAATATGGAGGCGGTAACTCTGACATAATGTCTACAGTGAATGGACTGGGCTCGTAAACTTTAGGTTCCCTGGTGGATTGGATTTCTCCTTGGTCTTCCCGCCTTGTTTGCGTCCCCGGGACGATATTTTGGTACACCCTCCCCACTGGCCCATCACCTAGTAATGCTTCGGTGTATGGCACTGTCATTGGATGGGCTTGAGGAGGCCTTTCATGTAGCTGCTCTCGTGGAGAAGGTTCGTTAGAATGAGGATGAAGATATCCCGTCCTCTTCCTTTCTTTGGCCAAAGCCTCAACTACGATTGTATCCACCATGGCCTTCAGCTGTGATGGTAATAGTGTAATGGGATTCTCTTCCACAGAAGAGGCTGATGGATGTTGTATTTCCTCTGACTGCATCTCGACGTCTTTCTCAGTAATTGTTCCCACAGACATCGCCATTTGAAGCGGATACGTGTATTTTCTCACCTCCTTTTAGCGCAAAAAGTGATAGTGTTCAGGAGGCTTAGGGTTCTCTCCGACCGCAACAGTAATAAAAGTGAATAGATGATGCAAAACCAAGCACAGAGAACAAGGATACTAGATTTAACGTGATTCAAAATTTCAATTCCTACTCCATAGGGTGAGCTCTAGAGCGAGCTACGGTGTCAAAGCACTTTCACTATGAAATCTCTTCTTCTTGGAAGTATTTCCAGAGGTGGAGGAAAACCCCTTACAACTCCCACAGTGTACAAAAATAGAGAGATAGAGTTAACTCCCCAGGGTCGTCTTCTATTGTTTCCTCTTCCTCCTCCCCGGCAATGGGATTCCCCCTCCTCTTGATAGGATGGCCTTCAATAGAAGTTCAAATCCGATCAGAATCCCTTCTCTCTCCTTCTTCCTCGGCTTTTATCTTCTTCTTCTCCCGTCAGCTGTGATGTAACGAACTATTCCCCTCACCGTCCACGTGGAGGGCTCTTTTTTCCTAGAGAATCATTCTGTTAAGAAGATAAGGAGTGGAGGCTCCTCCGAATATTGTGTGGGGTTCTAGTTTGTTATATCATGTAACAAACTTTCATAAGTTAGCGCCTCGGGAAATATTTTGTCCCTCTTCTTCACCCTCTCTTCCATCGTTGGGTCAAACACTGACTCGGTCCTCCTCTCGGTGGGATTCCCCTAGTTCATTCGAACCAAGGCGTACGTTACTTATTGATATCTAGGCTTACTCTAGTTCTGAGACCTATTCCCTTATGTTTTCCATCTCTCCCCGAGTCGACCCCCGACTCAATCCCTGAGTCGCCCCATAGACTTGTGCCCCGGGTTGTTCATCTGGTACCCTTTTGATCTTAGAATGTATCTACCTTGTCCCACATCCCCACTCTGTCAACTAGGTCAACTCGCTTGGATCGAGTCCAATCGATTCAGACAGTGCTTCACACATGGCATCCTTCACTCCAATTCCTAAATTAGGTTACGGTGGTATCATTACTGCCTCAACTGAGCATCCCAAGAGACCGACCCTCATTTAAAAAAAAGTTTATAAATACGTCATAGCTAGAGATCGACCCAGGGGTTCCTGATTATCTGCGTAGACGCCCTATTTTTGCTCCTCAAGCACTTCTCTACCTACATTTTTAGGCAATTTGAAATCATGTTTGATAATAACCATTATATCAATGTTTGTTTTGAAGAATATCTCTATTTTTATTTCCACATTATAGGGTCAATGCTTGTTCTAACCATTCTTTTAGTTTTGGTTCCTTCGTCCTAATTTGATTGTTCAGTTGGCGATTGATTATCCTGGGTGGTTCCTCTCTTATACCATTTGAAAACCCTTAGTTACGATCACTAGAGGAGGAGATGATGAATAACACACTTTCAAATTTAAAATCCATTTTCTCTTTCTATGATTTTAGAAAGGACAAACACACTAATTAAAAATGGTTGTATAAAACACACATACCAGTAAACACTGGTTTGCAATTCCCCAAATTGGTATGTCTACTATTCCTATGCACACAAACACAAAGTCCACTCATTTTCTCTTCTTTAGTAAAATATCAAAAGTGGAGAAACCTTTTACAATCAGTAATTATAATAATATGAAAATAATACATGGAATAAAAATAATAAAGGCACAAAAGTAGATTGAAATTTTGCAATGTGTTGTGTTCATGTGGTCATTTTACCTTTAGCCTCTGGTCCCTTTTAGAGACCTCCTCCAAGAAGTGCTCTACTGTCATGAGCTTGTTGATGTATCAAGATTTCAATTCGCTAGAAATCTTTTTTAATAGATTGAACATCTCTTACTTGTTCAATTAATTTCATCCATGAAGTGCCTCACTAATCGATATTGTTGATGTGGCATAGTTTTGACTACCAGATGCCCTTTCTAGTAGATCACAATTGTGGTTAACTAAGATCTTTAACCATCTCATCTAGATCAGATCTAGATCACACTTTATATATCACTTCAGTTGCTTGGATCCATTTTTGATCACCTAAATCTCTTGAATGAGTGGGCTCCTTATCTCGTCCATTGAAGACTCTCCTTATCCTATAGTCTAGTTGCTTGAAACAAAATTCTAATCTGTTGAAATCTACATAAACTCTTTAGTTGCCCAGAGCATTGACTTTAGTGAGCCTCTCTAAGTTAAATTTTACCTTTCGTTCACGTACATGTTCACTATACTAATTTCACAGTAGTTTACATTGTGTAAACTTTCACTTGATTTCTCATTGCTAGGATACGAGTCTTTCGGCTCACTTCCTATGCTTCATTCTTGCTCCATTAGTGTACTACTCTACTAAGTTTCTCATTCCTTGGACACATCAAACTCTTTCTTTTTCATATTATCCTTCTCATTTGCTTGTGTCTTCTACTCGAAGTGTACCTATCTCCGATGCTTCTTGTTCTCTGATTCCTTAAGTATTTCATATCTCTCTGCATATTTAGATACACATATTTGATCACAATGCAAGATTTAAACTCTTTATCCGAACATAAAACTCGTGGTCAATTTCTACACTTGCACACTTAATAAATTTATCATATTCACAATGTAGACTTAACTCAAATCCTTTAGCAATCACATCAAAATAAGTTTGTTGCACTACTAAAATCATTATTGCATCAATATGGAAAATGTTGGGGAATTGATCGTCGCTAGAGGAGGGTGAATAACATTTCGACATTGCGTGATGGATTTCGATCGTATGCTTGCTACAATATCATTAGCGCAGCGGAATATAAAATAATAAAAATAAAACAAGACACAAGCATACAACACACAAGGATATAACGTGGTTCGGAATCTCAAGATTCCTACTCTACGGGTTGGGCTTGAACAAGCCCTAGCGATGTCAATCACCACTAATAATCAAAACACTCCTTCTCGGAACAATTCGGAGGTGGAGGAAACCTCTTACAATAATTATTACAACAATAAGAATCAAATACAAGATAATACAAAGTGAAATACACAAAAGAATGTAAAGAACACTTTACAAATGATCTTTTGGAAGCTTACTTGTTTGGTTGCATGAGTTGCAATTAGAGACCATGAATTGCACCAGCAAATCACTCCAAATCGCTCTTGTAATCGCTGCCAAAATCCATCTCTACGAGCTGCTTTTATAACCTACATTCAGGTTGGATTCCGCCTAACAGTCGACTGATCGAGACCATCAGTCGACTGCTCCTGTAGTCGTTGTCTCACAACGGCTCGAGCCACATTGGATATATAAGTTCTAACGGATAGACCATCAGTCGACTGATCATATTCAGCAGTCGACTGATCTAGCCATCACTCTACTGTCAAACCCTAACAGTCGACTTTGGAACCTTACGTATGCCGACGCCGACCATCGATCGTATCGGCCCGAGCGATCATTGCCGGGGCCTTTTTACCGATCGACTCCCATCAGTCGACTAGTCATAGTCTCAGTCGACTGATACACGTCGACTCACCTGTTAAGTGTCAAAACACTTGACCAGTTGACTGGTCCATAACCCCAGTCGACTGGTCCATAACCCCAGTCGACTGTTAACCCCGAAAATGTGATTTAACCCCAAGTATGATGCCCTCATACTTGTTAGATCACTCTTAGCCTAGACCTAATCCTTCTAGCCACCTCCGTCAATCTTATGCCTATCGGATCCCTCCAAGTCATCCATGACTTGTTCAACCATACGCTAGCCTTTAGGTACTTCTATCGGCTATTGTTATGCTAAGCTGGTCTATACCGCCAAGGCACATTTGGGCTTACGCTGCCAAGACTCCTGCTTGGACTTTACACCGCTAAACCATTGGACTTATGTTGTCAAGACTCCCGCTTGGACTTTACGTAGCCAATATCAACCCTTAGACTTTTCTTGCCAACCCATGTTGGACTTTCAAATTGCCAAGACTCAAGCTTGGACTTTCCATCATATGGTCAACCTCATGTCAACCATATAGTCAAACCATCGTCAAACATCAAAATACCACTCGAGTCTGGTCAATCATGACCCGGGTCGATTGCACCAACAATCTCCCCAAAATATTGTCAAACATCAAAACACTACTCGAGTCTGGTCAATCGTGACCTGGGTCGATTGCACCAACAATCTCCCTCTTTTTTATGTTTGACAAAAATCATAAAACCATTGAGTTAGCTACCTAACTCAAATGTCCTTACCAATTGTCCCAAATTGGTAATCCCATAAATTATTTCGCTTTTTGACATACATCAAAAAGGTTCTCCTCAAGGAGGTCAATGTCTCATATCCTAATGAGATCTTACAGTCTCCCCCTTTGTCCAAAAACACCTAGGATGCCTTCACTCTTCTTAGTGATAAGTCCCATATCACTTAAGAGAGGCTTCCTATAAACTCTCCCAATGTCCAAATTAGGCATCTCACATTCTCATTTCTCCCCCTCATGAGGAAGAACACCTCCCCCTAAAGGCTTGACCCCCCCTCTTGACTATTACACCAACAATGTCCTTGATGGGTCCCTAAGTCTATAGGAACACTAAACCATCAAAATTAAGGGCAAAATTCAAACATTAACTCTCACACATCTTAAAATTGATACACACCCTAAACAACTCTCCTAATCTATATCCAATAAATTTTCACCCTTTCTAATGTTTTCCAAAGCATATCCTAGGGTTAGGAGCAGTTAGGGTAGCCTAACCTAGCTGAAACATAGGCTAAACATTCTTATTTATCCGAAATCAGCTCTGGCAGTCGACTCTGTCAGTCATCAGTTGACTGCCCTATGCATCAGTCGATTTCCATCAAGCATCAATCGACTGATATCTACAAAATGCAAAGCTCATAAATCAGAAATGAATTTCAGAAATTCATAAGTAATTATACATAATACGAAAAATCACAAAAATTCATATACATAATACTTATGACAAATACAATGGATGAAAAATATTTGAAAATTAATTTACTCATAAAATAGTGAAATTGATACAAAGTTCAAAAATAAGAAAAGCTTCAAAGTTTTGAGCCATCTTTGTATCAACATCATCAATGGTGACTTCTATCAAAAGATAGACTACACCAAGGTTTTCTAAAATAATTTTAAAATATTTTTGAAAACCTATATTGGATCATAATCAATGGGCTCAATGCACATGACTTACACATTAGCTTTCCACATGATCCACCCAGATATAAGATGAGTTTGAGTTCATCTAGATGCAAAAACTATACAACTTGAACTTAACTCATTTCCTAACATCTCACATATGCCTAAGGTGTATGAAAACACATACAAGTCGATTTGATGTGAGATGTGGATTTTGTTCATCCTAATCTAGAGTTCATACATTTTTTAAGACAACACTACTTGATTCTCTTATACATAGGACTTCAAGTCATGTCATAGTCCTTAAATCAATTTTAATTAATGCATGAATGATCATGGCATATATAATAACATAAATAAGTATGGCCAGTGATCATGATATCATGGCATATGATTAAATCTAAATACACATGACATAAACCTAAGCATGATCATGACATATAAATGATAAAAGTAAATACGATATCATGACATGTTATATGACAAATCAAGTATGGAAAATAAAATGTAAAGGTATATAATACCTAAATTTTAGTGTTAATTTTCATTTGTTAGAATTAAACTCATTTTTCCATATTATCACTAATCCCCCAAGTGTGTCAAAAACCCAAAATAGCACACCATAACCTCTAAACCTAAATTGTGTCAATTTGATCAATTTATCATAATTCTCAAATGATATTGACACATCTTAAAATCCTTTAGGATATAAGATCAAACTTATTTCCATGGTACCCATAACCTTGAAAATGACCTAAAGTGTCACATTTATCATGGTTAGGTTAACTACCCATCCATTTAAAGTTTGCACACCCTAACCCATTTAGCGTGAATCGATCAAGCTTCTAGGAACCCAAAACCTATTGGAGCTCCTTGGATTTACTAGGTATTCCTTAGGAATGACCTCCCTAGATACTCTTCTAATGACAATTCTAGGTTTGGTAGCCTTGGTCATTTGGGTCTTGCCTAGGTTAACTCTAAAGGTGACTCCCCTTGTAACCTTCTTAGTGGCTTCCCTAGGTTTCTTCGAAACCCTAGCCACTAGGCACTTTCCTTGGTTAACCTTAGGGATGACCTCCCTAGCAACCATGGTCTCCCTAGACCTAGGTTGTGCTCCATAATCAAATGGAACACTATGGTAGGTCTCCTTAGGCTTAGGTTTGTGACCCAAATCTTTCTTGTCCTTGGATGGTTATTATTTCTTAGGCCTTTGACTTTGACTCCTAAACCGTAGATTTTGACAATTTGACCCTTGCATTTGATTTTGCATCTTTCTAAGAGTCTTCTCCATCTTCTCAAGTTTTGACTTCAAAACTTGATTTTGTAGCTCTAATTGCCCAATATTTGAATTTTGATTTAGCCTTTGGGCATTGTTCTATTTCTTAGGCATATTTCTACCCTTCTTAGGGTTAATGCCTAAATGATTTTCTACCATTTTAATGGACTCTCTGGATAAAATGGGTCTAGAGTTATTGTTCCTAGATTTGTCCTTAGATACATTAATATGCTTAGCACCTAAGCAATAAAACCTATTATTCCTAGCATGCATTTGTTCATGAGTAATAGCAAGAGTGCCCCCACGGGAAGAGCCTAGTGGCTAGCGCATGCAGACGTTGCACCATAGGACAACGGGTCAATCCCTCGCAAATGCGAGGGTGTCGTCCCTCCATGCGCTAGTTACTAGTCTCAAGGGCCAAAGGCCTACCGTGATTTACCTCCCTTACGATGGTCCGGGGGTGGGCTGGTAGGGGCTACTAGATTGGCAGATTTCACTCTTTGCACCATATGAGTAATAGCAAGAGTACTAAAAGCATGATTTTTAACCCTAGAACTAGAAGGTGCATTAAGATATACCTTAGTTTGCCTTAGAGGCTCCCCCTACTTGTGTAGCTCCTTCTTGCCTCTTCTTCTTCTCCCAAGGGCATTAACTCCTATAATACCCTCTTTGGTAGAACTTGAAGCACACACATGCTCCTTGCTCTTAATGGTTGGGGCTCCAGTCTCCTTGACCTTTGTCACCGGTGGAGCCTTCTTAACCTTTTTAGGGCACTTACTCTTGTAGTGTCCATATTCCCTACACTCAAAATATATTATATGATTTTTATTTTGAATTAATGTGCTTGAGTTACCTAGGTCAATGGTGGCCAAATTTTGAGCTTCTTCAACTCTTCCAGATGTTGAAAGCTCTTCTTCTTGCTCCGGCATAGAGGGTGATTTCTCCTCCCCCTCAATCCTAGAGGTGGATGCTTCTTCCACTTCTTCCACCTCTTCTGATCTGGATGTTGATTCTCTATCAACCTCCGAATCCTCAAGCTCTTGGGATGAAGATGTGCTTGCTTCTTCTTGAGCTTGAGAGGATGAGCACTCCTCCTTGGATTCCTCTTCTACTTTATGTGTCGGTGATGAATTTTCATGATATTTTTCCAACTTGCTCCAAAGCTCCTTGGCATCTTTACAATCTCTTGTCTTACACAATATATCATTATAAATTACGCTAAGTAATATACCCATTACCTTATTATTGATGTCGAAGTATCGGAGTTGCTCTTTTCTCCAATTCTTCTTCTTGAGTTTTCTTCCTTCTTCGTCCTTCGGAGCATCGAAACCTACTACGACACTAATCCAATTATCAAAATCACATATAAGAAAATTCATCATTCTACCTTTCCGATATGCGAAGTCTTCGCGGTTGAAGGACGACGGAATGTTGATGTCGTCACTCAATCTCTCTTAAAAATCCATCTTGCCCTCTAGTGCCTTTCCTCCCTCGGATGTGAAGCCGGTGAAAAGCGACCCGCTTTGATACCACTTGTTGGGGAATTGATCGTCGCTAAAGGGGGGTGAATAGCATTTCGGCGTTGCGTGATGGATTTCGATCGCGTGCTTGCTACAATATCGTTAGCACAACAGAATATAGAATAATAAAAAAACAAGACACAAGCACACAATACACAATGATATAACGTGGTTCAGAATCTCAAAGTTCCTACTCCACGGGTTGGGCTCGAACGAGCCCTAGCGATGTCAATCACCACTAATAATCAAAACACATATTCTTGGAACAATCCGGAGGTGGAGGATGTTAGTAATATATGAGAGATGGCCTAAGGCAATCGCCTAATGGTCGAACCATTTATTTGATAAATGAATATTCACTATTTGAGTATATATATTTTCTTGTATTTAATTAGATCTTAAATTCATTTACTGGGTGTTCGCAATATGATTCACAACATGAGAGAATTTGTGATTGGATCACAACTAGTGAGTATTTCTACATGTGTAATTGTGATGTATTGAAATTATCCCTAGTCGATGAATTGATGCATACAGACGTCATCGATTCTGTTGAGATTAGCACGAGTTATACTCTTTGGTTTATCCAAGCAGCTATTTCTCACTGGCTAGTGACATTGGGATGTCCGGAGTTAATCATGGATGCTAGTTATGGTAACTAGTTTATTGGAGTGACCAGTTGTAAGACTTCATATGGTTCTCTACATATATGAATATGTCAATGAAGTTCTTACTGCAACTTAAGTGCGATGTTCCTTCGACTTGCGGTATTCAAGTCGTCTTGTTCATGGAGACTTATGCTTTGACATCTTAAGCAAGCATCTCCAAGGAGATGTGGACCCGAGATGGTTGGGTATAAGCCGAAGTGCTCGAAGGTGTTTGAATAGCCTACAAAGGATTCACCACTCCTTGTGAGGAGATGTATATCCTTGGCCTCTCGTCGGATTATTACTAAAGTCTTTGGCCAAAGCATTATATGTTTAGAGTAAGGTATTTTTGAAAACATGTGAAGTAACTAGAATTCGCAGGGCAAAGAAATGATACTTAAGCTAGGTGTGACGTAGTTAACCTAGTGGGGATTGACACTATAGACCATGTCCTGAACCAAGTGGGTATAAGATGAGTGAAGGGAATACGACACGATTCACTGTGGTTGCTGAAAGGTTTCAGAAATTATTCTGGGATCAACCGTTGATTTTTCGATTAATTAGGGATCATGATGTACTACTAAGTGTCACTTATGATCATTCTATAATTAATGGTCAATTATAGACGACCAACATAAATCGGGAACCTATTTGGTCACACACACAACGAGTGTTATCCGAAGGATTTAAAACAAGCTTGAGAATGAGATTATCATACTAAGAGAGAGACTTGGTTTGGTTGGACCAAACATAGAGCGAGCATAAAATGGTTTCAGTCGCATCGGAAGCATGGATGGGCCGTGTCTTTTGAAGACATGATGGATGAACCAAATTGATTTGGTTCTAATCCAATGGTGGAAAATAAACCAAAGGGGTCTGATTTGTTTTAAACGAATGAACCAAAGTTGGTTTGATTTATTTTAACTTAAAATAGACCAACGCAGTTTGGTTTATTTTGACTTAAGTTATTGGAGCGAGTTAATGGGTTTTAGTTGTGAACCAATAACCACTAGGAGAAGGCTTCTTGATGGTCAAGAACACGCGCTCTATAAAATATGACTTAAGGGTTTTGGAAACCATAATGAAGCCCTAAGGGTTGCCATCCACTTCTCTTCTCCTCTTCCTCTTCTTGCCACCCAAAGGTTGCTGCCGCCCAACCTTGCTACAGCAACTCCTCCTCCTCGCCGTCGGCCACCCACCAGTCGTCGATGACTCCTCCTGCCATCCTCCCTTGGTCGCAAGCGACCAAGGAGCAACCGACCATTGATTGGCCGACCATCTTCTCCACCAACACAAGCTATCCAATTTTGGATAGCTTGTTTCTCTCTTCGTAGAGAGGTCGTTTGGTCGGCATTTTGCGCTCCGACAGTGACCTACTTGTCGAGGATTAGATCTTCAACAATCCTCATAGGTGGAGGACCAAGGTTTCATCAATTGGTTGACGAAAACTGCTTCCGAGAAGCGAGTTCGTGGAGCTCGTTTTTAGATCCGAATTTTGATTCAGATTGTGATCGTCTCTTGGATCACAACATCTTCGACACGAGGCTAGTAACTCATGCAGAGATGGGGCTCATGGCTTTGTGAAGCTATCTCGAAGATACTCAGCGTGGATACGGATAGAGGCGATTCTAGCAAGGGTTGTTACGGTTGATGTCATTCCCGCTACACGTGATACGTCAGGTATAATAAGAATAAATTTCCTTTTATTGTAAAATTTAAAATAGTGATTATGTCTACACTTGTTGTATCCTCCATGCGTGTGGTGTGTGTGTTGTAATAAAATTACTTTATTGCTTCTTTTTGCTTCCATTGTATGCATGTTTATAAAACATGTTCAAACACACTCCCACGTCGGTGCCGGGGAAATCCAACAATAGTATCAGAGCCCGACTGTGTTTCGACATAATTGTAAAATTATTTTGCGATAGTCATAATTGTATTTATAGAAATATTCTACTTTTGAAATGTTTAGAAGTATTTATGGAAATTTTAATTTGTAAATAAATTCAAATTGGAAGTTTCCTAATATGATTAGGAAATTACAATTTAGGAAATTTGTTTTCCTAAATTAGATTTGACTTTCCTTAATTAACACTTTCCATAAATAAAATATGTGATTAGATTTGGAAATTTATTTTCTAATTTAATCATGATTTGATTTGAGAAATCAAATCTAAAACATATTTTATTTCCAAAATAGTTATGATAAATAAGAAAATTTTTATACATGTCATAATTGAATGTCATGTAATTGCATTAAGATGCATATCATTATGTCATGCGTGTCATGACATGTAGATATATGTCATGTGTGTCATGTCATATGGATAATAGTTATTTGCATGCAAAGAGGATGAGACCTTAAATCCCTTATATAATATTAAAGTCTACACATTCCATTAATATGGTTAGAACTAGAGTTCCGTTTCTTGTTTGGGTAGTTGGACTCTCTCCAAGCTCGGCTCAAACCTGAACATGTTCAAACCATTGAAATAGTTTATTACTAATATGGTAAGAGTCAGAGGTCAATCGTTAGTTTGGGTTGTTGGACTCTCTCCAAGCCTGGCTAATTGGTTGAATGCGCTCTAACCATATTAAAATTATTTCGCGATTAATGAGTCAGCTTTAACTTGGAGCATCGGCTTATTGGACTCTCTCCAAGGTCAATGTAAAGGGAGGTGAAGTTGGGTGTTATGCATATGATGCATACTTGTTAATGAGTTAACAACACAATGTATGTGTGAACATTCAATTAGTTGATAGCACATTGTGATAGTTGCATATATGTGATATGCAATTGGTATACTCAATACCTACCATCGTAGCTAAGAATGACTTGTTGGACTCTTTCCAAGGTCGTTCTCATCTATGTTGGATATCAACCCATTCGGAGATAGACCTACGAACTCCCGAATTGATTTTGAGGGTTTTTAATTTCGAAAAATGAATGAGATTTATAAATGTATGTTGATGCATTTTAAAATCATTTTTTCATATATGCTCAATTTGTATTAATCGCTTGATCATGATGTCTTTGAATTTGCGCTCTATTTTGGATTCAAATAAATTGATTGGGCCAAACTTCTTGGACTAGCTTAGAAACCTGATAATTGTTCTCAAGGTTGAAAAGCTTGCGTATGTCCTCGAAGCGCCTCTTCCCGCCCGTCCTAGTGATAACACAACTCTGAACCAATTGTTGGCCCATCAGAAACATGAGTAATTTTGAACTAGTGAGTTGCATCATGCTAGCCGTGATGGTACCCGAGCTACGAAAGCAGCATGTGCATATGGATGCTCATACCATAGTCTTTCATTTTTATGAGTTGTTTGATAACCAAGTGAGATCCGAAAGGTTCGAAGTCTCCAAGCTCCTCTTCACCTCTGAGATGCAAGAAGGTTCATCTGTGGTACTGCTCAAAATGTTGAAGATTGTGGAGCCTTCTGTGAAGCATGAGTAGGGGACGATGTTGTTAGCTGATTCTTCAAAGAAAGGTTCTAAGAGGAAGTCAAAGGAACATCAGAAGGGGAAGAAGAAAAAGGCTAAAAAGGCAGAATCAACTCAAAAGAGCACTTGCCATCATTGCGACAAGGAGGGTCATTGGCGAAGAAACTGCAAGATTTATCTTGAGTCCGTGAAGAAGAATAAGACATCTGATGCCCCAACTTCTTCAGATATCTTCGTTATTGATAGTCATTCTATTTCCTTAGACACTTAGGTATTGGATATCGGGTGTGATTCACATATATGTAATAACATACATGGGCTAAGGAATAGAAGAAGACTCATCAAGGGAGAGTCAAATTTATGTGTTGGGAATGGAGCAAAGGTTGCTGCACTCGCCATCGAAACGTATTTGTTGAAACTCCTTATAGGACTTGTCTTAGAACTGGACAATTGCTTTTATGTTTCTTCGTTGATAAAGAAACATCATTTCTATTTTTTGTTTAAATAGAAATGACTACCATTTAAATTTTAGTAACAATTGTTGTTACATAACTTTGAATGACGTTCTTTATGGGACTGAAACTTTAAACAATGGTATTTATACGTTGGACGTATCCAGTGACATTCTCAATATCGAAGCGAGCAAAAAGCGTACTCGAAAAGATAATCAATTAGACTCCTACATGTGACATTGTCGTCTTGGCCATGTGAGCAAGAAATGCATGTCCGAATTACACTGATGTGGAATTCTGGAATTATTTGAATTAGATTCATACGATACATGTGAATCATGCTTAAAGAGCAAGATGACCAAGTTACCTTTTACTGGAAAAGGTGAACCGGTGAAAGAGTTGTTTGATCTAATACATACTGATGTATGTGGACCTATGTCAACTCATGCTCTAGGAGGCTATAGCTACTTCATTACTTTTATCAATGATCACTCACGATTTGGGTATGTGTTCTTGATGAAATACAAGTCTGAAGCCTTTGAAATGTTCAAAGAATTCAGAGGTGAAGTAGAGAAACAACTTGGCAAAAGTATTAAAATACTTTGATCTGATCGAGGTGGTGAATACTTGAGTCAAGAGTTTTTGGATTATCAAAAGAACAATGGTATATTGTCCCAATGGACTCCGCCGTATACACCGCAACATAATGATGTATCTGAGAGGAGAAATCGGACCTTGATGGACATGGTTAGGTCGATGATAAATTATGCAAATCTTCCCAAGTCCTTTTAGGGCTATGCACTTCAGACAACTATTTACTTGTTAAACAGAGTCCCGACTAAGGTAGTCTCAACTACTCCATATGAGATATGGAATAGTAAGAAACCTTGTTTATCTTACTTGAAGATATGGAATTGTCCTGCTTATGTAAAGCGGACTGTGTCAGACAAATTGGATGCTAAGTCTGATAAGTATCTATTTATTGGATACCCTAAGGAAATGAGGGGTTACCAATTCTATCATCCTGTGGAACAAAAGGTGTTTGTTTCAAGACATGCTGCGTTTCTAGAGAAAGAGTTTCTCTTGAAAGAAAATAGTAGGAGTGTTGTTGAACTTGAGGAGGTTCAAGAGACTCCAATAAACATTAATGAGATACCTGATCAAGCACCACAACCAATAACTCATAGTGATGAGCCTTCAGCTGAACCTATTGTGACACCACATCTTCGTATATCTGGTAAAACACGCAACATTCCTAAGAGATATGGATTTCTCGTAAGTGAATCGAACGATGTGTTACTCATTGATGATGAGGAGCCTGCCAATTATGAAGAAGTTCTGAAAAGTTCAGAAAGGGACAAATGGCTTGATGCCATGAAGTCGGAAATGGATTCCATGTATGAAAATCAAGTTTGGAACTTGGTCAACCCACCTGAAGGAATTAAGCCTATAGGGTATAAGTGGGTTTTCAAGAAGAAAATCGATATGGATGGTAATGTGATTAGTGGCAAAAAGCTATTATCAAAAGCAAAGTGTTGATTATGATGAAACCTATTCACCAGTTGCTATGCTTAAATCCATTCGGATGCTCCTGGCCATAGCGGCTCATTATGATTATGAGATACGGCAAATGGATGTGAAAACGATTTTCCTTAATGGAAACATACTCGAGGACGTGTATATGATACAGCCTGAGGGTTTCACATCGATTGATAAAACCAAGGTATGCAAACTTCGACAGTCTATATATGGATTGAACCAAACATCCAGGAGTTGGAATATCCATTTTGATGAGGCAATCAAAAGGTTTGATTTCTCACAAAATTCGGACGAACCTTATGTGTACAAGAAGGTTAGTGGGAGTGCAATCATGTTTCTAGTATTGTATGTCAATGATATATTACTTATAGAAAATGATATTTCTGTCTTACAGTTAGTTAAAATTTGGTTATCCAAGAAATTCTCCATGAAAGACCTGGGAGAAGCAACCTACATCCTTGGGATTAAAATCTATAGGGATAGATCAAATAGGTTGCTTGGTCTTTCGCAGTCTATATATATAAACCAAGTGCTAAAGAGGTTTAGCATGTTGGAATCCAAGAAAGGTTTTCTACCCATCAGACATGGGATACACCTTTCGAAGTCTATGTGTCCGTGCACAGAAGACGAGAGGATTTGCATGAGTAAGATTTCCTATGCATCCACAATAGGATCTATCATGTATGCTATGTTAAGTACGAGGCCCGATGTATCGTATGCTCTAAGTGTCACAAGAAGACACCAGTCCGATCTAGGAATGGATCATTGGGTGGCTGTTAAGACAATCCTTAAGTACTTGAGAAGAACTAAGGATGTATTCCTAATATATAGAGAAGGTGATATGGTAATACGCGGGTATACGGATGCCTGCTTCTAGACAGACAAGGATGATTTTAGGTCTCAGTTTGGGTACGTATTCACCTTGAATGGAGGCGCAGTAAGTTGGAAAAGTTTCGAACAAGACACTATAGCGGATTCTACCACTGAGGCAGAATACATTGCAGTTTCGGAAAACAACAAAGGAAGTGGTTTAGATCAAGAAGTTCGTTTATAAACTTGATGTGGTCTCATCAACGATCCAAACATGTGCTTCACCGATATCATCTGATCAGAGAGATCATCAGTAGGAAGGAAATACAAATCAAGAAGATTCCCACTGAAAGGAACTTAGCGGACCCATTAACTAAGGTCTTACCTCAAAGTAAGTTTGAGGGACATGTTAGAGCTTATGGTATCGAGTACCGTGGCGATTTACATTAGGCCAAGTGGGAGTTTGTTAGTAATATATAAGAGGCGGCCTAAGGCAATCGCCTTATGGTCGAACCATTTATTTGATAAATGAATATTCACTATTTGAGTATACATATTTTCTTGTATTTGATTGGATCTTAAACTCATTTACTGAATGTCCGCAATACGATTCACAACATGAGAGAATTTGTGATTGGATCACAACTAGTGAGTATCTCTACATGTGTAATTATAATGTATTGAAATTATCCCTAGTTGATGAATCGATGCATATGGACGTCATCGATTCTGTTGAGACTAACACGAGTTATACTTTTTGGTTTATCCAAGCAGCTGTTTCTCACTGGCTGGTGACATTGGGATGTCCGGAGTTAATCGTGGATGCTAGTTATAGTAACTAGTTCATTTGAGTGACCAGCTGTAAGACTTCATAAGGTTCTCTACATATATGAATATGTCAATGAAGTTCTTATTGCAACTTAAGTGCGATGTTCCTTTGACTTGCGGTATTCAAGTCGTCTTGGTCATGGAAACTTATGCTTTGACATCTTAAGCAAGCATCTCCAAGGAAATATAAACCCAGGATGGTTGGGTATAAGTCGAAGTGCCCGAAGGTATTTGAATAGTCTACAAAGGATTCACCACTCCTTGTAAGGAGATGTATACCCTTGGCCTCTAGTCGGATTGTTACTAAAGTCTTTGGCTAAAGCATTATATGTTTAGAGTAAGGTACTCTTGGATACATGTGAAGTAATTAGAATTTGCAGGACGAGGAAAAGATACTTGGGCTAGGTGTGACGTAGTCAGTCTAGTGGGGACTGACACTATAGATCATGTCCTGAACCAGGTGAGTATAAGATTAGTGAAGGGAATGGGGCACGACTCACTATGGTTGCTAAAAGGTTTCAGAAATTGTTCTGGGATCAACCATTAATTTTTCGGTTAATTGGGGATCATGATATACTACTAAGTGTCACTCATGATCGTTCTATAATTAATGGTTAATTATAGACAACCAACATAAATCGGGAACCTATTTGGTCACACGCACAACGAGTATTATTCGAAGGATTTAAAACGAGCTTGAGAATGAGATTCGTAGACCAAGAGAGAGACTTGGTTTGGTTGGACCAAACATAGAGCGAGCATAAGATGGTTTCAGTCGCATCGGAAGCACAGATGGGCTGTGTCTTTTGAAGACATGATGGATGAACCAAATTGATTTAGTTCTAATCCAATAGTGGAAAATAAATCAAAGGGGTTTGGTTTTTTTTAAACGAATGAACCAAAGTTGATTTGGTTTATTTTAAATGAATCGGCCAAGGTCACGATTGACCGGACTCGAGTTTGACTCGAACTGTATTTTAATGTTAGACAAAACGTATGACATGGGATTGTCATGGGAAGTCCAACATGGGTTGGCCACGTAAATCCAAGTGTGTAGCCTTGGTGGTGAAAAGACTAAGCATGGGCCTTAGTGTTAGGAAAATCCAAGCATGAGGCTTGGTGTTGGTAAGTTCAAGTGTGTAGCCTTGGCAATGGAAAGTCTTTAGGACTTGACAAGGTCACTAGTCTCATAGGCTTGGGGTCCTTGAGTCAGTGAAGGATAACATTGCGAAGCCGTGCGCTTAGTGCATCTGAGGGACCGGCAGACGAGGAGCGAATGGAGTGAGGCCCAAGGGAAGCAGACTTCGAGGGCAAGAGACATGAAGGATGACAATGCGAAGTCGTGCGCTTGGTGCATCCGAGGGACATAGGCCGAGGGAAGAGAGCTTCGGTGGGGAACTCCATAAGAGGATGAGGTGGACTTGGCCAAGTGGCTAAGACTGAGTGTCAGATGCTCAAACATGAATTTTGAGATTTTACCCGACGGTCAGATGCTCAAACAACTTGGTGTTTGAGGTTTTACCCGACATCAGTCGACTGGTATAGGTACCAGTCGATTGCTCCAAGTCGATAGCAATCGACTAGTGTTCGATTGTTGTGCTTCTGGGTGAACAGTGGATTGCCAAGGGTTGGTAGTCGACTGTCATGGGATGGCAGTCGACTGATCAAGGTGAATTCGGGCACTGAAGGTTTTCCAATCGAGTGATCGCATCGAGCACTCGACTGATGGCTTGAACAATCGACTGATGGGCATGATCAGTCAACTGATGGTGGATTCGTTGGAACTTGTCTAGTGTAGATCGAGTCGTTGTGAGACAACGGCTACAGGAGCAGTCGACTAGTGGTCACGATCAGTCGACTGATTGGCGCAAAATCAGCTCGATGCAAGTTATTTAAGGAGCTCGAGATAGAGGATTTTGCAACAGTTTTTGGGGAGATTTTGGAGGAGAATTGTTGTTGCATTCTAGTCCTTCAAAAGCAAACCAAAGCAAGCAACAAGCAAAGGATTCAAAGCAAGCATTGTAAAGTGTTCTTTACGTATATTTTGTTTTTGTCTTTGTATTTACTTGTACTTATTATATTACATCTTGTGATTGCTTGTACGAAGTTTCTTCACCTACGACTTGTTGTCGAGAAGGAGTTTTATTAGTGTCATGCGCATAACACGAGTTCGTTGAGCTCATCCCATGGAGTAGGAACCCTAAGGTTCCGAACCACGTATATCGTGTTGTATTTGTGCTTGTATGCCTTGTATTCATATTACTATTATTTCTGCTGCGTATTAACGAATATTGTAGACAAGCATGCGATGAACGAACGATTTCCATAGTCTACGTAAATTGGGTTATTCACCCCCCTCTAGCCGGCCACCGATCCTCCAACAAGTGGTATTAGAGTGAGGAGCTTGTTGCGGACTCATCGCCAACACAAGCACGACAAGATAGCCAACATCAACATCCGTCCACCAAAATTCGAAGGAGAATTCTCATGGTGGAAGAAAAGGATGGAGGTATATTTCGAAACCGATTTCGATATGATGCTAACAATTGAAAACAATTTTGAAGTACCTAGGGGTAAAGACAACAAGCCGTTAGTAAAATCAAGATGGACCGAAGAACAACGACAACAATTCAAGACAACGGTTAAGGTAACAAAAATATTAATTAAATTAATACCTAATCATATCTTGTGTAAGATAGGTGAATATGGGGATGTCAAGGAATTGTGGGATAAGGTGGTCAAATTTCATGAAAATTCTGAACTGGCACAAGTAGAGAAGGAAGCCGAAGTAGAATGTCCATCAACATCCAGATCCAAGGATGTTGAAGAATTGGAGGAAACCTCCACCTCTAGCATTAAGGGGGAGGAGAGATCTTCTATCCCCGAGCAAGAACGAGAAGAAGCATCTACATCCAGGAGAAATGAAGATCAAGAGGCTTCCACCTCCCTAGGTAACTCAAGTATTATAATTAAAGATAAAAAAACACATCATATGCTTTGAGTGTAGGGAAACCGGGCATTACAAGAGCAAATGCTCAAAATTAGCTAAGAAGAAGGTACCATCGCCAAAAGTCAACCAAAAGTCAAAGGATGCCGGAGTCCTCGCTAAGAAGAGCAAAGAGCATATTGTATGCTTCAAATGCAACCAAAGGGAATACTATAGAAGCCAACGCCCTTGGGGGAGGAAGAAAGGGCAAGAATGAGCTACACAAGTAGGGGGAGCTTCTAAAGCAAACCCTAAGGTATATCTTAATACACCTTCTAGCTCTAGGACTAAGAAGCATGCTAGAAATTATTTTAATTCACTTGCTATTGTTAATGAAAAGCATGCTAGTAGGAATAAATACTATTGCTTAGGTGTCAAGCATGTAAACTTACCTAATAACAACAATTCTAGACCCATTTTACCTAGAGAGTCCATTAGGAAAGTAGAAAATCATCTAGGCATTATTCCCAAAAATCATAGACATATGCCTAGGAAGAGTCTTTCCCAAAAGAGGAATAAAAAATCAAAATTGGGAAGATTAGAGGTGGAGAACCAAACCTTGAGGTCAAGACTTGAAAAACTAGAGAAGACCCTAGGAAAAATGACAAACTCATTTAAAGGGTCAAAGGAACAAAATTTAGAACCTAGGAGACAAAAACCGGTTAAGGGCAAGAAAGGTTTGGGTCGCAAACCTAAGTCCTACCACAATGTTCCATTTGATTATGAAACTAAATCTAGGTCTAGCAAAACCAAGGTTAATAGGGAAGTCATCCCTAAGACTAATTATGGTAAGTGTCTAGTGGCCAAAAATTCAAGAAAATCTAATGTAGCCACTAAGAAGGTTACTAGGGAGGCAATCCCTAAGGTTAATCTAGGAAAGACCCAATTGACTAAGACTTCAAAGCCAAAAAGGGTCATGAGGAAGGTATCTACGGAGGTTATCCCTAGCGAATACCTAGTTAACCCAAGGAGCTCAAATAGGTATTGGGTTCCTAGAAGCGTGATCGATTCACGCTAGATGGGTTAGAGTATGTCAACCCTAAGTGGATAGGTAGTTAATATAGCCATGGTAGAATTGACACTTTAGGATGTGCCAAAAGGTTTTGAGAATTTAAAAATTGATTAAATTGGCACAAGTGAGTCTTAGAAGTCATGGTGTGTCATTTTGGGGTTTTGGCACACTAGGAAAATGGGTAGCATTATGGCAAAATGGATTTAATTATAACAAATGATAATTAATACTAAAATCTAGGTATTTTATACCTTTATCTTTCACTTGCCATATTTGTTTGCCATATATTATGTCATGATATCATATTCATTTTTATCATGTAAAATGTCATAATCATATTTAGGGTTATTTATATATGTCATGTATGCTTAGATTTCATTCACATGCAATGACATCATGATTATTGGCACATGTTTGCTTGTATTTATCATTTATGTCATAATCATTACTCATGCATGATTTAAAATTGATCTAAGGACTATGACATGATTTGAAGTCCCATGCATAAGAGTATCAAATAGTGTTGCCTAGTAAATTGCATAAGACCCTAGTTTAAGGAGAACAAAACTCATATCTCACATCAAATTGCCTTGGGTGTTAGTTGATATTAGATATGTGTGAGATGTTAGGAAATTGAATATAGGGTTTTCAAAATATTTCAAAATCATTTTGAAAAACCTTCGTGAAGTTTATCTTTTGATAGCAATTACCATTGAATGAGATGATATAAAGTAGACTCAAACATTGAAAAATTCAATAGTTTTGAACTTTATATCAATCTCATTAGTTTATGAGTATTTTATTTTTTCCAATATTTTTCACTCATAGTGTTTGTTATAAGTATTATACGTATGAATTTTTAAGATTTTTCAAATTATGTATATTTACTTATGAATTTTGGAATTTGATTTCTGATAACTGAAATCTACATTTTGTAGATATCAGTCGACTGCCATGTATGGCAGTCGACTGATAAGTGTGACAGTCGACTGATTACTGTCAGAGTCGATTGCCAAAAGTTGATTTCGGGTAAACAAGGTTTGTTAGGCCAATGTTCAGCTATGTTTTGGTTCCCTAACTATTCCTAACCCTAGGACATGCTTTGGAAAACATTAGAAAGGGTGGAAATCCATTGGATATGGATTAGGAGAAGTGTTTTGGGTGGGTATCAATTTTAAGGTGTATGGAAGTTCAATGTTGAACTTATGCCTTAATTTTGATTGTTTAAGTATTTTTATTGGCTTAGGGACTCTCTAAGGACATTGTTGGTGCAATGGTCAAGGGAGAGAAAGCCTTTAGGGGGAGGTATCCATCATGGGAAGATGGATGTGTATTTTTCCTCATGGGAGAAAAATTGAGGGATTGCCTCTCTTAAGTGATATGAGACTTATCACTAGGAAGATTGAAGACATCCTAGATGTTTGTGTACCAAGGGGAAGATTGTAAGATCTCATTGGGATATGAGACATTGACACCATTGAGGAGGACCTTTTTGATGTATGTCAAAAAGGGGAAGAAGTTACTAATTGAGGTTAGTTGGAATTCTCATTGAGATGTGAGAATTGTCAATTGGGGATAATTGGTAGACTTGAGTTTGAGATTTTATCAAACATCAAAAAGGGGGAGATTGTTGGTGCAATTGGCTCAGGTCACGATTGACCAGACTCGAGTTTGACTCGAACTGTATTTTGATGTTAGACAAAACGTATGACATGAGATTATCATGGGAAGTCCAACATGGGTTGACCACGTAAATCCAAGTGTGTAGCCTTGGTGGTGAAAAGACCAAGCATGGGGCTTGGTGTTGGTAAGTCCAAGTGTATAGCCTTGGCAATGGGAAGTCTTGAGGACTGGGCAAGGTCACTAGTATCGTAGGCTCGGGGTCCTTGAGTCGGTGAAAGATGACATTGTGAAACCGTGCGCTTGGTGCATCCGAGGGGTCGCCGGACGGGGAGCGAATGGAGCGAGGCCCAAGGGAAGCATACTTCGAGGGCAAGAAACGTGAAGGATGACATTGCGAAGTCGTGTGCTTGGTGCATCCGAGGGACATAGGTCGAGGGACGTAGGCCGAGGGAAGAGAGCTTCGGTGGGGAGCTCTATGAGAGGATGAGGTGGACTTGGCCAAGTGGCTAAGATTGAGTGTCGGATGCTCAAACATGATGTTTGAGGTTTTACCCGATGGTTGGATGCTCAAACAACTTAGAGTTTGAGGTTTTACCTGACATCAGTCGACTGGTATAGGTACCAGTCAATTGCTCCAAGTCGATAGTAATCAACTGGTGTTCGACTGATGTGCTTTTGGCCGAACAGTCGACTGTCAAGGGTTGATAGTCGACTGCTGACACCATCAGTTGACTGCCAAGGGATGACAGTCGATTGATCAAGGTGAATTCGGGTACAAAAGGTTTTCCAGTCGAGTGATCGCATCGAGCACTCGACTGATGGCTTGACCAGTCGACTGATGGGCATGATCAGTCGATTGATGGTGGATCCGTTGGAACTTGTCCAGTATGGATCGAGTCGTTGTGAGACAACGGCTACAAGAGCAGTCGACTAGTGGTCACGATCAGTCGACTGATTGGCCCGAAATCAACTCGATGTAGGTTATTTAAGGAGCTCAAGATGGAAGATTTTGCAACAGTTTTGGAAAGATTTTAGAGGGGAATTGTTACTGAATTCCAGTCCTTCAAGAGCAAACCAAAGCAAACAACAAGCAAAGAATTTAAAGCAAGCGTTGTAAAGTGTACTTTACGTGTATTTCATTTTTATCTTTGTATTTGCTTGTACTTATTGTATTACATCTTGTGATTGCTTGTACGAGATTTCTCCACCTCCGATTTATTGTCGAGAAGGAGTTTTGTTAGTGTCATGCGCATAACACAAGCTCGTTGAGCTCACCCCATGGAATAGGAACTCTAAGGTTCCGAACCACGTATATCGTGTTGTATTTTTGCTTGTATGTCTTGTATTCGTATTACTATTATTTCTGCTGCGTATTAACGAATATTGTAGACAAGCACACGATGAATGAACGATTCCCATCGTCTACATAAATTGGGTTATTCACCCCTCTAGCCGGCCACCGATCCTCCAACATCCAAGACTCCCGCTTGAACTTTACGCAGCCAATATCAACCCTTGGACTTTCTTTGCCAACTCATGTTGGACTTTTCAATTGTCAAGACTCAAACTTGGACTTTCCATCATATGGTCAATCTCATGTCAACCATATAGTCAAACAATGGTCAAACCATCATCAAATATCAAAATACCACTCGAGTCAAACTCGAGTCCGGTCAATCATGACCCGAGTCAATTGCATCAACAATCTCTTCAAAACATTGTCAAATATCAAAATACTACTCGAGCCCAACTCGAGTCTGGTCAATCATGATCTAGATCGATTGCACCAACAGGAAAACTTGAACATTGCTCAAAACCAGCTCAACTCATTTATAATCTTATGCATTTGTTGCATTATTGTATGATTAATAAGCTTGATTCTATTTTATTCCATGTGCATGTTTTTAAATGTTATTATAATTTGCTATGATTGTTTAGGGTCCTGCAGCAACAAGATTATAATCGAAAATCAATCTGTAAATTTAAATTATATCTAAAAAGAGCAATTCTATACGCTAAGCTCATGCCAAAGTGAGATCCAGAGAAAAATGTATTATATACAATCTTACTCGTGACCGGAACTCGTAAATCTAAATTATATCTATAAATGGAATTTTATTTTTATCCATAATCTAGTTAGATTATATAACTAATAGATTGTAATATTTTTTTTATTTATAAAATTCCTACTTTAGTAATGAATTGAGATAGCGAGAGATGCTAAAATTAAGATGATTGTTTCAGCTGAGACCGGGATAGTGAGGTGTCCAATGGTGAAATCGACTGAGCTAATGATTCGGATGCTTTGTTGACGCAGCGGGACTTGTCGAAGCGGAGGGCGTTGTCTCGGACTTGTTGATGTCGTCTCGGCTCTTGTTGAATGGCGTGTCATAGACGGTTGAAAGAGAAGCTGCAACAGGAAAGCAATGTTAAGGACATCGAGAGAGATCTCGGCTAAACCCCTCTGACGCTCAAGTCAGGGATTAACAGGAAGAGGAGGAAACAACAAATGCAAAAGAGTAAGAGTTTAAAAGATTTTTCGAACCTCTCTCGCCTCCCCTCAAGTTACCTTTATATAAGCATATGCATTCCTACAGAGCGGTACGGTAGGCATGGGTAGTATGGTTCCTTGAAGTGATGGCGCCTGATTTTAAAAGTAATAGGAATCATTACCTTCATAAATACTACAGACGTATGGGGGTAATCAATGCCCTTCGCGTGGTTGATGAGAGATAAGTCTCCATTAATACGGTGAATATTATTCTCTGAGATAGACATGGACATATATCTCCTTGTTGGGTGAGGCCTCGGATAGGGGATGCCTCATTAGACCTCTTGATCTTAACGACCACCACGTGTTTTGAGTTGCCAAGATACATATAATATTATGAGACTGACCGAGATATAATATATTTGGAGTCCTGCCGAGATATAATACATCCGGAACGACATACCGTCGGACCGAAATATAATGTAGTCGAGATACTATGCCTTATTTATTCGACTGTGTCGAGATAAGATGTCTTCTTTATTCGACCGTGCCGAACGGCTATATCAAAATAAGATGTCTTCTTCATTCGACGGTGTCGAGATAAGATACCTTAGAATTCCAACTGGACTTAATAAATGAGAAGTAATCATTAATATAATACTTTCCAATTATAGGACAGTTTTATCCAGTATCAATGATGATATTAAAATCTCATAGTTTTAGAGATCTTAGTCTAATCTAGATCTAAGCCTTTTCACTCTCAACCATCCTCTCTCCTCTTAAGCGATGGCTAAACCCTTCAACCTCCAGGTGATTAAAGTCCTTTCTATCTAATCACAAGGACAGAATGAAGGGTTTGTTTCTTATGACGTCTAGTTCTATTCTATTGTATTAATTGAATCTTCGCTCAGGGATTAAGATTTGACAAAAATAAAATAATACATTTTCTCAATATTTTAGAAGTATCATCCTTCACTCCCTCTATAGAACATAAATATTTCGATCATTTTAATTTTTAATTGAGTAAAAATATTTTTTATGATTTATTTTTTTTATTTAATGAACGATTAGAGGGATATTATAAAAAAGTAAAAGTTTTGAGGTAAAATGAAAATATCTCCCTTGTATGCCGCACTGCACCGAAGTTGCAGGGAGCAGTTGAGAAAGCTGGAGTCAAAGGGCAGTCACCCCAGGCGATGAATTTTAGGGTTCCTCCAACTCCAAGATGGCCACTTGCTTTTCATCACCATAGATTCCTCTTGCGGGGACATCGCTTTCCTCGATGGTTCCATGCGACTTTTCTTCTACAAAAAGTTTCGGTGCGTTCATCATCATTCCGCGCGGCAAGCTCAACAGGCGGCGGCGGCGGTGGCCGTGAAGGTCTTCCATTGTCGCTATGTTGGACTCCTTGTGTTTGAAAAGAAATCGTTCATATCACTTCTTTAATTTGGTCGCAGTTCCCGCCTTGTTCTGTAGTGTGGAAGGCTAACTCAAACACCTGGCTTAAGTATTCAATTGCTGCGGTTTATAGGTTCTTGGAGTACATATTTTGCTGCTGTTATGAAGGAAAAATTGCAGCGTCTTTGTGATTAAACCAAAAATCGTTTAGGTTGTTAGGTTTGCCACCACTTATGGAGGCCTCCCCTCGTTAATCATCCAGATATTTTCTTATCTTACAAAAAGGAATTGCATTAATATGAATTTAATATTCAATTATTTAAAATTGACAAATGAGCTATTAAACATTTATGATTGCTTCCATCTTCTGATATAGAGCAGTGCATATTCTACAATTTTACTCGATCAATGGCCAAACTGACATATTCTTTAGTTAGTTTTCAGATAAAAATATTTTTCTTTTCTAGTTCCAGATGATTGTGGATTTCATCCTATCTATCATAACTGACAAGGCTAAAAGAGTTTTCTTGTGCTGCATTCTGGAAGCCATGTCAGCCTAATGGCTTTTGAAATGGTCACTTCCAACAAACTTCTTTTACATGCAATTTGTAAAACTCACAATGTTCCCCATCCTTATGTTGCATGTTTAAGGCTTGCTTGAGATATTCATTAAAAGGCATTTTTTATATATAGGCTTTGTAGCTAATCACTATTCTTTCTATTGTCCACTAATACCCAATCTTTTTCATGCTGTTGCTGGTATTTTATTTTCTTTTTATGCATACTTAGCCACTGCCCACTATTTTATTTATGTATATTTAACAACTGCCCACTATGTTTTATGCAAATATTTAAAATTTCAAGCCGTACCAAAGTTTTTGTTTATGACCGGAATAATATGGTTTCTAGATTATATCGTGCCGATAGAGTTTTGATACTTTTTAAAATATGAATATATTAATTATTTTTTTAATATTTATTTATTGTAGATGCTTACTATTGAGTTATATTTGAGATGTTAAGTATTGAGTTCAAGTTTTACTATTATCAAAATGTTTGATGCTTATTAACTAAAAGTCTATTTAGGATTAGCTGAAGTCCACGAAGTAGACATGGTAGGATCCATTGGGTTTAAATTAGACATAATTTAGATTTATGTTCAGTTTAAAATTAAATCAAATTTATATATACAATAATTTAATTCATAGTAGTATATTTTATAAGATTACAACAACAACAACTACTACTAAGCTTTATCCCACTAAGTGGGATTAGCTATATAGATACTTCTACGCCATTAGATTCTATTCCCTACCATATCATCATATATATTTAAATGAATTTTATCTTATTTTATCATTACTAATCAAGCCTTCTTTGGTCTTTCTCTTTTGTGTTTGATTTGTATATTTATAATAGTTTTGTATCGCCTAATTGGAGCATCTACTGATTGTCTAAGTATATGTCCTTATCATTTTAAATGTGTTTTCCGAAGTTTTTTCTTCATTAGATGCAACTTCAACTTTCGCTCTAATGCTCTTATTTCTTATTTTATCCATCCTCGCATGTCCATATATCCATTTTAACATTCTTATTTTTTCAACTCTCATTTTCTGCTTGTGCTCGAGTCATAGTCTAACATTCAACTCCATATAATATAGTAGGTCTAACTGTCGTTTTGTAAAATTTCATTTTAAATTTTAAAGGTACTTTATGATCACAAAGAATATCTGATGCTCTCTTTTATTTCAATCATTCTGCTTGTATTCTATATAAGACATCTCTCTCAACACCTCAATCCTTTTGTAAAAATGATTCCAAATATTTAAACTTTCAGTTACAGATAACTCACTATCTCCTAACTTAACAATCGACTCATTGGATAACATTACTAAGTTTAAGTTTCATATATTCTGTCTTTACTTTGCTAAGTGTAAGACCTTTCACTTCTAGCGTTTCCCTTCAAGTTTCAAGTTTAGCATTTACTTCTTCACGTAACTCATCTACCAAGACAATATCATCTGTAAATAACAGATACCATAGTACCATATCTTGGATGTGTCTAGTGAGTTCATCTATGATTAGTGTAAAAAGATAGAGACTTAGAGCCAATCCTTGATGTAATCCTATTTTTATGGGAAACACTTCAGTTAATCCTCTTGACATTTTCACTTTTGTCATTGCATTCTCATATATATCCTTAATTATTTCAATATAAGCTACACTAACACTTTTCTTTTCTAGAATTTTTCATATAATTTTTTTTGGAACTCTATCATAAACGTTTTTAAGATCAATAAATACCATATGTAAGTCTTGCTTTCGTTCCTGATACTTTTCAATTAGTTGTCTGAGATGTATAACTTTTATTGTTGATCTTTTTGACATAAATTAAAATTGATTTTTGGTCATCGTCATCTCCTTAATTTTTTTTCTATTACTTTTATTTTTATAGTTTCATGGTATGAATCATTAGTTTAATATCTCTATAGTTTGCACAATTTTGTATGTCTCATTTGTTTTAAATAAAGGAACTAGAGAATTTATTCTTCACTGATCCGATATTTTTTTTATTTTCAATATCAAGTCAAATAATTTTGTAAGTCATTCAATACTTTGCTTGCCCAAGCATTTTCATACCTCTATCAGAATATTATCTGGTCCAATTTTTTTTTCCATTTTGCATCCATTTAAAGTCTGTTCTACTTTTGAAGGTTAAATTCTACGATAGAAATTTAAATTTCTATACTCTTTTGATATACTTAAATTACCTAAGTCAATTTGATCACCTAAACCTTCATTGAAAAGTTAAATACCTCTTCCATCGCTCTTTTATTTCCTCAGTATTCTATTACATTCATCTTTAATTCTTTTTATTTGGGCAGATTTTTAGTTTTTCTCTCTAATTTTAGCTATTCTATAAATATTTTTTTTCTCTTCTTTTGTATTCAGTTGTTGATAGAAGGGTTCAAAAATTTCATTCTTAGTCTCACTACTTTTTTTGGCATTTTTCTTGGTCATTGTATACTTTTTTATGTTTTCCTCGTTCTTATAAGTGTACAATGGTTTTTCATTTTTCTTTTACTTCTCTTGTACCTTTTCATTCCAACGTTAAGATTCTTTATTTGGTGGTTCACATCTTTTTGACTCACCTAGTAGATCTTTGGCTATCTTTTTTTTAACTTTAATATCATTTTATCCCATATTATATTTGAGCCATCATGTATCTCTTCTACTACTTGTTCTCCAACTATCTCTTTAAATATGTTTTGTTTCTCATCTTTTAACTTCCACCATTTAATTCTAGGAGTCATATATACTTTTCTTTTATTAATAGTATACTTAGGGTGTATATCCAACACTACCAATCTATGTTGAGCATTTAAGTTTTCTCTAGGAATAACTTTACAATCTTTACAAATCTTTCTATTCTTCTTCCTCACTATAAGAAAGTCAATTTGCGACTTATTATTTTCACTTTAAATGTGACAAAATGTTCTTTTCTTTTCTTAAAAAATGTATTAACTATTATAAGTTCATATGTTATTGCAAAATCTAACATAGTTTTGCTTTCTTTATTACTTGTTTCAAACCCATAACCCTTATATACTGTATTATATTCTATATTTTTTACTCCAACGTGCTCTTTCAAATCTCCTCTTATTAAAATCATATCTTTTGGCGAAATTCTTTGTAATACCTCATCTAAATTTTTTCAAAATCTAATTTTAGTGTTTTCATCTAATACTATTTGAGGTGCATATATACTAATTAAATTAATAGTTTCTTTCGCTATCACTGTCTTGAGAGCTATAATCCTATCATCTTTTCTAATTACTTCTACTACTTCATCATTTATTGAACTATCTATAATAATAACTATTTCATTTTGTGTTCTATTTTTTCCTGTGTAACATAATTTAAAATTTGAGTTCTCTATCATCTTTATCTTTTCTCCTACTCACTTTATTTCTTGTAAACACAGAATATTAATTCTTCTTCTAATCATAGTATTTACTACTTCCATTGTTTTACCAGTGAGCGTTTCTATATTTCATATTTCAAATTGTAAACAATAATTTTTTTGTAATATTTATTTTTATCTAATCTATGATATGAGAACTCTTGCATATTTAATGCTATACCTAAGTTTTCATAGAGATGTAGTGGTCCTTGCTGAGATATTACACCCTGCAATGCGTTCCCTCCGGGGAACATCCTAGCATTAGCATAATATCTTGATAGATCCATTCATTGAGATTTGCCGAAGTTCAACGCTGACTGACAACCCAATGCAATCTTCTCCCTTTCTCATTCGGATTTGGGACCGACCACGGTAGGATTTATATTTTATAAGATTACAAATTTTATATATATATATATATATATATATATATATATTTTTTTTTTTTTTAGCATCTGATTCCTTCATTTTAAATAGTTTTTTTCCCTCTCTATCTCGTGGATGGATGAAGAAGGGAAAAATTAACTATTCTTAAGAGGTAAAGAGGTTTTTTTCCCTTTGTTTACTCTTATGGATGGACGGAGAGAAAAAAAAATTAACAATGAAAGAGGAAAAAAATTGATGGAGGGAGGGGAAACAAATTAAGAAAGGGAAAGGAATAGGGAAAAAAATTGGAATTAACTAAATGAAAAAAATAAAAAAATGGAAATGAAAAAAAAATAAAAAATGTGATATTGCGGTGTTCTTGTGGCTCTAAACCTGTGCTGGTGCCGATTGATAGGTGGAATGGTAAGTTCTACTCATGTCGATCGGCATGGCTCGACATTTTATACCATGTTTCATGCTATTATGTATATTTTGTTTTATTATTATCTATGTCTTATTTTTGTGTATTTAGCAAGATGAGAGGAATAAATCACAACTTAAGTCTTTCCGTAATTAAAACTGATAAGTCAGTTGATTAGCTAGGTTGTCCATCGTAATGAACTGAACTTAAGCTACAACACAACACAACAACAACAAAGCCTTATCCCACTAGGTGGGGTCGGCTATATGGATCCTTCTACGCCATTGGACTCTATCCTCTACTATATCATCATCTATAATTTATTTAAATATAGATGATGATATAGTAGGGGATAGAGTCCAATGGCATAGAATGATCCATATAGCCGACCCCACCTAGTGGGATAAGGCTTTGTTGTTGTTGTGTTGTGTTGTAGCTTAAGTTCAGTTCATTACGATGGACAACCTAGCTAATCAACTGACTTATCAGTTCTTGAGCTAACAAGTGAAAATAAAAAAGGCAGTGAAAACACAAAGCTTACCTGTTCTTGAGTCTATCTTTGTGTCTCTTTCTCCCACATTATTGCAATTGTCCAATCACCTGTCACCATGAATGCCACTGATTGCCATTATACAAGATTGACGGGGTTGATTTACATGACTTAGGATTTTTGGAGGGGAGCTTTGGTGCAACGGTAAGGTTGCTGTCTTGTGACCAAGAGGTTACGGATTCAGATCCTGGAAATAACCTCTTACAAAAAGTAAGGTAAGACTACGTACAATGGATCCTTCTCTGGGACCCTACATGATGGGAGTTTCGTGCACCGGGTTGTTTTTTTTTTAGGATTTTTGGAGGGTGTGGGATCGATTATGTTTTTGGATTTTTGGAGGGTATGAGATCAATTATGTTTTTGGATTTTTGTATCATTTCTCAAGACATAAGGCTTTTCCATATTCTTTGTGCCCAGTCTGTGTAAGAAAATGAAGTTGTAGATATGGATTCTGAAAGAGCTCCATTGATGAAGATAATTTTTGAGCTCTCTAATAAAGGACAGTCCGGTGCATGAAGTTCTCGTTAATGTTATCCTGGGGAAGGGTTGGACTACATTGGATTTGTTGTATGCAATCTTATCCTGCATTGCAAACAAATTATTTCCATAATTCGAACATGTGACCTCAAGGTAATATGATAGCAACTTTATCATTCCGTCAAGGCTCCTCTTAAAGAGTTCTCTATTAATATTACTGATTTTGGTCTTTTGGAGTTCATGTATGGTTGAAGTCTAATTATTGTTTCTTTATTATCACTTGTTCAGCCTTTGTAGAATATCTTTATGTAGATATTTGGGAGTTAATAATGTTGACCAAGAAGTGAGCATTGTTCATGATTTTGAACTTTGAAAAGATATTAAATAAGCACAATATACTTACATGCACTACATAATGGTATAATTCTAGTGATTAAAATAATCAAAAATTTTGATATACCATGCAGGCATGTAGTATCAAGCTATATGTTTCTGTACTTTTACTGTAAAAACTAATCTGTTGTCGGGGTAAATATGCCGACAATTTTAGTCAGCCTTATGGAACCAATTTTATCTCATGAAAAATATCATTTCATGATTGAATGGTAACATTGTTTGAAACAATTTTTTAATGCCCCTTGGTTGATTTCTGCAGGCAGCTTTCTTTTGATTCCTGGTGCGACAATGGCGACACTTCTTATGTTTGGTTTTCTGCATGCTCGGCGCATGTATGACGACAGAAAGGCATGTATTAGTTTTTGCACCATGTCCAGATTCTTGTGAATTTTAGGTGTAGATTTATCACATTTGAAACTGGAAAGCTAGAAGGAATCACCTGCAAGCAGGTATTGAATAATAATTAAAAATAACAGCAAACAGCAAGATGCTGTGTACGCTTATCACAAGGATGATAAACAAGCTTTGGGTTTTTTATCTACCACAACAATTTGTAAATTATTAAGTTAAATTTTACCCATATGGGACTTAGTAAAACCCACAATTTTAGAGCAGCAGCAATAGCTTGCTGATATATCTGTTAACAAAAGTTTGTGGATAGCTTTGTTCATGTCTTGCCTAAAATAGAAATTCATGGGTATAATATATATATATATTTCAATTGTTTAGAAGATAGCTCATGGTATCAGACCATATCTATACCTTCTTTTCTAAAATGCTTTCAAATGTATTTGCACTTTATCTATTTCATTGTTACGCATCTCAAAGAAACAAGACTTTGCTGCGTAACTTCCATGTAATTTCACCTAATGGTTTTAGCTGATCTCAATATGGTAATCCTGGTATTCCTTGCCTATAAATGCAAACTACAAACGCCATTCCCTAACTCGCAGTGTTGTTCACTAAGTAACCATTCCCTTGATATCCTAAATTGATGAAAGAAGATTAAAGGGGTCAGACTTACTGCACAAAGAAAAGCATTTATTATGCAACTCATCTTAACAGTAGTTGACCTTTACTGCCTTCAATATCTCTTTACCCTATTTTTAAAATTTTCTCCTATCTTGATTACGTGAACTATCTAACATACATACAACATTCGATGTGTATCTCAATAGTTCACCAGAGCTTGTGGTTTTGTGTCATCTGTACATATAGGTTCAAGACATGAGGCAGAAAGGAATAGAGCCAGAATTTTCACCTGATGCAAAGGTATTCCTTATAATAGACTATATTAATGCCTCTGCTACTTAACACTGACTTTCTGCAATATCAAATGCAGGCTGCTTTTCTGAGACTTTTACCTTTGCGTTCTATTTCACGCTTATGGGGAAACTTGATGAGTGTGGTTTGTAGCTCTATTCCTTTTTAGGAATTCTAAAAAAGCATTGCTAGTTATATTTTCACACTTCTTTTTTATAGCTTGTAGTAGATATATCTGATCCAGTGGACACACACATTATGTTTTAGTGCTTCACATCTAGAACAACTCAATATTGTAGGACCGAAAAACACGCTAAGGGAGGGGGGGGGGTGTGAATAGCGTTTAAAAATCTTTCTTTTGCATTTGGAAAACTAACTCGTACGAACACAAAGTAATACAGCAGAAGAAACAAAACATACAACCAAGGGATAAAAACACACAAGGACACAAAAAGCTTTTACTTGGTTCACAACCGAATGGTTGCTAATCCGAGGGCCGTGCGATTCTTGATTGCTTTCGAGGGACAATCTACTAAAAGGTTCTCTTCCTCGTTGGAGGTAATAAACAAGACGGTGACAAAAGATGCTAAGGGTCGGTAATAACCTTACCGGTCCTTATACAAATCAAGTACACGAATAAAATGATGAAAACACAATGTACCAACACAAAGCAAAATGAAATATGATTATACCGACACAAAGCAAATGAGAAATGTAGCACTGTAGGTGTCGGCTCTTGAAGAAAGCTTAGGGTTTGTGAGACTTTGAGAACTTGAGAGCTTGCACGTTGGAATTCTTAACCTAGGGTTGTGATAAACCTTCTTTTATAGACTGGAGCCTTGGAATAAGTCTTGATCTAGATCCAAATCTTGTGGATCTTATCCTAACCATGAAGCTCGGTATTAGTTGACTGTTATTTTTGTCCAGTCGAGGTATCAGTCGATTGCTATTTTTGTCCAGTCGACTGCAGCAAGGTGTTTGGAAAATGTACCTGTTTTTCATTTAGTCTTTCACTTGCATTACAAGTTTAGCATAGTATATTCGAGTATATTAACAGTGACAGTCCTTTGACCGTCCGATCTCGACTTTGGCTCTCCTCCGGAAGCCTTAGTCGGATCAACACCTAGAGTTATCCCTTTACCGAGGATGCATTCTTACCACTGCTCCTCACACGAAGCTTACCTTGGCCTACTTACCTGTTGCTTAGCATCTGATTCTTTCGACATCTCTGATCTTAGCTAAGGCTACTCAATTCCTGCACACTTATCACAACATATTAGATAATAATATAAATTAACTTTGAACCTTTGCCATTATCAAAACTCAGATTCAATTATCTGGTGCCCCTGCACTAACAATCTCCCCCTTTTTTATCTATGATAATCCGATTCAAAGTTAAGGAAATAAAAAGCATTAATCAATCATTTTTCAAAAACTGTCCTTTAATAATACCTCTCCCTTAATGTTTGATGAGTTTTGAAAAAGAAATTAAAGTTTAAAATTTAATATTAAATTTTAACCTCTTTAACTTGTATCTCTCTTCCTTAGACATATATAAAAAAGAATGTTAAGAGGAGTGCATTTTGAAAAGACACTTAAAGTCTAAAAAATCTAAAGTTCATTTTAAAGTTGTAAAATTTCAAGACATCTTTAAATTTTCGATATAGTTTTAAATGCAATATAAGTTCATTTTCAAACGTAAAAAAAAAAAACTAAATAGTTTTATGAATCCATCCAAGCATGTGCCCCCCCCCCCCCCTTTTTTTTTTTTGTAAAATAATATTTTTAATATAAGCCATCTAATAAATTGTCCTTAAGGAAATGTCCAATTCTATTTTAACTCAATTGAAATTAGATAATCAATAAGTCTTAGTGGAAGTTGGTCGCTTACGTGATTAGTTTATTGATTATACTTCATGATTCATGTCGATGCACTTAGTCTATATCTGAAATCAGGAGTAAGGTCTTAATATCTCACGACCATCTATGTGACTCAGTACATAACCAGATTAAACCTAAGTGTTGTGAGATGCATCGACTCCTTAATTATCTATAGGCTCATGATTTCTAAGGTAAATCCTATACTAGTTCCAAAGAAAATAAAATAAAAGATAGATAGATAATAAGACCAATTCCTACCCTACTAAACACATTTCTAATTTCCTTCTAAGTAAACTAAATTCGGATTCAGGTAAAGGTTTAGTGAGTATGTCAGCTAGGTTCAATTTGGATTTCATATATTCAATTTTAATCCACCATTAATGGTATGTTCCCTAACAAAGTGATGTTTAACTTCTATGTGTTTAGTTCTTAAATGATGTATAGGGTTTTTAGTTAGGTTGATTGAACTAATGTTATTTATCATGACTTTAATGTCCTTAAAGTTTAGTTGAAAGTCATTTAAAGTGTGCTTCATCCAAAGGAGTTAAGCTACACATTCCCCCATTGCTACTGATGCAGGTGCATCCAACATCTTGATCAATTTTTATCAAAAGATGCGATCCTGCCTTCCTCTAAATCATGACAATGAGAAATTGAGCCATAAAATAAAGATTTCAATGCCTTCATGGCCCCCTGACATGGATATCCTTCATTTTGGATCAGGACGAGGTGCAAAGGAGTTCCTAGAGACTACCACGACCTATCCGTGGTCACCACCACGAGCGTGGATCATTCCATGACTCAACACGGGACCTCTAGTAGGGACCATGACCTGCCTGTGTTCCCTACCACAGTCGTGGTCCTCACTATGGCATAATCGGACTGGCCCAGTAGTGGTTCCACACTACAACCGTGGACTACTACCACGACACGACGCATCACCGCTATTATTTAGAATTTCATTAATATTTTATTATTAATTTTATTTATTTCAAATTTTCATTTAATTTTATTTTTCCACCGCTATTTAGAATTTCATTAATATTTTATTATTAATTTTATTTATTTCGAATTTTCATTTAATTTTAATTTTCCGTCGCTATTTAGAATTTCATTAATATTTTATTATTAAATTTATTTATTACGAATTTTCATTTATTTTTTTTTTTTAGTTTTAAAATTTTTATATTTACTTTTCTGTTTCGTTAAGAAATTTTTGTTTTAGTTTTTTATTTTTTTTAAACTTTCTTACCTGTTAAGAAATTTCCGTTAAAGTTAGTTTATTTTTTTTAGCATTAAGAAACATTCTCTTTCTAAGCCTATTTAAACATAGATTTAAGCTTTGTAAGATATTCAGTTTTGATTAATAATATTTCTTTTCATTTAAACTAAGAGGTGCTCCTCTTTTGTTTACGAATTCCCCCTTCTCCTTCGATTCTCTCTGCCCCCTCTGTCCTAACCTCACGCATGGAAGGTTTTTAGCGCCTCCCCGCCACCCTGCCACCCCTTTTGCGTCAGTTGGTATCAGAGCCCTAGATCCATGGAAGGTCGACGAGGATATGATTATGGTCGTTATCGACAGGTTCCGATTGAGGAAGGCGCACCCCAAGATCAAAGTACCCACGAGCTCATCGATCTACAGAGACAAATTATGGAGTTATATCGACGTCTGCAATTCATAGATGGTCATCATGGTTGTGATCATGGTCGTGACTGGCAGGTTCCGATTGAGGAAGCCTTACCCCAGGATCGAAGTTCCCAAGAGGTCATCAAGAATCTATGGAGAAAAGTTGGAGCATTAACTCGACGTGTAACATTGTGAGAACTTAAGGTAAGTCACGCTCTAAAATTCTACATCATCAAGAATATTGTGGTCGTAAAGAATGACAATGAAAATTCTATCTACGACGAGGAAATTGAAGACCATGTCTATGATAATGATGAAAACATGGAAGATTCTGTCTACAACGATGATGACATTGATGAGGAAATTGAAGACCTCGTCTACGATGAAGACATTGACAAGGAAATTGAAGACCCCGCCTACGATAATGATAAAAGCATTGAAGATTCTATCTACGGCGAGGAAATTGAAAAAGATTCAAAAGACCCTGTCTATGATGATAATGAAGACATGGAAGATTCTGTCTATGACGAGGAAGTTGAAGACCATGTCTACGATGATGATAAAGACATGGAAGACTCCGTCTACAATGATGATAACATTGACAAGGTCATGGGCGACCCCACCTACGATGAGTACGACGACGATGAGGTAATTTACGAAGATGACCATGAGACATTGCCTGATCTCTCGCCCAATGATGAAACGAGGGATAACAAGCATCCGTATTGAAGGACCAAACATTGTACTAGAACCCTGGCAAGAGGACTTCACTTTTCTGGTATCTTCTATTTCTCCTCTTCTTTCTATGCCCAGGTGTTTGGTCGCATATGCCCTACCACTTCATTCGAGCAGCATCTTCGACTTAAGTCCGAATTTCGCCATCAAGGATCAAGTCTATCTAATCGGAATTCGAGGACGAGTTCTTTTCAACTCTGGGAGTCTGATGCAGGTGCATCCATCACAACACAACATGCTCGTACCCTTTAACCTGAGTATGTATCATTCTGGGCCAAAACAGGGCATAATGAAGCTAGTAAATCGTGAATACACTCGAGAGAGCATGATTCCTTATACCAAAGACAGAGATGATACTAGTTCGAACTCGAGGACGAGTTCTTTTCAACCTCGGGTGACTGATGCAGGTGTATCCAGCATCTTGATCAACTTTTATCATAAGATGCGATCCCGTCTTCCTCTAAATCATGACAAGGAGAAATTGAGCCCTAAAATAAAGATTTCAACTCCTTTATGACCCCCTGACATGGATATCCTTCATTTTGGATCAGGACGAGGTACAAAGGAGTTCCTAGAGGCTAGCATGACTTACCCGTGGTCACCACCACGAGCGTGGATCATTCCATGGTTCAACATGGGACCTCCAATAAGGAAACGACTTGCCCGTGTTCCCTACCACAGTCGTGGTCCTCACCATGGCATAATTGTGGACCAGTCCACGACCGTGGTTCCCACCACAGCCTAACCGTGGACCAGACCACGACTATGATGCAGTGCCGTCGCTATTTAGAATTTCATTAATATTTTATTATTAATTTTATTTATTTCGAATTTTCATTTAATTTTAATTTTCCATCGCTATTTAGAATTTCATTAATATTTTATTATTAATTTTATTTATTACGAATTTTCATTTTCATTTTATTTTTTTAGTTTTAAAATTTTTATATTTACTTTTCTGTTTCGTTAAGAAATTTTTGTTTTAATTTGTTTATTTTTTTTAACTTTCTTATTTGTTAAGAAATTTCTGTTAAAGTTAGTTTATTTTTTTTAGCATTAAGAAACATTCTCTTTCTAAGTCTATTTAAACATAGATTTAAGCTTTGTAAGATATTCAATTTTGATTAATAATATTTCTTTTCGTTTAAACTAAGAGGTGCCCCTCTTTTATTTACGAATCCCCCCTTCTCCTTCGATTCTTTCTGCCCCCTCTGTCCTAACCTCATGCATGGAAGCTTTTTAGCGCCTCCTCGCTACTCCGCCTGCGTCAGTTATGTATTCTGCTTCGGTAGTAGACAAAGCAACACAATGTTGTTTTCTACTACACCAACTAACTAGACTTGAACCTAAAAATTGACAGTTGCCACTCGTACTTTTCCTATCAAGTTTACAACCGGCGTAATCTGAGTCTGAGTATCCGATTAGTTCAAAATTACTAGTCCTAGGGTACCACATTCCTACATTGATAGTTCCTTTTATATATCTAAAGATTCTTTTTACTAAAGTTTAAGTACGATTTTGTGGCACAAGATTTAAATCTTGCACACATACCTACTGCAAATAGTATATCAGGTCGACTTGCAGTTAAGTACAAAAGACTGTCTATCGCACTCTTATAGTATTTTAAATCTATAGGTTTTCCTTCTAAGTCAGTATTAACTTTTGCATTAGTTGCCATAGGTGCACTAATTTCCTTAGTATTTTCCATTCCAAATTTTCTAATTAATTCCTTAGCATATTTATTTTGATACACATAAGTGCCCTCTTTTGTTTGTTTTATTTGTAATCTTAAGAAGAAATTAAACTCACCTACAAAATTAATTTCAAATTCACTCTCCATTAATGAAATAAATTCATTTAAAAATGTGCTATTTGTTGACCCAAATATTATGTCATCTCTATAAATTTGTGCAATAATATTTTTCTAAGGTTTTTACAAATAGAGTCGGGTCTATTAATCTTTGCTTAAACCCTTTAGATATTAAGTAAATAGTTAGTCTTTCATACATGCCCTAGGTGTTTGTTTTAATCCATATAATGCTTTCCTAAGCTTGAATACATAGTTAGGCTGGTTTAGTTCTTCAAATCCAGGTGGTTGGCTCACATATATTTCCTCTTTGATGAATCCATTTAAAAAGGCTGACTTAACATCCATTTGATACAGTCTAAAACCCTTATGTGCGGCATATGCCAACAACATTCTAATCGACTCAAGTCTAGCTACAGGTGCATAGGTTTCATCATAATCTAACCCCTCTACTTGACTAAATCCTTTGGCTACTAACCTAGCCTTATTCCTAACAATCTCACTTTTGTCATCAAGTTTATTTCGAAATACTCACTTTGTACCAATGATAGTTTTGTCTTTAGGTGCTAGTATTAATTCCCAAACTTGATTTCTAGTGAATTGGGCTAACTCTTCTTGCATAGCAATGATCCAATCAAGGTTAAGAAGAGCTTGATCTACGATTTTGGGTTTAATTTTAGATATGAGTGAAATCTGACTTGCATTCCTATGAGATGCCCGAGTTCGAACACCTAGATTAGGATTGCCTAACACTTGATCTATTGGATGATCAAATCTAACTCGAGGTGCTCTTGAATTAGTATTTATGGCTGATACATTTTGTGGGTTAAGTTCAAGTCTAACTTCATTTTCTAAGTTTTTGTTGTTTAATTCAATGTTTGATTTGGATTTTGTAGGATTTTTTTTTTCATTAAGCACTACATTAATGGTTTCTTCAATTCTTAATGATTCATTATTATATACCCTATAAGCTTTGCTAGTGGTTAAATAACCTAGAAATATACCACTTGATGATTTTGAAGTGAATTTTACTAAGTATTCTTTAGTGTTTAGTATGTGTACTTTACAACCAAAGACTCTAAAATATTTAATGTGGGGTATTTTACCGTAGTATGTTTCATAGGGTCTTCTATTATGTCTTTTAATAATTAAAGTTCTATTTTAGACATAACAAGCGGTATTTATCGCCTCAGCGCAAAATCTATCGTGTAACCTATATTCATTTAATATGGTTCTAGTAGCCTCTTATAAAGTCCTATTCTTCCTTTCGACTAATCCATTTTGTTGGGAGTTCTAGGGCAAGAAAACTCATGGTGATATCCATTTTGATTTCAGTAAACCTATGATTCTTAAATTTTCTCCCATGGTCACTTCTAATTCTTTTAATTTTTAAGTTCTTTTTATTTTCTAATAATTTACATAGATTAGTGAATTGATCAAGAGTTTCATTTTTATGTTTTAAGAATTTGACCCAAGTAAACCTAGAGTAATCATCTATTACTAAACAGTATTGATTCCCATTTGGTGACTTAACTCCATGTGAGTCAAATAGGTCCAAATGCAGGAACTCAAGCATACCTTTAGGTCTCTCTCCATTGATCAATTTATGTGAAGTCTTAATTTGTTTTCCTCGTTGACATGCATCACAGACTTTATTTTCTAAATTACCTAGTTTAGGTAGGCCTCTAACTAGTCCATTATGACTTATTTTATAGATAAGTCGAAGATGGGAGTGGCCCAGTCGTATGTGCCACAACTATTATTCCTCTTGCCGTGTCATTAGACACTTGAGGAGTTGGATAGGTTTATTGTATAAATATTATTATTCTTAAGCAATCGTTATTCTTAATTAGACACTCATTTGGTGAAAAAATAACCTTATAACTAGGATCACACAATTGGCTAATACTTAGAAGATTAAATTCAAAGTTTTCTATTAATATGACTTTGCATATTATAAAATTCGAGTTTAGCTCAATATCATCTGATCCAATGATTTTGAGTTTACCATTGTTTTCGAAGGCTACCGACTCAAGATTTTTGAATCTCAGCTTCGTAAATTTCAGTCGGTCTCCGGTCATATGTCCGAAGCACCCACTGTCTAACATCCATTGATCCTACACAAAAAGTAGTTGGATCGGGTATTTGAATTTGAATAAGTTTAAGTATTTTTAACCTAGGTTTCATTTCATCATTTCTACATGATCAATCAAGTTATCCTATAGATACTGTGAGATGAGGGTTCATTATTTCTTTTTAATTTCAATGAAAATTAAAGGTATTTAAACTTATGTTAGATTTAAGTTTAGCTTGGGCTAGTCTAGTAAATTTTCAAAAATCAATTTCTAAGTAGTGGTGGGCACACGACCTTCTTGGATATTAGGTGGACCACTTCCTTAGACAAAATTGATTAAGGAATTAAGTACTAGACTTACTTTAGACTAACCTTTGGTTTAACTAGTTAAAGACTAAGTGAATTAGCTTCGATTAGTTCCACTCAACTTAGTGCACTAGGTAGGACGCATCCAGCCTAGACATGCACTTCGAAGAGATTCTCTAACTTACTTTCAGTTCACTTTGCCTTAGTACTAGGGTGTTTAAGTTTAACTAACTTTATTCCCTATCTAGTCCATTCTAAATTAAGCAAGTAAATTAATCTAAACACGCAATCATTAGCAACTAAATCAATCATGTGATTATGCATACAAGTTTAGTATTGACTCCCCTTGGATCATTGTACCGATACGGTCTATCCACATAGTAGATTTGATCCTTAGGGACCCAATATTGGGTTGAACCTACTTGATTATTTAGACTAGATTTAGGGACCCATGCTTGGATTCGTCTACGATTTCGATTAACAAGTGAGAGAAATGATCTATTTGTTGATCTAAAACCAAGTCCGACCTTGTTGTACACAACTCTTTGAGTTCCAAGGATTAGGTCAAGACCCTTGGAGCCCAATGTGAACCTTTCTAATGATGTCCTAAGCTCTTGAACTTGCCCTTTCAAAAGAAAATTCTCTTCCTCAAGTTTTTTTACTTGAGTTGAGTTTCCCTTTTGCTTAACTAGTTGAAGAGGTTAGGGTAGCCTTTTGCTTAAGGGTTTTAACCTCCTTAAGTAAGGACTTGACTTTAGACTCGGATTTAGATAATTTTTTATTCAAAAATTTTATCGCATCGTATAAAGTTTTAATTAATGAATGACTCAATTGACCCTTTTGAACCGGATATGGATTCGTGACTTGACTCAAACTCGGGCTTGGTGTCGGCCTCGGACTCAGACTCGAACTTGGACGATCTTGCCATGAGAACCAAGTTGTTGACTTGGTCTGCTTCTTCCTCCGACGATTCTTCCCATGTTGCGTTGAGTGTTTTCTTGGTTTGTGGTCGCTTGTTCTTTAGCTTTGGACACTCGGACATGAAGTGTCCTTTCTTGTTGCACTCGTAACACTTGTAGTTTTGACTTGTGCCAGATCTCTTCTCCTTCGTTGGCTTGGTTGGTTGCCTTCTATGCTTGATTAACCTTCGGACTAGATTAACTAGTTCGGTCTCTATCTCTTTGTCTAACTCCGATTCAGACTCATCTTCCTCGGGGGGAGGCTTGCTTTTTCCCTTTTTTCGACCTGCATACAATGCAATACTCTTCTCGACCAGGGCCGAATTAGATTGTTCATGCAACTCAAATTTAGAAAACATTTCATCTAATCTAATTTTAGACAAATCTCTAGATACCTTGTAAGCATCAACCATGGATGCCCACAAAGTAGTCCTAGGAAAAGCTCTTAGAGTGTACCTTATGATGTCACGGTTCTCCACCTTTTGTCCGATGGCATGAAGGCCGTTTAGGATATCGTGAATGCAAGTATGAAGCTGACTTGCTGTTTCATTGTCTTGCATTTTTTAATTATACAACTTATTGACTAAAATGTCTCTCTTACATACCTTCATATCGGACATCCCTTCGTGGAGTTCGATGAGCTTATTCCATAGATCCTTAGCGCCGATGAATGGACCAATGCGGTTGAGCTCCTCCGTGGATAAGCCGCATTGCAAGATTTGAGTGGCTTTTGCATCGGCTTCAACTTGTCGCTTCATGCATTAGTCCACTTGTTGCAGTCCAAGAACTCTCCTTGATCATTAGTCGGTAGATCGAAATCCGTTTGGATAACAATCCACATATCGACTTACGTCTTAAGGTAACACTCCATCCGACCCTTCTAATAACGAAAATCATCTCTATTAAAGAACGGAAGTCGGATGGTACTGTATCCCTTAAGATGAGCCATTGGATTGCCTCGCAAAAACAAAAACACAAAATGAATTCCAAGACTTGATCTTGGATTAGTAGTGCGGGATAAAAAAAAAGAATTACAATAGGCAAAAAAAAAACACGAAAGAAAGAAAAAAAACAAAATTGCTCAAAATGGTGGTTGCACTAAATTTGAGCGCCCTGGCTCAGATACTAATTGTCGGACCGAAAAACACACTAGAGGGGTTGGGGGGGGGGGTGAACAACGTTTAAAAATCTTTCTTTTACGTTTGGAAAACTAACTCGTATGAACACAAAGTAATGCAGCAGAAGAAACAAAACACAAAACCAAAGGATAGAAATACGCAAGGATACAAAGAGCTTTTACTTGGTTCACAATCGAATGACTGCTAGTCAAAGGCCCATGCGATCCTTGATCGCTTTTGAGGGGCAATCTAGTAAAAGGCTGTCTTCCTCGTTGGAGGTAAGAGACAAGACGGTTACAAAAGATGCTAAGGGCCGATAACAACCTTATTGGTCCTTATACATATTGGTCCTTATACAAATCAAGTACATGAATAAAATGATGAAAACACAATGTACCAACACAAAGCAAAATGAAATATGATTATACCGACACAAAGCAAATGAGAAATGCAACACTGTAGGTGTTGGCTCTTAAAGAAAGCTTAGGGTTTGTGAGGCTTTGAGAACTTGAGAGCTTGCACGTTGGAATCCTTAACCAAGGGTTGTGATCAAGCCTTCTTTTATAGACTAGAGCCTTGGAATAAGTCCTAATCTAGATCCAAATCTTGTGGATTTTATCCTGAGGTGACAACTTTGACCGATCACTCTTTAACCTTGTGCTTTGGGTTGATTCGCATGCATCAGTCGACTAACGTTTATCATCAGTCGACTGGACTAGTCGACTGCGAGTCAATCCCAGTCGATTGCTCTTGTAATTTGGCTCGGCTCAAAGGAAGTAGTAACCATGAAGCTCGGTATCAGTCGACTGCTATTTTTGTCTAGTCGACTGCTGCAAGGTGTTTGGAAAATGTACCTATTTCTCATTTAGTCTTTCACCTGCATTACAAGTTTAGCACAGTATATTCAAGTATATTGACAGTGACAGTCCTTTGATCGTCCGATCTTGACTTCGACCCTCCTCCGGAAGCCTTAGTCGGATCAACGCCTAGAGTTATCCCCTTACTGAGGATGCATCCTTACTACTGCTCCTCATACGAAGCTTATCTTGGTCTACTTACCTATTGCTTAGTATCTGATTCTTTCGACATCTTTGATCTTAGCTAAGGCTACTCAGTTCCTGTACACTTATCACAAATTATTAGATAATAATATAACTTAACTTTGAACCTTTACCATTATCAAAACTCAGATTCGATTATCTAGTGTCTGCACCAACAATTATGGTCACCAAGATTCTAGTGTCATGTCTAGCTTTGTTGAAGCAGGGGTGGGCATGAAGATCCTTGGCCACCTTTTTTGCCATGAGGACTCCTTAATTGTACCCTTGCTGTAAGTCTGTGTGTGACTTCGATTTCCTTGACTACTAGCTCGATGACCTTGAGTCTGCTGTCTAGACTATGAGGCCTCTTGACTAGCCCTCTCTCTTTTGGGAGAATTGTTGCTTAGTTATCGTAAAAAATTGGTTCAGTGAAGGGCGCTACTATAGGGTCCCTAATCCAGGTGTATCCTAAAAAGTTCCTGTGTAAACTGAAGTGTACAATCATAATCCTGAGTTACAATATGCTGGAAAAATTCAGCAAGCCGGTTAAATTCTGAATTATACTCGCACTTTTGTCACCTTGCTTGAGATTCATAAATTGTTTGTGTTGACTAATACTCAATGTCGCAGGCTGTAGGAAAATGAATAACTACACATTTATTTAAAGGCGCACTCAATGTCCTTCAACCATGAATGTGCTTCTCAGGGTTCAACACCTTTGCGGAAGGGTGTATAGCAATTCTTCATTGATCAAGAAAGCAAATGAATGCATGCCTTATCCACAAGAAGTGCTCCCCAAGGATTACCCTTAGGGCCTACTGCAGGAGGCGCATACACTAGGATCACATTGACCTCTCTATAGAGATGGAGCCTTGGTCAACTCCTCAGCAGTAGATGCATGCCTATGTGCAATCCCACAATCATGACCATGAGTACAACGACTATGACCATGATTAGCACCACCTTGTGATATCACCCGACAAAACCAAATAAATTTTTTAATAACAAATCATAACTCATTTTTTTAAAATAACAAATAAAAGGACTCTTAAATCCTATAGCTTAGAGATATACATTGAGTTGTGTAAAAATTCTACTGTTGCAAAAATCATAAAATAGAAAATGAAAACTGAGAAAATAAGAAAGCCACAAATATAAATTGCAAATGAGGCTTTCATACCTATTAAAACTATCATGCTCTGGGGCATAATTTCCACTTAGTAGGAAGTACTCCATTTGATGATAGTGTGATAAAAGGGCCTGAAGAGCCATGCTAACAAAATAATCAAGAAGTCCAACAAACTATATACATATTAATTTTTCTTCTATAAATACAATGAAATCTTACAGTGCAGAAAGATTATATGACCAAAACAAACACAAGTACAATGAAATAAACCAAACTTGAAATGAGCAGATCGAGATATTTGAGCAATTATAAGAACCAGATGAAACAAACTATAATTCCAAAACACCTTAGAAAAAAAATAATATAATTTCTAACCTTATAAAATATTCTACTGATAAATTAAATTATTTTATTTGTTTAATTTTAAACTGATCAAGATAAATTCAAATTAAATATAGTTTAAACCTATTTGACCATGCTATGTCTTCTTAGTGGACTTTAGCTAACTTTAAATTGACTTTTACTCAATAAACATCAAATATTTTATGAGATAATATTTGAATTTGAATTCAACATTTAATATCTCAAATATAACTCAATAATAAACATCTAGAACAATCAAATATTATTAAGAATGTTTTTTTATTATTGTATTTATATTTAACAAAGTACTGAAATTGTATCGACGCAACGCAATATAGAATCTAAACTGTGTCGTTCCGGTCATAAATTGAAATTTTGACATGGCTCAAAATTTTAAATCTTGGTTTAATTGATATTGGAAGTTACAAGACATCTAATGGATCAAAAGTCTTGGAGGTGATGCCTTTAGGCAAATGATGAAGTCCTGGAGGTAAGACATTTGGCCAAACGACGAAGTTGTTTTGTCAAGGTCTTTGGGAAAATGGTGATGTTTTGGAAATACAACTTTTAGGCGAGTGGATAAAATCCTAGAGGTGTGGCCTTAGGGTCTTGGAAGCTTGGCTTTTGGGCAAGTGGATGGACTTATGGAGGTGCGACCTTTGGGCACATATAGAAGACCCGGGAGCATGACTCTTGAGCAAATTGGTGAAGACCTTAAGTCAGTGAGGTATAAACATGAGTGGGTAGAGAGTCCACCGTACCTTTGTGACTAAGCTTGATCCTAAAGCGGAGGCTTGTAGAGGTCTAAACAAGTTAAGTCGGGACCTCTATGTAGGCTGAGTCAACTGATGACTTGAGCCAATTGTTGACCCGATTGAAGATACCTTACTCAAGAATAGAATGCTCACTATTGAGCTTGAATCGGCTAGAAAAGGGGCCCAATCGATTCAACTGGATTTGAGTCCATAGGACACACTTTGAGTTGATTGGTTTTTGATAAGATAATGTCAATGGCTTTTTAATTTGAAATCCAATCTGCTAAAGTCGATTCTAGTTGATTGGACTAATTTAAAAAATGGCCATTGGGCAACCTTGCAAAAAAGCTTATTTATGCAAGCAATGGTAATGTTTAGGCTTGGTATTTGTACACAAATTTCTACAATATATTATTGCTTCTAGTTGAGAGAAACACAACCAAGGACAACTAGAAGGCTACTTCTACAAGGGTTGTTGATGATATCATTTATATATCATAGATAATTATTAGTGTTGTAACAGTTTCTCTACCTTTGAAGAAGATCTTTCATAGTGGAAATTGTGGGCTTGATCCACTAAATAGATGGTCAGGCTATGGATAGATACTAGAGTTGCCAACCATGTAAATCTTCTTGTGTTGGCTTTGCCTAATTCTATTATTATTTCCACAATGTTTAACGAGTTTTGTTTGGCCTACAATCTTGCTCTTCATTATCTTTTAAAATTTTTTACATGTTATTATGACATGTACTTAAACGATCGATAAATGTCCAAGTTAGACGACACGAGAGCGTGACAAATATACACATTAATCGACGAAGAGGGAGACCAAAGAATACTTGATTAGTAACAATAAATTTCTTTAAATATAAATGATAATATAATAAGGGATCAAACCCAATGGTATAGGAGGATTTTTATTGCTGACCTCACTTAGTAGGATAAAGGCTTGATTGTTATTGTTGTTGTATTTGGACATGTTGTCTCGGACTTGCTATCTATTTAATGTGCATAGCAATCATGACATTATCATATTTGTTCATGCTTATCAACAAATTTGTTGCCGTTGACTTATCTTTAACTCAAGCTATTTTAGTTAGTTGGTTCCTCGGATAAAAATCAGTTGACTTCATTCATATTAACATTGTAGGTGTCCTCTTAAGAAATGTCCATTAGTAAAAGTAGTGACCAGATCTAATGGCCACTAACTCTTACCCTCATTTCTTTATAGATATTGACTCATGTAAACTTATTCTTTCCTGCCAATATTTCGATTAGTATGCTGAAATGAAAACTCTGAATTCTCTTATTTTTTTAATATTCTTTTAGGAAATTCCAGCTTGGAGTCGACCTTTTATCTACAAGGCATGGGCTAGAGCATTTCATTGTGGTATGCCACTTTCTCTTTAATTTTGTCTATTGTTGGCTTAAAGTTTTAAAAAACTCCACTTGGTAACATCTAGGCATGATGTTTATCATAGAAGACAGAAATTTGAGCATTATTTTTAATTTGTTGTTTGAACTATTCATCTAATTCATTTTTGCAAAACTGAAATGTAACGTCAAGACTTGCTTATCAATGTTGTTGTTGTGTCCAGAAGTGTCTTTTTTGTAGGTTGATATGATAATATTTTATGAAACATTTTAATTTCTTGAACATCCAAATGAGCACCAAATATACTTCTATAATTCCATATGTTATTTGTCGACCTAGTTGTTAGGCTCAAAATATCGACATTGAGCAAGCAAATTTTTCATACAATCTCATAAATTGTCTATTGGTCAATGAGGTGATCGTTGTTGTCCTTGTGTCCAGAGGTCGATTAACTGCAATGAGATTGAGAATGCTTGGATTTCACAGATGATCGCCGGAGTTGGGATGCATTGAAAATGAGATGTGGCAATCGGGTCTTGCAGAGGGAACAACCTCATAAAATTTGACTAGGCCATCAAATCTCCTGTAGCAATGTTCTTGCAGGGATGACAGCAATGTTCTTATAGGGATGACAGGATCTCGGTTGTGGAATCATAATGGGGAAGTAGGTACACATTGCTGAGATGAAGATTTGACTTGTGATATTGAATGAGATCTGGGGATTAATTAATGGGAGGATTACAAAACCCCCCTCTAAATAAAGAAGATTTTAATTTGGTCATATTTTTAAATAAAATAGCTAGGTATTAAAAGATTTACTAGTCTCATGTGATTGACATGTACTATTTAGCTTAAAAGAAAAATTTTATAAGTCATTGATCCTCCTATCCTTTTATTTGCCTAGTAGGAAGCAACTCAAAAGGTTGATATGACAAAAATTAGTATGTAAAAGATGAATGTGTGAGAATACAAGAAAGGATAGTATAAAAAATATTAATCGATGAGAGCAAGCTCCTATATGGAAGAGAAATCAAATCATAGAAAAAATAGGAGGGAGAAGTGAAAGACATGAATCCCCATTTATGCTCCCTTGTAAGTGTTGAAGTCATGTAAAATTCTTTTCCACCATTTCCTTGGAGGGAAATAATGGTCTTATTTGTTATTGCATGTATGACCATTTAATTTGAGATAAGGCTGGTTATAGATTAATTACCTATCTTAAGCTCATAGCCCTTTTATTATTGGAAGTCAAATGAATTGTGTATCCTAATTGCCTGGTTGTACAGGAAAAAGTATTATTAATATTTATAATTTACTTATTAACTTTCTGATTCCTTCTAGGTTGTTTGCTTTTCACACGGTTAATAGAACTTAATGTGCAACATCATGCAATCATGAATCATTTGCTTCCATCAGTTTTAAGTGAAATCACATATGCTATAGTTCTAATATGCTATAGTTCTAAGCTGATTTAAGTTTGTAATGTTCATAAATGTGTCTTTATTATTTATGTTTGACTCCTATATTATAAGAACCTCTTTTTTTAGTTTGTAATATTGACATAACGCTAAAGTTGTGGAACGATAAAGTTGCTGCCCTGTGACCTACAAGACTGCGTATAATAGATGCTTTCCTAGGATCCTGCATTGGTAGGACCGTAGGAGTTTGGTACACCAGATTGCCTTTTTAATATTGACACAACAATAGAATAATTGGGGATTTAAGACGAAATTGATGAAGTGAAAGGGGATAAATCTCTCTCCTTAAAAAAAAATAAATCCCTAGAGGAAAACTTTTCTCATCAAATGAATCAAAAGGGAAACTGGATTAACTAAAAAAAATTGTTTAATATATGGGATGCTAATCCCTTTTTATAGATTGACAATAAAAATTCTTTGTAATATAAAGGCACAGTTTATCTCGATAAAGTTCTAATTATCCTAAAAACAACTCTAATTGACTTCTCCTAAAGCTAAACAAAATTTTAAAAGTTCTCTTATTTTCTATAAAATGTAACAAACTATTAAAATTTGACATGGCACCGTTCGCTAAAGATTTATAATTGGCCAGTAATGAATATCTGTTGATGATTGTAATGTTACAATATGAAAAAACAGTTTAGTTGAGAATCATTTTCCACAACATTTGTTGATTTATTTGGAATTTATTTAAAACTGACTAAGAATGAACTAGGGTACTTGTTAACAAGTAGGAAGGACAATTTTGGCTGTGCATTGAACTGTAGTACTGTACTAGCTGATATGTGTTTGATCCATAGTTTAAAATCTCGACTTGTTCCAGGCGAAACGGGCGGAATTTATCGTTCCTCCCGTTGTTCGGCATCGGTACAGGTGGTACAGGTGGTCGCTAGGTCCGCGTGGCCACCGTGGCCTCGCGCGTTCTATGGGGGCTGCCGCGGCATCGCAAGACCTCCGCGTTGGTCGCGGCGGCGTCGCGCGACCTTCACGTTGGCTGCGGCGGTATTGCACGACCTCCACGCGGGCTGCGGCGACGCCGCCGGACTTCGCGTGAGGATGTGGATGTCGCCGACTCCGGGTCACATGACGCGCGCGACCTCCACGTGGAGTGTGACAGCTCCGTGGGGGAGCGCGGCAGCGGAGAGGGGCGTTGCACAGTGATTTTAATAATCAACTTTCTAAACTATAGTTCAACTATATAAAAAATAATTAAAATAACTAAAATTTAATAAATTTATCTTATTAATTTTAAAATATTTCATAAATTATTTTAAAATTTATTTTATTAATTTATATATTATGAATAATAATTTTATTATTATTAAAATTTATTTTATTTTTTAATCCTATTTAAATTTATTTTTTTATAATTTTCTTTCCATAATTATTTTGTTTATTTTTAATAATTAAATTAAAAATTTCATTTTTATATTTAAAAATTATCGATGCAGCACGATACGATATCGAAATCGTATTGTTCTGATCGCGGACCGAAATTTCGATACGGGTTAAAATTTTAAACTTTGGTTTGATCTATCAAACAAGATGCAAGAAGACAGGTGTATATTTGTTCTGAAGCCTGAACTACACAAATGGGACTATAGTTTTGTTCAGCTAGAATAATCTATTTCTTTATCTAGGGAATGCTTAATATTCAATGCAGACGAACTAGGTTGATGGATTTGCCTATATTGTAAATTGGCCAAGAGTTAATTTGAAACTGTCTTTTGTATAACCTTTGATGGGTTTCAATTTTCAAAATTTAAATGACATAAGATTTCAAAGCTGTGATTTAACTATTGTTGTTCTAATAGATTTGGATGAAGCATCTTTGCCGTTGGAAAATTATGCTTCTCTTCAGGAGTTTTTTGTTCGCTCACTAAAAGAAGGTACACGACCTATTGATCCAGACCCGAAATCTATGGTAACTGGTAACTAGCATTTGTGGTTTTGTTTTTGGCATTTTTGACTTTTTTTTGAATATAACTTTCAATGTTATTCAATTGATTTGATTAAATAGGTTAGTCCTGTGGATGGTAAAGTATTGCGCCTTGGAGAGCTCAAAGGAACAGGTTCTATGATTGAACAAGTAAAAGGTTTCTCATATTCTGCTGTTTCACTTCTTGGTGCTAATTCAACCATTCATGAAGCTGCTAATGAGGATGGAAATAAGAAATATCCTCTGCAGATTAGTGAAGATTTAAGCAAGAAATCTTGGTGGCATGTATCATTTGCTTCACCAAAAGTGCGCAATCCTGTGACAAGGTACTTTCTTGTAGTTTTTATTTGATTTCTTCCACTTTTCTTGGTATAGAGCTTTATTCATAATGTAAATATTTACTATGCCAACAAATTTATAGCCCATTGCAAATAGAATTGTTTCGTCAAAGATATAAATCTTCCACAATGTTTTCAAAATGGGGTAGAAGGTCGCTGGCTTGCATTGTTTAAAATTTCGTAGTGTGCTGGGCAGTATAGGTGAAATTTATCGTTCCTCTCACCGCCCAACATTGGCACCAACATTGGCATCGTGGGATGCCACGACAACTCCATAGGGTCGCGGAGGCTGCCGCGATCTTGCGGTGACCTCCATGGTGTCGCAGAGACTATCACAATTATGTGGCGACCTCTGTTAGGTCGTGGGGTCGCGGGAGCATCGTGATACCCGCGGCGACTCTATGGGGTTGCAGAGGCATGGACCATAAAATGAAGAGTTTCAATGAACCATAAAATGAAGAGTAAGGTGTGAAGTTGAACATTTTTGAGTGTATCTGTGACAAGCAATGGGATGATCTAAATCAGAGGCAGGATTTGAGACGGCAAAGGATGATGAGAGGTGTGAAGAGTCTTACGGAAGTACTGGATAATGCTCAAGTCATGGCCTTTGGCTACATTACTGCGGTTGTTTGTTGAAGGTGTAAGCTTATAGTGTCTGCATAAATAAGCACATTGTGTGATTTTGGAAAAAAGCAATGATAGCCTTTCTTGGAATGAGAATAGCCAAGAAATATAAACATGATTGACGGGGGATAACTTATTTGATCTTCTAGATTAGACATGTACTAGACAAGTATAACAAAGCATCCACAGGGATGAGAATATAAAACAGGATTATGAAAAGAACTTGCTCACGAAGATCACAAGACATTAAGCGATTTAACATAGCATGCAGTTGAAGGAAAAAACAGGTGGTTTAACTGACTAATGTGTGTAAAATAACATACTATTCAGGGATGTTCTGGATGGGTGGCATGTGTGCTTTGAGAAAGTCCACAGTCGGAAAGGGATCAATATGCACTGAGCTTATCCAACAAGAGCTTGATATGTGTCTATGCTGTGATCAATTAACAATTAAGGCACTTATAAAAGTTGAATTTATTAGGAAGGCATTGCCATATCACAGTTTCATTTTAGGCGGTCTTAACTAAGTGACTAATGTGTGTAAAATTACCTATTATTTAAGGATGTCTAGGATAGTTGGCATGTTTACTTTGAGGTAGTTCGCAGTTGGAAAGGGATCAATATGCACTGAGCTTATCCAATAAAAGTGAGATATGTGCCTATGCTGTGATCAATTGATAGTCAAGACACTTGCAAAACTTGAATTTATTAGGAATGCATCGCCATATGACAATTCCCACTTGGTGGACACTCACTCTGAGACATAAATGGGAAGTTTGGGATGCCTATTGAGGGGCTTTATTAGACTGCATCAGCAAAAACATTACAATATTTTTCATAACACAAGGCGACAAGATTTTTGGCACCTCGAACATGTTAAACCTGCCCCACCTCAGAAAACTTGCAAATTTTCATGCACATCAATCTATTTAACCCCTAAAACCACTTTACATTTTAGACCAACCCCCATCTTAACACTGTAAATCCATACCCTTTTACTTAAGGGAGTTTCTCTTGCTTCAACGAAACTCAACACACATCAATCGAACTCATAGTTTGACTGAACTTCACTAGACTCACTATTGACCTCAATCGAACTCTAAACCATTATTTCCATTCAACCTTGTCAAAGTCCTCTAGTCTTGGCTTTCCTTTAGACAACATAAATTGAGGGTCGAGCTAGTGAGAACAACTAGTAGAAGGATTACTGAAGAGTATATGCCCAAAGAATTGACCAAAAAGTATGTTAGAAGTACTCAACATTAATCGTTGTGAAGAATTTTAGTAGGCACACCAAACTTGCTTTAATCTAAACTCATCAACAAACAAAGAAAAATAAATAGAAAAGTTAATGCTCTTTTATTAAAAGAAATATTTATCATTCGAGAATAATCACTAGTAAGAGTTACAAACTTAAAAAAAAAAGCGATTTCACAGTCTTGTGGCTCCATTTATCTGAGGTTAAGAAGGATCCATTGTCTGTGATCTTACCTTGCTTTATAAGAGGTTGTTTCTAGGATTCGAATCCGTGACCTCTAGGTCACAAGGCAGCAACTTTACCGTTGCGGCAAGGCTCCTCTTAAGTGAGAGTTATACACTTAAATCCAACAATTAAATTGACACTACTTGGAGACACATTAGAATCAACTAAAACAAAAGTTGTAGATGCATGCTTATGGACACTGTTTGGTGAAAAGTAGTAAGCTTTTAAACTTAAGAGGCTTAAGATTGATAAACTAGGAATCATATGTTTTGAACTTTGAAGATTAGGATGACCAATATAATGTGGTGCGTATAAAAGACCATCGAATGAAGGCATATTTAACTGATATAGTTTGCAAAATTCATGCTCCACTTGTCAACTTTCTTGTCCTTGAATCTCGAATTAAAAAATGCTAATAAACAATTCAAGGGTTGAATGAGTTTAATAGTGGTTAACAAGTTTAATTATAATTTATATAAGATAAAGACGACGAAGGTGAAAGAGAAACATACTCAATGCCCTTGATCCATGAATGAGACTCATTGTCTATTGCGATATTGGTTTCATGGTTTGAAATCTAGTACCATGCCTGGTGAAACATATCATTCTGGTAAATCATTGAAACTTGATACCAAGGATCAAAATATTAAGTTGTGCCATAGTTTCAATTTTTGATCGGAAAGATACTATTTTAGTATCGTGATGACACTCCGTTGCATGGTGTCAGTGACATTGGAGGTTGTTGGAGGAAGGAGATGAAACAAAGAAAGGAGACATTGTTTATGCCGAGTGATATTGAGTTTTAGTTATGGTTTAAAATATAGTGCCGTATTGATTGGCATGGGCGAAAAATTTCGTTCTGTCCACTAACTGGCATTGCACGGATGTCGATACACACTTGTAATGCCCTGTACGAGGCGCTTTATGACCACGACTAAGCTTGCGCGAGGCCTCATGGCTGCGGAGCGCCTTACTTGAGGTTGTGGGAGGGGGCGCCTCGTGCGAGGTCGCAGGAGGCTTTGCAACGACATGCAATCTCGTGCGAGGCCCCACAGGTGACCTCGTGCGAGGCTCCATAAGTGACCTCTCATGAGGTTCTATAATCGTGCTTACGTGGGTTTTTTTCTTTATTTTTATTTTTTATAAATTTTAAAATCCTAAATTTATTAATTTTAAAATATCGAAATTGTATCGGTATAGCACGATATGGTACCGAAACTGTATCATTCCAATATCGGACGAAAACCTTGGCATGAGTCGAGATTTTGAACTATGGTTTTAGTAATTTATCAGAATGATATGTTTTGATCATTTTGCCTAACATGGTTTAAGATTTAAAACAATGCTCGACGTAGACAATGTATTCTTTCAATGCTTTATCTCCTTCTTCATCTCCAATCCATATATGCATTGAAACATCGATACGATACCGAATAATATCATTCCAATCACAAACTAAAACTTCAATGCGGTTCGAGATTTTGAACTTTAATTTGTTTGTCATATTGGTGGCTTAAGTGTAGACCAATGTTAGGAAAAATATGCTTAGAGGTTCATGAATCTAAAATTAAAAATGTAGCAAATATCATTTACATTCGTAACTTTGTTTTATACAAAGAGAACTTTGACTTGCCTTGACCACCAGATGATCCTTCTTGGTCTTATTGATATCCTTCTCCATTACCATGGAATCCTCTAAATGACAATAAATCTTTAAAGAAAATGGATCCATTGAGGATGTGGGATTATGGTAGAAGCTTTCAACATTTGTATGTAGTTTGAGGTGATCGAGAATTCCTCTAAAATCAATTGCAAAACCTAAATCAATGTGAGTTGTCATCTTGGTGTTTAACTGTTATAATTGGACGAGATTACCAATCATGTTATAGACCTAGAGATATCAATCCTATACAATTTTGAAGAGCTACTTCATAAGGGTGGAATAGATGAGCTACCCAAAATGTGTCTTAATTGGTTATAACTTAGGATGAATAGCATGAAGGAACATGATGGTGATTTGTCACAAAGATCCTATCACATCATATGCCCAGAGTTGTCACCCCTATGTAAATTGTGAGTTTGTTTGTGTCCAAGTCGTAGAAAGAGAAGAAGAAACAAAGGATGCTTGAGGATGAGATTATTGGACTCTAAGGAGAGCAAGTAACTTAATAATCCACTCTCGATTGCTACAACCCATGAGGTATAGTCTTTCATGACTCTTATATGATGTTGAGTAAGGGTACCCCTTGTAGTCCCCTTTTGGTTAGGAGAAAAAGATTCTTTCTTGTTTGTATAAATTTCTATGATTTATGATTGTGGAACATGGTTTAAAATCTTAACTCGTGTTGAGATTTCGATGTATGAATAGAACGAAATGATTTCGGTACCGTATTGTGCCGTGTCAATATGGTTTTAATACTTTTTAAATATAAAATATATTAATTAAAAATAAAAATCTTAAGTTAAATATTAAAAATACAATTTTTTTTAAAAAAAAAAAGGAAAAAAAAAGTATGTGGTGCCTTCGCGACCTTGTGACACTTGGAGGTGCCACGATACTGCCATGACCTCCGCAGGATCACATAGGCATTGTGATCCCACAGAGTCACCATAAATATCGCGGTGCCTCCGCAACTCCGCGGAGTTGCTGTGGGTATTACAGCGCCCCCGCGACCCCTGTGGAGTTACCGTAGGTATCATAGTGCCCCCGCGATAATGCGGATCTGCAACTCTTTGGAGTTGCCGTGGCACCCCATGGTGCCGGTGTTGATATCGGTGTTGGGCGGTGAACGGAACAATAAATTTTGTCCGTATCGCTCGGTACGGTATAAAATTTTAAACTATGTTGTGGAATACACCTCTTTACTTATTATATTACTCATCCATATAAATTACATGATCTCTAGATTTATATGCTATTTTGATGCAGGCGCATCCAACATCTTGATCAATTTTTATCATAAGATGTAATCCCGCATTCCTCTAAATCATGACAAGGAGAAATTAAGCCCTAAAATAACGATTTCAACGCCTCCATGGCCCCCTAACATGGATATCCTTCATTTTGGATCAGGACGAGGTGTAAAGGAGTTTCTAGAGACTACCACGATCTATTCGTAGTCACCACCACGAGCGTGAATCATTCCATGGCTCGACACGGGACTTCCAGTAGGGACCACGACTTGCCTGTGTTCCCCACCACAGTTGTGGTCCTTACTACGACCTAACTGTGGACCAATCCACGACCGTGGTTTCCACCACGGTCTAACCGTGGACTAGACCACGACCATGGCGTGCTGTCGCCGCTATTTAGGATTCCATTAATATTTTATTATTAATTTTATTTGGTTTGAATTTTCTATTTAATTTTATTTTTTTTTTAGTTTTAAAATTTTTATGTTTACTTTTTTGTTTCGTTAAGAAATTTTTGTTTTAGTTAGTTTATTTTTTTTATTTGTTAAGAAATTTCTGTTAAAGTTAGTTTATTTTTTTAGCATTAAGAAACCTTCTCTTTCTAAGCCTATTTAAACATAGGTTTAGGCTCTTGTAAGATATTTAGTTTTGATTGATAATATTCCTTTTTCGTTTAAATAAAGAGGTGATCCTCTTTTGTTGGCGAATTCCCCCTCTCTTTCGATTCTCTCTGCCCCCCTCTATTCTAACTTCACGCATGGAAGGTTTGTAGCGCCATCCCGCTAGCTCGCCTGCGTCAGTTGGTATTAGAGCACTAGATCCATGGAAGGTCGATGAGGACATGGTTATGGTCGTGATCGGCAGGTTCCGATTGAAGAAGTTACACTCCAAGATCAAAGTACCCGTGAGCTCATCGATCTACAGAGACCAATCACGGAGTTATCTCGGCGATCCATGAATGATTATTATGGTCATGGTTATGGACGTGGTCGGCAGGTTCCGATTGAGGAAGCCGCACCCCAGGATCGATGTTCCCAAGAAACCATCAAGGATCTACAGAGACAAATTGCAGAGTTATCTCGGCATCTATATCTTAAAGATCATAAAGTATTTAATCGACACACTACTTCGAATTTTGAACAACCATATAACGAGATCATCGTAATAGTGAAGAACAATATGAAGGCTTTGTTTTTTGGATCAAGCTTCCCAAATTTTCCGGCACATTATACGTAGAAAATATTCTTGATTGGATTGATGAAGTCAAATAGATTTTTTATTTCGAAGAAGTTTCCGATCATGCTAAAGTAAAGTTGATAGCCATGACGCTTAAGGGAGAAGCCTTCGCTTGGTGGTTACTATTGCAACACTCCCGTAAGAAACAAGGCAAGACCAAGATTACTGATTGGGAGAAGATGAAAAAGAAGATGAAGGTAATTTCCTTCCTCTACACAGTCATTATTTTATCTTCCTACCTTGAGACAGGACACCCAAACAATCAAGGAGTCATCTCGATTGATTAATGAAGCAAGAGGTCGTGCACAAATAATAATCCCGACTCGAGCTCGAGGTTGAGTTCTTTCCAAAATGGGGCGAAGGATGGAGGAGCAATCCTTGATTGAAGAAGACACAGGAGACTCCATCTACGATGATAAAGAAGACATGGAAGATCCCGACTACGATGAGGATGATCTTGAGAGCACTGAAAACATGGAAGACCTCATCTACAACAAAAATGACATTGACGAGGTAATCTACAACGATGATAACATTGACGAGTTAATTGAAGACATGGAAGACCCTATTTATGACAATGAAGATGAGGTGATTGAAGGAAACTTGGAAGACCCCATCAACGACGACTATGATATTGATGAGGTAATAGAAGACCCTATCCACGACGACTATGATATTGATGAGGTAATAGAAGACCCTATCCACGACGACTATGATATTGATGAGGTAATAGAAGACCCCATCTATGATGACTATGATATTGATGAGGTAATAGAAGACCCTATCTACGACGATGATAATGTTGACAAGATAATTAAAGACATGGAGGATCCCATCTACGACGATGAAAATGAGGTGATTGAAGAAAATATGGAAGATCCCATCTATGACGAGGATGATGTTGACAAGGTCAAATACGAAGATGGACATGAGAACACTGAGTGAAAAATTCAGTTGATTGGAGAAGTCATGGTCAACCTCATTAACAATGATGAAGAGGTACTTTACAGAGATAACTATGATATGATGACTGTTTAAAAGAATCTTCTCCTCCCTAAGGTTGAAGCGATAATTACACGTTGCATATTGTTGGAACCACCTTTGCTGCCTGATCACGAAGCTATACACGATGGACAAAAAACACCTATATCTATCTACAAAAGATTGTACTCTTGCGGGAGGATCCCATTCCTATTTTGGTATCTTCTATCTCTTCCCTTCTTTCTAGGTATTTCAAGATGGTCGTACAAAAGGAAGTCACCTATATCCTACTACTTCGACCGAGCAACGTTTTTAAAGAAAAGCAATCGGTGATGGAGCTAGTGGACGAAAGAGAAAGTATGAGTCCTTATGCCAAAGAAGAGGATGACACTGGTTCGAACTCGAGGACGAGTTCTTTTTAACCCCGGGTGACTGATGCAGGCGCATCTAGCATCTTGTTCAATTTTTATCATAAAATGCAATCCTGACTTCCTCTAAATCATGACAAGGAGAAATTGAGCCCTAAAATAATGATTTCAATGCCTCCATGGCCTCCTGACATGGATATCTTTCATTTTGGATCAGGACGAGGTGTAAAGAAGTTCCTAGAGACTACCACGGTTTACCCGCAGTCATCACCATGAGCGTGGATCATTCCATGGCTCGACACGGGACCTCCAGTATGGACCACGATCTGCCCGTGTTCTCCACCACAGTCGTGGTCCTTACCACGACCTAATTGTGGACCAATCCACGACCGTGGTTTCCACAATGGTCTAACTGTGGATCAGACCACGACCATGGTGTGCTGTCGTCGCTATTTAGGATTTCATTAATCTTTTATTATTAATTTTATTTGGTTCGAATTTTCTATTTAATTTTTTTTTTAGTTTAAAATTTTTTATATTTACTTTTCTATTTCGTTAAGGAATTTTTGTTTTAGTTAGTTTATTTTTTTTAGCTTTCTTACTTGTTGAGAATTTTTTGTTAAAGTTAGTTTATTTTTTTTAGCATTAAGAAACTTTCTCTTTCTAAACCTATTTAAACATAGGTTTAGGCTCTTGTAAGATATTCAATTTTGATTAATAATATTCCTTTTTCGTTTAAATAAAGAGGTGATCCTCTTTTGTTGGCGAATTCCCCCTCTCCTTCGATTCTCTTTGCTCCGCTCTATTTTAACTTCACGTGGAAAGTTTGTAGTGCCATCCCGCCACCCTGCCTGCGTCATATTTACATTTTGGTACCTAGATTCATTTCAATACTATTCCATTAAACAAAAGAAAATACAACAAAATTTGCTGAAAGAAGATTGGGTAATTTGTATGAACACCCATTTAGTTTACTTGTAGTTTCAAAATTTTATTCCATCATTTACTTATTTAATCTAATTTACCACAAACGCATGCACATATTAGTTTATTCTAATGATATGGTTGCTACTAATGAACAGAAAGTTTTGAGATGATCTATTAACTTACGCTATTATGGACTAAAGTGGATTGCCTTCATCAGCTCATGCTTATAATTTATCCAGAGATATATGATATGGATTGAAAATGATAAAACATAGAGAAAAAATCACCAAACCTGAAGTGTTCTACTGACTAATATAAGAAAAATCCAAATTATATGCTGCAAAAATCAAGAATACTTAACTGTTGAGTGTTGATTACATGAATTTCCCAATAATTATGCTCATTGATTATCTTGATTGTAAACAGGATACAGAATTATTGTTTAACAGAACACACACAGTTGCTTCTAAATTGCTAGTCTTTTGAAGCAGATTAAGGCAAATTATATTGTGGAATCTCTATTTATTTCTTGATGTTCCTAGTTTTGAATACTAATTGTCTCATTCCAATAATCTTGTCAATATTTAAGTTTTCTTGACATGCTGATTGTAACATTAATCCCATTGTTGTGAGATAGTGTGATCTATGATTTCCTTTGCCAAACTCTACTGTTGGCTGATACCTCATTACTTTCTTCATTTTCTTTCAAAGGGCTTTAAGAAAATAAACGATGAATTGGAGTTTAGACTAAAGTCATTTTGATGTTTAGTTGTCTAAAAAGTCTGCTCTGTTTAGTATTTCTATCGAGATCTTTGCAATTATCTTCTCAGTTTGTGGATTAATATGGTCATTAAGTGTTGCTCAGTCATTTTAATTTGAGTGTGCCTATCTATTTGGATTTATCTAGTCAAACTGAATCGAATGCATCTTAGCAGCCCAAAGAAAGGCGTCTATTATTGTGTGATATATTTGAATCCTGGAGACTATCATCGTGTCCACTCGCCAGTTGATTGGAAGGTTCTTTCACGTCGCCATTTTTCAGGTATCTTAAAATTTGGTCATTGATTGTTTCATGCTTTTCTTTATACTTTTCATTTCCAAAGTTTAAAATTTCTAGCTTTTTGAAGTTTTGATCTCTAACTATAATAATAAGGTTTCATATTGAATTGTGTCAATATGATTTCAATACTTATTTTAATTTCAAGCCATGCCAATTAAAAAATCATCTCCAATAATACTAAAAGAAATATGTTTATAAATTATTACAAGAATGTCAATCATATTACTAATACTAAAAGGAGTTTCATGCATTTGGGTGAGAGCATCAAATGTTGAAATATTGTATACAAGTTCAACCCCACGGTTTATCAAGAACTAAATTAAATAATTATCACAAACATGCAACATTGTTATTGGTTTTTCCACGTATCTATCAACATGTTTTGATTCTCCACTGAGAATGGACTTGAACTCACACTACTGGAATTGGAACTAGTAAGTCCATAGGATAAGGATTTATATGATAAATCACCATATGATGCATTAAAGCTATAATGAAAAGATTGAGAGTACGATGAATGCTGGTTATAATTAGTCTCCCCTATATCGAGTTTGTTAATACAGACTCTTAATTGATAATACGGATGCAAAAACATGTGTTAATGCTAGAGGGTGAGGAGGCGAATAGCATACTTTGCAATTAAATTTTTTATCTATTTCTTGCTAATTACTTAGCAAGGCCACACACATATTAGAAGAAAAACATGCACAAAGAAAGGACATGAAATTTTACTTGGTGCACAACCTTCAGGTTGCTATGTCTAAGGTCCATGCACAGAATGTTGTTCACTATCTTTCTTTTCTTCGGCAAAGTGTCGGAGGTTGAGAAATCTCTTATGTAAGGTTGGAACAATAAGATAAAAAGAAGAGGCTTTGACAATGAAGTAAATTGTAGATAACATATGTATTTGGAGTGTGGTCGTTTGCCTTCAAGACTTTATTTACAGCCTTTGGTCTCTAACAATCGACATGTTGATGTGGCATGCTATGATTGCTTGGAAACCCTTCCGATTTGGTCGTCTGAACCTTGCTGAGTCAGCACCTCAGTCTCATCCACGAATAGGTCCCCTTTTGTTTGATCTGGTTGACGTGGTACCCTCCAATCGCTCGAACACACTATTATTATAGATTTCTAACCGACTTACTTGACCTTGTGCACCATGTGTGCTTCTAGTCGCCTGGACCACCTGAACTGTTCGAATCTCAGGCCTGTTCAAAGAGTAATCGCTACAGTGCATAGGGTTGCTCGGATCCATTTCAGTCACTTGGAGTTTTGGTTGCCCCGATCGCTTAGAAATCTAACTTAAGTCAACTGCGATTGGGTCCGCCTAAGTTGAGTCTACCCTTTGTTTTAAGTACAGTTCATTTAATTCAGCTTTACCTTGTACATATTTCCTCTTGGCTTATTGTTCCTTAGATGCACCGAGCCCTTCCAACTCACTCACCGTGTGTCCTCTCTCCATCGACGTACTCTTTTTCCAAGCTCCACATACCTTGGATGTATCGAGCTTGTCGATTCTCTTCCTATGCCATCTTTCTCGCTCGCTTGCATCTTCTGCCTTAAGTCCACTGTCTTTGATGCTCATTGTTTTTTCTAATCTCTCGGATGTCTCATGCCACCTTTCATTGTACTTCATCGAATCCCGAGTAATCAAGTACTTGTGTGTTCTAAATCTTTACACACTTAGACATACATATTAGGAACACTAGCAAGGCTTAACTTCGACTTATTTGACCAAACATCAAAATTGTGGTCCACACCACTTTGGGGTTCTAATGATCTCCCTCTCAACCATTTGGGGTACTAAAATTAATAGTTATAATACCATGAATACTATCCTTGTTAACTTGCATGTGTATAATGTTGCTTTGCTCACGTGTTTAGGGTTCAAGTGTTGGATACTAGGGAATATAAGTTTCACCATTGTTATTGCCTCTATCTACAACTACATGTTGTCGAGATCACTATTATAGTTTTGAACTTTTCATTGAATTGCAATATAAATGTGACGTTATTTCATTACTCATCAAGTTCTTGCTTATCGATTGCATCGAATGAATTTTGACCAATCATCAATTTTCATTTCCCTTGTTAGCTAGTTTTCATTGAATAAATTTAAAAGCATTTTTATTTCATTTCCCTTATTAGCTAGTTTCTATTGAATAAATTTAAAAGCTTTTTGTTTCTTTTTATTAGAGTCTGTAGGAGCTTTGCCTTTCCTTTTGTCCGTGGCAATTGGTTGTATTTAAGGTTGAGATGTTTAAGTATATTTAGGTCTAGATCCAAACAATAGAAATTCCTAGTTAATAGCTTTTATCATCATCATCTTGCTTACTAACATCTTCTCTACCTTGTACTTCTTATATTGTTAGATGAGAAATTAAGATGGTCGTGGTGGATCTCGTCCTTCATGAGTCTCACAACGCTTCATCAATCAATCATTAGATAGTCCCATTTTGGATGATGATAATATTAAAAGTGTCTCTATCTAAGCCTCTTGTTTTTTTTTTCTTTTCATGACCCTTGAATGAGATATATTTAAGTAAATGTAGACCACCTTCTCTAAGCCATCACATCACAGGAGGGGTGATTTTGCATGAATGAGTGAGAAAGTAAATCAATTTCTTTTATAACTACTTGCAGTAAATCAAAAGAAGAAAGGAATAACAAAAGAAATTAATAAAGGAAGAACGAGAAAAAATTCTTAGTATAAATTGTTTTCTTTTATTTTTAAGAAAAAAGAAAAATAATAAAAAAATTAATAAAGAGAGAAAGAGAGAATTAAGGGATAAAAGAAGAAAAGAATAATAAAAAAATTAATAAAAGGAGAAAGTGAAAGAAATCAAGGTTTTAAAAGCCGATTCATTTAGCTCGAAACGGACGAAACATTTCGTTCCAACGTGGGATCGAAACGAAACGCCGCGTGAGATTTTGCTTGACAGATGGAAGTGTACCTGGAAGCAGACGCAGAGCAGCGACGACGACTCGATGACGAGGCAGGTACGATGCAGAGGCGGTAATCGCGATCGCGATCCCCGCGCGATTGCGTTCTCGATCCGCGATCCCACATTAATTAAAAATTAAATTTATATAATTAACTAATATAGAAATTATAATATAATTATAATTAAATAAATTATTAATTAAAATTTTATATATAATATAAATTAATTAAACCATAAATTTAATTAAATAAATTATTAATTAATTTATATTATCGAAAAAGATTTTATACGCATTTATACGTCGATATCAAAATCAGATATTCTCCTTGAAAGAAATAATAATTTTTTATAAATAATAAAAAATTAATGGAAAAAAGAAGAAAGGAATAACAAAAATAATAATAATAAAGGGAGAAAGAGAAAGAATGGAGGAGGACAACTTTAGGATTTTAGAATTTATAAAAAAGAAAAAATAAAGAGAAAAATAGAAAAAAAAGCCCTAGACAGGCGCTATTGTAGAGCCTCGTGCATGGCTCCTTATGGCGACGAGGCTTCCCGCAACCTCTCGTGAGGCACCCCTCGGCCTCGCTCGAGGTCATTCGCAGTTGTCGACATTCGTGCCATGCCGGTCGATGGATGGAACGAAATTTTTCGCCCGTGTCAATCGGTATGATATTAGATTTTGAACCATGCTGCTTATTGTTAGTGCTACAGTTGAATCACTTCCGTTAGCACCAACTATGCTATAAGTCTATTGCATTTGTTGCTTATAGTCATATTCGACTTTAAATGCATGAAGGACGATTAGAAATTTTTGGTTATTTGTGATATTATTGCCACAACTCCGCCCATGATAAGTTAACCTTGTCGTGGCCGGTCCCAAACCCGGATAAAGGAGGAGGGTTGTGTTAGGTTGCCAACCAGCGTTAAACTAAGGTAAATGTTCAATGAATGGATCAATCAAACTATTGTGCTAATGCTAGGTTGTTCTCCGAAAGGAACGCATTACAAGGTCCGACTGTAACGTCTTGGCAAGGACCGTTACATTTCCAGAACTCGGGTGTAGTGAAAAATATGTAAGAGTTCGCGTTACAGGGTTCGATTGTAACGTATCGGCAAGGACTGCTACATCTCCATGAGAACTTGAGTGTAGTGTTAAATAAGCAAGAGTTCTCACACCATAGGTTGGGTAAGAACAAATATTATAGAAAAACTAATAGTTTAAGATTTGGTACATGGAACATAGGAACCCTCACTGGTAAAACAATGGAGATGGTAGATACGATGATTAGGAGAAAAATTAATATTTTATGTGTACAAGAGACAAAATGGGTAGGTGAGAAGGCAAAGATGATAAAGAACTTGAGTTTTAAGTTATGGTATACAGGAAAGAGTAAAACAAGAAATAGAGTGGGTATTATTGTAGATAGTTCATTAAAGGATGAAGTTGTAGGAGTAATTAAAAAATGGGATAAAATTATAGCTCTCAAACTAGTAGTGGAGAAAGAAACTATGAACGTAATTAGTGTATATGCATCTCAAATAGGATTAGATGAAAATATCAAATTAAGGTTTTGGGATGACTTGGATGAAATATTACAAAATATTCCGTCAAATGAGATGATTTTAATAGGAGGCGATTTAAATGGGCATGCCGGAGTGAAAAATGACAAATATGAGAGGGTGCATGGGGGTTTTGGGTTTGGAACAAGAAATGAATAAGATAAAATTATATTGGATTTTGCAATAGCCTATGATCTTATACTAGCTCATACATTTTTTAAGAAAAAAGAACACTTGATCACGTTTAAAAGTGGAAATAATAAATCACAAATTGACTTTATTATGGTTAGGAAGAGAGATAAAAAAATTTGTAAATATTGTAAGGTCATCCCTAGAAAAAGTTTAACTACTCAACATAAGTTAGTAGTATTGGATATACGCCTCAAACATAATATTAATAGAAGGAAAATATATAAGACTCTTAGAATTAAGTGGTGGAAGTTAAAGGATAAGAAACTAAATATATTCAAAGAGAAGGTAGAGTACAAGTATTAGATGAAATATACAGTGACCCTAATACGATATGGGATAAGATGATATCAAAATTGAAAATAGTAGTCAAGAGTGTACTCGGTGAGTCAAAGGGACATGCACCAATAAGTAAAGAATCTTGGTGGTGGAATGAGAAAGTGCAAGAGAAAGTCGAGGAAAAACGAACGACATATAAGAAATTATATATTTGTAAAAATGAGAAAAATTTGAAAAAAATACAATAGCCAAGAAAGAAGCTAAGAAAGCAGTGAATGTAGCTAAAACTGAAACTTTTGAACGGTTATATTGAGAATTAGATACAAAAGAAGGGGAAAGAGACATTTATAGAATAGCTAAAACAAAAGAGAAGAAGACAAAAGATCTTAATCAAATAAGATGTATTAAAGATGAATACAATAAGATACTAGTAAATGATGAAGAAATAAAAGAATGGTGGAAGAGATATTTTCATCAACTTTTTAATGAAGGTTTAAGAGACCAACTTAATTTAGGTAATTTAAGTAGGTCAGATGAGTATAGAAATTTAAATTTTTATCGTAGAATTCAAATTTCAGAAGTAGAACAAGCTATAAATGGAATGTAAAATGGAAAAGCCATTGAACCAGATGATATTCTGATAGAGGTATGGAAGTGTTTAGGGAAACATGGTATTGAATGACTTATAAAATTATTTAACATGATATTGAAAATAAAAGGATGCCTGATCAATGGAGGGTAAGTATCATGAAACTTGTGAAAACTATAGGGGTATTAAATTAATGAGTAATATCATGAAACTTTGAGAAAGAGTAATAGAAAAAAGATTAAGGAAGGAGACCACGATTCTCGAAAATCAATTTGGATTCATATTAGGAAGGTCGACAATAGAAGCTATACATCTTTTCAGATAACTAATTGAAAAGTATAGAGAACAAAAGCAAGATCTTCACATGATATTCATTGATTTAGAAAAAGCTTATAATAAAGTTCCAAGAGAAATTATATAGAGAATTTTAGAAAAAAGAGGTGTTAGTGTAACATATATTGAACTAATTAAGGATATGTATGAAAAAGTAACGACCAGAGTGAAGATTTCAGGCGCATTAACTGAAGCATTTCCAATAAAGATAGGGTTACATCAAGGATCAGCTTTAAGTCCATATCTTTTTACACTAATCATGGATGAACTCACTGAACATATTCAAGACACAATACCGTGGTGCATATTGTTTGCAGATGATATTGTTTTGATAGATGACATACGTGAAGAAGTAAATGCTAAACTAGAATCTTGGCGGTAAACACTAGAAGTAAAAAACTTTAGGCTTAGTAGAGCAAAGACAAAATATATGGAATTTAAGTTTAACAATATTAGACGTAATGAGATAAGTGTTAAGATAGGAGATGACGAGTTGTCTGGAATTGAGAGCTTTAAATATTTAGGATCATTTTTGCAAGATGAAGGAGGGATTGAGAGAGATGTCTTACATAGAATACAAGCAGGATGGTTGAAATGGAGGAAAACGTCGGGTGTTTTATGTGATTGTAAAGTGCCTCTAAAACTTAAAGGGAATTTTACAAAACGGCGATTAGACCTGCTATGTTATATAACGCTGAATGTTGGGCTACGACTCGAGCACATGAGTAAAAGATGAGAGTTGCAGAGATGAGGATGTTAAGGTGGATGTGCGGATATACGACGATGGACAGAATAAGAAATGAGAACATTATAGAAAAAGTCGGTGTTGCATCTATTGAAGGAAAGTTCCGAGAGACACGTTTAAGGTGGTACGGACATGTACTTAGACGATCAATAAATGCTCCAGTTAGGTGATGTGAAACGATGACAAATATACACATCAAACGAGGAAGAGGAAGACCAAAAAAGACTTGATTAGCAACAATAAAACAAGATAAAATTTATTTAAATATAGATGATAATATAGTAGGGGATAGAGTCCAATGACGTAGAAGGATCCATATAGCCGATCTCACCTAGTGGGATAAGACTTTGTTATTGACCTTCAAATTATCATAGGTGAGTTCACCAAAAGCTTGTCTATCAAAATCTTCATGTTGATGTAACTCGTTAAATGACAGTCAGGTGTATGAAGCTCCCACCATTACGGGGTCTTATGGAAGAGTTTATTGTACCCAACTTTACTATATATATATATATATATATATATATTTACATAAAGTTCCTCCATTTCACGACACATTTGTTAAGGCACTTTTGAACACTGAAATATCTAAACATCCATCAATAAAATGTTGCTTGAGATTTGTGATCCATTGCTGCATCCAATTGTATCGCAATATAAACGTTGCTAGTTGAAGTCAAATAGATTATTTAGTCTCTGTGCATGTCTCTTAGCTGGATCATAGGATTGTTATTCTAGAGTTATTAAATTGTTAAAATTAAAATTATCTATATTAAATAAATATTGTAATGTAGCTACCACACCATGCACACTAACCAACTAATGAACTAGTATTAATATTTAATTAATACATCGATAATCAATATATAAAATTATTATAATTAATTAATATATTATTTATAAACAACAATAACTACAAGAAGTAAATTTTTATCTCAATGAGGTTGATTATATAAATCTTTTTGCACCATTGGTTTCATCCCCTATTATATCCTAAAGCCTTTATGCTGTTATATCATTATTAAGTCTTGGTTTTTTTTCTTAATTAATATCCGTATTTATCATTGTCTTCTATGACCTATTGAGGCCTTTATTGGTTGCTTAAATAATATATTATTTATCAAACCATAAAATTAATTACTATATATATATATATATATCCTATGCGACGCATCGCGCGCAACTCGTGCACGACGCATTTTCCACCGTTGATCCATCGCGATTGCACAGTGAATAGGAAATGCACAGTGCTTCTGCCTGCTATTTCCTTCTCCAGTGAGCGCTATAGTCCAATCCTTGAACCCGTCGGGGTCGCTGTCGCCGTCCGGTCGATCGGATCCCGATTGGATTCCGACTGAACTTCAGTTGTCGGCGATCGCAATCGCGGTTGATTTCGACCGTAATCTAGCTGAGATCCGGTTGGACTTTGATGTCGACCGTTGTCAAATTCCGATCGGATTGCGATCAGAATCCGACAAATTGCGGTTGCTGGCGGTCACAATTCGATCGGATTTCAACCAAATCATGGCCAGAATTTGACTGTGATCCGGCCAGACTCGATGTCTAATCGGATTGCGGTCGGAATCTAGTGGAATGGTGGGCGGAGTAGGCGGCAACAACTTCTTTGTGTGAGAAAAAATATTATGCATTTTCCATTCACTGTGCGTCGCGGACGGATGCGTAGAAACGGACGCTCAGGATATCAAGTTATATATATATATATATAAAACTTTTACTATGTTATTTATATGGTACATACTCTTATATAATATAATATATAACATCTATTATATATATTATAACATATAATATAACAATATTTTATATTATTTCATGAGAGGGCATTTGCATTCTCTGTTTGTAAAATCATGAAGTTGTGAAACCGTATTGATAAACCTTCACAACTTGCAGCTCCGCCTTAGTAAAATTGAGAGAGGTACGAGTCCCTGCGAAATCCCCTCGATCACCTTAACTTAGTTCTTCTATGTTAATTCTAGTTTTTCGTTAATCTTCCTCTGACTCTTCAAGTGTGTTCAACTTCCACTTCACAGTCGACATCGGATCCAACTCCATCGCCTTCCTATGATGACTTTCTGAAATGATATGAGGATCGATGGAATTCTAATTCCCCTGCTGCCGTTACACAAGCTGGTAATTCCTTTGTTGGCATATCTCGCTTTTCGGGTCCATGGGTACTTGACTCTGGGGCCATCGATCATATCACGGGTAATAGATCTCTGTGTTCTTCACTATCTATTTCCGATTATTTACTCTTTGTCACCATGACAAATGGTTCTTAAACTCAGTCTCAAGGTGTTGGTATTGTTCATCCTTCTCCATCTCTTTCCATTCATAATGTTCTTTATGTTCCCGGAGTTCCCTTTAATTTGTTATCAATGAGTTAGCTTACTCGGTCTCTTGATTGTGTTATCATGTTTACTAAATCTTCTGTTTCATTACAGGACCGGAGTACGGAGAGGATGATTGGCTTCGGATGTGAGTCTCATGGCCTATATCAACTTCAAAAAACTCTCTTGTTGGTGCGGCGGCGGCATCTCCACTTGTTATTCATGCTCAGTTGAGACATCCTGATCTTGATAAGTTAAAACAATTACATCCTCGTCTTTCTTACTTAGAGTCTTTGTCTTGTGAGTTGTGTCAGTTAGACAAGCATGTTTGTAGTTCGTTTTCTCCTCGTATTATAAGTCGGGCTACGTCCCCCTTTGCTTTGGTTCATTCCGATGTTTGGGGTCCGAGTCGTGTTTCTTCTATATTGGGGTCAAGATATTTTGTTACTTTTATAGATGATTTTTCCCGTTGTACTTGGTTATATCTGATGAAGGATCGTTCGGAATTGTTTTCTATTTTTCAATCTTTTTTTAATGAAGTCAAAATACAATTTGGGATCCCTCTTCGATCCTTGCAAAGTGATAATGCACGTGAATATCTATCTACTTCGTTTCGGACCTTCTTGGCATCTCACGGTGTGTTACATCGAACGTCATATCCTCATACCCCTCAACAGAATGGAGTTGCAGAACGCAAGAATTGTCATCTTCTCGAGACCACCCGGACTCTTCTCCTCCACTCTCATGTTCCGCTTCGTTTTTGGAGTGACGCCATACTTACTACATGTTACCTCATCAATTGCATGCCTTCATCTACTTTAAAGGGTCAAGTACCTCATCATGTACTTTATCCGAATCAGTCTCTTCATCCTTTACCACCTAGGGTCTTTGGTTCTACATGTTTTGCTTATGTTCTTGATCCTGACATTGATAATCTCTCTTCTCGGTCGCATAAATGTGTTTTCCTTGGATAGCCACGGTCTCAGAAAGGGTACAAGGTTTATCCTCCTCTCCATCGGTATTTCATCTCTGCTGATGTCATGTTTTTTGATTCAGTTCCTTTCTTTGGGTCTTTAGAGTCGTCGTCTGAGTTTCATCCTTCTATACATGTACTAGTCTTTTTTCCTCCGGAGGATTGTCTATCACCCCAACCCCAATTCCTCCTCCGTTGCAGGTTTATCAGTGCCGTCCTCATCCTGCTTTGCTACCGCCCAACATTGAATTTGCCATGGAATCGTCTCCGGAGCCAGGTCCTCCGCTCCTTCCTTCGGTCCAATCTTCTGAATTTGATATTCCTATTGCACTTCGGAAATGTATACGTTCTACTCGTAATCCTTCTCCTCATTATGTTTCTTTGAGTTATCATCGCCTTTCTCCTTCCTATTATTCTTGTCTTTCCTTCTTGTCGTTTGTCTCTTCCGAAGATTGCAGGAGAAGCATTTGCCCATCCAGGATGGAAACAGGCTATGCTAGATGAAATTAGTGCCTTACGGAGCTGTGAGACTTGGGACCTCGTTCCTCTACCATCAGAAAAGTCAGTTGTTAGTTGTCGATGGCTATATATGGTGAAGGTTGGTCCAAACGGAACAGTTGATCGACTTAAGGCTCGTCTCGTTGCTAAAGGTTATACTCAGATCTTCGGATTGGATTATGGAGACACCTTTTCTCTTGTTGCCAAGATGTCTTCTATACGTTTATTCATGTCCATTGCTGCGATTCGACACTGACCTCTTTATCAGTTGGACATCAAGAATGCGTTCTTACATGGTGACCTGCTCGAAGAAGTCTACATGAAGCAACCTCTGTGTTTTGTTGCTCAGGGGGTCTTCTGGTTATGTGTGCCGCTTGCGAAAATCTTTATATTGTCTCAAGTAGTTACCCAGAGCATGGTTCGGTAGATTCAGTATTGTAATTCAACAGTTCGGCATGACTTGAGAGCTCGACCATTCGCTTTTTATCGCCACTCATCTACTCGTTGCATCTACCTAGTGGTTTATGTTGATGATATTGTCATCACAGTAGTGATCATCTTGGATCTCACAGACAGTGAAACATCTTTCAAACATTTCTAGACAAAGGATCTCAGACTTAAGTATTTTGGGATGTAAGCAGATACCCAAAATGGGATCATTATATCCCAAAGGAAGTATGCAATGGATATTCTAGAAGAAATAGGAATATTAAACTCAAAGACAGTTGACAACCCTATGAATCGTAATGTCAAGCTCCTGCCAAATCAAGGGGAGCCTCTACCAGATCCTGAACGATACAGGCGATTAGTAGGGAGACTAAGCTACCTTATTGTTACTCGTCCAGATATCTCATTCTGGCAGAAGCGTAGTAAGTCACTTCAATTCCTCCATGTAAAGAACATCGACGTGTGGATTCACATCATAGATATATCAGAGGCGCTTCAGGAAAAGGTCTTTTGTACGAAGACAAAGGACATACTCGAGTCATAGGGTATTCTGATGTAGACTGGGCAGGATCTCCCATTGATAGATCTACTTCTGATTTTTGTATATTTATCGGAGATAACCTTGTTTCTTGGAAAAGCAAAAAAGCAGAATGTTGTGGCGAGATCCAATGCAGAAGCAAAGTATCGAGCTATGACCATAGCCAGTCAAGAGCTTATATGACTCAAACAGTTGCTTTAGGAGTTAAGGTTTGGAGATGTTACACAAATGTCACTTATATATGATAACCAGGCCGCTATGCATATCGCCTCAAATCCAGTTTTTCATGAGAGGACAAAGCATATTGAAGTCGACTGTCACTTTGTCAGAGAGAAAGTCATATCTGGAGAAATATCTACTAGTTTTGTTAACTCACATGATCAGTTAGCAGATATACTTACTAAGTCACTGAGAGGTCCCCGAATTGACTACATATGTAACAAACTGGTGTATATAATTTATATTCTTCAGCTTGAGGGGGAGTGTTAGAATATTGTAAATATGGTTAGGGATAATTATTTTCTAGGATAGAGTTTGATTTATTCTTAGGATAGGATTTGATTTATTCCGTTGAATAGATCCTAACTTTGTATATAAATAGGGCGTCTTCTATGTAATAAGGTGTATTTTTTTTTTATGAAATAATAATAATTATTAATCTTTTAAAAAATAGTACTAAATTAATTGTTATAAGTGCCTACCCATGTTGCCCGCAATGGATGGTATTTATTGTTTCGGCATGGGGCTAGCATCGACACCCTACCGACACACGATTGTGCTGACTGCATACGAGAATAGGATTCTTGTCCTTGTCCTTCCGAGTGTAATAGAAGGAATCAAATCAACAAGGAGATGGGGAATTATAGTCGATCAAACTTACCTTGAAGCAACAACAAAGAGATCGTAAAAATTAGCATAGCGACTACAAGAGTGATGGGAGGAGGGCAGTGGCCAAGCAAAGGGGGCTCTCTGTTTAGAAAATCGTGACTTGGGAGATGGGTGGGGTAGCACTCGCATGAAGAAATTATGAACTTTTTATAATTATACTATATATAATAGTGTTATATATTATTATATCAATGTATATATCTAAGTATAAAATTTTTATTGTATTAATTAATTATATATATACATTATATATTATATAAATTATATAAATAAATATGTAAACAGTAATATTTGACATATCTATTTTATAAATATATAACTGTAATTATAACTATATAAATGACATAATTATAATATATAAATTTATATTATTATTGTTTATTAAAAAATATAAATAAAAGTAAAAAAATATATTTTAATTAAAAATTTAAATTTTTATTTACAATTTGAATTAATCAAGCTTTAAATTATTTTATTTTTTAAAATATAATTTAAATTTCAAAAATATTTAAAATTCTGAAAAAATATAAAAATTAGTACAAAAATATTAGAATTTTTGAAATAATTTTAAAAATAGTCTTGACATTTTTAATCTGTTAAAAATTTTAAAATATATTTTTTTAAAATTTTAAATAAATTTGGTTGTAAAATTGTAATATAAATATATAAACTAATATATATATATATATATATATATATATAAACTGTACACTAACAACAACCAAGTCTTATCTCATTAAGTGTGGTCAACTACATATATACTTCTACACTATTGGGCTCTATCCCCTATTATATCATTATCTATACTTAAATAAATTTTAACTTGTTTTATTGTTGCTAACCAATGTTTTTTTGGTCTTTCTCTTCCTTGTTTGATGTGTATTTGTCATCGTTTCACATCGCCTAGCTGAAGCATTTATTGGTCATCTAAGTATATGTCTGCACCACCTTAAATGTGTTTCTCGGAATTTTTCCTCAATAGATGCAACTCTGACTCTTTAATACTCTCATTTTCTTATTTCCTCGTATGTCACACATCCTCATCTCTTCAACACTCTTCTTTTGCTCATGTGCTTGAGTCGTAACACATATAACGTAGCATGTCTAATCGTCGTTTTGTAGAATTCCCCTTTAAGTTTTAGAGGTACTTTACGATCACATAGAATACTCGATGCTCTCTTTTATTTCAACTATCCTGTTTGTATTCTATCTTAGATATCTCTCTTAATCCCTCTATCAGTTTGTAAAAATGATCCTAAATATTTACAACTTTTAGTTCAAGACAACTCGTCAACTTCTATCTTAACACTTATCTTATTATGTCTAATATTGCTAAACTTAAATTTTATATATTCTGTCTTTACTCTATTAAACCTAAAACCTTTTGCTTCTAGTGTTTCCCGTCAAGATTTTAGTTTAGCATTTATTCTTTCATGTATCTCATTTACCAAAACAAATCATTTGCAAACAACATGAACTATGGTATTGTACCTTGAATGTGTCCAATGAGTTCTTCCATGATTAGTATAAAAAGATAGAGACTTAGAGCTGATCTTTGATGTAACTCTATTTTTATTGGAAATGCTTTAATCCGTCTGAAGTTTTCACTTTAGTCGTTACTTCCTTATACATATATTTAATTAATTCAATATATGTTACGCTAACACTTCTCTTTTCTAGAATTCTCCATATAATTTATCTTGAGACTCTATCATAAGCTTTTTCTAACTCAATGAATATCATGCGTAGATCTTACTTTTGCTCCCGATACTTTTCAATTAGTTGCCTGAGAAGATGTATAACTTCTATTATCGACCTTTCAGGCATGAATCCGCATTGATTTTTGAAAATTATGGTCTCCTTAATCTTTTTCAAAGTTTCATGATATGACTCGTTAGTTTAATATCCCTATAGTTTGCACAAGTTTGTACGCCCCCCTTATTCCTATATAAGGGAACTAGAGTACTTATCTTCCATTAGTCAGATATTTTTTTTGTTTTTAATATCATATTAAATAATCTTGTAAATCATTCGATATTTTATTTCCCTAGGCACTTCCATACTTCTATCATAATATCATTTGGTCTAATGATTTTTCTATTTTGCATTCCATTTAAAATTTGTTTTACTTCTAAAATTTGAATTCTACGATAAAAATTTAAATTTTTATACTCATTTGACCTATTTAAATTACCTAAATTAAGTTGGTAATCTAAATCTTTATTAAAAAATTGATGAAAATATCTATTCCATCGCTTTTTTATTTCTCCATCATTTACTAGTACCTTATTGCATTTATTTTTAATACATCTTATTCGAATAAGGTTTTTGCCTTTCTCTTTCTCACTTTAGCTATTCTATAAATGTTTCTTTCCCCTTGTATTTAATTTTCGATATATTCATTCTTAGTTTCATTTACTACTTTCTTAGTTTTTTCATGGTTATTGTATATTTTTTCAAGTTTTCCTAGTTCTTACAAATATATAATTTCTGGTAGGTTGTTCGTTTTTCCTATAAATTATATAAATATATTATATAAATTAATAATTAATTAATATAGCCGACCCCATCTAGTGAGATAAAACTTTGTTGTTGTTGTAATAATTAATTAATATAATTATAATACATAAATTTATATTCTTGTTATTATTTTTTACATCAAATAAAAATGTAAATAAGTTAAAGTAAAAAAAAGTAAAAAATGCGATTTTAATTGTTATAAATAAATTTAATTTTAGAGCTGTAATATAAATTATAATTTTTAATATATATTATATAGAATATATATATATATTTATCAAACATAATAATAAAAATTTAAATTTTGAATTTATACCTTCCTATATGTGCTGCAAAATTTAATATATTTCTAATATCTCAAAAAAAAAAAAAATCGATATCTAAACTCAATAATAAACACCTAAAATAAAATCAATAATAAGTATTTATTATATTAATAAAAATAAGTTTTAATTAATATATACTAATATTTTAAAAAAAGAGAAGTATTGAAATTGTATCGGTATGATATGATATCGAAATCGTATCGTTCCAATCTCAGATAAAAAATTCAGTACAGTTCGAAATTTTAAATCACGACTAAATTAATACAATTGAGTCGACTATCTTATGTGGGAATTAGTTCCGCTTTAGACAAGCCAAATCGAGTCCGGTTTGAATCAACCTGATCCTCATCACCATGTCTATTTGATGGGCTCTATCTGACTTAATATGACTTTTGTTTGACCCTAAATTTTTTACTTATTTTAATTAGTATTTAAAAAATATTAGAAAACCAATTTAAATTATAGAAAATTAAATGATGTAAAATTTGATATCTGACATTGACAGTTTTTTTCCCCTTTTCTTCATGTTTTAATTTCTATGATGTCAGAAGATTGTGTAAGTAACCAGGAATTAGGACTTCAAGATTAGTATTTTTCTCTTTCTTTTGTCTCTTCTCTTAGCTTGCTTTGCTGTGAAGGTCATGAAACAATGTAGTTTTAACATTTGACATGACAATTTCATTCAATAAAAATTTATTTGGTTAAATTAAAAGATAATTTATTTATTTCACTATTTTTATTTTATTTTATTGGAATAATATTTAAGATACATGATGATTGCAATATGTGTTCTTTGAATGGATCGAATTATTATTATTTTTTTGAAAATACTATAAACTTCAATTTGTAAGTGTAAAAAATTTTAAATTTGGATTTAATTATATTAAAAAAATCAAATATAAAAATTTCAAATTTGATTGAGTTGAGTTCGAGCCAAATTTCATATTTTTTTAAATTTTTTAGAACTTTCATTTAGTTACAAAATTTAAAATATAATTTAACCCTAAAATATAATATTGACATCTTAAAATTTTAAAAATCTTATATCTCTTTATTTTTCATTCATTCTAATAATTATAGTTGCATGAAAGAAACAAATAAGATGAAAAACAATGACCAATTATTTCGCTTATTTTACTGCATTCAAGAGTTTTATTTATGTTTAATTAAAAATGAAAAAATAGTGATATTTATTGATTAAATTTCGTATTAAATGCTCATGAACAAATTTCGAATACGAATACATAAACTCATAAAGATATACATTCTTTTCAAATAAAATTATATCCTTGACAATAAAAACTTTTCGAGTCTTCAAATTTAAAATTATTACAATCTACAGAATTCAAAAGAAAAACGTGCCCTAGCTCATAGAAAACTAGAAAATGTTTCATTACCTCATCCCTCATCCTAATAAAAGTTAAATAAACCTCCATGGGCGTGGTGTAGTGGTAAAGTTCTGATTCTCTTAAGAGAATCAAAATTCGAATTTCATTAGAGATGAACATTTTGGAGGTTGACATCTGAGTGTGTATAAACTGTACTTTGAATTTATCCAATAGGCGAATTAGGGAGGAAGCGTTCTACTTTCAGGATTAGTGGGGGCACCTGGATTATCAAAGAAAAAAAGTCCAATAGATTATAAGTATAAATCATATAATTTAGAAGTGACTATTGTTAGAAAATTTTAAAACTTAATTGATTGTAAGTATTTTTAACTTTGAATACTGAGGCAGAATTACTCAATAAATAGAAATAAAAGATCTAGGAAGAACTACTTATTAACAATGTAATTAATTATTAAATAAACAATTAATTTCAGTAAAAAGTTAATTAAATGATACAACTTATAAAAAAAAAATTTAATTATGTTATTATTAATAATACAATTGAATAAGTATTGAAACTGGATTGGCTTGTCACAATATGATATTAAAATCATATCGTTTCAATTATAGTTTGAAACTCCGACACAGATTGTAATTTTAAACTTTGGACACTTACTAATGACTATCATCACACCAAGGTTGAAATGACTTTAGTCAGGTTTTGGCCTAATGCCTAGGGCCTGTATTTATTTGCATGTCCTTGGTGGCAAGAGTAATTTAAAGTATCTTCGGCCTAGCTAAAATTTCAAACTTAGCGACTTGTTATTGATTCATTATTGACAGGTGACTTCTAGTTTCAATTCACTATACCTTTATGTCAAACGCTCTAATAATCATTAACATAAATTTGACCCAAGCTCATAATTTAAGGTATCTTTGCTAAATTTGATTGTTATTTTTTTGGAATTTGACTAACAAAGGGTTCGATGATCACAATGTTTTAGAAACGACATCAGATGTGACATCCTTATCAAATATCTTTGGACATTAATTAGGCATGAAAACTCATAGTTGCACTTCTGACAATTATTTCACTAAGAACCTGTACACGACTTAGACTTAAATATTTCAACATTCATATAAAAAACTATCACTAGCATACTTGATTAAAATAAATCTAGTTGTGATAAGTTGAACGTTTTTGCAGGCCATCTGTATCCTACAAATGAACGAGCTGTACGCACAATCAGAAACTTGCATATTGAGAATGAAAGGGTACTTTCTCTATTCTTAAGAAATTTAAATAATGTAATTATATTTATTTGGTATACTGGGCAATTATACTGATTTAGGATCTTAAATTGTAGCAAGGAAATGAAGTTAATCATTTATGATATCACCTTCTGATATTGCTTTAAGATATTTATCTTACATGCTTTTTATCTAATATATTTGTTGTCGTACTCTGGAGGTATACTTGTTCGCCAAACTGGACGGTACCTCCTTGGAACAATATATGATACAACATGATATAAGACCAAATAGCCGTTGGCTAACACAAGTCATATACAACGATAAAATAAAATTGTCAAGTATAAAGATATAAAAACCTCAACTGTATGTACCGGTCTGACTTCAACACAAGAGGACATAAATCGAAAACAGAGTATTAAAATAGAAACCAATACTATAAGTCTATTATAAAGCAACACATATCAGAAACCAAAGTGCGGAACAATAAAGAAATAAAATCGAAACCTCTTGACGCGAGGTGGGACCAACTGGCAGGACCTCTAAGTATCAACTATATCCTCTACCCGCTACCTGGAGGAGGAAGAAATAAATAGGATAGTAATTACTAGTTACTTAGTGGGTATAAAAAAGATAGTGCATGAATTAAATGTAAGGAGGTTAATAGGTAATACAGTCTCAAAGGTAATACCTACGAACCAAAGTAAAAGTATAAGGATAATAGAAATACGTATACCAATCTGATCCATCGAGTATAATACAATAAACAGTAGTAGTAACAACCATCAATTGTACATGTACAAGCATATAACAATCATGTACAATATATCACAAACACATACATTGTCATTGTCTGCATGCGGATTCAACTATCACTAACTCCAAGTAGGCAGACAAGACAAGTAGCTATCTAGCTACGGACTACACGTGAATCCAACTACCACTAACTCCGAGTGGGCATACAGGACAAGTAACTATCTAGCTATGGATTGCATGTCATTGTCTGCACGCGAATCCAACTACCACTAACTCCGAGTGGGCAGACAAGACAAGTAGCTATCTACCTACGGACTGTATATGAATCTAACTACCACTAACTTCGAGTGGACAATCAAGTATACAACTCTAACTCTATTGAAGGATCACTCTACCACGAATGGAGGCAATCACTCTACCATGCCTGGGAGCTTTGACCTACTTGATGTATATAATGCAATGATATATAAGTAGTAAACAGACACATACACAGGTGTAAAACCTCTCTATGCAACAGTAAAACAATCATATCCAAAAGTATGAGCAGTTAACAATATATAAAAATCAACCAATATACATGATATTAAATAACATAGATAGCAATGAGACTGCATAGACATCAAGAAGATCACCTCTAAGATCAAGCAACTAAGTATCAAGCTCAAGTATAGTTAAGAGTAGAGTCAAGATAATGGAACTAACAGTATAATCAGAATTCATATACTAAGGTCAAAGAACTATGGAGGTCAAGGAAGAATTACCCACCTGATCAGTAGAATGTATTGACTGTTTTCACATTTGAGAGTGTTTTGAATCAGAGTCCTACAAATATAGAATGCGAATTAACTAAGTTCTACCGTAAATCTAATAATAGAATCAAATTTAAATCGATTTTGAACCCTAATTAATTAATCTATCTACTTAATCAACTAATCAATTCACTACTTAATTAAGTTAAGGTGTCAATTAATCAAGTCATTAACTGTCAATCAAATTAGACAATCACCTAATTAACTAGATCCCTTCACGACTTTACCTCTCCTTCTTTGATGCAACGGGTCATGTCAATGATAGTTGTAAGTGCGCTTAGCAGTGCGTGTGCGAGTTGTTGAGGTGGCGATCACGATAGACAATCAGTGGATAGCATGGTTTGTAAGAATGATCACGGTGGCCATCGCAGACACTACCGTTCTAGTTTCGATATCATTTCACAGAACGGTCGCGATGCGGATTTATAAATAAAAAAAATTTATAAAGAATTAATAAATTTTTAAAAATAAATATATAAATTATATTAACAATAAAAAAATATACATGAAACCTAAAAAATCAACACATTAATACATAATATTATACAATAATAATATAATAAAAAAATATAATGAAAATTACTTTTGATCACTGCATTGCTAAGAATCAATTGCAAACTGCTGTTGCGAAGAATAAAAACAATCTGATTGCAATCTAAATCTGTTAATACGTTTTCATTTTGAATACAGTAAAAAAAGTAGAAGTGACAATATCGCACTTGAGATCGCAAGCAAGCTCCATTCTGATAGCGATGCCATCACTCGATTCGCCACCGACTACAACAACAACATTAGTGTCGTGGCTCTGACGACCGTGCTCTGCCCATCGTTGTCCGAGGACATTGCGACTCTCATCCGTTGCACGAATGGTGCGCAGTAACAGACACTTTGCGCATGGGCAGGCCTTTCCACTGGGCGATGGCCATCGACATGGTGAAGCTCCATGGTGGAGGGTAGAAGATTAGTGTGTTGGTGGAGAAGTTGTACGTTGACGCCAACGGGAAGCAATATATGAAACCTAAAAAATTAACACATTAATACATAATTATTATACAATAATAATATAATAATAAAAATATAATGAAAATTACTTTTGATCACTACATTGCTAAGAATCAACTACAAACTCCATTTGTGAAGAATAAAAAGTCTGATTGTAATCAAAATCTGTTAATATGTTTTCATTTTTAACGCAGTAAAAAATAGTAGAAGCGACAACGTCACACTCGAGATCGTAAGCAAGCTCCATTCCGATAGTGATGCCATCGCTTTGTTCGCCACCAACTACGGCAGCAACATCATTGTCGTGGCTTCGATGGTTGTGCTCCGCCCATTGTCACTTGAGGACATCATGACTCTCATCCGTTGTGCGAACGGTGCGCGGTAACGGACATTCTGCGCATGGGTAGGCTTTTGCACTGGGCGGTGTGGCCATCGACATGGCGAAACTCCGCGGTGGAGGAGTTATACATTGATGCCGACAGGAAGCAGCCGTGGATAGAGCAAATGTTTGACGTTATGTTCCTACCATTCCGAGCCCTTTTTTTTTGTTGTTATAATGCCTCTGAATGACGTTTCACGACAATCGCCGTTCATCGGAAATTTGAAGTGGATTAAGGCGTTCCTGTGTTAGAACGCTCGTTTCGACAAACCATGCCGAGTGGAGGTGCGGCCGGTGATGTTGCTAGCGGTGCACGGGAGGCAGGCTATCAGCGTTGTTGCTCGTTGTGCATGGGTGGCAGGCATCAACACGACGAGGGGGGGGGGGTTGGCTATTGGCGGAGGTGGCTAGTAGAGTTGTCAAACGGGCCGACCCATGGCGGGGCGGGCCGACCCATCATTAACTCAATATTTAGCGGAGAGGGGCGGGCCAACCCGCCATCTCCAACCCAACCCAACCCAAGGCGGATTGCGGGTTAGGCAGGCCAACCCGCGGGCCACAAAAATTAAAAAACTATATCTAAAATTACTAAGGTTTTGAGAGTTTGAGGTGATGATTGGTAAGGTAGATGGGGTACCATGATTTAAAAAATAAGCATTTGAAGTAACTAAAATCTTATAATTGAGATTGACCGAAAAAGTTGAGTACCGATATTTTTGATTCTTTCAATCGTCGAAAATATTCAAAACTTGATAATATGTAAATTTAAATTTTTACTCCTCCAAATAGAGATCAAATTGAGATTTTTTAGCTCTTGTAATTATTTAACTTTGATATGTCATCATTTCCTACATCGATTGGAATAGTAGTGATTAGAGTTATTAAACGGACCGATCTATGGCGGGGCGGGTTAACCCGTTGCAAATCCAACATTTAGCGGGGAGGGGCGGGCGAGCCAACCTGCGGGCCAAAAAAATCTGCAGGCGATCTATGACCATCTTGGTGGGTTGAGAAATCTCAAACTCAATCCAAGGCGGGTTGCGGATTAGGCGAGCCAACCTGCGGGCCAAAAAAATAAAAAAAATCCAAAATTATTGAGGTGGTGAAGGCTTGAGGTGATAACCGACAAGGAGGATAAAATACCATGGTAAAAAAAAAATGCATTTGAAACAACTAAAATCTTGTAATTGAGACTCAATTATCAATCGACAATGTTAGATACCAATATTTTTTATTCTTAACACTCTAAAATATCCAAATCTTGATAGTATACAAATTCAAGTTTTAGCTCCTCCAAGATTTAATTGAGATTTTTCGGCATTTGTAATTAGTTGACTCTGATATATCATCATTTTCTATATTAATTGAAATTGAAATAGTAGTGACAAAATAATTATAAACTAATTAGAGTATATAAAAAAAAATTTATTAGAGTACCTAAATCAAATATTTTTTTATTATTTTCTTTAACTTCTTCTACACTTTGTGCCGAGTTATATGTGTGATAGAAGAAGATTGTGATTATGAACTTGTTAGTATTAGAATATTGATAAAAAAAAGCTTAAATAATTTTTTTTCACAAATTTTATCTTCTTTTGATATTTCTCAATCCGCGGGCCAACCCAAGTCCGCCGCGGGCCAACCCGTCTAACCCGCAACCCGGGCGGGTTGATTCGTTTAGGCTCGCCAAAATGGCGGGTTGATGAAATTTCAACCCAACCCGCTTAAATTACTTGGCGGGGCGGGCCAACCCGACGGGCCTAACCCAACTTGACGACTCTAGTGGCTAGCAGTGGCGCAGCTCATGGTGGGGAGAGGAAGGTAGCGGCGGCAAGCAATCGGTGTGGTGCGTGAGTGGGAGGGCAAGCAATCGGTGTGGCGCCGAGCGGGAGGAGGCAACGAAGCTACAACTGTTTGTGACAGCAAGGAGAGCGGCGGCAAGTTAGGGATGGTCAGTGATGGAGATGCGTGAATGCGCAGGAGGGCGAGGGGCGGCGACGACATCACTGAGTTGGGCATGGTGAAGAGGTGCGACGGCGAAGAGGTGGCGGCACAAGGGAGAGGGTAGGCGGCAGATGGAGGGAGCACTGGGGAAATGAGATGGAGTAAGAACCTAAGGTTTTATATATCGACCTTAGGTTAATTAAACCTATTAACTCCCGCTTAAATGATAATCCAAATAGGCCTTATCAAAGTCTAATAGGTTTATCCACTTAAACTGTTATAAAAATTCGATTTAAATTCCAAAAAATTTCTAAAAATTCTATAAAGTAATTTCCTAATTAATAATTAGTATTTTATATTTATTTAATTGTCATGTTTAACACTCGTAATATGTTTCCATGTTCTATTAATAATCTTTGGTTATCACATTTCATTGCGGTCATTTTGCATTAGATTTGTGCTTGTTAGACTTGCAAAAGCTCATATTCTTGTTTTAGGTGCAGATGATTATTGAAAGGCTATGCTTTTAATCGCTTAACTAGGTTAAGCTGACTTCCAAATTTTTTATGGTTTCATATGTTTAACAGCTTGATAAATTACACTGAACTTGTTTTTAAAATGGTAAAGGAAAATGGAATATTATGGATTTATGTCTCGTATACTATATGACATGTGGCTGCAATAACTGCAGTAATGGCAACCTCAAGATAGTAGATTTCTTCTCATAAAAACTTTTATCCCTATCTCTTTTGCTTCATGCTTCATCCTTCATCTCACTCTTCTCCTTTTCCTCTCTTCCTGTCTCATTTTGTTGAATGCTGAGACTGAGATGGAGGCAATAGATATAGCTGAGATGGAGGCAATAGATATAGTGCTATGATGGATATGCTTGGTAGTAAGCTACTATTGTTGCAAGGTACTGAATCGGTGCGGGCATTGTCATGTGCTTCTTATCCTATAAATAGTACAACTACGCATGTGGAGGTAAAGGTCGCTGTTGGCATGATGACTGAGTCTTCTACGATGCTCTCTGCTGTCGAGGTTGCGTGGATCAATCTTCCTGAGAGGAAACATCAATGGTCTACAATTGAGCCTTTAATGTACATTCTCTACTCATATGTCCGAGAAGCTTACAGTAGAAGCAGATAGGCTGATCCAACGGGCAATCTGGCCTCGTATGATTTCGTGATTTGCACTGAAAACCCTTAATTACGTCAGTGTTATTCTTTCGATGTTGCTGATGGGCACGAGAAGATTTTGATGATGAGCAATTGATCTTTTGTGGTCGGAAAGACTCTTCCGTGGTAGCTCATGGCCCTTGATTCTAGTCTTGCCTCTTCTGTCCGACATTTGGATGGTTTTGGTTTCGATGTTTAACCTGTGATGTCTACTTATCAATTTCCTTTTCTCGAGACATTGCTTGGTCATTTCTATAAATATGACTCGATCTAATGCCTCTCGGTAAGTGCTGACAGAGGATCCAAGCATCTTGATTCGAATGTATGTTGCAAGGCCATGGGTGAACTAAAACATCTGGTCATCATCTTCAGCTAAAAGATAGGGGAAAAATTTGTAAGTCTACTAAATTCTGCATTGTACTCCATTACAGAACGATCTCTTTGCTTGAGATTTAAGAATTCTTGATGGTGAGCCATGCAAAATAATGCGGAAAAATACTGCCTCTTAAAAGTATCATGAAATAGTGACTAAGTGATGTGTTGTTCCTCGAAGATTATTTTCTGTATCTTCCAAGTAACGACCTAGTCTTGTAGATGGTATGCAACTAACTCTACTTTCTCCGCGTCAGTGCAGGTCATATGCTCGAAGGTGCTTTTAAGGTTATCTAACTAGGCACAAGCAACCAACCCATGGGTCAGAATCCCCATGAAATAGAGTAAATCGATCCTTTACCGATTGTGCCAACAATGATATACGCACTTTGGTAGTAGCAAGGGCTAACATAGTTGGTGGCACTTCCTGAGACTGTAATCCCTGATCTCCAGTAGCGGTGACGAGCTTGGCCTCTGCTGTTCGACTCGACACCAGTCGACTCTCCAAAAAAAATCACATCCTTGGCAATAAGCTCAGGTCCCACTGACTCAACAGGTTGTTTCCGTGGTCGACGACAACCATGACCGCGAACAGGGGCTAACTCATTACGTGTTATTTCGTGCTATAAGAAACTAAGTGATACCTAACAGAAAGATATATAATAACAATTATAATATCTTACTTTCTATAGCTCAGATATGTCACACTGCTGCTAAGTCCTAAAACTCACAAAGTTACAATCGAGTAAACAAACCACGATGTCCGAAACACGAAAGAAAATCCATAAGTGGACTTTGCAACCTAGGCTCTGATGTCAATAAAATTATCATGACCTAGAGGTATACTTGTTCACCAAATCGGACGGTACCCTTTTATGACAATATAAGATACAATATGATATAAGGTCAAATAGTTGTTGGCAAACACAAGTCATATATAACGATAAGACAAAACTATCAAGTGTAAAGATATATAAATCTCAAATATGCGTATCGGTATAACTTTGACACGAGTAAATATAATCGAAGACAGAGTGATAAAATAAAACCAATACTACAAGTCAAGTATTATAGAAATACAAATTTGAAACTAAAGCACGGAATACAAAAGAAATAAAAACTAAAAGCTCTCGGTGTGAGGTGGGACCGACAGATAGGACCTTTGAATATTATACTATATCCTCTACCTGTTATCTGGAAGAGAAAGGAAAGTAAATGGGTTAGTGAGTACTAGTTACTTAGCGGATATAAGAAAGATAGTGCATGAACTAAATGTAAGGAGATAACAAAGGTAATACAATTACAAAGATAATAACTACTAACCACAATAAGAACAAAAACATAACAAAATATATATACAAACCTGATCAGCCGAGTGTAATACAATGAACAACGATAAGTAAAAATCAATGACGGTATTATCCATAACAGCATATAACAACCCTGTAACAAATATATCACAAGCATATACATGGTCATTGTCTGCATGTGAATCCATCTACCACTAAGTTCGAGTGGATAGATGTTGGTGCAATCGGTCTAGGTTACGATTAACTAGACTCGAGTGGGGTTTTGATGTTTGACCATATATAGATCATATGACTAGTGGATGATTGGGATATCCAAGGTCATATGGGGGAGATTGTTGGAGCAATCGACCTCAGGTCGAACGTTGACCAAGCTCGAGTGAAACTCAAGTGGAAGTCCAAGAGTGGAGTTTTGGTAATGGAGAAGTCCAAGTTTAGAGACTTGGCAAGAAAAAAGTCCAAGAATGGATTCTTGGTAATGGAGAAGTCCAAGTATGGATACTTGGCAAGGAAAAGTTCAAGGGTAGAGTCTTGGCAAGGGAAAAACCCAAGGGTGGAGTCTTGGTAAGGGAAAGTCCAAGTATGAATATTTGACAAAGGAAAAGTCCAAGGGTGTAACCTTGGTCGTGTAAGTCTAAGGGTTAGTCTTGGCGACGAAAGTCCAAGCATTGAGGCTTGGCAATGGAGAAGTTCCGGAGGTGCGACCTCTTGGCAAAGATAGACCCGTTAGCATGATAAGGCCGACGATATCACTTGAAGGCTAGGGCCAAGGGTGAGGAGTCGTAGACTTAAACCAAGGGCTTGAGGTTGATGGAAGTGGTTTGAAGGCTGAGGTCTAGGCTAAGAGTACCCGATGGCATAACGAAGCCGATGGAAGCACCTGAAGGCTGACACGAAGGGTGAAGGATTATGGAGGACTCGGATGGATTTTGAGGGTGTGAGGTTGATGGAGGTGACTTGAAGGCTTAGGTCTATGCTTAGGGTAAGTATCAAGTACGAGGGGATTATATTTGGGTTAAATCTCAGTTTTGAGGTTTACCAGTTGACTGATGGTATTGACTGGTCGAATGGTCGAGTGCACGACACTCGGGAGGCTTAGTTGACTCGGGCAGTCAACTAGGGTTATGACCCAGTCGATTGGTCGAGTAGTCGACTGAGGCTCGACTGTTAACCTACGACTCTAACAGTCGACTGGTGGCTTGCACCAATCGACTGGCCACTGATAGTCGACTGCTATTGATGAGCAGCCGACTGACCTTAAATGGACAGGGCACAGAATGTCTCGTAGTCGACTGTTGACTTATAGTAGTTGACTGGTGGTTATGGCAGTCGACTGCTAGGTAAGAGTAGTCGATTGGTCGGGCAGAATCTGATATGGATTAGTCCGTTGTGAGACAATGGATAGGTGGGCAATCGAATGGTGGGTAAGGTCAGTCGACTACCACGCGGAAATCAGCCCGAGCTGCAGCTTTATAAGGAGACTTCGTGAAGAGAAGAAGCTGATTCTTAGAACTCTTTGAGAGGAATTGCTGTTGCATTCCAGGTCTTTAAAAGCCTCTCAAAACAACCAAAAGCAAAGCGATCAAAAGCTCTCATTTGTAAAGTGTTTTTCACTTATTCTTGTATTTTCTTTTGTATTTATTGTAATTCATATTGTAAGGGGTTTCTCCACCTCTGGTGTGTTGCCAAGAAGGAGACAAAGTTTAATGGTGTAGATACTAAAGGCCGACCGTGGAGTAGGTACTAGGGTTCCGAATCACGTAAAATACTTGTGTAGTGATTGTATTGTATTTTGTATTTGTATTCCGTTGCGCTAACGCTTTGCGACAAGCACGAACACGATCGAAGCACGAAATCGAAGAAACGTTATTCACCCTCCCCTTGAACGCACTAAACGGTCCCCAATAAGTGGTATCAGAGCGAGACTGCTCTTCAAGGACTGGTCGCCTAAAGAGCATGCGCTAGAGGAGTAGAAGATCCATCGGAAGCATTAAGGAAGATAGAGTTGCTTAACGATGGATTGGGCTATGACATCAACATTCCACCCTTCTTCGACCGTGAAGATTTCATATATTAGAAAGGTAAGATGAAATATTTTCTAATGTGTAATATAGAAGATTGGTTTATCATTGTAGAGGGTTTCGAAGCTCCAAGGGGTAAGAAAGGTGGATTTCAAAAGTCCACATAACGATGGACCGAGGAGCAACTTCAAAAGTCCGAGACTAATGATAAGGTAGGAAAAATGTTGGTTAATTTAATACCTAATGATATTTTATCCAAGATGGGTGGTTATAAGGATGCAAGGGATTTATGAAACAATTTGATCAAGTTCCATGAAGAACCTTCACCGGTCTAAAGTAAGGATGATGACAAACCCGAAGAAGAATCAAGTTCACTATCTCAAGAGCCCGAGAAGTCGGAAGTTGAGAAATTCTCAACATCCGAGGAAGAAGAGGTCTTGGAAGTCTCCACCTCTAGGATTGAGGGGGAGGAGAGAAAATCGACATCGGAACAAGAGGAAGCCTTTACCTCCGGAAGAAATGAAGAATCCGACTAAGCTTTCCCTATAACCGAGCTAGGTAACTCAAATACAAGTGTTAAAAATAAAAATCACATAACATGCTTTGAGTATAGGGAACAAGGGCACTACAAGAGGACGTGCCCAAAAAGAATCAAGAAGACGACTCAAGCACCTAAGGCCAAAGCGAAGACCAAGGAGATCGGAGTCTAAATTTGCAAGAGCAAGGAGCACAGAGTGTGCTTTCGGTGCCAACAAAAGGGTCATTATCGAAGCCAATGTCCGAGGGGGAGTCATCATAGGAAGGATATGAGAGGAGCTTCACATATAGGGGGAGCTAAGGCAAACCCTAAGGTATATTTTAATAATGCCCTTTCTTTATGTAATGATAAGAAGCATACTAATAGTATATCAAATTTCAATGCACTTGCATTTTATCATAAAAATCATGCTAGTAGTAAGCCTAACGATTAATTTAGAAATAAATATTTTTGTTTAGGTACTAAATCTTATGAATTTAGGGTTAAGGATAAGTCAACACTTAAGGAGAACCCTAGAGATAACCATGATAAGAACAATCTAGGCATTAATCCTAAGAAAGATAAACACATGCCTAGAAAGAGAAAGAAATTTGCTCAAAGAAAGAATGAAAATTCAAAGATTGGGAAATTGAAAAAGGGAAATCAAGTTTTGAGGTGAAAACTTGAAAAATTGAAAAATGTCCTTAATAAGATGATAAATTCAATTAAAGGGTCTAATGGTCAAAATTTAGGGTTTAGGAAGCAAGATGCATCTATGGACAAGAAAGGTTTGGATCATAAGCCTAAGTCCAAGATAGATAAGCCTACCTACCATTGTGTTCCATATAGCTATGATATTAGCTCTAGGACTAGGAATGTCAAAGTCACAAGGAAAGCCATCCATAGAGTTGACCGTGACAAGAGTCAAGTGACTAGGGTTTCAAAGAAGCCTAGGAAAGTCATTAACAAGGTTACAAGGGAAGTTATCCCTAGAGTTAATATAGAAGAGACCAAATGACCAAGACTTCTAAGTCTAGGAGGGTCATTAGGAAGGTAAAGTTATCCCTAGTAAATATAAGAAGCTCAACTTAGTTTTGGGTTCCTAAGAGCGTGATTCCTTCACGCTAGATGGATTTTGGGTGTTGTCAACCTTGAATGGATGGTAGTTAACCTAACCGTGGTAGAGTTGACACTTTAGAACATTTTCAAAGTAATGTGATATCTTGGAAATGAGATAAGAAATTGATCAAAATCGGCACAATTAGATTAGATGTATGGTGTGCCAAAATTTAGATTTTTGGCACACTTGGGAGATTGATTCATTATAACAAATTGGATATAATTCTAGAAAATGACAATTTGATTTAAAACTTAGGTATTCTATATCTTTGTATTTATATATTTGCCATGCTTTGTTTGTCATATGCCATGTCATGATATCATGTTTCATATGATTATCTAAAATGTCATGATAGTACTTAGATTTTTATTATTATGCTATGATATCATGCATAATTGACAATGTTTTAAATTATGCAAATTATTTATGCCATGATCATAATTCATGTATTAGGATTATAAAAATTGAATTTAAGGATAAATGACATTATTTTATATCCTAGATAAAAGAATCAAATGGATATGTCTAGATATAGTGTATGGACTCTTAGATTTAGGGAAGAACAAAATCCACATCTCACAAAACCCATAGGATGACATGTGTGTGTATTAATACATCCTAGACACACGTGAGATGTTAGGAAAATGAGTTAGGTTCATGTACTCACATAGTATATTTATATGAACTCAAACTCATAATATAACATGAAGAAATCATAAGGAAAGCTAATGTACAAGTCATGCACATCTAACCCATAGACGATGATTGAAATTAAGGTTTTGAAAACTATTTTAAAATCATTTTGAAAAACTTTAGTAAATCCCATTTTTTGATAGCAATCACCATTGAGAATATTGAATCAAAGTTAGGCAAAATATTAAAGGTTTCAATACTTTTTGAACTTTGTATCATTTTTTCAAAATAATAGGTATTTTCATATAAAATTATTTTTTATCCATTGTATATGACATAAGTAATGTACGTATGCAATTTTAAGATTTTTCGAAAAACGTATATTTATTTATGTATTTTCAAATCTCATTTCTGAAAGTCTGATTTCTTAAAATCGACTAAATGAAGTTCGCATGTAGGCAATGATCGTGGTAGTGATACTGATTGATTTGACATACGATCACGATGTCGATTTTGGCTGGACAAGGGTTGTTTAGCTATTCATCAACACCTCTATGTACCATAACTACTCCTAACCCTATGCTATATTTAGAGAAGCATTGGAAGGGGAAAATGTTCATTGAAAATGAATAAGAGAGTTGATTAGGGTGAAGAATCAAATTTTAAGGGAGGTTAAAGTTCAAGTTTGAACTTTTATCCTTATTTTTTATGGTTTAGATTTCCTATAGGCATAGAAACTCTCCAAGGACATTGTTGGTGTAATGGTCAAGGAGGAGAGCCTTTAGGGGGAGGTTGTCCATCAATGGATAATGAATGTTTTTTGTGGGGGAGTATGAAGGATTGCCTCTCATTTAGTGATAAGGGTTTTATCACTAAGAAGAGTGAAGACTCATTGGTAGATGAGACATTGAAAACCTTGATAGACTTTTTGATGCATACCAAAGGGAGAGAAATGAGGGTTTAAGTTAGGTAATCCTTCATTATGCTTTGACATAAGAAGAGTCGAGTTAGGCTTATGGGATAGTCGAACTCAGAGATATTGTCACCTAACTTAAAAGTATTGTCAAACATTGAAAAGGGGAAGATTGTTGGTGTAATTAACCCTGGTCACGATTGACCAGACTCGAGTGGAACTTGAGTAGGTTTTGATGTTTGACAATGGTTTGACAATATAGTTTGACCATATAACTAGTGGATGATTGAGATATCAAAGGTCAAATAGGGGAGATTGTGAGGAGGAGATTGTTGGAGCAATCGGCCTCAGGTCAAAGGTTGACTAAGCTCGAGTGAGATTCGAGTGGAAGTCCAAGAGTGGAGTCTTGGTAATGGAGAAGTCCAAGTTTGGAGACTTAGCAAGAAAAAGTCCAAGAATGGATTCTTGGCAATGGAGAAGTCCAAGTATGGATACTTGGTAAGGAAAAGTTCAAAGGTGGAGTCTTGGAAAGGGAAAAGTCCAATGATAGAGTCTTGACAAGGAAAAGTCCAAGTATGGATACTTGGCAAAGGAAAAGTCCAAGGGTATAGTCTTGGTCGTATAAGTCTAAGGGTGTAGTCTTGGCGGCTAAAGTCTAAGTATTGAGGCTTGACAATAGAGAAGTCTCGGAGGCACGACCTCTTGGCAAAGGTAGACCCATTAGCATGATAAGGCCGACGAAAGCACTTGAATGCTAGTGCCAAGGGTGAGGAGTCGTGAACTCGAACCAAGGGCTTGAGGCTGATGGAAGTGGTTTGAAGGCTAAGGTCTAGGCTAAGGGTACCCGATGACATGATGAAACCGATGGAAGCACCGAAAGGGTAGTGTGAGTCGTGGAGGACTTGGATGGACCTTGAGAGCGTGAGGCTAATAGAGGAGGCTTGAAGGTTTAGGTTTAGACCTAAGGTAAGTATCAAGTATGAGGGGATCATACTTGGGTTAAACCTCAGTTTTAAAGTTTACCATTTGACTGGTGATATTGACCCGTCGACTGATCGAGTGCACGACACTCGGGAGACTTGGTTGACTCGGGAAGTTGACTGGGGTTATGACCCAATCGACTTGTCGAGTAGTCGATTGAGGCTCGATCGCCGACCGCGGCTCGCAATGATCGCGGCTCGCACGATTGATTATCGACCGATCGCTAGTGATGAGCAGTCAACTGACCTTAAGTGGATAAGACATAGAATGTCTCGTAGTCGACTGTTGGCTTATGGCAGTCGACTGGTGGTTATGACAGTCGACTGCTAGGTAAGGGTAGTCTATTGGTCGGGCAGAATCCGACGTGGATTAGTTCGTTGTGAGAACGGATAGGTAAGCAGTCGATTGGTGGGTAAGGCCAGTTGACGGCCAGGCGAAAATCAACCCGAGCTACAACTTTATGAGGAGACTTCGTGAAGAGGAGAAGAAGCCGGTTCTTGGAGCTCTTGGAGAGGAATTGCTGCATTCCGGGTCTTCAAAAGTCTCTCAAAACAATCAAAAGCAAAGCGATCAAAAACTCTCATTTGTAAAGTGTTTTTCACTTGTTCTTGTATTTGCTTTTGTATTTGTTGTATTTGGTTGTTGTAATTCATATTGTAAGGGGTTTCTCCACCTCCGGTGTGTTGCCGAGAAAGAGACAAGATATTAAAGTTTGGCCGTGGAGTAGGTACTAGGGTTCTGAACAACGTAAAATACTTGTGTAGTGATTGTGTTGTATTTTACTTATTTTGTATTTGTATTCTGCTGCGCTAACGCTTTGTAGACAAGCACGAACACGATCGAAGCACGAAATCTAAGAAATGCTATTCACCCTCCCTCTAACGCACCAAACGGGTCCCCAACAGTAGATAGGACAAGTAACTATCTAGCTATAGATTGCATGCGAATCCAGCTACCACGAACTCTGAGTGGGCAGTCTAAGTGTATAACAATCACTTTCTGTGTGAAGACTCGCTCCACCACCAATGGGAGCAATCCTTGTGCAAAAGGTTGGAACCGCCAACCTAGTGGCCCCCTCGCCTCGACCCCCTAGGATTTGAGAGGGAGTAAATCACTGGAGGGCTATGCCCATGGACGCGATTGGTAAGGCAATGGGTGGCTATCTGAGACCGGGGTAGGGTTTTAGACTGCCTCTAGAATCGACCCTTGTTCATTATGCAAGTGTACCCATTGACTTACCAATGCGCCGCACCCATGGGGGCCCAATGGGATCAATCGTGCTACTGTGCATGGGAACATTGGCCGACAAAATGTATATAATGCAATGACAAGCAAGTAAATAATCACATCCATAGGTGTAAACCATCTCTATGCAATAGTAAAACGATCCTATCCAAAAGTATGAGTTGTCATAGTATATAACAACAAACAAATATATATGATATTAAATAACATAGATAACGAGATTGTATAGATATCAAGTAGATCACATCTAAGATCAAGTAATTAAGTATCAAACTCAAATACAATAAAGAGCAAAGAGCAGAGTTAATAATTGAATTAACCGTATAATCAAAACTCATACACTAAAGTCAAAGAACTATAGAAGTTAAAGGAAGAATTACCCACTTGATTTGTAGAACGTGCTGACTGTATTCAGTCTGAGAGTCTACCTCAAATTAGAATTATGCAAATATAGAATATGAAGCATAACTAAATTCCATCGTAAATCTAGTAATAGAATCAACTCGATTTATTAATCTATTAATTAATCTATTCTTTTCAATGGATTTATTAATTAATCAAATTAATAAATTTCCTACTAATCGCTATTAATCAATTAATTGAACTAGTTAGTTACCTAAGTAGCATCATCATCCCATTTAACTTTAACTAATCATTCTCATTAATGATTTTGATTAATTAATCTATCTACTTAATTAAGGTTTTAAAAGCCGATTCGTTTCGCTCGAAACGGACGAAACATTTCGTTCCGACGTGGGATCGAAACGAAACACCTCGTGAGATTTCGCGCGACAGATAGAAGTGTACCTGGAAGACGCAAAGCAGCGGCGGCGACGACAGAGCAGCGGCGACGACTCGGCGACGAGGTAGGTATGATGCAGAGGCGGCGATCGCGGGATCGCGATCGCGTTCCCCGCGCGATCGCAATCGCGCGATCGATCCGCGATCCGACATTAATTAAAAATTAAATTTATATAATTAACTAATATAGATATTATAATATAATTATAATTAAAAAATTATTAATTAAAATTTTATATATAATATAAATTAATTAAATCGTAAATTTAATTAAATAAATTATTAATTAATTTATATTATCGAAACAATATCGACACGCACGATACGATATCGAAACCGTATCGTTCCGGTCACTGACCGAAATCTCGGTACGGCTTGGCATTTAAAATCTTGACTTAATAATCAAGTAATTAACTCATTAATTAATGTGTCAATTAATCAAGTCATTAAATATTAACCACATCTCATTCACTGCCATTACCTCCCCTTCCTTGGCGCAGTGGGGTCACGGCGAAGACAGCTGATGGCGACATTGGAGGCAGGCAGTGGTGGAGAGGTTGTTGGGTGCAGGAAAGAGAGGGGCAACAGAGATGTTACTCGCGTATGCTAATGGCGACATCTGGAAGTCGACGACCGACGAGGCAGGCAGTCGACGGAGATGCTACTCGCGGTGGTAGATGGCGACATCGGGAGGCAGGTGGCCGACAAGGCAAGCAACCCGTGGAGATGCTGTTGGGCGATGTGAGGAGAGGGGCAAACGACGTGGAGATCCAAATTGTGGCTTCCTCGAGCAATTTTGATGGCCAACTCGAACCAAAAGAAGGGCAAGATGGAGAGGGGCCAACGACGGAGAGGAGATGGGCACGGGAAGGAGAGGGGCAGCGATGGAGAGGAGATAGTTACGAGAAGAAGAGACGTGGAGAAATGAAATCTAGGGTTTCATATTTAAATCATATGTTAATTGAATCCATCAACTTCCAACTTAATTGATAGTCTAAACAGAATAATAGATTTATTCCCTTAAAATGTTATAAAATTTGGTTTAAATTCTGAAAAATTCTTGAGAAATTCTAGATAATTTCTTAATTAACAATTATTATTTTATTATTATTCTGGCATAAAACAATTAAGTTAGATCTATTTAGTTATTTAATCTTATTCTTTCCGAATATTTAAATATGTCCTATATATATACATTTATATTTATTTAATTGTCGTATTTAACAACAAATGCATAGTCCAAAAGGTCAAAGGCTGCTTGTATAGGTAGGTCCGTTCAACGAGGAAAGAGAGGGTTGTCTCCCACCGGCAAATGGGAATGGGGTTGGGCACAAGGTGTGTGTACCAAGTAAAAGGTAGGTGATTTTATTTAAACTCGATCATGGTTCAGAACTGGCGGTTCAACGGTTTAGAATCCATGATTCAGAAAATCTTAATCCTTAATCTTAACCTTCAAAGACGGTTATGATTCATGATTTAAAACTTTCTCTTACGGTTCAGTTGCAGTTCATGACGATTCAAAATTATTATTTATATTTTATTTTTTAAAAATTATTGAAAAATTTATAAATGTGAAAAATAAAAAATAAAAAAATGTGAACTTATTTAAGTTGTCTATCTAATCACTTAGGGTATAAGGGAATTAAAACCATGTAGTTTGTTAGATTCTTCCGTATTAAAATTTTCTACTTCGTCATCTAAAAGTTGTATTTGTTTTATTCTTTTTGTAATTCTGTTCGATCATTAAGTAGTGTTTGAGCTTTCAAAAAGTCGGGAGCTAAAGTAGATTAAGAATATTATACTAAACTCTAAACTATCTCTATTTTTTATACTAATTATTTTTTTATCTAGCATTAACATTATTACATTTTAGTGTGAGCAACGGTAAAGTTATCGCCGTGTGACCCGGAGGACATGAATTTAAGTTACGAAAATAACCTCTTGTAAAGCAGGATAAGATTGCGTACAATAGACACTTTTCCGAGACCTCGCATTATCTTTTGATTAATTTTATATATTCTATAATAATCTTCACTATATATATATATATAATTTTATTATTAAATAAATTATAGCCCTTTTGTAAATTTATTATTTATTATTGGTTGTATCGTATAAATCAAATAGTCTCTATAATAATAAATAAGACCACTAAATAACCTATTGAGAGAGTTAAATGAGATTAACTTTAATAACTTAAAGGTAGAATAGTTCCACATTAGAAAATTCAAGGCAAACAAGTTAAAAAATTGATTTAAATAGATCAATAGAATAGTCGCACATTGAAAAATTTAAAACAAATGAGTCAATTTATATTAAACCACATTATTAAAAATCGTTAAAATATTGCAAATATTATTAACTAAAATACTATTGTTGAAAAAATAAAATAAAATTAAAAATAAAATTTTTTAAAATAAAATCAATGGTTAACTGAGGGCTTGAACCTTAATCAACCTGTTTAGGGATAGGTCGGTTATAGGTTGGGCTCGTTAAATCAGGCCAATAGGTAATCAATCCATTGATCCAGTTTAAGTTTCGAGTCGGGTCTAGCTCTGACTCGGCCTGTGGGCAAGTCTAGAGTGATTGCTGATTAACAAATGAGGGAGAGAAATCAGCAATGGGAGATGTGGTGCTTTGGATGAGGGGTAGCGCAAAGGAAGTTTAGGGGTGGAGACAATAGATGGGAAGCTAAGGAGGTGGCCATGGTCGTGAACAACTGAAATTCAATTCCTTCTTTGTAGCAAAAAAGTAATAATGCTCACCCCGAGCACCCCTCTAGACCGACCTCATAACACTTGAAGAGGAGTAAATCACGGTGAGCAAGTGATCTCCTAGGTGAGAGGATATTTTCTCCCTTGGAGAATTAACCCGATCGGAGATCGACCCTTGCTTATTGTAGCAAGGGTGTTTTTATCCTTTTTTTAATAAAAAAGACTTTTAAGGAAAGGGTAAATATGAAAAATAATGGATGGAGCTACAAGGAAGGAATCGAACCTTGTGCCTCTTACATTTGAAGTGAGCTCTCTACCACATGAGCTACACTGCCTTTGCTCTATGCAAAGAATACCTTTAAGCATGGGTTGATTATTGATTTTTTCAACCTATTAACTATCTTTTTGGTGCATCTTTTTTATTTATGTTAAAGAGGGAAAAGATAAAAGGTTTATGTTGAAAATCTTAGGGGGCGTTTGGTTCGCAGAGAATTTTATGTTTTCTGTTTTCATTCTCTCTTTTTCCAGAAAATAGAAAACGAGTTTTTTTTGTTTTCCAGTTTTCCAGAAAATGCTCTTTTATTTTTTGGAAAACGAAAATGGAAACAGAAAACGATTATTTCTCATTTTCCAGTTTTCCAGAAAATGCTCCTTTATTTTATGGAAAATGGAGATAGAAAACGCGAACCAAACGCGTTTTTTCATTTTCGCAGAAAATGAAAATGAAAAACGGAGAAGAAAATAGATACCAAACGCCCTCTTATTTTCCTCTACTAGAAACCTCTTATAGGAGCTTAAGCGTAATGGGAGCTTTTATATCCCATTTTATTTGTTAATTTTCCTAACTCAAAATGAATTTCTAAACTAAAAAACTAGGAGATTGTCAATGTATCGTGCCCTAGGTGGTCGGGTTTAACTTTGGGTTTTAATATATAAGCAAAGGATTTAAGTTAGATCTTGCAGACATGTTGAATTTGTGTGTTTAACTTGTGTGGGAACTTGACATGACACACATAGAGGTCTTCACTCGACGAGGTCGAGTGAAGATGAGGACTTGGCGTGGCTAAGGCAACACGCACAATGACTTAGAGGTTTCATGTACTTTGGAAAAGATTGTATGAGACATCGAAGAGACCATAGTACGAGAAATATTGAATTGGTGTTAGAATAGCTTGTGAATCTTTACATAGCAAGGCTAAGTTTATTGAGTGAACCGTGTGGACTAGTGAATTGAATCAATTAAGCAGTCGATTCTTGCTTGGTGGCTCACAAACAAAATGTTTCTTCTTAAACTTTAGTTCACTGTCAATTAGTAAATTGAGTTGATTAGGTAGTTGAGTTGATTAGGTAGTTGACTTAGCATAACACCTCATGAACATAATGTTTTTGTTTGAAGTCTAGTTGACCAGTCGATTGATGATTTAGCGAGAAAGCCAGAAGTAGCTATTGATTTGGCATGTTAGATTTGCAACTATTAGATGAGCTAGGGTCTATAGTGAATTAGTCGACTATTGGTGGAGTAATGGTTGGCAAACTGCAGGTGAAAGTGATTAGGAATATGTCAACTAATGGTGGATCCAATGTGCCAAGCGAAAGTTTGATTGATGGTGGATCCAGTTAATAGAGCATGAGAAAATAAGACTAAAAAAGTTTGAAAGATAGAAAAGGAGATTAAAAAGAGCATATGAAGACTAGAAAATATATTGATTGTATAATCTTTGAAGCCTTTCTATTGTATCAATAGCCTAGATCTTCTTGCTTTTCTTATTGTAAATCTTTCTAAGGAGATGGTTGTTGTAAGAGCTTCTCTTATCCATTTCTACAAGATATCCGAGAAGGAGAAAATTAGTGAATTTTTAGGAGTGAGTCATCCATGAGTCATGTTGTGAAGTAGTAATGAGGGTTTCAAACATTGTTATATCGATTTATTAGCATTGTTTATGTTTTCTACTATGTTAATCTTATCTTTATTTGGTTGACCTTGCTAATGTTATAGCAAGAGTATAAGTTCAATTTAAGAACAAGTTAGCAGCACAAGTATTTGGAGAAATATATAACAATTCAAATGTGATATAGGGTCAGATGATATTAACTTTTAAAATGGTGGCTAAGAGCATACTTGATGAGTTAAAAGGGTATGCACCACCAAGTACATATTCTCAGCGGTGTAACAAAAAAGTATATGAGAAAATAAAAGGAGAATGAAAGAAAAATGAATGACCTATAAAATATTATACATTTATAAGAACGAAGAAAACTTAAAACGTACTAGTAGCCAAGAAAGAGACAAAGAAAGGGTGAGTGAAGTCAATAATGGAACTTTCGAAGGCTTATATCGACAGTTGGATAAAAAAAAGGAAAGGGGCGTCTATGGAATAACGAAGCAAGAGAGAGGAAGACAAAAGATCTTACTTAAATAAGATGCATTAAAGATGAATACAATAGGGTACTAATGAATGGTGACGAAATAAAAGAGTGATGGAAGAAGTATTTTCATTGACTTTTTAATGAAGGTTTAGATGACCAATTTAAGTAATTTTAGTAGGTCTGAGAAGTATAAAATTTTTAATTTTGATTGTAGAATTCAAACTTCAAAAGTAAAATAGATTTTAAATGGGTTACAAAATGGAAAAGTGATTAGATCAGATGTTCTGATAGATGTATGGCAATGTCAAGGGAAGTAGGATATCGAATGACTTACGAAATTATTCAATTTGATAAAAAGGGCAGTTCGGTGTACGAAGCTCCCACCATGTGGGGTCCCAAGGAAGGATCCTTTGTACACTGTCTTACCTTGCTTTGCAAGAGGCTATTTCCAGGATTCGAACTCATGACCTCTAGATCACAAGACAATAACTTTACCGTTACGTCGAGACTCCCCTTTAATCTGATATTGAAAAAAAAAAAGTTTAATCAGTGGAGAGGTAAGTATTCTAATTCTTTATATAAAAACAAAGAAGACATACAAAATTGTGCGAATTATAGGGACATTAAGCTAATGAGTCGTATCATGAAATTTTATGAAAGAATGATAGAAAAAAAGACAAGGTGATACTTTGACTCGTGCATGAAAGGTCAACAAGGTATACATTTCTAGACAACTAATTGAAAAGTATTGAGAAAAGAAGTAAGACTTGTATATGTTATTCGTTGACCTAGAAAAAACATATTACAAAGACTCAAGGAAAATTGTGGAGATTTCTAGAAAAGAAAAAGTCTTAGTGTAGTGTATATTGAAATAATTAAGGGTATGTATGAGGATGTAATGACAATAGTGAAGACTCTAGGCAGATTCGTCGAAGTGTTTCCTATAAAAATAGAGTTATATCAAGGATCAACTCTAAATCTTTATCTTTGTACACTAATTATGGATTAGCTTAGTGGACATATCCAAGTTACTATAGTACATATTATTTGCAGATAATATTGTCTTAATAGATGAGATACGTGAATGAGTAAATGCTAAACTTGAATTTTGACAGGAAATACTAGAAGTGAAATAATTTAGGCTTAGTAAAAATAGAATATATAGAATTCAAGTTTAACAATATTAGATTTAGTAAGACTATTGTTAAGATAGAAGATGATAAGTTCCCTATAACTTAGAAATTTAAGTATTTAGGATTGTTTTGTAAAGGGGTGGAGGTGTTAAGAGAGATGTCTTACATAAAATATAAGTAGGATAGTTGAAATGGAGGAAAACGTCAAGTGTCATTTGTGATCGTAAAATACCTCTAAAATTTAGAGTGAAGTTCTGCAAAATTGCAGTTAGACCTATTATGTTTTATGTAGTTAAATGTTGGACTATTAGTCGAGTACATGAGTAGACGATGACAATTGTAGAGATAAAGATATTAAGGTGAATGTGCAGACATACAAGAATAAACAAGATAAAGAATGAAAATATTAGAGAGAGTTGGGGTCCTATTGAGGGAAAACAATGAGAGACATTTAAGATGGTACGAATTTATACTTAGATGATTAACAAATGCTCTAATTAGGCCACGTGAAACTATGACAAATACGTAGATTAAAGGAGAAAGAGAAACCAAAGAAAACTTGATTAGCAGTCATAAAATCGAATCAAATTTATTTAAATATAGATGATGATATAGTAGGGGATATAGCCTAATGATATCGGAGGATCTATATAGCTCATTCTATCTAGCGGGATAAGACTTCTTGTTGTTTTTCTTTTCTCTCATTGTTCATCCAGAGTAGATATGGACTAACTTATTGTGTTCGACATCGTGTAAGACTCCTTGTGTATTTATTGGTGTGATTTACTGTGAGTTTACTTTAGACTAAGAAACAAAATGGAATGAAACATGTATTCTTTTGCAAAACAACTTCCTTACGCTCAATCGCTACGTGCTAACACTAAATTTAATAGATAGCCATTGTGTATGTTCTCATGGGAAAAGTTACTTCGGATATTCTTATAGGTAATACATCATATTACAATTAAGCAATCTAGTGTTAGCTTTTAAATCCCTAGCACTTCTCAATAACTAGCTCAAAGATATTATGAAAACCAAGGTTCAAAATCTTGAGCCGTTTAGAATTTTCCGGTCTTTGACTAGAGCAATATTGTTTTTGTTATTGTGTTGATGTTTCGATGCATGGTTCCGGTAATGGATTGGAGTTAAAAAAGGAAAGAGACAAAGCATTGGAATGAGGCATTGTCTGCTTCAACACTTTTTTACATCTTGTACAGTACTGAACAAAACGATTGAAACATATCATTTCGATAAATTAACAAAATTCGATACTATTCACTACGGACAATGTCTCTTTTTGTTTCATCTCCTTCTTTTTTCAACCTTACCATGCATCAGAGCATTAGCATCATACTGGAATAGGATTTTTTTCATCAAAGTTTGAAACTACGACACAATTTTAGATTTTGATCGGAATGATACGTTTCGATCATTTCAACTGACACGGTACAAGATTTCCATCGTAACTATGACACAATTTGAGATTTTGACTGGAATGATACGTTTCGATCGTTTCAACTGACACGGTACAAGATTTCAAACTACGATGGAAACTCATCTTCCTAGAGCATATTTTAGGTAAAATTCTCCAGGTTGCCTCTAAATGATCATAGCATGGAGCCTCAAGAACTTAACTGATTGTGCTCACTTCAATGATATGTCTTGCATTCTAACTGTATGGCAGTTTAGTATCTTAGCCAATCCTAGATACTTTCTTCAATCACTTAAAGGGTCTTGTCTTGACATTAGTTTACCAATCAAATTCATGGCATATAAATTGGCTTATCTCCAAACTTATCTCCCGACTGGCTTCACAAGAGAGGTATGATGAAATAAGTGATCAAGACACTTTGGACCATACAGGCTTGACACCGGAGTGTCAACAGTTACAACTCTTGAACCAAGAGAAGTCAAAGCCATCAAATTTCTCTCTCTCGTAAGCTAAGCCGCAAGTCTTGGAAATAATAAACTATTAGTATAACATTAATTATGAGTAGTTTGAAGGTAATGTAATGATTTTTGCTATATATATCAGTATTTGATACAAGAAGAAGGGGAAGGTAATATTTCTAAAGAAAGCATATTGAGATTCTTCTCAACTCTTCCTCTCTTTGGGGATTGCTAGAGTGGTGAATTTCTTGACTGGCTTCACACGGTTGAACGTGTTTTTGAATATCAGAATGTCCCTGAATATTTGAAAGTAAAACTAATTGTGTTAAAGTTAAAGAAGCGTGCTCTTTATGGTGGGAGAATCTCAAAAGGCAACGAAGTCGAGAAGGAAGAAGCAAGATCGTGGCATGGGAAAAGATGAAGAAGGAACTTAAGAGAAAATATCTACCTGATAATTATAGGCAAGATGTTTTCCTTAAATTTCACAACTTCAGCCAGAGAGGGTTGTCCGTGGAAGAATACACTGTAGAATTTGATCTTTTGATGAAATGTGATATTACTGTAGCATGATACCTCGGTGGACTCAAGGCTGAGATCACTAATATTGTGCAGTTACCACCTTATTGGAGTTACAATGATGTTTGTAAACTTGCTCTTAAAGTCGAAAAATAACAAAAGGAGCCACAGGGGCATAATCCTCGACCTTATAACCAAGGTTAGGCCCCAACACCCGCTCCTTCAACCCAACCGATGGCCCCTTCAAAGGGAGAAGATAGATCTAGCTCAAAGCGACCGAACTTATCTTATGCTGGGAATTCTCGCCGGTGCTTTAAGTATCAAGGTTATGGCCATATTGCTTCTGAAGAGGAAAGTGACAATGAGTTAAATGAAAATTTATTTGATGCTCGGGAACATTCACCAGAAAGGGATGAAATTATTTATGAAAGTAGTGGAGAATCCTTGATGCTTCGAAAAAGTTTAAGTGGCCATCCAGTAGAAGAAAACAATAATTGGCTCCGGAAGAATATTTTCCGAACTAAATGCACGTCTCACGGCAAGGTGTGTGATGTGATAATTGATGGTGGGAGTTTTGAAAATGTGGTGTCAACAAAAATGGTAGATAAGTTGAAGTTAAAGACGGAGAATCATCCTCGCCCCAATAAACTCTCTTGGCTTCGAAAAGAGTACGAGGAATTACAAGACAAGTGGAGGATCTCTTGGATAAAGGATTAGTGAAAGAAAGTAAGAGTCCGTGTACGGTACCCACTCTACTTGTTCTAAAGAAGGATGGTTCCTGGCGAATGTGTGTGGATCGCAGGGCAATAAATAAAATCACAATTGATTATCGTTTTCCTATTCCTCGATTAGATGATCTTCTCGACCAACTCTATGGAGCAACAATATTTTCAAAGATCGATCTTTGAAGAGGTTATCACTAGATTTGAATGAGACTCGGAGATGAATGGAAAACGACATTCAAGACACGAGATGACCTTTATGAATGGATGGTTATGCCGTTCGGTCTTTCCAATGCCCCAAGCACCTTCATGTGCTTGATGAATCATGTCTTCCAGCATTTAATTAGCAAAAGTGTAGTAGTTTATTTTGATGACATCCTCATCTACAGTAAGAGCAAAAAGCAACATTTACAGCATGAAGTTTTCAGCACTCTAAGAGAACAAAAATTATACGCTAATTTGAAGAAGTGTAGATTTTTCACTGATAAGTTATTCTTGGGTTATATTGTTTCCAGAGATGGAATAAAAATGGATTCAAGCAAAGTAGAATCCATCTTGAATTGACCTTCACCAAAAACGATCCAAGAAGTCCAAAGTTTCCATGGTTTTGCCTCTTTTTATCGATGCTTCATCAAAGGTTTCAACTCGATAGTTGCCCCCATTACAGAATGTTTAAAGGGAAGCAATTTAAAATCGACAAATGATGCACAAAAGAGCTTTGACCTTCTCAAATGTAAGGTAACTAGGGCTCATATCCTAGCTCTTCCAGATTTTGATAAAATTTTTTAGGTCGAATGTGATGCTTCCGATATGGGAATCGGAGGAGTGCTAAGGCAAGAAGGAAAAACAATTGCTTTCTTTAGTGAAAAATTGAATGAATATCGAAGGAACTATTCAACTTATGATAAGGAATTTTATGCCATATGTCAAACCTTGCATCATTGGAGTCAATATTTGATCCCCAGGCCATTTGTTCTTCATTCTGATCATGAAGCTTTGAAGTATATTAACAGCTAGCAAAAACTGAGTAAGCGACATACTACTTGGTTTGAATTTCTTCAATCTTATAGTTTCACTATTAAGCACAAATCTGGTTCTCAGAATATCATGGCAGATGCATTAAGCAGAAAACACTCCTTATTAACACAAATGGAAGTCAAAATAGTGGGATTTGAGGTACTCAAGGAACTCTATGAAAATGATCATTTCTTCGGAAATATCTGGCAGAAGAGTGGGCATGGGAGTCATGAGAAATTTCTAAATTATGATGGATTTCTTTTCAAGTCTAATCGATTATGTGTTCCTCAATGTTCTTTAAAGGAGTCCATAATTCATGAAGCACACTCCGGCAGTTTAGGACATTTTGGAAGAGACAAAACAAGTGCCTTGGTTCAAGAAAAATTTTATTGGCTAAAATTAGAGCGAGAAGTCAGAAAATATGTGGAGCGTTGCAACATTTGTCATATTGTCAAAGCCACAAACAAAATACTGGTTTGTATAGTCCACTACTAGTTGCTGTTGCACTATGGAATGATGTTAGTCTGGACTTCGTCACTGGTTTGGCAAAAACTCAATGGAACAAAGATGCTATTATGGTAGTAGTTGATCGATTTTAAAAAATGACTCATTTTATTCCCTGCAACAAAACCAACGATGCTGCCTATATTGCTGAAATTTATTTTTGCGAGATTGTAAAACTACATGGAATTCCTAAATCTATAGTCTCATATCGTGATTCAAAATTTTTAAGCCATTTTTAGTGCACGCTTTGGAGGAAGATGGGACTGAACTGTGTTTTAGCTTATCTTATCACCCTCAAACAGACGGTCAAACCGAAGTTGTGAATCGAAGCTTGGGCAATCTTTTAAGGAGTTATGTGGGGAAAAACATACGACAATGGGATATGATTTTGGCTCAAATTGAATTTGCTTATAATCAATCTACCAACCAAACTACAGGGAAAAGTCCATTTGAAGTTGTCTATGGCAAAAATCCATTAAGCCTTTTGGACTTAACCCCACATCCTACTGCAAATCAATTTAGTAGTGATGTCGAAGTGAGAGCTAAATTCATAAAGATGATGCATGAACAAGTTCGGGACAAAATACTACAACAAAATGAAAAGTACATGAAGACGATCAATAAGCATCGCAAACATGCGGAATTCAAGGAAGGCGATTTAGTCTGAGTTCATCTTAGCAAAGAACGATTCCCACTAGAAAAATTTGGCAAATTTCATCCCAAAGCTGATGGGCCTTTCAAAGTTCTTCAAAGAATTGGCAAAAATGCATACAAGATCGAGCTACCTTCTAGGTACAATGTTTTCAACACTTTCAATGTCTCCGACCTTTCTTCATTTCATTGCAAGATAACGGCTTAGAATTGAGGGTCATTCTTTCCCAACCAGGGGCGAATGACATCAGAGCGTCAACAGTCACAACTCTTGAACCAAGAGAAGTCAAAGCCATCAAATTTCTCTCTCTCATAAGCTAAGCCGCAAGTCTTGGAAATAATAAACCATTAGTATAACATTAATTATGAGTAGTTTGAAGGTTAATGTAATGATTTTTGCTATATATCTGTATTTGATACAAGAAGAAGGGGAAGGTAATATTTCTAAAAGATGCATATTGAGATTCTTCTCAACTCTTCCTCTCTTTGGGGATTCCTAGAGTGGTGAGTTCTCCAGACTCAGTATCTCGAGTTTTCTTGGTTATTTTTCAGGTGGTGTTTTTGTATCCTGAAGGAAAAGACTTGAGTGGTGAGCTACGTTTTTATTTGTTGACACATCTAAATTTGATCCGGTATCAAAGCTGAAGGAGGATATAATTGAAATTTCAAATCTTGCTCTAGCTAATTGCTACAGACCATACAGACTTTTTCATTTGCATGCTGGATCACTCTCATTGAACAACAACTCTTCGAGGTTACTCTTTGTATTCTTTTGTGAGATCATCGGGAGGAAGACATTCTTGATACCCATCCAGTGAAGAGACCACTGCAATATTCTTACCAAGGTGAGGAACAGTTGGATTGAAGCAATGTTAGTCAAAAGCCACAATAAAAAGGTGTTTGAGTTAGCCACTTGCAGATTTGAGGGCATATCCATTAAGCCATTAATTGAACCATTAGTTGACCCACAATCCTATAGGTGATGTCCTTATTGTATACTTATTTGCGAGTTATTGTGGGCATGCTAGAAGTAAGAGATGAGTTTCAATATGGTATTAGAAATTAATATTTTTATATTGTATCTTAAACCATAGGATATGTCGATCCCAAATAAAGATTTGATTGATTTTATTGTCCTATCTTAAACCATAGGATATATCTATTTTAGATGCAAGGGGGCCTCTTAAATAGACTTAGGAATAGAGTGTGAAAGTTAAAAAATAAATGAAGATAGCTTGGTGATAATGTAGCATAAGATAGGAAACAAAAAATGGAATAAGCAGTTGAACAATTATATCTTTCTGAGAGAAAAAGGAAGATTGAATCAGAGGTGGATGCAGAACAGGTGGGGGTGTTTGGCGAGCAACAGTCTTGTGGCCCTCTTCTATAGGTCCTCAATGGTGGAGGCTCTGGCGTTGGCAGTTTTGCAGAAGATAATGGAATGGGCAAAGCTGCAGAAACTGAAAGATACAAACTTAGAAGTAGATGAAGAGTAAAAAGAATAGTGGACTAGAGGATGGTGACGTTGATGTAGTAAAATCAGAAGAGTAGCAATAACCTGTCTGTTTCCAGTAGTTAGGAAAAGACATTTAATTGTTCTAGGTGATAATTTGTCACTATCAACAGATAAGAAATGAGTAAAACAACTATATCCAAATATTATAGGTGAAAAACATATATATAAGCTGAAATAAAGTAACAAAAGACAATCTTGGAGAACTAAAGAAGGCTAGAGCATTTGGTTCTGAAGCAGGAGAAATGCTTGTGACGAGCAATTGAGATGCAAACAAGAGCAACTATTGCAGAAATCATGAGTAGGAACAGTGGGCAATAGGATTGCAAATGTCAGTTCACGATCAGTTCATGAAGATTTTGTTCCACGACGTCAGTGGGATAGGAATCTGGTATCTCGCGACAAAAGAGGCCTTTTTACCATGTTGTAATGAAGACATCATTAGGCTTTGTTAGCCCAGATAATCTTTTCTGCCTATGTCGATCATTTATCAATATAAAATTATACTTTTCACCTTGTATTATGATATTTACTAGTTGCTTATAGGTTTTTCAATAAAATCTATAAGAGTGTGGATGTTTTCCATTGCCACTGTGCTTTCCCTAATTAGTTGTTTTCTCCATGGACGTTTTTTTCTTACGTGCAGGTAGTTCTTTTAAATAGACTGACTAAGCATTTATTACCTTATCTGAAGAATTCATTTGTCACATGATTACTTTTTTAGGTTGTTCTTGAAGGTCAATGGAATGAAGGCTTTCTAGCAATTGCTGCCATAGGTGCTACAAATGTTGGATCAATCAAAGTATGAAGTTGATTCTCCTCTCTTTGATTGTTACTCAGTCGTGTTGAAGTTTCTCTTATTGCATTTTATTGTAAACTTTGTCGGTTTTTTGCTTCTTTCCAACATGGATTTTATTTTAATTTTCTCACTCTTTCATTCCAGAAGAGAACATGAATAATAATTCCATAAACTCCTAGGTTCGCATACTTTGGGAGGACAAGGTCTTTAACTAGTGGACACAACATCCGAGAGAATGTTTTCATTTGGCTTGGGCGGATGCAAACTTGTCCAAGTTATTGAGACTCAAACCAATAGCATGATGCAGAAAATTAGCTACTTAAATCGTCCATCGCTTGATTAATTTTTCCATGGCAGATTTCTTGTATCTCTTAGCCGTGAAATCATGGTTGAGCTGCTCAAGTGGCTGCTTGATTGCAATTTCACAGTTAGCTTGGCTGTAATTTTTTGGCCAAACAGCTGGGAAAAGTTGGCTGCAAAATCACGACTGAGCTGATGAGTGGCTGCTCGACCTCAATTTTGTAGCCAGGTGACCATGAAATTATGGCTGAACTGGTCGAGCGACTGCTTGGTCATGATTTCATGATGTCTGCCTAGCTGCTGTCTCATGGCCGCTTGGTTGAGCAACTATCAGTTGGACAAAGGGTGAAGGAAGGTAAAGACGAAAAGGTGATGGGTATTTGGTAAATCAGTGTGTGATTAGGTAATTTAAAAACTAGGGTGCCCAATTTGACTATTTGGGAAATTTATGTTTGTGGTTCAATAATTTGTTGAAGCTAAAAGGAATTTCATTTGAACCTATGCAAGTATTTGTTTGTAATGGTAATTGGCAACGCCTTTATAGGAAAAAATACTAGCTAAAGCTACTTCCAATCATTTATGGTAAGAAGATCCTTTCCTTTTACAATTTACCTTTGCGGTTTCTTAAGTCTGCAGTTAATAAAATTTGTTCGTAACTTTTTTACTTCTTCTTTCCACGTTGGTCTTAAATCTTCTATAGCTCCTTATCGAACCAGAGTTGAGGACAAACCGGCCAATGGCAAAGGTGTTTCCATCAGGCTCACCAGATGAGCGAGTATATGACCCTCCAGGAGTCGGCTTGATGGTCAAGAAAGGGGAAGAGGTTTTCCTTCAGTAGTATAAAAATTCTAGTCTATTTTCCATATTTATCGACTTTTTTTCTTTGTTTTTTTTTTCATCTTTCAGATAGCAGTATTCAATATGGGTTCAACTGTGGTACTTGTTTTTCAAGCTCCAGTATCAGAATTATCAGAAAGCAACTGCATCTCGGATTTTAAGTTTTCTGTTGGGGTTGGAGACAGGATCAGGGTTGGAGAAGCTATTGGGAAGTGGGGAAATTCTCAGTGAGGTTCATCAGTACGCGCCTTAAAAGTCTCTTGGGCGCACCAGTTATATTTCTCTGGTATCATTTAATGTAATTTTTTGAGGGAAAATTAGAGTCGGAAGATCATTTGAAAGAAATTTTTAAATTTGCTCAAAGCTCCGTCCAAGCCCTTTCCAAAAAGTGCCGCATAAAAAAGGAAATAAGAACATTCAAAAATAGAGAAAAAAAAGGATTTTTTTTTAATGTATATATAATCTCATAGCCGTTTAAGATTATGACATTGCTTAGAAAAATTATATATATATATATATTTTACATGCAATTATTGTCTCGTCAAAATATGATTGAATGTTAAGATAAAATTTTAAAAAATAAGTATATGATTGTTTCGTCATAAATGTACGCTGGTAATAATCTAATTATATTTTAACATTTAATTTATTTTTTTAGAATTTACAACTGGATATGATGGTTGTATTTGTATTTGACTCCTTGATTTTGTGTACTTTGAATATTTATTTGGTTATGTTTTGAATTTTACCTTAATACTTTTGAGTATACATTATATTAAAAATAAAATAATAATGTATAATTAAGGGGTTCAGAGATTGAAACGCATGCTTGTGAGACTTAATGTTGCACCTTTAAAGTTAGAACGGTTTTGAGATTGACAAATGAGGTAAGACCATATAAGACATGGCTAAGGTTCTCATTTTGGCAAGATGACCTGAGCCTCTAATTTTCCATTTGAAAACCCCGTAATATTCAACTCGCAGTGCTCATCTCCTATCGTATCCCTCGCCAAGTGTGCACTCTAGTACACAGAGCTGTGTTGATTGGATAATTAAAGAAGAGGTGTTTCTAAGTTTTATACTCCCAATGGCAAAAGGGATAGGTTTTGCATGCAACATAAGTTTCTTAATTTGCCAGTGGCCATAAAACAAATTTGTATTTGGGCAAAATGTCTGACCTCTAAACTATTGTGGTCCAAGCTAGTTGTTGGCCTCTTGGTTCAAAGAAGTCATGCATCTGTAGTACCTCATCGAGCTAAGGCATACTAAGTGCTGAGCATGGATGTCGCCCGCTCCACTGTGTTGGCTCACTTTAAGATTGCATCTCGAATCTGCAATAGTCGCATAGCAAACAACAAATTTAATGCTTTCATTTGTCAAGCTTAAATATCAAATCCATTCAAATATGCATGGTGAATCTATTGTGTCAATAGTGTACCCTATTAAATGTGGAACCGTTGTATTAGCGGCCTCCGTTTGCCACATTAGTGTGCCCTACTAAATGCCCTACAAGGCTCTTGTCAATGGTGCTAAATCCAGAAATGCTAATCTTGCAACCCATAGCTCTCCTCCTTTGGAAGACATATAGTATTCTAAGAGATAGGAGAGTGCTTGGATGACCATATAAACACTCTACAAATAGAATATAGCTTGTGTATCACACCATTGGGAATTGGTAGGATAGAAAATCAAAATCACTCAACCCTATTCAAGACCATCTTGACTAGCTCAAGCTTACTGAGACAAGAGAGAGTATGCCTTAACCAGGAAATAAGTCAAGCGATGAGTGAGTTAATCAAGGTGTCATACTATGACACAAAAATTTCATGAAAACTCGATGACCAATTTGAAGAAAACCTCCATGGAGGTGGTTTGTAGGGTAGGTGGTGAGAGGTTGCGACCAATCCAGGAAGAGTGTTCATAAATTTATTGTTGAAGCCTAATCAAATCCCATCCCAAAGTAGGCATGTTGTTAAGGGTGTTATTTTCACTTCAATCCCCTAATGCATTCTTGAAGCCTAATCAAATACCATCCCAAAGTAGGTATGTTGTTAAGGGTGCTATTTTCACTTCAATCCCCTAATGCATTCGTGCTTGCCTTGGGGGCTTTGGGCTTTTAATTCAACACATAGTATTGGCACCGATCTTAAAGATAAGGTCCCAATTTGGAAGCCTAATATCTCTAGCAGTCAATCCCGATTATGCCTATCAACACTTGCGGAGGTTAGCTCGTAGTCCCGAAGAATTCCTAAATATCTATAGGCAATCTGATATATGTATGATAGTGGATTCATCTCCTCGAGCAAAAGACTAGAACATCAACATATGATAGGTGATCAATTCCAATAACATCACACATCGGTTGATAATGAAATCTAGATTACATGGCAACATCTCTAAGAATCCTAGAGAACATCACAAGAAATAAGCCAAATAGGACTAGTGTTAAAGTGATTAATTGATTTAATTTTTGATTTTCTAAGGTAGTTTGATCTTGTGTTAGATTCAAACTTAGTTCTGAGTCAACCAAATAGTTGTTTTTAAAGTAAATTCCCAAGCTATGGCGAGTCATAAGGGATGCTTTTAAAATAGCCACATGCTAAGATAACATTTTCTCAAAATTGACCACCAAGGAACTTAACACTAAGTCTTATTCTAACTAGCCTAGATTAAATTGAAGTTACTTCAGCTAGATCTACTAAGTTGATTGCATCAGGTAGAATCTTCTTATCCAGCCTAAACATGCATCAACAAAGCTTCTTTAGCCTACTATCATTCTAACCCTTTCTAATACCAAGTAGCAAGTGTTGGATCGAACAGAGCGCTAGAGGTGAGGTGAATAACACTAAACGTTTTTTCGTTAAACATGGAGGAGTACGCAGCGGAAATTAAATACACAACAAAGACATATAAAGTTTTTACTTGGTTCACAACCAAAGAACTGCTAGTCCATGGCTCGCATTCAGAGATCACTTTCGAGTGGGCAAAACACTAAGTATTTCTATCTCCGAGAAGGAAGAGATTCATTTTCTTACAAAATATAGGGTGTGATTGTAGGGAATCCTATGCGATAAACAATAAAATCGGCAAAAGGATCCCTTGAGCAATCAATGTGAAAGAAAACTCATACAAAATATAGATCAAAAGCCCCATCTTATAGGGTATATCTTTAATGCGTGCCCTTTGTCTATCCCGCTCGCCCACAGTTCGTCAGATCTTTTACACGTTCAAGTGTACGTGCCTCTATGGTATCCACACGAGCACTCCTTTTGGAGAAAGGAGACAACACCTTTGGTTGTGCTAGCAACCAAAACAAGGCTCTCCACACAAGTCTTTGGCCAAGAAGAAGGGAGAAGGAGAAAAAGAATGAGGTCACCAAAAATGGAAAATAAAATCCTCTCCAAACTCACGTTGAGGAGGAGCCTAAATCTCATTTTTCCCATGCATTAAAATCTCATTTCATGCATTGATTCAATTGCATACACCAATTAAATTCATGCAACATTTAGGAGTCAATTAATCCCATTGCATGCAATCAACTCCACTTCATGCAACGTTGAGGAATCCCTTCAAATTCCATTTCATACAATTAATCCCATAATTCCATTTCATGCAATTAATCCCATTGCATGCAAAATTCATGAGTGGAGTTAAATTCCATCTTCAATTGATTTCACTTGAGTCTAACTCAAATTAAATCAATTTGAGTCAGCAGAAGATACAAAGAAGGTGGATATCAAAAATTATTTCCTCAGCGCACTACCAAAGCTAAAGGAGATACGGAAAGACCTATGGAAGGTATCCAATGCATTAAATTCCGTCCTTGGGAAGATAAAAGCAACTCCACATTAAAAAGGAGCAGTGGTGAGCCCAAAACCAAGACTGAGCCCCGGGGAGCCATCTTGTCATGGGTACAATAATGCAGCTAAAGCTATGCTGCAAGTTGTAAAGAGTCTTATCTTTGTGTCGTGTCAGTCTTTGTGTCCTATCAATTAGCTGTAAAGAAGTGTGAGCTGTAAAGCCATAGAGAATTGACGGGTATCATAACTAAAGGACGATGGGGCTAATAAATGAGCACCCGCTTTAATTATTGATACAACTTTCATTTCTCTATATAAGGCTACGAGTGCAAAAGGTTTGGGAAGACTTGAGCAACACCAAGCCTACCATTCCTCAGTAAGGGTTTCTAGTGTTCTTTGAAGTGCTAGAAAGCAAGTTGTTAAATCTTTTCAAAAGAAATCAAAACTCCGAGCATCGCCTCAGGTTTTCTTTTCAAATTTTGAAGAGTCGATCCCCTTTTTGGTATCAGAGCTAGTTGATAAATATGCAAGGCTAAAAACAACATTTTCTAGGTAAAGGTACGGGTACATATCTTCTCTGTTATTCTCACATATTATCTGATTTCAAATTTGTTCCTGAAAATTAACCTCAAAGATCAAAGGTGGAGACTCGACATGCATCCTTGGTTCGGTTTATCCACAAGGCTAGTAAGTGCGTAAGACGGTAAGCCTGAAATCTTGAAGTAGGAGATATTTTCTGAGTAGATTTTGAAAAGGATAGGTGAATCTTAAGTCTACAATAAGGCGACCGAGTTTGTTAATTGATTGCAAAAGGATAGGATAAATACTATCCTCAAAAAGGTTGGAAATTCAAAAATATATTCAAAGTTTGATCTGAAGTCAGGATTTCATCAGGTCGCTATGGAACCAGCCTCTATTGAATGGACGACATTCATATGCCCTTCTGGTCTTTATGAGTGGCTAGCCATGCCGTTCAGGTTAAAGAATGCACCAGCGATTTTTCAAAGGAAAATGGACCAATGCTTCAAAGGTACGGAGGAATTTATTTCCGTTTACATTGATGATATTCTTGTTTTCTCAAATTCAGAAAAAGAACATGTGAAGCATTTGGAGATCATGTTAAACATTTGCGAGAAACATGGGTTAGTCCTATCACCCACTAAATGCAAGCTGGCAGTATCTAAGATTGAATTTTTGAGGGTTGAAATCAGAGAAGGAAGGCTGAAGCTGTAGGAAATTTGATGCAGCTAGAGGGGGGGGGGGTTGAATAGCGGGTGACGGTTCGTAGATGGAATTCGTTCGTGGTTGTCTCTACAATTTCGTTAGCGCAGCGGAAATAGAAAGATAATAATGATAACAAAATATACAACATGCAAACACAAATATTTAACGTGGTTCGGAACCCCACGGTTCCTACTCCACGGATCGAACTCTACGAGCTCTAGTGATGCACACGCACTCACTAATCACAAATACTCATTCTCGACATAAGTCGGAGGTGGAGAAACCCCTTACAAGTAATCTTACAACAATAAGATACAAATACAAGCAATTACAATAATGAAATACAATGCAAGTAAAGAAAACTACTTTACGATTGCCTTTGGATTGCTTGATTGCTTGGTTGCTTGAAATCACCTTAGAGACCCTGATTTGCAACAACAAATCGCTCCAAAACCCTCAAGAAACCGATGCCAAATTCCTCCATCACGAGCTCCTTTTATAGCTTCAACCTGTGCTGGAAAAAGTTGATCAGTCGACTGATCGGGACCATCAGTCGACTGATGCCACTGTTGTCGTGAGACAACGGCTAGATCCACGCTGGATAAGTTCAACGGACTACCATCAGTCGACTGATCAAACCCATCAGTCGACTGATGGTGTCCTCACTCGACTGCTGGTCCCAGCGGTCGAGTGAGACTACACTCTGTGGCCGAATTCTCGAGCACCAGTCGACTGATCATGCAATCGACCGATCGCTGAGCATCACGATCGCCATCCTCCTCGCGCGATCGCTAGGCCACTTCCCGCAGTCAAACCCTAGTTGACTCGGTCCAGTCGACTGCCACATGACACCAGTCGACTGACACACCTCAAACATGAGGTTTTAGCCTAAGTATGGTGCCCCCATACTTGCTAGACCACCCTTAGCCTAGACCTAAGCCTTCTAGCCACCTCCATCAGTCTCACGCCTCTCGGATCCCTCCAAGTCATCCATGACTTGTTCATCCATCGCGCTAGCCTTCAGGTGCTTCTATCGGCTATGTCATGCTAACAGTGTCTACACCGCTAAGACACATTGGACTTACGCCGCCAAGACTCCGTTTGGACTTTACGCCGCCAACCATTGGACTTATGCTGCCAAGACTCCCGCTTGGACTTTACGCAGCCAATATTAAACCCCTTGGACTTCTCATGCCAAGACTCAAGCTTGGACTTTCCCTTGCCAACTCATGTTGGACTTCTCAAATGCCAAGACCATGCTTGGACTTTCCCTTGCCAACCCATGTTGGACTTTTACATTGCCAAGACCCATGCTTGGACTTTTCATGTGCCAAGTGTCCCACTTGGACTTTTCATTCCAAGTACTCAAGACTTGGACTTTACCAAATGCCAAGTGTTCCACTTTGACTTTCCATGCCAAGTACCCAAGACTTGGACTTTCCCATGACAATTATATTGTCATATATTTTTTTCGAACATCAAAACATCACTCGAGTCAAACTCGAGTCCTGAGACGATTGCACCAACAATCTCCCCCTTTTTGATGTTTGACAAAAACCAAACAAATCATTGAGTTAGAACACTAACTCAAATCCCTTACCAATTATCCCAAATTGGTAATCTTAAACATTCTCCAAATGTTCTCTCCCAAATATTCTCCCCCTTTTTGACTAACATCAAAAAGTCCGAGTGATGTTTTGATGTTCTACAAAAACATATGACAATGTAATTGTCATGGGAAAGTCCAAGTCTTGGGTACTTGGCATGGAAAGTCCAAGTGGAACACTTGGCATTTGGTAAAGTCCAAGTCTTGAGTACTTGGCATGAAAAGTCCAAGTGGGACACTTGGCACATGAAAAGTCCAAGCATGGGTCTTGGCAATGTAAAAGTCCAACATGGGTTGACAAGGGAAAGTCCAAGCATGGTCTTGGCATTTGAGAAGTCCAACATGAGTTGGCAAGGGAAAGTCTAAGCTTGAGTCTTGGCATGAGAAGTCCAAGGGGTTTAATATTGGCTGCGTAAAGTCCAAGCGGGAGTCTTGGCAGCATAAGTCCAATGGTTGGCGGCGTAAAGTCCAAGCGGAGTCTTGGCGGCGTAAGTCCAATGTACCTTGGCGGTGTAGACACCGTTAGCATGACATAGTCGATGGAAGCACCTGAAGGCTAGCGCGATGGATGAACAAGTCATGGATGACTTGGAGGGATCCGAGAGGCGTGAGGCTGATGGAGGTGGCTAGAAGGCTTAGGTCTAGGCTAAGGGTGGTCTAGCAAGTATGGGGGCACCATACTTGGGCTAAAACCTCATGTTTGAGGTGTGCCAGTCGACTGGTGCCATGTGACAGTCGGCTGGACCGAGTTGTAACGCCCGCCCCTGCTCTTAGGGCGGCGCTACTTTTTTTTTTTTTTATAACATGGCATATAGGGATCATTTCACAATCTACGTACTTAACGTGTTTTCATGGCATAAACCTTCTCTTATACATGCATTACCTATCATATTCGTAATAAGCATGTTAACATCTCTTATCTCTTTTTATAACATGCATAACATAAACATCCATTCATGAGTTCTAGCATATCAACTTTTATAAGTAACTGAATAGTAACATAACTAAGCAACATTCAACATGGTACGAATAAATCTCAAGTCTTGTAAGCGGAAGCAAATGTCTTAAGGTGTTCACTGAGCATATAAATATAAGCAGATAGTAATAGGGTCTTTTTTTTTCACCATGCCACTATCACACCCACTTGACCCCTCCTGCTACTTCCTCTTAGTTCATGTTTCCTTTATCTGCAGTATATGGACAACATAAACTATAAGCATATAGCTTAGTAAGATTCTTGCCTACTCACAAAAGCCACAAACCTCATCAATAATTAGACAACATGAGCATACTAGCATAAACAACATAAGTAGGGCATAACAACACTACACATAAGCATACTAACGTAATGAAACCTAAACATGGCGTGAAATTTACATAAGCACGCTAGGCATAATTAAATCTAAGCAGGGCATAAGTGAAACATAAGCATTCATACTATCATAAATCCTAAACATGCATAAAGGACATAATCATAAGCATTCTTACACTTGAACATAAGCATTCATAATATCTTAAATCCTAAACATGCATAAAGGACATAGTCATAAGCATTCTTACACTTGAACATAAGCATTCATAATATCTTAAATCCTAAACATGCATAAAGGACATAATCATAAGCATTCTTATACTTGAACATAAGCATTCATAATATCTTAAATCCTAAACATGCATAAAGGACATAATCATAAGCATTCTTACACTTGAACATAAGCATTCATAATATCTTAAATCCTAAACATGCATAAAGGACATAATCATAAGCATTCTTACACTTGAACATAAGCATTCATAATATCTTAAATCCTTTCTTTTCAAAACATATACATATAGGTACTTCAACATAATCATAACTTGCATGGGGGGCCCAGGTTAAGTACCACATAATGCGCGTTCCCTAATAGGCTGGGGTAGCGAGCCACCAGACCTACTAGAGCAAGACCTCTTACGTCTTACCAGGGCAAGACCTCTTACGTCTTCTTATGTCCCTTTGGATTTGATTAACGACCACCTGACGGGTCGGGTACTTAACCTCTTACAAAGTAAAATACTTAATTCCTTTCTTTCTTGTCATATCATAAAGAATGCTCTTAATCCCCCAAATAAAAGGGGAGCATCTCTGTCTTATCTTATCATAAGGAGAGCTCTTAATCCCTACTTGAAAGGGAAGCATCTCCATCTTATCTTATCATAAGGAGAGCTCTTAATCCCTACTTGAAAGGGAAGAATCTCCATCTTATCTTATCATAAGGAGAGCTCTTAATCCCTACTTGAAAGGGAAGCATCTCTTAGACATGTCATAACATATATGCATTCATAACGTAAGACTACCCTAAAGGGGTCCTAAAGCGTAATCATGTTCATCACATCAGCATATTTCAGGGCATATTAAAATCATAATCATGTTCATCACATAAGCATATTTTATGGCATATTAAAATCATAATCATGTTCATCACATAAGCATATTTCATGGCATATAAAAATCATAATCATGTTCATCACATAAGCATATTTCATGGCATATAAAAAATCATAATCATGTTCATCACATAAGCATATTTCATGGCATATAAAAATCATAATCATGTTCATCACATAAGCATATTTCATGGCATATTAAAATCATAATCATGTTCATCACATAAGCATATTTCATGGCATATAAAAATCATAATCATGTTCATCACCTAAGCATACCACATGTCCTGATTTCCTAAGGGGTGTTTTCATGCAACCCTAGCCCTACAACCATTGTTGGCCGAAACTTGTAGGGTACCAATTTCTTTATTTTTTTGTTACATAAACTCCTACATGAAGGCATACAACATGATGTAACTTCACAAGGGGTGTTTTCATGAAACCCTAACCCTAAACCCAAGGTTGGCCGAAACTTGTAGGGTACCAATTTCTTTATTTTTTTGTTACATAAACTCCTACATGAAGGCATACAACATGATATAACTTCACAAGGGGTGTTTTCATGAAACCCTAACCCTAAACCCAAGGTTGGCCGAAACTTGTAGGGGCTATAAACTTGGATTTTTGTCACCTAAAAATTCCTACATGAAGCATACAACTTGTAAAAGATCCTTAGCATCACTTTCATGAAACCCTAGCCCCAAAGACATGGTTGGCCGAAACTTGTAGGGGCTATAAACTTGGATTTTTATCACCTAAAAATTCCTACATGAAGCATACAACTTGTAAAAGATCCTTAGCATCACTTTCATGAAACCCTAGCCCCAAAGACATGGTTGGCCGAAACTTGTAGGGGCTATAAACTTGGATTTTTGTCACCTAAAAATTCCTACATGAAGCATACAACTTGTAAAAGATCCTTAGCATCACTTTCATGAAACCCTAGCCCCAAAGACATGGTTGGACGAAACATGTAGGGCACAAAACTTCATATTTCTTTCATGTAACATGTCCTACAAAACTAATATACTGCAGGTGAGGAAATCTTACATCCTTCGCTTTGCTTTGAGTGGGAAGATGACCTAAGGAAACAAAAAAACCTAGCCTTCTCCTTGCTTGAATGGGGTTCGGCCAAAGGGTGAAAATGGAGAGGGGGAGGAAGGGATTTCGGTGAGGAAGAAGAAGAGAAGAGGAGAAATGAAGTTTGGATACTCATGCCCCCTCATTCCCCCTATTTATTCATTTGAAGAGCCCCTTGATCTCCCTTACACTTAACCATAATTTCCCCTACTCCTCTAGTGATATAATCCTATTGGGCTTCTGGTTAGTGGGTGCATCTATAGGGCTTGGCTATCTCTAGAGGTTTGGGGTTCAATTCCTAGGCCTTGCACCCCTTTTTGGCTTATTTTCTTTTATTTTTGAAAAAAAGCCCACATAAAGCCCATTATCATCAAGCCAAAAATTCTCGTAAAATGGTTAGAAATTTTACAAGCGTATAATCCTCATACCTTGTAAAAGTTTACCTCGAAACTTAAAACAATTCTGGGTACTTCTGCTTCATGTCCTCCTCGCGTTCCCAGGTTGCTTCCTCGTATCGTTGATTCTACCACAGGACCTTTACTAAGGGCACCTCTTTGTTCCTTAGCCTCTTGACTTCTTGGTCTAGTATCTGGATAGGCCAACTTTCCATACTCAGGTCCTCTTGAACTTGTACGGTTTGTGGCTCGATCACTTGGTCCGCACTAGATAAGCATTTCTTGAGCACAGATACATGGAACACGTTGTGTATAGCTGACATCTCTTGAGGCAGCTCCAGCTTGTAAGCTACCTTGCCAACCCTCTGCAATATCGGATACGGTCCCACGTAGCGTGGACTCAGTTTACCCTTCCTTCCGAATCTCGTCACTCCCTTCATAGGGGCCACTTTGAGGAATACCAGGTCCCCGACATCGAATTCTAACGGTCTACGCCGCATATCCGCATAGCTCTTTTGTCGGCTCTAAGCAGTTTCGATTCTCTGATGGATATTTTGTATAGCTCGGGTGGTATCGTCAATAATATCGGCCTGAAGACCCATTTCCCTCCTTTCACAACCCTCGTACCAACAGATAGGAGACCTGCATCTTCTCCTGTATAGAGCTTCATATGGTGCCATTCCAATAGTAGCCTGGTAATTGTTGTTGTAAGCAAATTCTGCCAAGCACAAATATCGACACCAACTCCCCTTAAAGTCTAGAGCATAAGCCCGCAACATATCTTCCAGCACCTGGTTCACTCTTTCTGTCTGACCGTTGGTCTGAGGATGAAACGCAGTGCTGAATCTCAACTTAGTGTCAAGAGCCTTCTGAACACATTCCCAGAAATGGGAGGTAAAACGGCCATCACGATCAGAAATAATAGCCTTAGGCACTCCATGTAATCTGATAATTTCCTTGACATATAATTGAGCTAGCTGCTCAACCGTATAGGTCATCTTAATCGCCAGGAAATGGGCAGACTTTGTCAACCGGTCTATGATTACCCATATAGCATCATAACCATTTGTTGTTCTGGGTAATCCCGAAATGAAATCCATAGAAATTTCTTCCCATTTCCACTCTGGAATCTGTATCGGCTGCAATAATCCCCTGTGTTTACGTGTTACGCCTTAACCCTCTGGCGGTCGACAGTCTTGACGCATCGAGCCACATCCTTTTCATGCGGACCACCAAAATTTATCTCTTAAGTCTGATACATTTTTGTAGATCCGGATGCATGGTATAAGGTGTTCCATGGATTCCTTGAGTATCTTCTTACGAAGTTAGGATCATCCGAATACATAGTGATTCGGAGGTATAATAGTCCACTGTCGGAAATGCGGAATCCATTATCCCTTCCTTCCAGGACTTCCTGTTTGATCTTCTAGATGTCTGAATCACCATCTTGCTTTCCCAATATATCGTCGAACAATGTCGGTGCTATCGTCATGGTGGAAAGTTGTCCAGAAATAATCTCTATTCCGTAATTCATTATTTCACTTTTCAGGGGCTGAGATAGCATTAATAAGGACATCAAAGCGGCACAGGACTTTCTGCTAAGTGCATCTGCCACTTTGTTGGCCTTTCCGGGATGATAGAATATCTCACAATCATAATCCTTGACTAGCTCAAGCCATCTGCGTTGCCTCATATTTAGGTCTTTCTGAGTGAAGAAATATCTCAGACTCTGGTGGTCTGTATAAATCCTGCACCGAGCTCCGTATAAGTAGTGCCTCCATATTTTCAGAGCGAATACCACGGCTGCTAGTTCTAAGTCATGGGTAGGATAATTTCTTTCGTGCTCGTCCTAGAGGCGTAAGCGATAACCTTGCCATTTTGCATAAGTACAGCTCTGAGCCCCAGTTTAGAAGCGTCACTATACATATCGAAGCTTTCATTATCTTCAGGGAGAGTCAGAATGGGAGCGCTGGTTAGTCTCCTCTTCAGTTCCGTAAAACTCCTCTCACAGTCCTCAGTCCATTTGTATTGTTGGTCCTTTCGGGTGAGTGCTGTCATAGGGGCTGCAACTCTAGAGAAGTCCTCTACAAACTTTCTATAATAGCCTGCTAGCCCGAGAAAACTTCTGATTTCACTCGCATTCCTTGGCCTATTCCAGTTCCTCACAGCTTCAATCTTTATTGGGTCTACCATGATTCCTTCTTTAGAGATGACATGACCCAAGAATGACACTTGATCGAGCCAGAACTCACATTTGGAGAATTTCACATATAGTTGCTCTTTCTGAAGAATCTGTAGTACTGTCTTCAGATGTTCGGCATGCTCTTCTCGGTCTCTCGAGTAGATAAGAATATCGTCGATGAACACGATTACAAATTTGTCGAGGAAGGTCGAGAATACTCGATTCATCAGGTCCATGAACATCGCAGGAGCATTGGTTACTCCGAAGGGCATAACTACGAACTCATAATGTCCGTATCTCGTCCGGAAGGCCGTCTTCAGAATATCGCCTGGCTTTACTTTTACTTGATGATAGCCAGACCTGAGATCGATCTTTGAAAAGAAAGTAGCTCCCTTCAGTTGGTCGAACAGGTCGTCGATCCTGGGAAGGGGGTACCTATTCTTGAAGGTCACGTTGTTCAGTGCCCGGTAGTCTATACACATTCGCATAGACCCATCTTTTTTCTTTATGAACAGCACTGGAGCTCCCCATGGTGAGTGACTGGGGCGGATAAATCTCTGGTCAAGTAACTCCTGTAGCTGTTTCTGAAGTTCTTTCAACTCAGTCGGCGCCATACGGTAAGGTGCCTTGGAGATCGGATTAGTTCCGGGAATCAATTCGATCTCGAACTCAATTTCTCTATCAGGTGGTAATCCAGGTAGGTCATCAGGGAATACCTCCGGATGGTCACATACCACTCTGACATCTTCTATCTTCTGGTTCTTTGCTGATATGGTATCAACCACATGTATTAGAAATCCGATGCATCCATTCTCTAGCATTTTTCGGGCTTTTAGCGCCGATAAAAATTTCCTTGTTCCTTTCTTTGACTCCCCGATAAACTCAAATGAACCCTCTGCTTCGGGTCGGAAGGTCACCCTCCGTTTACGACACTCAATTGAAGCGCCGTACTTGTGCAGAAAATCCATGCCCAATATAACATCATAGTCCCACATATCTAGGACTATCAGGTCACAAGCATGGTTCCATTCTACTAAAACATGACGAGGTATTATTTCTATCTAAATCACGAGTGTGATTCCATTCTACTAAAACATGATGAGGTATTATTTTTAACTATATAGAAGACACTCTTCATTATAAAAGAAACTTAGGTATGCATAAAGTTACTTACTTGGAAATAGCAGGAAGGAGGCTTGATGTGTGATAGTGGAAAGGTGAACCCGCTATGATACCAACCTGTAACGCCCGCCCTTATCTGCTCTCAGGGCGGCGCTACTTTTTTTTTTTTTTATAACATGGCATATAGGGATCATTTCACAATCTACGTACTTAACGTGTTTTCATGGCATAAACCTTCTCTTATACATGCATTACCTATCATATTCGTAATAAGCATGTTAACATCTCTTATCTCTTTTTATAACATGCATAACATAAACATCCATTCATGAGTTCTAGCATATCAACTTTTATAAGTAACTGAATAGTAACATAACTAAGCAACATTCAACATGGTACGAATAAATCTCAAGTCTTATAAGTGGAAGCAAATGTCTTAAGGTGTTCACTGAGCATATAAATATAAGCAGATAGTAATAGGGTCTTTTTTTTTTCACCATGCCACTATCACACCCACTTGGCCCCTCCTGCTACTTCCTCTTAGTTCATGTTTCCTTTATCTGCAGTATATGGACAACATAAACTATAAGCATATAGCTTAGTAAGATTCTTGCCTACTCACAAAAGCCACAAACCTCATCAATAATTAGACAACATGAGCATACTAGCATAAACAACATAAGTAGGGCATAACAACACTACACATCAGCATACTAACGTAATGAAACCTAAACATGGCATGAAATTTACATAAGCACGCTAGGCATAATTAAATCTAAGCAGGGCATAAGTGAAACATAAGCATTCATACTATCATAAATCCTAAACATGCATAAAGGGCATAATCATAAGCATTCTTACACTTGAACATAAGCATTCATAATATCTTAAATCCTAAACATGCATAAAGGACATAATCATAAGCATTCTTACACTTGAACATAAGCATTCATAATATCTTAAATCCTAAACATGCATAAAGGACATAATCATAAGCATTCTTACACTTGAACATAAGCATTCATAATATCTTAAATCCTAAACATGCATAAAGGACATAATCATAAGCATTCTTACACTTGAACATAAGCATTCATAATATCTTAAATCCTAAACATGCATAAAGGACATAATCATAAGCATTCTTACACTTGAACATAAGCATTCATAATATCTTAAATCCTTTCTTTTCAAAACATATACATATAGGTACTTCAACATAATCATAACTTGCATGGGGGGCCCCAGGTTAAGTACAACATAATGCGCGTTCCCTAATAGGATGGGGTAGCGAGCCACCAGACCTACTAGAGCAAGACCTCTTACGTCTTACCAGGGCAAGACCTCTTACGTCTTCTTATGTCCCTTTGGATTTGATTAATGACCACGGGTCGGGTACTTAACCTCTTACAAAGTAAAATACTTAATTCCTTTCTTTCTTGTCATATCATAAAGAATGCTCTTAATCCCCCAAATAAAAGGGGAGCATCTCTGTCTTATCTTATCATAAGGAGAGCTCTTAATCCCTACTTGAAAGGGAAGCATCTCCATCTTATCTTATCATAAGGAGAGCTCTTAATCCCTACTTGAAAGGGAAGAATCTCCATCTTATCTTATCATAAGGAGAGCTCTTAATCCCTACTTGAAAGGGAAGCATCTCTTAGACATGTCATAACATATATGCATTCATAACGTAAGAGTACCCTAAAGGGGTCCTAAAGCGTAATCATGTTCATCACATCAGCATATTTCAGGGCATATTAAAATCATAATCATGTTCATCACATAAGCATATTTCATGACATATTAAAATCATAATCATGTTCATCACATAAGCATATTTCATGGCATATAAAAATCATAATCATGTTCATCACATAAGCATATTTCATGGCATATAAAAATCATAATCATGTTCATGACATAAGCATATTTCATGGCATATAAAAAATCATAATCATGTTCATCACATAAGCATATTTCATGGCATATAAAAATCATAATCATGTTCATCACATAAGCATATTTCATGGCATATTAAAATCATAATCATGTTCATCACATAAGCATATTTCATGACATATAAAAATCATAATCATGTTTAACACATAAGCATATTTCATGGCATATAAAAATCATAATCATGTTCATCACCTAAGCATACCACATGTCCTGATTTTCTAAGGGGTGTTTTCATGCAACCCTAGCCCTACAACCATTGTTGGCCGAAACTTGTAGGGTACCAATTTCTTTATTTTTTTGTTACATAAACTCCTACATGAAGGCATACAACATGATGTAACTTCACAAGGGGTGTTTTCATGAAACCCTAACCCTAAACCCAAGGTTGGCCGAAACTTGTAGGGTACCAATTTCTTTATTTTTTTTGTTACATAAACTCCTACATGAAGGCATACAACATGATATAACTTCACAAGGGGTGTTTTCATGAAACCCTAACCCTAAACCCAAGGTTGGCCGAAACTTGTAGGGGCTATAAACTTGGATTTTTGTCACCTAAAAATTCCTACATGAAGCATACAACTTGTAAAAGATCCTTAGCATCACTTTCATGAAACCCTAGCCCCAAAGACATGGTTGGCCGAAACTTGTAGGGGCTATAAACTTGGATTTTTATCACCTAAAAATTCCTACATGAAGCATACAACTTGTAAAAGATCCTTAGCATCACTTTCATGAAACCCTAGCCCCAAAGACATGGTTGGCCGAAACTTGTAGGGGCTATAAACTTGGATTTTTGTCACCTAAAAATTCCTACATGAAGCATACAACTTGTAAAAGATCCTTAGCATCACTTTCATGAAACCCTAGCCCCAAAGACATGGTTGGCCGAAACATGTAGGGCACAAAACTTCATATTTCTTTCATGTAACATGTCCTACAAAACTAATATACTGCAGGTGAGGAAATCTTACATCCTTCGCTTTGTTTTGAGTGGGAAGATGACCTAAGGAAACAAAAAAACCTAGCCTTCTCCTTGCTTGAATGGGGTTCGGCCAAAGGGTGAAAATGGAGAGGGGGAGGAAGGGATTTCGGTGTGGAAGAAGAAGAGAAGAGGAGAAATGAAGTTTGGATACTCATGCCCCCTCATTCCCCCTATTTATTCATTTGAAGAGCCCCTTGATCTCCCTTACACTTAACCATAATTTCCCCTACTCTTCTAGTGATATAATCCTATTGGGCTTCTGGTTAGTGGGTGCATCTATAGGGCTTGGCTATCTCTAGAGGTTTGGGGTTCAATTCCTAGGCCTTGCACCCCTTTTTGGCTTATTTTCTTTTATTTTTGAAAAAAATCCTACATAAAGCCCATTATCGTCAAGCCAAAAATTCTTGTAAAATGGTTAGAAATTTTACGGGCGTTACACGAGTCAACTAGGGTTTGACTGCGGGAAGTGGCCTAGCAGTCGACTGCCAGAGGATGGCGATCGTTGATGAGCTCAGCGATCGAATGCATGATCGACCGGTGCTCGATGAATTCGACCACGAGTGTAGTCTCACTCGGACCGGGGACCGAATGAGTGAGGACACCATCAGTCGACTGATGGGTTTGATCAGTCGACTGATGGTAGATCCGTTGAACTTATCCAGCGTGGATCTAGCCGTTGTCTCACGACAACAGTGGCATCAGTCGACTGATGGTCCCGATCAGTTGACTGATCGACTTTTTTCAGCACAGGTTGAAGCTATAAAAGGAGCTCGTGATGGAGGAATTTGGCATCGGTTTCTTGAGGGTTTTGGAGCGATTTGTTGTTGCAAATCAGGGTCTCTAAGGTGATTTCAAGCAACCAAGCAATCCAAAGGCAATCATAAAGTAGTTTTCTTTACTTGCATTGTATTTCATTGTTGTAATTGCTTGTATTTGTATCTTATTGTTGTAAGATTACTTGTAAGGGGTTTCTCCTCCTCCGACTTGTGTTGAGAAGGAGTATTTGTGATTAGTGAGTGCGTGTGCATCACTAGAGCTCGTAGAGCTCGATCTGTGGAGTAGGAACCGTGCGGTTCCGAACCACGTTAAATATTTGTGTTTGCGTGTTGTATATTTTGTTATCATTATTATCTTTCTATTTCCGCTGCGCTAACAAAATTGTAGAGACAACCGCGAACGAATTCCATCTACGAACCGTCACCCGCTATTCACCCCCCTCTAGCGACATCAAATTTCCTACAATTGGTATCAGAGCCTGGGGCTCTTCTACGGACTAACCGCCGGGAGCTAAGACAAAAGACGCTAGAGGGTGAAGATGGAAGAACCATTGGGATGGGACATCAACACCCCAATTCCGTATTCCTTATATGGACAAGAAGGATTTCGACAATGGAAGGTGAGAATTGAGGACTTCCTAATGATGAGAGACCTTGAGGAGTGGTCCGCTTTGATGGAAGAGTTTGAATATCCTAAGGGACCAAAGGGAGGGTTTCTCAAGAAGAAGAAATGGAGTGAGGAGCAACTCTGACAATTCGATAAAAACAAGAAGGTAATCAAACTTATTTTTGATCTAATTCCTAATGACCTCTTGTGTAGCCTAGGTGACTGTGAGGATTGTAAAGACGCCAAGGATATATGGAACAAATTGGCAAAATTCCATGAAGAGCCTCATTCCAAGAAGACAAGGAGGATGAAGAAGAGAGTTCATTCTCAAGTGAAAGTGAGGAATCGGAAGTTGAGATGGAGTCAACTTCCGGATCGGAGAAAGAAAAGGTGGAAGAAGTGGAAGAAGCATCCACTTCTAGGATTGAGGAGGAGAGACCATCCTCCACACCGGGGTAATCTCAAGAGGAGCCATCCACCTCTGGGAGAGATAAAGAATCCACTCCGGGGCCTACAACCACTCTAGGTAACTCAAGCAATTCGGTTTTAAACAAAAATCATATAATTTGCTTTGAGTGTAGGGAATCTGGGCACTACAAGAGTAAGTGCCCAAAAAGGGTAAAGAAGGCTTAACCGGCACCAAAAGTCAAGGATGCCGGTCCCCAAAGTCAAAAGAGCAAGGAGCATATCATATGCTTCAAGTGCAACTCAAAGGGGCATTACCGGAGTCATTGCCCAAGGGGGAAGAAGAAAGGGCAAGAAGGGGCAACACAAGTAGGGGGAGCTTCCAAGGCAAATCCTAAGGTAAAATTTATTAATGCACCTTCAATTTCTAGGGATAAGAAGCATGCTAGGAATAATTTTAATAGTCTTGCTATTGTACATGAAAAGCATGCTAGAAATAATAGACATATTTGTTTAGGTGCTAAGAGTGTCCACTTAGGAAATAAGAAGAAATTTGGGACTAATGTCCCTAAAAATATTTTACCTAGGGAATCTATCAAGAAAATAGGAGAATACCTAGGTTTCAATCCTAAATAGACTAGGCATATGCCTAGGAAGTCCAATGCCCAAGGATTAAATCAAAATTCTAAAATTGGGCAACTAGAAAAGGAAAATCAAGTCTTGAGGTCAAGGCTTGAAAAGATGGAAAAGACCCTTGCAAAAATGCAAAATCTATTTCAAGGGTCAAGAGGTCAACATGTAGGGTCTAGAAGTCAAAGCCTAGAGTCAAATGGTCAAAAATAAAGACCTAGGAAATTAGATTCGCCCAAGGAAACCTATCACAATGTTCCATTTGATTATGGAACTAAACCTAGGAAAACTAAGGTCAATAGGGAAGTCATCCCTAGAGTTGACCAAGGGTTGTGCCTAGTGGCTAAGGTTTCTAAGAAACCTAGGGTGGCCACTAAGAAGGTTGCAAGGGGAGTTACCCCTAGAGTCAACCTAGGTAAGACCAAAATGACCAAGGCTAATAAGCCTAGGAGGGTCATTAGGAAGGTATCTAGGGAGGTTATCCCTAAGGAATACCTAATTAACCCTAGGAGCTCAAATCGGTTTTGGGTTCCTAAGAGCGTGATTGATTCACGCTAGGTGGGTTTAGGGTGTGCCAACCTTGATTGGATGGGTAGTTAACTCAACCATGATAAAGGTGGCACTTTAAGATATTTTCAAGGTTATGGTTACCTTGGAAATACATTTGAGTCTTAATCCTAAAAGTTTTAGGATGTGCCAATATTACTTGAGAAGTTTGATAAAATGATCAAAATTGGCACAATTTAGGTTTAGAGGTTAGTGTGCCATTTTGGGTTTTTGGCACACTTGGGAGAAAAATAGAAATATGGAAAAATATAATTAATTATATGAAATGGAAATTAATATTAAAATTTAGGTATTACTATACCTATATATTTTATATGCCATGCTTTGTTTGCCATATAACATGCCATGACATCATGCTTATTTTTAATCATTCTATATGTCATGTACATATTTAGGATTAAGGATTAAATGTCATGTATTTTTAGATTTCATATTATGCCATGACATCATGATTATGAGCATGTGTTTATCTATATCATCTCTAATGCCATAATCACTCATGCATTTAAGATAATTTGATTGAAATTGATTTAAGGACAATGGCATGACTTGGGGTCCCATTTATAAGGGAATCAAGTAGGGTTGCCTTAGAAAAATGCATGAAACCCTAGATTAAATGAACCAAAACCCACATCTCACATACAATTGACATGTATGTGTATTTATACACCCTAGATACATGTGAGATGCTAAGATATGAGTTAAGTTCAAGGTGCATAGTTTTTGCATCTAGTTGAACCCAAACTCATCTTAACTCAACATGTGGATCATTGGGAAAGCTTGTGTACAAGTCATGTGCATAGAGCCCAAGGAATATGATCCAAAATAAGGTTTTGAAAATATTTTAAAATCATTTTAGAAAACCTTGGTGAAGCCTATCTTTTGATAGCAATCACCATTGATGGAGTTGATACAAGATAGGGCCAAAACATTGAAAATTTCAATGCTTTTGAGTTTTGTATCAAACTCACTATCTTATGGGTAAAATAATTTTCAAATATTTTTCACCCATTGTATTGGTCATAAGTATTATACGTATCAAATTTCATGATTTTTCGGTATACGTATAATTAATTATAATTTTCCAAAACTCATTTCTGATAACTGAAAATCGAGATTTTTGATGTCGATCGGCCTGGTGGCGATCGGTGATGGCGTGTCGATCGATCGATTTCTGAATCACTCGATTGATAGCCTGATTTCGGGGTAACTAAGGTTGTTTAACCCGATTTCAGCTGCGGTTAAGGTCCCTAACCACTCTTAACCCTAGGATATGCTTTGGGAAGCATGATGAAGGGTGAAAATCCATTGGATATGGATTAGGAGAGGTGTTTAGGGTTTGTATCAATGTTAAGGTGTTGGAAAGTTCAATGTTGAATTTCTAACCTTAATTTTGATGGTTTAGAGTTCCTATTGGCTTAGGGACTTCCCAAGGACATTGTTGGTGCAATGGTCAAGGGGGAGCAAGCCTTTAAGGGGAGGTATCCATCTTGGAGTGATGGATGTGTTTTTCTTTCTTCTTGAAGGGGAAAATGTTATCAATTGGGAAAATTGATGGATTTTTAAGAAACCCAATTTGGAATTTGGGAGAGTGTATATGATTGCCTCTCTTGAGTGGTATGAGACTTATCACTAAGAAGATGGTAGACATCCTAGGTATTTTTGGACCAAGGGGGAGATTGTAAGATCTCATTGGACATGAGACATTGACCTCCTTGGAGAGAAAACCTTTTTGATGTTAGTCAAAAAGGGGGAGAATGTTTGGGGGAGAACATTTGGAGAATGTTTAAGATTACCAATTTGGGATAATTGGTAAGGGATTTGAGTTAGTGTTCTAACTCAATGATTTGTTTGGTTTTTGTCAAACATCAAAACATCACTCGAGTCCTGGGCCGATTGCACCAATAGAAGCTTCAGCCTCATATAATTAAAAAGATAGTAGAATTTCAGGAGGAAAGTCTCAAAGAAAAGAAAGAATTAAGATCTTGGCTGGGAATTCTAAACTATGCCAGAACTTATATTCCAAATCTGAGTTCTAAACTGGGACCATTATATGAAAAAACTTCGATCCATGGAGACAAAAGAATGAAGCCATCCGATTAGGCCTTGGTCAAAGAAATTAAAGCCCAAATCCAGCAACTACCAGACTTAGAATTGACACCAGAGCAAGCATATATCATCCTTGAAACCGATGGATGTATGACGGGATGGGGCGGAGTATGTAAATGGAAGAAGACAAAATATGAGCCAAGAAGTACTGAAAAGATCTGTGCATACGCCCATGGTAAATTTCCGGTGGTAAAATCAGTCATTGATGTAGAGATATTTGCTACAATGGAAACCATGAGTGCCTTAAAGATTCATTATCTGGACAAAGAAGAAATTACCCTGAGGACTGACTGTCAGGCAATAATAAGTTTCTACAACAAGATGGTCAGAAACAAACCATCTCAGGTCCGATGGATTGCATTTATTGATTTCATCACAGGATCAGGTATTAAGGTCAATTTTGAGCATATTGATGCTAAGCTTAATATCTTTGTAGACTCATTGTCAAGACTAATTTCTGAAAAAGAAATAGTCTCTGTACTAACAGAAGCAGACAAAGGAAAAGAACGAATGGATGAAGCAACTAAAGGAAAGACAATTGTGGAAGGGATTAGTTATCACAATGAAGAAGAAGAAGCCGCCACGGAATTAGCAGCTTCAAAATGCTATATACTCTTGAGTGAGTATGAAGAGGTATTGCAAAGTTTGGGTAAAATCATTTTTACTCCATAGGAGCATCACCAAAGAAGGATGCTGGACAACATTGAAGAGAGAGCCTCACAGAACCTTTACTATGCACTCCAAGAGCTCGAAATGATTGAACAGATGAAGGAATCCGATTTTAGAAGCAGAAGATACAAAGGTGGATATCAAAATAATTTCCTCAGCGCACTACCAAAGCTAAAGGAGATACGGAAAGACCTATGGAAGGTATCCAATGCATTAAATTCCGTCCTTGGGAAGATAAAAGCAACTCCACATTAAAAAGGAGCGGTGGTGAGCCCAAAACCAAGACTGAGCCCCAGGGAGCCGTCTTGTCATGGGTACAATAATGCAGCTAAAGCTATGCTGCAAGTTGTAAAGAGTCTTATCTTTGTGTCGTGTCAGTCTTTGTGTCCTATCAATTAGCTGTAAAGAAGTGTGAGCTGTAAAGCCATAGAGAATTGACGGGTATCATAACTAAAGGACGATGGGGCTAATAAATGAGCACCCGCTTTAATTATTGATACAACTTTCATTTCTCTATATAAGGCTACGAGTGCAAAAGGTTTGGGCAGACTTGAGAAACACCAAGCCTACTATTCCTCAGTAAGGGTTTCTAGTGTTCTTTGAAGTTCTAGAAAGCAAGTTGTTAAATATTTTCAAAAGAAATCAAAACTCCGAGCATCGCCTCAGGTTTTCTTGCATATTTATCAACTAGCTCTGATACCAAAAAGGGGATCGACTCTTCAAAATTTGAAAAGAAAACCCGAGGCGATGCTCAGAGTTTTGATTTCTTTTGAAAAGATTTAACAACTTGCTTTCTAGCACTTCAAAGAACACTAGAAACCCTTACTGAGGAATGGTAGGCTTGGTGTTGCTCAAGTCTGCCCAAACCTTTTGCACTCGTAGCCTTATAGAAACATGGACCTCTACTCAACAGGTTGAAAGAACAAGGATTTATTGGGGATAACCCATTACAACACTGGTCAAAAAATGGGATCCTCTGTAAGATAGATGTGATTAATCCGGATATTACTATCCAGGATAAACCATTATCACATGTTACTCCGACAATGAAAATAACATTTCAAAAGCATGTTGATATACTCTTAGGGCTCAAAGTAATTCGCCCAAGTAAGAGTAGACATAGGACAATGGCTATGATAGTCCAATCAGGTACCAATATTGATCCAGTCACAGGCAAGGAAGTTAAAGGCAAAGAGCGTATGGTGTTTAACTACAGAACGCTCAATGATAACACTTACAAGGATCAATATAGTCTGCCGGGAATAAATACTATCCTCAAAAGGTTGGAAATTCAAAAATATATTCAAAGTTTGATCTGAAGTCAGGATTTCATCAGGTCGCTATGGAACCAGCCTCTATTGAATGGATGACATTCATATGCCCTTCTGGTCTTTATGAGTGGCTAGCCATGCCGTTCGGGTTAAAGAATGCACCAGCGATTTTTCAAAAGAAAATGGACCAATGCTTCAAAGGTACGGAGGAATTTATTTCCGTTTACATTGATGATATTCTTGTTTTCTCAAATTCAGAAAAAGAACATGTGAAGCATTTGGAGATCATGTTAAACATTTGCGAGAAATATGGGTTAGTCCTATCACCCACTAAATGCAAGCTGGCAGTATCTAAGATTGAATTTTTGGGGACTGAAATCGGAGAAGGAAGGCTGAAGCTTCAGCCTCATATAGTTAAAAAGATAGCAGAATTTCAGGAGGAAAGTCTCAAAGAAAAGAAAGGATTAAGATCTTGGCTGGGAATTCTAAACTATGCCAGAACTTATATTCCAAATCTGAGTTCTAAACTGGGACCATTATATGAAAAACCTTCGATCCATGGAGACAAAAGAATGAAGCCATCCGATTGGGCCTTGGTCAAAGAAATTAAAGCCCAAATCCAGTAACTACCAGACTTAGAATTGCCACCAGAGCAAGCATATATCATCCTTGAAACCGATGGATGTATGACGGGATGGGGCGGAGTATGTAAATGGAAGAAGACAAAATATGAGCCAAGAAGTACTGAAAATATCTGTGCATACGCCCATGGTAAATTTGCGGTGGTAAAATCAGTCATTGATGCAGAGATATTTGCTACAATGGAAACCATGAGTGCCTTAAAGATTCATTATTTGGACAAAGAAGAAATTACCCTGAGGACTGACTGTCAGGCAATAATAAGTTTCTACAACAAGATGGTCAGAAACAAACCATCTCAGGTCCGATGGATTGCATTTACTGATTTCATCACAGGATCAGGTATTAAGGTCAATTTTGAGCATATTGATGCTAAGCTTAATGTCTTTGCAGACTCATTGTCAAGACTAATTTCTGGAAAAGAAATAGTCTCTGTACTAACAGTAGCAGACAAAGGAAAAGAACGAATGGATGAAGCAACTAAAGGAAAGACAATTGTGGAAGGGATTAGTTATCACAATGAAGAAGAAGAAGCCGCCACGGAATTAGCAGCTTCAAAACGCTATATACTCTTGAGTGAGTATGAAGAGGTATTGCAAAGTTTGGGTAAAATCATTTTTACTCCACAGGAGCATCACCAAAGAAGGATGCTGGACAACATTGAAGAGAGAGCCTCACAGAACCTTTACTATGCACTCCAAGAGCTCGAAATGATTGAACAGATGAAGGAATCCGATTTTAGAAGCAGAAGATACAAAGAAGGTGGATATCAAAATTATTTCCTCAACGCACTACCAAAGCTAAAGGAGATACGAAAAGACCTATGGAAGGTATCCAATGCATTAAATTCCGTCCTTGGGAAGATAAAAGCAACTCCACATTAAAAAGGAGCGGTGGTGAGCCCAAAACCAAGACTGAGCCCCGGGGAGCCGTCTTGTCATGGGTACAATAATGCAGCTAAAGCTATGCTGCAAGTTGTAAAGAGTCTTATCTTTGTGTCGTGTCAGTCTTTGTGTCCTATCAATTAGCTGTAAAGAAGTGTGAGCTGTAAAGCCATAGAGAATTGACGGGTATCATAACTAAAGGACGATGGGGCTAATAAATGAGCACCCGCTTTAATTATTGATACAACTTTCATTTCTCTATATAAGGCTACGAGTGCAAAAGGTTTGGGCAGACTTGAGCAACACCAAGCCTACCATTCCTCAGTAAGGGTTTCTAGTGTTCTTTGAAGTGCTAGAAAGCAAGTTGTTAAATCTTTTCAAAAGAAATCAAAACTCCGAGCATCGCCTCAGGTTTTCTTTTCAAATTTTGAAGAGTCGATCCCCTTCCAACTCATTCTAGTTTACTCAATTAACTAATGGTTCATTTAGTTAAACTAAAATAAACCCCATCTCCAAAATATGTTCTTTGTGTGTGACCCTATAGGTTTTTGTAACGTTGGCAATGTCTCTAAACCACTTTAGACACATAAGCAATGAGCGACATCTAGCAATGCATCATTGCTATCCAAGTTATGAAAATGTCAAGATCCGACAAAACCTTTATGTGGCTACTATCTTGTATGACCTTGTTCTTCTATCCTCGATATCTAGATTGATCAATGAGGCATAGACTGTGTCATCCTCTTATCAATCTTTGTATTTCTTGATCCCCAAGTAGACTCACTCAAATAAATGAGCTCAATATCTTATATTGACTCATTTGAGCATGACCATGCATTTCGTGGTCCTACTCTATCAAGAGGCCTAAAGATATCACTCCCGTCATATGGGAGGGATAGATCCCATCTACATCACTCACATCCTTCCACATAATTTATTACATACCCAGTGATTTCATGATACCAAAGTATATAACTCCTTATGTAGGAAACTGTAGTGATTTCAGGTCTAAGGATTATTCATACTAATAGTCACATGAGAAAGTTTATGACTCTCATATAACGATCCATGAAACTTTCTCATGATGGGTCAATTCAGTACATAGTCTCTAATATGTACCCATGTGTCAACTTGATATCACATATCCATGACCTATGAGATCAAATTATTAATTGACCTACATACTAGTCTCAATGCATTAATATTGCCCTTGTATATTAATACTTGACTAGGAATATTTAAGAATAGTGTTCTCCACAGCTTCTCACAATCAATTCTACTAATTGATATGTTGTAGATAAGAACCTACTTTCTAGAGCATTATTATATTTATTCAGTTGGCACAAGTATGAAGTAAATATAATAACCAAACTTTGCCTTTATTATTAAAGAAGTATGATACATATGTTCCCTAATCAATCATCTCATGATTGACACTAAGGACTGACACTAACAATCTCTCACTAGCACTAGTGCCAATCACTGTAATCTCTAAGACCCAGTGACCTAGTATGACCATCATGCTTCCTCTGTGCCAAAGCCTTGGTAAAGGGATATGCAATGTTAGCATCAGCATCTACTCTGCATATCCACACATCTCCTTTATCGATGATCTCTCGAATGAGGTGATATTGCCGTAGTATATGTTTGGAACGCTAGTGAGAATGAGGTTCCTTATCCTGTGCTATAGTCCCCTTGTTGTCACAATAAAGCTCTATAGGGCTCACAATGCTAGGAACTACACCAAGCTAAGAAACAAACTTCCTGATCCAAACACCCTCCTTTGTCGCATCAGAAGTAGCAATATACTCGGCCTCTATAGTAGAATTTGCGACTGTGTCTTGCTTTGAACTCTTCCAACTCACAACACCACCATTTAAATAAAAGACATACCCTGACTGCGATCTGTAATCGTCCTTGTCCGTTTAGAAGCTAGCATCGCTGTAACCCTTTACAGCGAGCTCCTCATTGGCTCAAAATATCAAGAAATATTATTTAGTTCTTCTCAAGTACTTAATGTTCTTGATGGCTGTCCAGTGACTATCACCTAGATTTGACTGGTACCTTTTAAAGCATACGAGACATCAGGACGAGTGCATAACATAGAGTACATAATAGACCCTATAGCATATGTATAAGATATCTGATCCATATGTTCCCTTTCTTCCTTAGAAGAAGGGCATTGAGCCTTCGAAAGGCTCACACCATGTGACATTGGCAGAAATCCCTTCTTGGAATTCTGCATGGAAAAACGTTTAAGCACCTTATTAATGTATGCACTCTGACTTAAGCCAAGCAATCTCTTAGATCTATCTCTATAGATCGTAATGCCTAAAATGTAGGCTGCTTCACCTAAGTCTTTCATTGAGAAACAATTCCCAAGCCAAGTCTTCACAGACTGCAGCGTAGGGATGTAATTTCTATTGACATTAACATACAAGATAAGAAAGATAACTATGCTCCCACTAACCCTCTTATAGACACAGGATTCATCTTCATTCTTGATGAAATCAAACTGTTTGATCGCATAATTGAATTGAAGATTCCAGCTTCTAGATGCTTGCTTTAAACCATAAATGAACCTTTGAAACTTGCATACCTTGCCAGCATGCTTTAGATCTACAAAACTCTCAGGTTGTGTCATATACACATCCTCGAGGAGGTTTCCATTCAGAAATACAGTTTTGACATCCATTTTTTAGATCTCATAATCATGGTAAGCTATAATAGCAAGCATGATCTGAATGAACTTAATCATCACAACTGGTGAAAAAGTTTTATCATAGTCAATACCATGAATCTGTTTGAAACCTTTAGCTACCAATCACCCTTTATAGGTATGCATAAGACCATCCATGTCAGTCTTTCTCTTAAAGACCCACTTACACTCAATGGGTTTGACCCCTTCAGGTGGATCAACCAAAGTCCATACTTGGTTAGTGTACATGAATTCTATTTCGGACCTTATGACCTCTAGCCATTTCTCAGAATCTGGGCTCATCACAGCTTCCTGATAGGATGCAGGCTCGTTTAACTCAACAAGCATAACGTCATCATTGTCAGACAAGAGAAATGAATATCTCTCAGGCTGACGATGTATCTTATCAGATCTGTGAAGAGGTTGGTCTACTTGAACAGGTTGTTGCTCCACAACTTCTTGTGCAACAATGTCATCATCCACAACACTTTGTGGTGTCTATTCAATTTCCATCTCAGTGCTATCTTTATCTTGAATTTCTTCAAGATGTATTTTACTCCCACTAGTTCTTCTACAAATGAACTCTCTTTCTAGAAATACTTCATTTCTAGCGATAAACACTTTGCCTTGCGTGGGATTGTAGAAGTAATATCCTTTCGTTTCCTTAGGATATTCTACAAAGTAGCACTTGTCTGATTTGGAGCCTAGTTTGTTGGAGACTTGACGTCGAACATAAGCCTCACAACTCCAAATCTTCATAAAAGATATCTTGGGACTCTTTCCAGTCCATATTGCGTATGGTGTCTTTATAACTGCCTTAGATGGGACGCGGTTAAGTGTGAAAGTAGCCATCTCTAAAGCATATCCCCAGAAGAAATAAGGAAGATTTGTGTGACTCATCATGGATCATACCATATCTAATAATGTACGATTTCTCCTTTCTGATACACCATTCCACTGTGGTGTTCTAGGTGGAGTGAGTTGAGATCTAATCCCAAACTCAACAAGATAGTCACGAAAATCTTGGCTAAGGTATTCCCTACCTCGATCTGATCGAAGCACTTTAATACTCTTACCAAGTTGGTTTTGTACTTCATTCTTGAATTTTTTGAACTTTTCAAAGGATTCAGATTTGTATCTCATAAGATACACATATTCATATATACTGAAATCATCAGTAAAAGTAATGAAGTACTGATAGCCTCCTCTAGCTGCTACATTGAAAGGCCCATATACATCAATATGTATGAGTTCTAACAAATCAGTAGCTCTTTCACCATGTCCACTAAATGGAGTCTTGGTCATCTTGCTTAGAAGTCAAGATTTGCATGTCTCATATGATTCAAAATCAAATGAGTCCAGTAATCCATCCTTACGGAGCTGGGATATGCGACTCTCATTTACGTGACCCAGGCGACAATGCCATTGATATGTTTAGTTTAGATCATTAGATTTGAACCGTTTGATATTTATGTTATAGATTGGAGTTTCAAGATCTAGAAGATAGAGACCATTCACAAGGTGTGCACTACAAAAAAATATATCATTTAAATAAACGGAACAACACTTGTCCTTTTTTACAAATGAGAAACCTTTCTTGTCTAAACAAGAAACAGAGATAATATTTTTAGTCAAGGGAGACACATAACAACATTCTTCTAGTTCTAAGATAAGCCCAGTGGGAAAAGATAAGGAATATGTCCCTACAACGATGGCAGCAACTTTTGCTCCATTGCCTACCCGTAGGTCCACTTGCCCTTCGTCAATGATCTAGTCTTTCGAAGGCCTTGCACATTGGTACAAATGTGATAAGCACAACCAATATCTAATACCCAAGAAGATGAGATAGATAAATTGACTTCGATAATATATATACCTGAGGCAGAAGTCTCACTTCTCTTCCTTTTCACCTCTTCCAGGTATAGCTTGCAGTTTCTCTTCCAATGCCCAGTCTCACCGCAATGGAAGCATTCCCCTTCCTTAGACACCCCTCCTTTAGGTTTCAATGCATTTGTCTTACCTTTGCCTTTGCCTTTGGCTTGGGTCTTACCCTTACCTTTAGGCTTCTGCTTGCCTTTGCCTTTGTTCACCATCAAAATGGTACTAGGCTTGGCCATCTTAAGGTTGAATTCAGCAGTTCGCAACATGCTCAACATCTCAGGTAAAGACTTGTCAATTTCATTCATGTTGTAATTCATGACAAATTGACTGTAGCCTTCTGGAAGTGATTATAGAACAAGGTCAGTGGTCATCTCTTGACCCAATGGAAATCCCAATCTCTCTAGGTTCTCAACGTATCCAATCATCTTGAGTACATGAGTGCCTACGGGAGTTCCTTCTTGCATCTTACATTGAAACAAGGCCTTTGACACTTCGTATCTCTCGTGCCTTGCTTGTCCCTGATATAGTTGTTTCAGGTGCTCAACCACACCATAGGCATCCATGTTCTTATATTGCTTCTGAAGCTCAGAGTTCATAGTGGCAAGCATGAGGCATGACACATCCAGTGCGTCATCTTGATGCTTCTTATAAGCATCCCTATTAGCACGAGTGGCCGTAGGGGTGGGTGGTTCAGGAATGGATTGCTCTAGGACGTACAATTTGCATTCTTTCTTGAGGACTATCCTCAAGTTCCTGTACCAGTCCAGGAAGTTAGCTCTAGTGAGCTTGTCCTTATCAAGGACAGATCGTAGAGAGAGTGTGTTTAACGTATTTGATGACATAGTGATCTACAATACAGAAATGCAGAAATGTATCATATTTCAATCATTTAATTAGACCTTTTAACTAAATGATTCTCCCACTAGTCACAAAGTGGGACAAGATCCATATTATACCACATCTTGAGTTAGCTTTGGCTAATCGCCCAAGACTAGTATAAATTAGGTAGGTAACTTGTACCAATTTCATCTAATGTAACTCTTGTATATCTATATGAACAACATTATTTGTTCATTGTGCGCATCACATGAGATATCTTTTTAAATTACCACTCATCTTGAGTTAGCTTTGGCTAATTGCCCAAGATTTGTATAATGTATGTAGATGTCCCATATGAGCTATGCCTCTAAGTTCATCAATCTAATTGAGAGAGTTTAGTTAAGTCAAACCCAAGATTTAATAGTCAGACATCACAATTGTCATATTGCACTTTACCGAGGTAAATCGAGTCACTTTGCTTTGGCAAACGCGCTATGATTGAACAAGGTAATAGTGAGTATTAAACTTTGGTAGACATATATTAAGTGACCTAATTGCGTGACAACTAACTATGCATGCATCACATATACAAGAATCACATGCATCACATATAAGCATAATATATATCAACATATAAGTTTAAACGTAACATGGTTATGGCCCGAATCTACGATCTCCTCAAGCCAATGAGAAGAGTGATGGGTCAACCTAGGGGTAGCATCTTCTCCAAGTGCATCCTTTGGTTGTTATGTGTCGTCGACATCCTTCTTGTAACTTCATCCTCCAACGGACTTTCCACTCATCATTTTGTACATTACAAAATAAGAATACTCGAGTTACATTCGAGTCTAGATCTATTTTACACTTAGAAAAATAGGGAGACATGACTCGCAGGCTGTATTATGAATTACAACATGCACACACAACACAACCACAATCACATTGGGGTTAAGGGCCATAACCATGCACAATGACATACATCGTTCACATAGATCTATGACATGCAGATTTTATTATGATGCTATGCACGACTTATAAGCCGCTACGACATGGCGGCCCCGCTAGTCGATTAGCGGGTAGGGTCAAGGGGCAGTGCCCCTTGTGGGGTTTGCAGGGGCTTCGCCTCGGAGCAAAATTTTATTTTAACGACTCTTTGAATGAGTCGCTGCCCTTAGTCCATCATAATGAACCTGAGACCCTTTCTTGCCACTGTTCGTAGCAATTTTGGGTGATAGATCTGAACGACAAACATGCTTGTTCGATCAAAAAATATGCCATGCATATCTTGTTGCACAAAATCACCCAAACAATCATGCATGCACTCATAATAAACTTCTTAAACAAAATTTTATATCACATATAAAATGACCTACGATGATATTTATGTATGATCTTTCACAAGTGGCTCTGATACTACTGTAGGGAATCCTATGCGATAAACAACAAAATTGCAGCGGAAAAAGGATCCCTTGAGCGATTCATGTGAAAGAAAATTCATATAAAGTATAGATCAAAAGCCCTATCCTATAGGATATACCTTTGATGCGTGCCCTTTGTCTATCCTGCTCGTCCACAGTTCACCGTATCTTTTACACGTTCAAGTGTACATGCCTCTATGGTATCCACACGAACACTCCTTTTGGAGAAAGAAGACAACACCTTTGGTTGTGCTAGCAACCAAAATAAGGCTCTCCACACAAGTCTTTGGCCAAGAAGAAGGGAGAAGGAGAAAAAGAATCCACACACCAAAAATGAAAAATAAAATCCTCTCCAAGCTCACGTTGAGGAGGAGCTTAAATCTCATTTTTCCCTTGCATTAAAATCTCATTTCATGCATTGATTCAATTGCATGCACCAATTAAATTCATGCAACATTTAGGAGTCAATTAATCCCATTGCATGCAATCAACTCCACTTCATGCAATGTTGAGGAATCCCTTCAAATTCCATTTCATGCAATTAATCCAATAATTCCATTTCATGCAATTAATTTCATTGCATGCAAAATTCATGAGTGGAATTAAATTCCATTTCATTTGCAAGCATGATTAATCATCATTAATCATGCTAACCTTCTTCAATTGGTTTCACTTAAGTCTAAATCAAATAAAATCAATTTGAGTCCAACTCAAATTTGACCAAGCAATGAATCCAACTCATTCTAGTCCACTGAATTAACTAATGGTTCATTTAGTCAAACTAAAATGAACCCCATCTCCAAAACATGTTCTTTGTGTGTGACCCTATAGGTTTTTGTAACGTTGGCAATGTCTCTAAACCACTTTAGACACATAAGCAATGAGTGACATCTAGCAATGCATCATTGCTACCCAAGTTATGAAAATGTCAAGATCCGACAAAACCTTTATGTGACTATTATCTTGTATGACCTTGTCCTTCTATCCTCGATATTGAAGGTAGGAAACTTCGCTTCCCACTTCAACTCGGTCGCTTGTTCATGGCGATCCAATCGATGTCCCCGGATTAAAAAATTTAATCCTAGACAAAAGGGATCACCCAAGCAACCGTTTCATCGTTGTGCTATTCGATTAGAGTGGTCACTTGAACAAACTTGTTGTTCAAGCCACCAACCTCTATTCTACGAATAGCCACGGAATAGACGATGTACTGATCGTCGACTTTTGTGTTTATATTCGGGGTCCAAGTTATATTAGCCACAAACATAAAGTAAACAACCACATACAACATACATATAATTGAAAAACAATTATAGACATAATACAAAAGAACACTAATCAAAATAAACAAGATTATACCTCTTATTATCCTCTTGATCTTCTATTGTATGTCCTTCCTCCTTTTGGACGTCGTGTGGGCGACGATCTTCCAAAAGTCGAAGTCTCCTAGATCACCAATCTTCCTTTCCTTGTTCACTCCGAACAAAGGAAGATCTTAAAACAAAACTCTTCTTCCTTTCTAGAACCGGCCACCAAGTCAATAGACTCGATGTTGCCGCCGGCCAAGGAAGAGAATATGGAGTATGGGAACCGCCCAAAGGAGAATCAAGGAGGGTGATGGGCGTCGGCCAAACCTTGGAGAAGAGAAAGGAAACCAACCCTTCACCTTGTAGCCGCCCAAAATCCTAACCCTAGCTCTCCTAGTTGCCGCCGGCTAAAGAAGAGGGAAAGAGGAATAGGTTGAGCACCGGCCAAAGTAGAGGGAAGAAGGATAGGTGCCGGCAACACCTTAGGAAGAAGAAGAAGAGAACCTCTCCTCTTGTTGCCGCCCACTCCACCTCCCAAACCCTAGCCGCCCAACCCCAATCCTAACCTAACTAGGATTCCTTGCCTCCCAAGTTAAAAGGGAAGCAAACCCTAATCGCCCAGGCTTGCCACCCCTTAACCCTAATCCTATTCCTTCTCTAATTAGAATTCCTCCTTGCCGCCCACCCTAAAGCCTCCTTTTATAGATCTAGGGATAATCCTTGTTTTAATCTCCACCATTGGTTCTAGGGATTTAATCTCAACCGTCGGATCTAGAGATTTAATCTCAACCGTCGGATCTAGAGATTTAATCTCTACCGTTGGTTCTACAGTTTTGTTTTCATCCATTGGATCTAGGCTTCATGAGGTTTTAATAGGCTACAATAGGGACCATGAGTAGGAGTTGGATCTTGGCCACCCAATGAATCAAGCCCACATAAAGTCCGATCCATTAATGATAATCCAATCCACTAAAGGATTATCATTGATCTACCTCACCAACCCCCATAAGTTGATATGTGCTCCATATATTATTTGTACATTTTCTCCCCGTGTTTAAGATCTCGAATGTCCGTCGAATAATTAATTTACTGACCATTAATTAATCAACATCTAACTCCATGAGTAGTACCACTCATCCTTATCATCATGCCGGACCAAGTCCACCTGCAGGGTTTACATGATGAACCTTATGAGCTCCTCAAGGGGACATCATCATCCTAATATATAGGACACAATTTCCTCCTATAATCAACGACACACCATATAAATAATATTATTTTTTAACTTTCCAGCCTATTGATTTAATCTATAAATCTCGCCCATTGGTAAATCAAAGAAATGAATACTAAGTATATGTGCCCGTTATTATATCGGGATTAATAGTATGTACAATATAATATCTGAGCTCCGATTCGATTATGTAGTTAGCAATAAATCGAATCACCTCTAAGTCGGTCCTGCTGAATACACACAAAGTGTACTAGTGTGATTCTATGGTGAAGACAAATCAATACCAAATCACACTACAACCATACCAATGGTTTGTCCAAAGCCATCTTGGTTGTGAGCCTATACTTATACTTTACAAGGAGCCGATAACATGATCTCCCGTATGACACCACGCACCATGTTATCTACAATGTAATGTATTAGACAATATGCATCACCATAAATATGCAAAAAATGATCATGTGATTATTATTTCAAAATAAAGATGTTCATACAAAAGATAGACTTTTCAGTATACATCCCAACAATCTCCCACTTATACTAAAAGACTATGCTATCCTCAAACTGCCATACATCTGATTCCCATTCCCTCCACATGCCTATCAAAAACTCTCGCCGGAAGGGCCTTAGTGAAAGGATCTGCCAGGTTATCCTCCGATGCAATCTTGGCCACAACAACTTCTCCTCTCTTTATGATTTCTCGTATCAGGTGGTACTTACGCTCTATGTGTTTACTTGCCTTATGGGCTCATGGTTCCTTCGAGTTTGCAACTACACCACTATTATCACAATAAATTGTGATAGTTCTGGGCAAACCAGGAATCACATCCAAGTCAATCAGGAAGTTCCTGAGCCACACAGCTTCTTTGGCCGCCTTAGAGGCCGCCACATACTCAGCTTCCATGGTAGAGTCCGCCACGCATTTCTACTTGACACTCCTCCATACAATGGCTCCACCTCCCAAAGTAAACACAAAACCTGAGATAGACTTACTGTTATCCCTATCTGATTAGAAGTTGGAATCCATGTAACCCACAGGGAGTAATTGGTCTGCCTGGTAAACTAGCATATAATCCCTAGTCCTTCTCAGGTACTTCAATATATGCTTTACCGCAGTCCAATGTCCCTGTCCTAGATTACTCTGATATCTGCTGATCATGCCCACGATAAAGCAGATATCTGGTCTCGTACATAGCATCGCATACATGAGGCTTCCTACCACCGAAGCATAAGGAACCACCTTCATCTCCTCTATCTCCTCAGATGTTCTAGGACACATCTCCTTAGATAAAGGAACTCCATGCCTGAAAGGTAGAAAACCTTTCTTGGAGTTTTGCATGCTAAAACGATCCATAATAGTGTCTATGTATGAAGCTTGAGATAAGCACAACATCCTTTTCCTGCGATCCCTTATAACCTTGATCCCAAGGATGTGTCCCACTTCTCCCAAGTCCTTTATATCAAATTGTTTGGACAACCATACCCTTATGTCCGATAAAACCTTGACATTGTTGCCAATTAATAAAATGTCATCTACGTATAATACAAGAAATACCACTATGTTTCTGTCACATCTCTTGTATACACAAGACTCATCCGGACTTTGAATAAATCCATAAGACTAGATTACCTCATTAAAGTGGATGTTCCAAGACCTCGAAGCTTGTTTCAATCCATAAATGGACCGATTAAGCTTACACACAAGATGTTCTTTGCCCTTTTCAATGAATCCCTCTGGTTGCTTCATATAGATGTTTTCCTCAAGACTTCCATTAAGGAAAGCTGTCTTGACATCCATCTGCCACACCTCATAATCCATATGAGCTGCAATGCATAAGAGAATCTGGATAGACTTAAGCATGATTACTGGCGAAAAGGTCTCCTCATAATCGATACCCTCTTTTTGAGTATACCCCTTCGCAACAAGCCTCTCTTTGAAGGTCTCAACCTTCCCGTCTATTCCTCTCTTTCTTTTGTAGATCCACTTGCATCCAATGGTTTTTACACATCGGGTGGTTCTACTAGCTCCCAGACCTGATTCGAATCCATAGATTCAATCTCAGTATTCATTGCACTTTGCCAAGATACCACATCTTTATCTTGGATTGCCTCATCATATGTCCAGGGATTAGGTTCATGTTCGCCAGGGATCAAATCAGAAGATTCTCCCAAGAATATGAATCTATCAGGCTGTCTCACAACCCTCCCACTATGACAAGGTATCACTTGTGTATCCTCTGTGACACGCGGTGCAGTGACTTGTGGTATGTCCTCTTGTACCGGTGGTACTGAAGAAGCGACTTTCCCTTTCAATTCCTCCAGAACAATCTTACTCATGGGCTTGTGGTTCATGACATAGTCTTCCTCTAGAAATCTGGCGTTCGTGATGACGATCACCCTCTGATCTCTAGGACTATAAAACAAACCACCTTTCGTTCCTATAGGATAGCCAACGAACATGCGCACTTCTGTACGAGGTTCCAACTTACCAGCATCTGCCTTCAGCACATGTGCTGGACTCCCCCATATCCAAATATGTCTTAGACTAGGCTTTCGCCCAGTCCATAATTCTGTGGGAGTAGAAGGCACTGATTTAGATGGAACCAAGTTCAGAATGTACACTGTCGTATCTAGAGCATATCCCCAGAATGAATCTGGCAACTCAGAATAACTCATCATCGATCTAACCATTTTCATAAGAGTCCTATTCCTTCGCTCTACTACACCATTCTGCTGGGGTGTTCCAGGTGCAGACAATTGGGATTGAATCCCAGCCTCTGATAAGTAATTTCTAAACTCTACCAAGAGGTACTCACCACTATGATCAGATCGTAGTGTCTTGATACTTTTACCTTGACGTTTCTCCACATCAGCCTTGAATTCTTTGAACTTGTCAAAGCATTCAGACTTGCGGCGCATCAAGTAAATGTATCCATATCTCGAATAATCGTCTATAAAAGACACGAAATACTCAAAACCACCTCTAGCCTGGATAGACATAGGACCACACAAATCAGAATGAACCAGTTCTAACATATCTTTGGCTCTATACCCCTTGGCCTTAAAAGGCCTCTTGGTCATTTTGCCCTCAAAGCAAGATTCGCAGGTTGGGAAATCTTCCACCACTAATGAACCTAGAGGTCCATCAGCTATCAACCTTTGAATTCTGCTTAGGTTAATATGACCAAGCCTAAGATGCCAAAGATATGTTTTGTTTATCTTCGAAGGTTATTTTCTCTTATTGGAATTAGAAGATGAGTTATTAACTTCAATTTGCATCATGGGAGCTTTTGGTTCAAGTGTGTATAAATTTCCTATCAATGCACCCGAACAGATAATCTCCCTATTTCTTTTTATAACAACTCTGTCATTAAAAGAAATAGAATATCCATCCATAAACAATTTAGAAATCGAAATTAAATTCTTTCTAAATAAAGGTATATAAAGGCAATTCTTAAGAACCAAAACTTTATTTTTCTCAAAAGATAAATAAACATCTCCCACTGCAACAGCCGCCACCTTCGTGGCATTGCCCAAGTAAATGGTAATCTCCCCCTTAGCTAGTCGTCGGGTTTCCTGGAACCCCTGCAAAGTATTGCAGACTTGATCAGTGGCTCCCGTATCTACACACCAAGTGCCGGTAGATAACACTGCTAAACATGTTTCAATGACTAGACCAAAGGATATACCTTTGTTCTATTTCGGATTGGGACAGTCCTTCTTCTAATGTCCAGTCTGCTTGCAAGTGAAGCACTTGCCTTTCGACTTCTTCACTCGTCCCTGAGTTCCTCCCACTGCCTTTGTTCCACCTTATTTCTTCTTCTTCTTGCCTTTCGGCTTAGAAGTAGAAACCTTTTGGGCAACCATGGCCTGAGCCTGAGCAAGCCTTTCTGTCGACTAGAGAATGATATCGACCTAGGTTTCCCCATCGATCTCAGATCCAAGGACTTCCAGCTCATACGCAGGCTTAGGAGGACACTCTTCGAAGAGTACATACTCGTACTCCTCAGTAGTTAAGCCAATGTCAAGATTCCTTTTTCCAATCAACATAATTATGTACAGTAAGTTTATTTTTTTTAGTATCATAGCAAGTGGACTGAAAGTCATTTTTGAAAAACCTAAGAATCACATAGATCAAAACTTTAGATTTCAAAAAATTATTGATTCCTCAAACAATAAAATTTTAAAATCAACCAACACCTCAAAACATCGAGAATATCATATGCCACGATCGTGTGGACGTATACGAATTCTACATTTGTAAGAGGAGGTTTTACCCATTAATTTTACTATCTTGTCAACCTAACTTTTTGACAAGTAAAATTAATAGTTGGTTCCTCTTTGGCCCTACAAATAAAAGCAGTGACTCCGATGGGGAGGATACTCCTATTTGCATCTAAGTGTTCACCATTACTCGATACCAAGGAAATTATCTCGGGTTATGTGCCTTCCGATAGGGAAGTACACATGATCTTAAATAATTTCCTATAACCATATCCGACCCTGTGATCCACAAACAAACTCATCCGATGGGGAGGAAGGCACTCAGAGCCGACGCACAAGTTTACTTGCATCACATGTCAAATGTAATGGAGGCCGTGGGAATTTATAAAAATATCCCTCTCCCACTTAGTAATTTAAAATTGAGGAATTTTCTAGCCTACGACATGCATATCAAACAATAAGCAATAAATATGAAAAATAAATATTTTCCAACTATTATGTCTTTTGTCTTCAATATGTCTCCCGTCGTATCGCCATCTCATCCGCTCCTCCCTACGCCATGTACGAGCCATCCGGAGATCCGAGCCAAGAAAAACTATTTTAATTTACATCCATTGATCCTATACTCCACGAGGGAGTGTACATGAAATCTAGATCGAAAGTAAACTAAAATAAAAGGAGTGGCTAAACAATGCCGTATCTAATTTACAAAAATTAAATACTAGCCTCGTCAACCCCGAGGATTCAACAAAATATACAATTACACACATACAATCACATACACACATATGGCCATAATAGTTGGATCCTATGCCTGCAACCAAAGAGTTAACCTATGCATATCCTACTATTATCCAGCACATATAATATATGAAAAGTGCATAAAAGTAACCGAATCCTAAACACACAAAACCGGAAACCTTGGCTCTGATACCACTTGAAGGTAGGAAACTTCACTTCCCACTTCAACTCGGTCGCTTGTTCATGGCGATCCCATCGATGTCCCTGGATTAAAAAATTTAATCCTAGACAAAAGGGATCACCCAAGCAACCGTTTCATCGTCGTGCTATTCAATTAGAGTGGTCACTTGAACAAACTTGTTGTTCAAGCCACCAACCTCTATTCTACGAATAGCCGTGGAATCGACGATGTACGGATCACCGACTTTTGTGTTTATATTCGGGGTCCAAGTTATATTAGCCACAAACATAAAGTAAACAACCACATACAATATGCATATAATTGAAAAACAATTATAGACATAATACAAAAGAACACTAATCAAAATAAACAAGATTATACCTCTTATTATACCTCTTGATCTTCTATTGTATGTCCTTCCTCCTTTTGGACGTCGTGTGGGCGACGATCTTCCAAAAGTCGAAACCTCCTAGATCACCAATCTTCCTTTCCTTGTTCACTCCGAACAAAGGAAGATCTTAAAACAAAACTCTTCTTCCTTTCTAGAACCGGCCACCAAGTCAATAGACTCGATGTTGCCGCCGACCAAGGAAGAGAATATGGAGTATGGGAACCTTCCAAAGGAGAATCAAGGAGGGTGATGGGCGCCGACCAAACCTTGGAGAAGAGAAAGGAAACCAACCCTTCACCTTGTAGCCACCCAAAACCCTAACCCTAGCTCTCCTAGTTGCCGTCGGCCAAAGAAGAGGGGAAGAGGAATAGGTTGAGCACCGGACAAAGTAGAGGGAAGAAGGATAGGTGCCGGCAACACCTTAGGAAGAAGAAGAAGAGAACCTCTCCTCTTGTTGCCACCCACTCTACCTCCCAAACCCTAGCTGCCCAACCCCAATCATATCCTAACTAGGATTCCTTGCCCCCCAAGTTAAAAGGGAAGCAAACCCTAATCGCCCAGGCTTGCCACCCCTTAACCCTAATCGTATTCCTTCTCTAATTAGAATTCCTCCTTGCTGCCCACCCTAAAGCCTCCTTTTATAGAGTTAGGGATAAGCCTTGTTTTAATCTCCACCATTGGTTCTAGGGATTTAATCTCAACCGTCGGATCTAGAGATTTAATCTCAACCATCGAATCTAGAGATTTAATCTCTACCATTGGATCTAGAGTTTTGTTTTCATCCATTGGATCTAGGCTTCATGAGGTTTTAATAGGTTACAATAGGGACCATGAGGAGGAGTTAGATCTTGGCCACCCAATGGATCAAGCCCATATAAAGTCCGATCCATTAATGATAATCCAATCCACTAAAGGATTATCATTGATCAACCTCACCAACCCCCATAAGTTAATATGGGCTTCATATATTATTTGTATATTTTTCTTCCTGTGTTTAAGATCTCGAATGTCCATCGATTAATTAATTTACTGACCATTAATTAATCAACATCTAACTCCATGAGCAGTACCACTCATCCTTATCATCATGCCGGACCAAGTCCACCTGTAGGGTTTACATGATGAACCTTATGAGCTCCTCAAGGGGACATCATCATCCTAATATATAGGACACGGTTTCCTCCAATAATCAATGACATACCATATAAATAATATCATTTTTCAACTTATCGAGCCTATCGATTTAATCTATAAATCTCGCCCATTGGTAAATCAAAGAAATGAATACCAAGTATATGTGCCCGTTATTATATCGGGATTAAGAGTATGTACAATATAATATCTGAGCTCCGATTCGATTATGTAGTCAGCAATAAATCGAATCACCTCTAAGTCGGTCCTGCTCAATACACACAAAGTGTACTAGTGTGACTCTATGGTTAAGATAAACCAATACCAAATCACACTACAACCGTACCAATGGTTTATCCAAAGCCATCTCGGTTGTGAGCCTATACTTATACTTTACAAGGAGCCGATAACATGATCTCCCGTGTGACACCACACACCATGTTATCTACAATGTATTGTATTAGACAATATGCATCACCATAAATATGCAAACAATGATCATGTGATTCTTATTTCAAAATAAAGATGTTCATACAAAAGATAGACTTTTCAGTATACATCCCAACAAATATCTAGATTGATCAATGAGGCATAGAACGTGTCATCCTCTTATCAATCTTTGTATTTCTTGATCCCCAAGTAGACTCACTCAAACAAATGAGCTCAATATCCCATATTGACTCATTTGAGCATGACCATGCATTTCGTGGTCCTACTCTATGAAGAGGCCTAAAGATATCACTCCCATCATATGAGAGGGATAGATCCCATCTACATCACTCACATCCCTTCGCATAATTTATTACATACCCAGTGATCACCTTTATAGTCCACCCTGTTATAGTGATCACATATCCATGACCTATGCGATCAAATCATCAATTGACCTACATGCTAGTCTCAATGCATTAATATTGCCCTTGTATATTAATACTTGACTAGGAATATTTAAGAATAGTATTCTCCACAGCTTCTCACAATTAATTCTACCAATTGATATGCTGTAGATAAGAACCTACTTTCTAGGGCATTATTATATTTATTCAGTTGACATAAGCATGAAGTAAATATAATAACCAAATTTTGCCTTTATTATTAATGAAGTATGATACATATGTTCCCTAATCAATCATCTCATGATTGACACTAAGGGCTGACACTAATAGTGATAATATCCTTAGTTGCCCCTTAGAGATTATGTATAAAAGAAATAATAAATGCTTAAATGAATACCGACACTTGGGATGATAGAAATAGACCACACGGTCGAAGTAGTAGAACATCACTAAAAATGATCGTTGAACACAAGGAATGATGATCTCAATCACTTGAAAATTGATGCCTTGGTTCTCTGTTCAAGGCTTCTTTTATAGATCAGATCCCTTCCAGGTGCCTCTAGCTCAACTTTGATCAGATCTGACCCACCTGACTTTTATCCTATTCTAGATGCTTGGAAGCCCTTCTAGTCGCCTGTCATGTCACCATGTATCTGGCTTGGATCTTGATTTTGATTGTACTTGGCTTTTAGTCACTTGAACTCCTTCCAAGTACTTGGAAGACCAGTCGATTGGATTTTGTCCAATCGCCTAAACAATACCTACATCACATAACTAGCACAACACAAATAACATATAATGGGTAGTAATGGCAGTCCTCAAACTATTCTATCTCGACTTCGGCATTCCCTTAGAGCCCTTAGTCAGATTGACGCTGAAGGTTGTCCCCATACTGAGGATGCGACCTAACCAGTTCTTTTGTCCAGACGAACCACTCCACACAAGGTTCTTACTCTACTTTGCCAAACTCTTGGTCTTTTGACCTATTTGGACTTTCCCACTTAACATTCAATCCTTGACCACTTCGGCTCTCTCCAATGTCTAAACTCTACTAACCCATCGAGACCTCTTTGCTTGGCATTCTTGATCTGTTAAGACTTCCTTGCTTAGTCAGGTCCAACATATCTTCTAGAACTTTTCACTTGCCTAATCGGGTCCAACATACCTACTAGGGATTTAACCTGTTAAGCCTTGCAAACTTAACATATAATATTAAATCACAAGATGACTTAACTTTAAACCTTTGTCATCATCAAAACCCAGATTTGATTATCTAGTGTTCATGCACCAACAATCTCTCTCTTTGATTTAAGACAATACTATTCAAAGTTAAAGAAATCGACAAGTAACTAACTTGTTTTAATTTTCAAAAATCTCCTCCTTAATATAGTCTCTCCCTTAGTAGTCTTGAAAATAAGTAAGGTTTTTAACATTTTCTTAACTTCACCTGTTTTTAACATATTCTTAACTTCACCCCTTTACCCTTTACCCTTTATCCTTTATCCTTTATCCTTTATCCTTTACTCCCCTTTGTCATACATCAAAAAATAAGTTTACAAAATGTCAAAATATTTTCTTTTAAAGGGATTATAAAAAGTGATTAAAAAATGCACTTATGATATTTCAAGGGTATTCAATTTTTCTAACTCATTTCAATTGGATTTTAAGAGTGCAATAATGTTCCTTTAAGTGAACAAATTATCAACTTCACTAATAAGGTAACATATTTTTAAATATTTTTCAGAATTTCTAAGGAATAACTTTAAAACCTCTCCAAATGATATTAAAATCGAATTAAAAAAAACATTAATCATTAATCGTTTCAAATTTCTTTTTAATGTTTCCCTAAGCATATTTAATGAATATCAAAGTAAGCATTAAATAATTTTCAAGCAAGCATCTAATTCAATATTAAATGAACTGATTATAAATAATGAATCCAAGCATATACCTTTGAATGAGTTAAAATAATTGTCTTTGAAGACATGGCCAACTTCAATTTGGACTCAAATGCTATTAAATTTGTTAAGACCTTTGGCATCGCTAGAAGGAGGGAAGGTGAATAGCGCTTCACATCGATCGTTGATCATGTTCTTGTATTTGTGCTGGTCTACAAAATATTATATGCAGCAAAAATAAAGTATAAAGAATACAAACAACACAAGTACAACACCTTGATTTTTTATGTGGTTCAGAATCTTCGATTCCTACTCCACGATCTAGCTCCTAGTGATGTATTACCATTATCACTTTCTCCTTTTTGAAAACTTTTCAAAGGTGGAGAAACCTCTTACAACCTGTTCCTATACAACATAAGCAACCAAATACAAAGATAAAGAGTATTAAGTAAAACACAAATAAAAAACACTTTGCATAAGTGATTGTATGCTTTATCGCTTTTTGATTGCATTAGAATGGTTTGGAAGGGTCTAGAATGTAGACACACTTCACTTCTAAGTCACCAAGAATTGTCATTTTCAAATCACCTCAACACCTCTTCTTATAGGCTCCTTATAGGGTTAGTTTCTGCTTACCAGTTGATTGCCCTTATCCACCAGTTGATTGGTCTTCGACCATTGCGCAAGCTGACACACCAATGGCATGATCCACGATGGCTTCCAGTCCATCAGTTGACTATCCTCGACCATTAGTCGATTGCTAACCTAGCATTCGAACTGGCTAGTTGATCAAGAGCGCTTCTGTTAACCTGTCACTGCAGCCAATCGACTGCTTCACCACAACAGTCGATTGTTGGATCGCAAACATTCCCAAGCACCAACTTTCTCATTCTCTTAGGCATTGACTTCACGAGTGCTTCCCGAGCACCCTCTTTCTCAAGCACCAGTCACCATGGTAGTCGATTGACATCTCGAGCACTGTTGCTCGTCCTTGAGCACCACAGGTTGTGCCACGCTCCTAAGCAACCCCGAGAAACTGAGTCTCGAGTGCCTTTGTGCCTCGTTCTCATGTATCATCTTTCTCGAGCACCGAACTGAGCACCTGTCGCCCAAGAACCTCTCGAGCATCGTCTTTTCAAGCGCCCAAATCTTGAACTCCTTCCCGAGCACCCATGACTAGTTGACTTATCAAGCATTAGTCGACTGCTGAGCACCCATCACAAGATTCCCGAGCACCTTGATGAAACTTCCCGAGCACTCGAGGAGCCTATGATGTATCAGTCGATTGGTAGTCATCACCAGTCGATTGATGGCTCAGTATCAACCTCATTTTAAGCCAACTCTCGCTTCACTTGGCATTCGGTTGAGCTCAACCTACCAAGACCTTTCTTATCCAGCACCTAATCACCCTTGACCTGCCAGAACCTCACTTTTTTAGCATCCAATCAACTTGACCTATCGGGACTTCACTTGGCAAACATCCGATTATCGGGACTGATGTGTTCGCTAGAGGGGGGGGGGTGAATAGCGATTCTTGATTTTACGCTTGATTCGATCGCTCGATTGCATGCTTGTATATAATAAGTTAGTGTGCAATGAAATATACAAATACAAATGTACAAACGAATTAAAGACAAACACACACAAGCAATACACAAGAATAGAACGTGGATCGGAACCTGGGGTTCCTACTCCATGGGTGAAGCTTAAATGGGATCTAGTGATGCACACCACCACTAAATCTTCTCATTCTCAGAATAATCTAGAGGTGGAGAAACCTCTTACAAGATTACAACAATAAGAAATAAATACAAGCAAATACAATAAACAAATAACACAAGAAGTGAAAACACTTTACAAACTAGAGCTTTTGATTGCTTGTTTGTTGGTTGCTTTGGGAGAGCTTGAAGGATCGTAAAATGCACTAGCACTTCGCCTGAAATTTCTCCTAGAGTCGCTGCTGAAATCCTCCCCGTCGATTGTAGGGATCTTTTGCGAAATCACATAATGAAGTGGAAATTGGATCCCTCTAGAGATCCATGTGTATACATAATATCATGATCGTTCTTACAACTACATCTAGTTGAGAGATACCCTTGATGTGTAGCCCTTCACAATCCCGGCAACAACCTTTTGCCACACGAAGACTCTTTTAGAGAATCAAAGTCTTTGGTTGTGCTAGCAACCACCAAAAAGACTTTCGGCCAAAAGAGGGAGGAATAGAGATGTTCGACCAAGAAGATGAGAAGAAGAATAAGTCTCTCACTCAAGAAGATGAGAAGAAAACCTTTTAAAGATGTTTCTTCCAAGCTTTGATTTTCCCACTTCAATGCATGATTAATTCACATTAATCATGCATGATAGAGGTTTCTTCCAACCTTTGGATTTCCCTCTTCAATGCATGATTAATTCACATTGATCGTGCATGATGAATCCATATCATTCATCTTCTTCAAATTAATTTGATTCCAACTCAAATTAAAATAATCCATCCCTTTCAATGAGTCTAACTCAATGATTCCGATTCAATAGCCTAATGGTTCATTTAGTCAAACTAGAATAAACCCATCTCCAAAATAACATGTTCTTTGTGTGTGACCCAATAGGTTCTTGTAATGTTGGCAATGTCTCTAAAACCCCTTTTAGAAACATAAGCAATGAGTGACATCTAGCAATGCATCATTGCTATCTAAGTGACGAGAATGTCGAGATCCGACATAACCTGTCTATGACTATTATCTTGTATGACTCAATCCTTCTATCCTTGATATCTAGATTGATCAATGAGGCTTAGACTGTGTCATCCTCTTATCAATCTTTGTGTTTCTTGATCTTAAAGTAGACTACCCCAATCAAATGAGCTCAATATCTCATATTGACTTATTTGAGCATGACCATGCATTTTAGTAGTCCTACTTTATCAAGGGGCCCACAGATATCCCTTTCATCATATGGAAGGAAAGATCCCATCTACATCACTCACATCCCTCCGCATAAATCATTACATACCCAGTCATCGATTTTATAGTTCACCTTGTTACAGGTGACGTTTGTCGATACCAAAGTATACAACTCCTTATGTAGGGAACCGTAGTGATTTCAGGTCTAGGGACTATTCATACCAATAACCACTATGAGAATGTTTATGACACTCATATGACAATCTATGAAACATTCTCATGGAAGGTTAGTTCAGTACATATTCTCTAATATATACCCATGTGTCAACTTGATATCCTATATTCATGACTTATGAGATTAAGTCATCAGTTGACCTACATGCTAGTGTCAACGTATTAATATTATCCTTGTATATTAATGCTTGACTAGGAACAGTTATGAGTAGTGTACTATATATATCTATAGTATCCCACTATCAAGTCACTAACTTGATAAACCATAGACTAGAACCAACTACCCTAGGATATTATTATATTTATTCAAATGACACATCAATGAAGTAAATACAATAACCATAAACTCTGCCTTTATTATAAAATATGATACAAAAGTTCTCTTATCAATCATCTAATAATTGACACTTAGGGCTAATACTAACATCGAGCTCCTTTTATGCCTCCGTGCGACCTGGATTTTTGCTTGGCAATCGACTGCCAAAAGGTACCAGTCGACTACCTACAATGTCATTGTCTCACAATGGACTTAATCCACGTTGGCATTCTAGCCAACAGATACATCGAGTCGACGCCTATTGACCAATAATGCTCGATTAATGCTGAGTCGATCGTCACCAACTACCAGAGCTTCTATGCTCGTGTCCGCAAACACAAATTGACTGCCATCCATGGTAGTCAACTGCTCAAGGTCAGTCGACTGCACATAACTGGCAGTTGACTACCATAGCACAACTCAAGCAGTCGAGCCTCAATCGATTACACGACCAGGTGACTGGTCATAATGCCAGTCGACTGCTCTAAGTCAACTTGACTCCCGAGTGTCAAACGCTCGACCAGTCGACTGTCCAATACCCCAGTCGACTAATAAATCTCAACAATGAGGTTTAACCCCAAGTATGATTTCCTCATTCTTGATAAACACTTTAGCCTAGACCTAATCCTTCATCTCACTTCCATCAGCCTCACACCTCTTGGATCCCTTGAGTCCATGACTCTTTATCCTTGCACTAGCCTTCAAGTACCTCCATCGGATATGTCATGCTAACCGAGTTCATTGCCAAGGTACATTTGGACTTATGCTGCCAAGACTCCATGCTTGGACTTTACACTGCCAAACATTGGACTTATGCTGCCAAAGCTACATGCTTGGACTTTACGCTGCCAATATCACACCCTTGGACTTCCCAATTTCCAAGCATCCATACTTGGACTTTTACTGTCAAAATTAACTTGGACTTTACGCCGCCAAGCCTACACACTTGGACTTATGCTGCCAAGACTATACCTTTTGACTTTCCTTGCCAAGTACCCATGACTTGGACTTTCCATTGCCAAGACTCATGCTTGGACTTTTCATGTCAAGTACTCAAGACTTGGACTTCTCTCGAGTCCTATTTGAGCTAGGTCAACCTTGACCTGAGGTCGATTGCTTCAATAATCTCCCCATAAAGCTATCTCCTTATATGGTCAAATCCATGTCAACCATATGATCAACCCATTGTCAAACAATGGTCAAACCCATTATCAAACATCAAAACACTACTCGAGTCCCACTTGAGTCTGGTCATCGTGATCTGGGCCGATTGCACCAACAATCTCTCCCTTTTTTTTATCTTTGACAAAACCTTTAAGTTAGGATACCTAACTTAAACCATCAATTTTCTCTCTTTTTGACATACATCAAAAAGTTGTCCAAGGGTATTCAATTTCTCATCCCCCATGAGATCCTACATTCTCCCCCTTGGTCCAAAATCATCTAGAATGTCTTCATTCTCCCTAGTGATAAGTCCCATATCACCAAATGCAAGGCATAATGAAGATTTACCAAAGCCTTCACTTCTCCCTCTTTGGTGAGCACAATGAGGGTTCCCTAACACAAACCCTTCATTTCTCTCCTTTTGAGGAAAAAACCATCCATCACCCCATGATGGATAACCTCCCCCTAAAGGCTTTCTTCCCCTTGACCATTGCACAAACAATGTCCTTGGAGAGTTTCTAAGACAATAAGAATACTAAACCATCAAAATTAAGAGTAAAAGTTCAAACTTGAACTTTCACGACCCTTAAAATTAATTCTTACCCATCTCAACTTCTCCCATTCATTTTCAATGAACATTAGACCCTTCCAATGCTTGTCCAAGGATGTCCTAGGGTTAAGAGTAGTTGGGGTAGACCAGGTTGGTTGATTCATGGCTGAACAAGCCTTGTTCGGCCCATATCAGACCAATAGTCGACTGAAATCAGTCATCAATCGACTGAATGCTCCACTAGTCAACTGCTCCAAGAGGCAGTTGACTGGTTTCTGCAAATGCAGAAAACCAGTTTTAGAATTTAGATTTTGGAAAATCACAAGTAAATATACGTAATTTGAAAAATCTTGAAATTTCATAGTATATTACCTATGTTAAATACAATGGGTGAAAAATAGTTTTAAATAAAATACCCATTAAATTAAGAGATTGATACAAAGTTCAAAACCATTGATAACTTCAATGTTTTAAGCCAACTTTGTACCAAAAGATGGACTATCACCAAGGTTTTTCAAAATGATTTTTAAATATTTTTCAAATCTTATTTTGAACCATGGTCTATGGGCTAGATGTACACGACTTATAAATTAGCTTTCCTCATGATTTATTAATGTCATGTTATGAGTTTGAGTTCATCTAGATGTAAGAATTATGCATCTTGAACTTAACTCATTATCATAACATCTCACACGTGTCAAGGGTGTATAAATACACACACATGTCAATTTAATATTTTTGTGAGATGTGTGATAGAAGGTGAATTATGTCGTGGTACCGTTACAAATTATTATCGAACCCCCTAACTACACTAATGCAGTATAGGACTGAGTCGGATTGTCTCCCAACAAACCTAATGGCTGGACGTTTGTTTTTAAACAGAAGTAAACACTGGGGGTTTTTTACAATTTATTAAAACAATTATTCAAAGCTAATCTAATGCAAGAATGATTCAACCTCGCACCGCACTGTCACTATACGATGCAATGGCCAAACAATTCTAGTAAATAAGCATGGAAATTAAATCTGCAAGAAGTAAATCTAACTACCAAATAACAATTACCAAGTAACTATCCTAATGTGCAAAAGCAAGTAATCACGCACCGCACTGTCACTATACGGTACAATGATCAAAGAAACAAATGTGAACAATTCAACCAAGCACCGCACTGTCACTATACGACATAGTGGTCAAACAATCACTAAAAACTAAACTAACAAACATAAAATAATTCAACCAAGCACCGCACTGTCACTATATGGCACAGTAGTTGAAGACTAACTAAAAACTAAATGCAAGATAAGTAAGCAATTCAACCAAGCACCGCACTGTCACTATACGGTACACTGGCCAAATGTAAATGAAATCTAAACTAATAACGAAAGCAATTCAACCAAGCACCCCACTGTCACTATACAGTACATTGGTCAAATGTAAATGAAAACTAAACTAAACATGATCAAACATAATAGACAAAACTAAACATGATATACATAACATAACAAATTAACCGTAACCGAACAAACATAACAAAGCAAGCTATCCAATTAAATGGACTAAATCCAAATATAAGCAATCGGTAACCCCACGATGGTGACAATAAACCGAACAGCCCCTTCGGCGATGGATTACAGATGCGGTCCTAATCCCGGTACCGCTGAAAGGAGATGAATGCGGAGGGATACGAGCACTACTCCGGCGGCTATGGATGGCAGAGCTCCTAGTCCCGGTAGCTAGTGGATGGAATGTCGAAGCGATGCGACCTAATCCTGGTCGTCGGAATAGGGTGGAATTGCCGGAACAGTGGTGGAGAATCTCTTCATTGGCGGATGACAAGCTGAACTCGAATGGCTGACTCAACTGCCTAATCCCGGTAGCTGATGATGGCGGAGATGAAGCGGCCTAATCTCGGTCGCCGGAATGGGGTGGACTCACCGGTGATGGAGCTGGACTCGCCGGAATAACGACCTTTCCTCGCTGCCAATGAGCTGACCTAAAACGGCATCCCGGTCGGCTAGCGAGGTCGGGATAGGGATTACCGCTGGCTGTCGGAGGGGAGGTCGCCGGAAAGGGACTGCCAGACTGTCATCGTCGCTCGTGGGGAAGAAGAACACTCTGCCGCGCGTGAAAAGGGGGAAAAAATGTCGCGGCTCGAGTTTGCGCTGCGGTGAGGATCTTCTTCCTGCTTCACCGCCGGCGATTCCTGTGCGATCCCACTTCCACGTGCGGAAGCAGAAGAGGCCGCCGTCGCTCGCGAGGAAGAAGACCACTCCGCCGTTTGTCGCGCTGCTCTATTCTATGTCGTGTTTTTTCAATTTAGGAAAGGTAGGTTGATTAAGTGAAAAACCTTAGCCATCCGATCGAACGCCATTGGTCTCAGCCGTCCATTAGAGTTAGGGTTTAATGAGTCCAATTAATCTCTCCCTAAGTAGGCTGATCAAGCAAACCCGATGGTTGCGATCGATTTGATCCGGATCGACGGTTGGGATTGATCCAATTAGACCCTCATTATATGTTTCCTACAAAATCACATGAAATTCATGAAAAATATTGAAATTATAGGAATTAACGCAATTAATTGCAAATAGGCTCAATATGTAAAAACATACCAAATAACAATAATTACCCCATCAAAGAGCCTAAAATATCTAATCCACAAGTAAAAATAGCTCAATAAAAAATGTAGCTATTAAATTTCCCCACACTTATTTTTGCGCATCCCGTGCAATAACAAAAACAAAGACACACTAACTCCCTCACTCATTCCCCAAACAATACCCATATCAATAATTCAGAGACAGGAAAAATAAGTTCCTTAGGATCACCAAATCGATCCGGATCCTAGGTAGTCAAAAGATCCGAATCCTACAACAGTCAATATGTATGATGATTTACAGTCAAATCAAATAGACTAAGCCTGATAAAAAGCCTCCCAAAATGGATAAATGCACTAATGCTCACATAATAAACATAGGAGTGGGGTGCCCTCAAAACAACATGCAATCTTGTACTACCATATGCTTGTTTATCATCTACTTCTCTACTGCTATCAATACATCTCATACATGAATCAAAAGGATTTATCAAGAATCAAAATAAGATCAAAAGTAGATTGCAAATAACGTATGCAAAGAGTAGTACAACACAAAGGTACAAATGAATAGGGAACAATAGAAGAATTGGAGAAATAAACCTGATGAGTTGCTCTATGAAATGCTCAGTAACCAGCAATATGGAAAGAGGCTAAGACAATTGGAAACTTTAGAATTGGATTCAGGATCAAATGGCTCTATCCAACACATTGCAATTCCATTTGCCTGCATTACAATTGTACATTTTTTTTACAAAAGAAACATCAATGGCGCCATTTTTTTTTCTTTTTTTTTGTGTGTAGAAAATCAAGTACTAATCATAGACAAATATATCTCAGGACCAATGACCTCTGAAAACTATGCATTCCATATCATGTTTCCAACAAAAATAATATAGCTCCTCCCCCACACTTAAAAATTTTGTCCGTCTCGGACAATACAACCCATCAAACTATTCCTCCAATATGGAAAATAATAGATATGAAAAAGATTATCCACAAAGATACAAAGACAATGGATAACAAATGAAGAGATATTACAAGTGAGACATGGAATAAGTAAGTATCACATGGATTAGACAAGAAAACCAAGTCAGAAAAGAGTCAAGAATGAAATCCTTCATCGTATTCATGCAAGTGAATGTTACTGCAATTTTGAAAAGATTCAAAGCATGTTCTAGAGTAACAAGAATCACATGTGTTATCACACAAAAGTGGGTAGATGATAAGAATGGCTTATAACCTCACTAGGTGAATCAAAATCAAGCTTAGTCTATCAATAAAAAGAGTTCACCATCATAACAAGTGACTGCATGCAAGTGAAGTCTCCTATCATACACAAAAATCCACAATTTGATGATTAAACTTAACTAATTTTTACCACCTTTGAAATGTGTTGGATTGAGAAGTGTCGCTAGAGAGGGGGGGATGAATAACGAGCATAAATCTTTTCGTTCGTTCGTTCGATACACGAGTAAGCACAGCGGAAAATAAAGAGACACGTTTATTTTACTTGGTTCACAACCCAGCGGTTGCTACTCCAAGGCCCTATCGGTCCTAGACCACGTACGAAGGGCAAAGCACTATAACGTCTCCTCCTCGTTGGAGGTAGGAGACAACGATCACAAAACCGAAAGTACGAGGATGAGGCAACAAGCCTACCTCATCTCGTTACGAATAAAAACAAAGAATACAATATCAAAATAGATTAATTGATGCTATTGCCAACGAAGAAGATCAGAACTTGTCGTCGCATCGACGTTATGACGGTGTTGGAGCGTTGGCGTTGTAGGAGCACTTGAGAATAAACTTGATGAATTTTGGAGTTGGAATCTTTCCCTCCTTTTATAGATTTTGGCCTCTGAATTTGTCTCCTCATCTTTCGGAATAGATCACGAAGTTGTACAAATTTTATCGCGAAGTGGTCGTGTCAAACGTTATCTATTTTGACCTAGCTCAAAGGCTAGTCGACTGATGCCTCCCATCAGTCGACTGCCCAATGTCCAACAGTTGACTGCCAGCCTGGCCACTTCCCTGCAGTAAGAGGTTAGCTCAGAAAATGATAAATGCGATGATTTCTGACCGTCTGATCTCGACCTAGACCTTCCACAGGAAGTCTTAGTCGGATCGCCGCCTACGGTCGTCCCCGTATAGAGGACACGACCTTACCATCTCTCACTCACACGAGCTTACCTCGATACTTACTGTGTTGCTTTCACTTTTGGCCATCCACTCGATTCCTTCGGCTCCCTTCGAAATCACTCGAGTGTCGCTCGACCATCGAGGCTTCCTCTGGGTGTCGCTAGCCTTCAACTCTAGCTTTAGTACTTTTCTGCACACTCGATTTAGCTTGTGAGATAACGATGTAAACTTAACTTTGTGTCTTTGCCATAATCAAAACACAAGTTCGATTATCTAGTGCCCCTGCACCAACAATTTCTCCCTTTTTGATCTATGACAAACCAACATAAAGTTAAGGGAAATTAAAGCATAAAGCAAGTATAGTAAATTATGAATGCCATTTTCAAAAACTCCCCCTCAACCAAAACTCCCCCTTAACCCTAGGTTAGTTTTGAAAAAGAAACTTTAATTTTCAAAATTAAATTTTGTGTTACTCCCCCTTAACTTTTGCTCTTCTCCCCCTTTTGCCATAAATCAAAAAAGAATGTTGGGGTTTTTGTATAAAATATGGGTTTTTGTATAAACAACATCGTATATGCATGCATCTAGATAAATCAATTATGAGTCCAAACATGCGTCTAGCAGTAGTTAGATAGATTGGTTCAAGGTGTGTCCCTCTGCACCAATAATAATATAACCCTTAAGGATAGTTTTCTCTCCCCCTTAGTCAAATATATGAAGTATAAGAGATGTAAGGGGCGCTAAACTTTGGCCTAAGAGTTGTTAAGTACAATAGTTGAGAAAATAAGTAGTATTTTGAAGAGGTTATTTCAATTATCCTTAATATCTCACCCATTCTATGTGTCTCAGAATTTGTTCACCTTATATGTTTTGTGAGATGATTTTAAATTAATTAGAGATAGTCAACCTTGGGTTAGATTCAGATTTAACATTTAGATCGTTAAGTAACTTTTTGAGAAACTGGCTTCCAGGTCGTGGCGAGGCACAGGGGCCTTCTTTGATCGAAACAACGACCACTTCCTTAGACAAAGCCAAATTCAAGAAAATATCACTTAAGTCACTTAGGGTTACTTCCTGGTCTAACTAGTTTAGGATACGGTGAGGTAGCTTCTGCTAGTTCCACTCGGTCAAGTGCACTAAGCTAGATACACATTATCTAGCTCGAATATACGAAACTTTGTTTCCCTAAAGTACTATCATCTCGCTGCGTCCTGATACTATGTTGTCAAGAGTTGACTGACTATTTTCCCTATCTAGCCACTCTAAAAATTAAAATAAAAAATGCAATGGTTTTGCTAAGTAAGTGGGTATACTATTTTAGTGTTAGCTCCCCCTGGACCATTGAACCAATATGGTCTATTCAAATAATGAACTTGATCCTGGGGAATTCAAAACTTATTAGTCCTTATATGTGAGTTCAATAAAACCTTTGGGACCCATGCTTGAACTCTTTGATGACTACGATTTACGATAGACATATAAGACCTATTTGTAGTCTTTGACTTAAATCCGAGTCTGACTTTGTTGTACATGACTCTTTGGGTTCCATGTAGTCGGTTAAGGTTCTTAGATCCCAACGTGAACCTTTCCAACCTAGCCTCAACCTCTTGAACTCGGTCTTTCAAGAGAGAATTCTCCTCAAGTTTTTCAATTTGGGTTGAGTTTCCCTCTTGAACTTGACTAGTTGAAAAGGTTAGAGTAGCCTCTTGCTTGAGGGTTTCAACCTCCTCAAGTAACGACTCAACCCTAGACTCAGACTTAGTTAATTTCCTAGTAAACATTTTAATTGTATTGTAAAGCGTATGAATTAGTGAGCGGCTAACCTTAATTTTCTCTTTTGGTCTGGCTTTGAGTTGCTTCTCGAAGTAGTCCTCGAGTTCGGAGTCGGTGTTGTAATTGGATTCGGATTCGGAATCTGACTCGAACTCCTCCGGTCTTGCCATGTAAGCTATGTCTTCTCTGTTGTCCCAAGTTGCATGGAAAGCCTTCTTTTCATTTGATTTGAATTGTGCCCTCTTTTGGTTCTTTTGTAGCCTCCTTTCCCTCCGAACGATCTTCCGCACTATGTTCGCTATTGCTTCCACCTCTTCGGATTCGGACTTTGATTCATCTTCGGGTTTGAGTCCATCTTCTTGCCTAGTAGGTGGCTTGCTTCTTTGTCCTACAAGTAGAGCAATACCTCTCTCGGCCCGGACCATGTTAGTCTACTCGTGAAGTTCAAATTCGGAAAATAGTTCGTCTAATCTAAGCTTTGAAAGGTCCTTAGAGACCTTGTAGACATCGACCATGGATGGCCACAAGGTAGTCCTAGGGAAAGCATTTAAAGCGTACCTTATAAGGTCCCGATTCTCTACGGCTTGCCCGATCGAGTGAAGACCGTTGACGATATCTTGGATCCGCGCATGTAGTTGGGTGGCGGTCTCGCGATCCTGCATCTTTAGATTGTACAATTTATTTAAAAGTAAATCTCTTTTACATACCTTAGCATCAGGCGTCCCTTCATGTAGATCAATCAATTTGTTCCAGAGGTGTTTGGCGCTAATGAATGGTCTGATGCGGTTGAGTTCCTCCTTGGACAAGCCGCATTGCAATATTTGGGTTGCTCTTGCATCGGCTTCGATTTGCCTCTTGGTTGCATTTGTCCACTTGTTAAAATCCAAGGGCTCCCCTTGATCATTGGTGGGTAGAGCAAAGCTGGTTTGGATTATTATCTAAGTCTCGACTTGTGTTTTCAAGAAACACTCCATCCGACCTTTCCAATAACGGAAATCATTTCCGTTAAAGAACGGAGGTCGGGTGGTGCTATACCCCTCAATATGAGCCATTAAGTCTCTTGCAAAACACGAATAAAAACCAAAGAGAATTCCAAGACTCGGTCTTGGATTAGTAGTGCGGGAAATAATAGGAAATAAACAGAAATAAATAAGAAAAATAAGAAACTAACAAAAGCTAGAAGCTTACGACCTTCGATGTCCCCGAAAGGGTACAAAACGTTGGATTTTGGGGCTGGAAACAACTTGTTACGAGGGTAAACCCTCGTATGAAATATAGATATCTCAGAGAGCTTCGATTTGGTAGGTAGATCATTTTGAGAGTCCTCTTGTGCGAAAAGTTATACTCTTTTTACCATCGACTACTCCAAAAGAGAATACTTGCAAATACACAACCAAAAGAAGCGTATCAAGACTTCGTCTTGGATTAGTAGTGTGGGAGGAAAAAAAATATAAGAAAAATACGAATCAAAAAATACGAAAAGAAAATCAAAACGTGCTAGATTGGTGGTTTCACCAAATCTTAGCGCCCCCGCTCTGATACCAATTGTTGGATCGAGAAGCATCGCTAGAGGGGGGGGGGTGAATAGCGAGCGTAAATCTTTTCGTTCGTTCGTTTGATACACGAGTAAGCACAGAGGAAAATAAAGAGACACATTTATTTTACTTGGTTCACAACCCAGCGGTGGCTACTCCAAGGCCCTATCGGTCCTAGATGTTGGGTTTCCGGCACCGCGGCGAGTGTGTGTTCGAACATGTTTCGTAAACATGTACACAACGGAAGGAATAAAAATAATAAATCTAATTTATTACAATACACACACCACACGTATGCATAGTACAACATGTGTAGACATAACCATAAATTCAAATTTTGCAATAAAAGGAAGTTTATACTACGTATACCTGACGTATCACGTGCAACGGGAAAGACATCGACTGGAGCGATCCTCGCTAGAATCGCCTCTATCTGTATCCACGCCGAGTATCTTCGGGATGACTTCACAAAGTCACGAGCTTCATCTTTGTACGGGTTACTATCCTCGTATTGAAGACGATGTGATCGAGAGAAGATCACGATCCGAATCAAAATTCGGATCCAAAACGAGTCCTCAAAAACTCGCTTCTCCGGAGAGGTATTCTTCAACCGTTTGACGAATCCTTCGTCGTCCACCTATGAGGATTACCAGAGATCAAATCCCCGGCAAGGCTACCACTGTCGGAGCTCCAAACGCCAACAAAACGACGCTCCGACAAGAAGGAAACAAGCTGTCCAGAAAACTGGACAGCTTTGGTGGAGGAATAGGGGCTGGCCAAATAAGGAAAGTTGAAGCTCACCTTGTTGCCAGACCCAAAGGAGATCACCGGAGCTCTTCCAGCAGTAGCTCGACACCGGCAAGAGGAGGGGACGGCAGCTGCTGGACGCCGGGAAGACGGGCTGGGCGGTGGTGGGCGGCGTCAAAGAGTTGGGCGCCGATTACACCAAGGAGAGGTGGGCGGAAACTTTAGGGTTGCAAGGATTAGGGCTTAACAAAAACCCTTAAGCCCTATTTTATAGAGAACAAATTCTCTTAATGGTTATCGGATCATAACCAAAAGTCCATTAACCCGCTCCATTAATTTAAGTTAAAATAAACCAAACCATGATGGTTTATTTTAAGTTAAAACGAACCGAACCAACTTTGGTTCATTCATTTAAAACAAACCAAACCCCTTTGGGTTATTCTCCTCCATCGGATTAGAACCAAACCAAATTGGTTCATCCATTATGTCTTCATAAGACACGGCCCATCCATGCTTCCATTGCGACTGAAACGATTTCATGCTCGCTCCATGTTTGGTCCAACCAAACCTGGTTTCTCTCGGTCTGAGAATCTCATTCTCAAGCTCATTTTAAATCCTTCGGATTACGCTCGTTATGTGTGTGACCAAATAGGTTCTCGGTTTATGTTGGTCGTCTATAATTAACCATTAATTATAGAACAATCATGAGTGACACCTAGTAGTACATAATGATCCCCAATTAAATGAAAAGATCAACGGTTGATCCAGAACTATTTCTGAAACCCTTCAGTAGCTCAAATGAATCGTGTCCCATTCCCTTCACTCATCTTATACCCACTTAGTTCAGGACATGGTCTATAGTGTCAGTCCCCACTAGGCTGACTACGTCACACCTAGCCCAAGTATCATTTCCTCGTCCTACGAATTCTAGTTACTGCACATATATTGAAGAGTACCTTACTCTAAACATGTAATGCTTTGGCCAAAGACTTTAGTAATAATCCGACGAGAGGCCATGGGTATACATCTCCTCGCAAGGAGTGGTGAATCCTTTATAGGCTATTCAAACACCTTCGATCACTTCGACTTATACCCAATCATCCCGGGTCCACATCTCCTCAGAGATGCTTGCTTAAGATGACAAAGCATAAGTCTTTATGATCAAGATGACTTGAATACCGCAAGTCAAAGGAACATCGCACTTAAGCTGCAGTATGAACTTCATTGACATATCTATATATGCAGAGAACCATATGAATTCTTACGGCTGGTCACTTCAATAAACTAGTTACCTTAACTAGCATCCACGATTAACTCTGGACATCACAATGTCTCTAGCCAGTGAGAATCAACTGCTTGGATACACTAAGGAGTATACCTCATGTTAGTCTCGATAGAATCGATGGTATCCAAATCCATCAATTCATCGACTAGGGATAATTTCGATACATCACAATTACACATGTAGAGATACTCACTAGTTGTGATCCAATCACAAATTCTCTCATGTTGTGAATCGTATCGTGGACATTCAGTAAATGAGTTTAAGATCTAATCAAATACATGAAAACATGTACACTCAAAAAGTAAATCTTTATTTATCATATAAATGGTTCAAACATAAGGCGATTGCCTTAGGACATCTCTCATATATTACTAACAAACTCCCACTTGGCCTAATGCCAATCGCTACGGTATCCAATACCATAAGCTCTAACATGACCCTCAAACTTACTTTGAGGTAATGCCTTAGTCAAAGGATCCGCTAAGTTCCTTTCAGTGGGAACTTTCTCGATTTGTATTTCCTTCCTACTGATGATCTCTCTGATCAGATGATAGCGGCGAAACACATGTTTGGATCGTTGATGAGACCTTGGCTCTTTCGCCTGTGCAATAGCTCCATTATTGTCGCAATAGACCGGTATTGCTTCAACAATGGCTGGAATCACACCAAGTTCATAAATGAACTTCTTGATCCAAACCGCTTCCTTTGCTGCTTCCGAAGCTGCAATGTATTCTGCCTCAGTGGTAGAATCCACTCTGATGTCTTGTTTGGAACTTTTCAACTTATCGCGCTCATTCAAAGTGAACACGTATCATCGAGACTGTAATCATCCTTGCATGCGAAGTCGCATCCGTATACCCGCGTATCACCATGTCCCCTTCTCCATATATTAGGAACACATCCTTAGTTCTTCTTAAGTACTTAAGGATTGTCTTAACAACCGCCCAATGATCCATTCCTGGATCAGACTGGTATCTACTTGTGACACTCAAAGCATACGATACATCGGGCCTCGTATGTAATATAGCATACATGATAGATCCTATTGCGGATGCATAGGGAATCTTACTCATGCAAATCCCCTCGTCTTTTGTGCGCGAACACATTGACTTCGAAAGGTGTATCCCATGCCTGATGGGTAGGAAACCTTTCTTGGATTCCGACATGCTAAACCTCTTTAGCACTCAGTCTATATATGTAGACTGCGAAAGACCAAGCAACCGTTTCGATCTATCTCTATAGATCTTAATCCAGAGGATGTAGGTTGCTTCTCCCAGGTCTTTCATGGAGAATGTCTTGGATAACCAAATCTTAACTGACTGTAAGACTGAAACATCATCTCCTATAAATAATATGTCATCGACATATACGATTGCACTCCCACTAACCTTCTTGTACACACAAGGTTCGTCTGGATTTTATGAGAAATCAAACCTTTTGATTGTCTCATCAAAACGGATATTCCAGCTCCTGGATGCTTGCTTCAATCCATATATGGACCGTCGCAATTTGCATACCTTGGTTTTATCAACCGATGTGAAACCCTCAGGTTGTATCATATACATGTCATCGAGCAGGTTTCCATTAAGGAAAGCTATTTTCACATCCATCTGCCATATCTCATAATCATAATGATAATCATAATGAGCCGCTATGGCCAGGAGCATCCGAATGGATTTAAGCATAGCTACAGGCGAATAGGTTTCGTCATAATCAACACCTTGCTTTTGAAGATATCCTTTCACCACTAATCTAGCCTAATAGGTAATCACATTACCATCCATGTCGGTTTTCTTCTTGAAAACCCACTTGCACCTATAGGCTTGATGCCTTCAGGTGGGTCAATCAAGTTCCAAACTTGGTTTTCATACATGGAATCCATTTCCGACTTCATGGCATCAAGCCACTTATCCCTTTCTGAACTTATCAGAACTTCTTCATAACTGGTAGGCTCCTCATCATCAATGAGTAACACGTCGTTCGATTCACTTACGAGAAATCCATATCTCTCAGGAATGTTGCGTGTTCTACCAGATCTACGAAGATGTGGTGTTTCAATAGGTCCAACTGATTGCTTATCACTATGAGTTATTGGCTGTTGTGCTTCACCAGGTATCTCATCAATGTCTATTTGAGTGTCTCGAGCCTCCTCAAGCTCGACGACACTCCCACTGTTTTCTTGCAAGAGAAACTCTTTCTCTAGAAACACAGCATGCCTTGAAACAAACACCTTTTGTTCCACAGGATGATAGAATTGGTAACCCCTTGTTTCCTTCGGGTATCCAATAAATAGACATTTATCAGACTTAGCATCCAATTTGTCTGATACAATCCACTTCACATAAGAAGGACAACCCCATATCTTCAAGTAAGATACATGAGGTTTCTTACTATTCCATATCTCATATGGAGTAGTGGAGACTACCTTGGTTGGCATTCTGTTTAACAAGTAAACAGTTGTCTGAAGTGCATAGCCCCAAAAGGACTTGGGAAGATTTGCATGATTCATCATCGACCTGACCATGTCCAACAAGGTCCGGTTACGCCTCTCAGATACACCATTATGCTGTGGTGTATATGACGGAGTCCATTGAGACAATATACCATTGTCTCTTAGATAATCAAGAAACTCTTGACTTAAGTATTCTCCACCTCGATCCGATTGAAGTATTTTAATACTCTTGTCATGTTGTTTCTCTACTTTATTTCTGAATTCTTTGAACCTTTCAAAGGCTTTAGACTTGTGTTTCATCAAGAACACATACCCAAACCGTGAGTGATCATCGGTGAAGGTAATGAAGTAGCTATAGCCTCCTAAAGCTTAAGTTGACATAGGTCCACATACATCAGTATGTATTAGGCCTAGCAACTCTCCCACTCGTTCACCTTTTCCTATAAAAGGTAACTTAGTCATCTTGCCTTTCAAGCATGATTCGCATGCATCGTATGAATCCAATTCAAACGATTCCAGAATTCCACATAGGTGTAATTCGGACATGCATTTCTTGCTTACATGGCCAAGACGACAATGCCACATGTAGGAGTCTAATTGATTATCTTTTTGAGCACGCTTGTTGCTCGCTTCGATATTGAAAATGTCATTGGATACATCCAACGTATAAATGTCATTGCTCAAAGTTCCAGTTCCATAAAGTACGCCATTCAAAGTTATATAACAACAATTGTTACTAAACGTCAAATGGTAACCATTTCTATTTAAACAGGAAATAGAAACAATGTTCTTTATTAGAGAAGGAACACAATAGAAATTGTCCAGTTCCAAGACTAGTCCGCTAGGGAGCTTCAGCAAATAAGTTCCGATGGCGACCGCATCAACTTTTGCTCCATTGCCAACTCACAAATTTGACTCCCCTCTGACGAGTCTTCTTCTATTCCTTAGCCCCTGTATGTCATTACATATATGTGAGCCACACCCAGTATCCAATACCCAAGTGTCTAAGAAAATAGAATGACAATCAATAATGAAGATACCTGTAGAGGATGGGGCATCAGATGCCTTCTTCTTCTTCATGGACTCAAGATAAATCTTGCAGTTTCTTCGCCAGTGACCTTCCTTGCCACAATGATGGCAAGTGCCCTTTTGTGCTGGTTCTGTCTTCTTAGCCTTCTTGTTCTTTCCTTTCTTCTGTTCCTTTGCCTTCCTCTTAGAACCTTTCTTTGAGGAATCAACTAACAGAACCGCCTTCTCCTCATGCTTCACAGAAGGCTCCACAGTCTTTAGCATATTGAGGAGCTCAAGAATAGTGGATTCTAATTTGTTCATTCGATAGTTCATCACAAATTGTGAGAAACTCTTGGGCAAACAATGCAAAATTAAATCAATACTTAATTCATGATCCATCACAAACCCGAGGGTGGCTAGCCGCTCAATGTACCCATTCATCTTTAGCACAAACTACACTACAGACGAACCTTCTTGCATCTTCGTGGTGAAGAGGGGCCTGGAGACTTCGAACCTTTCGGATCTCGCTTGCTCATCAAACAACTCATGAAGATGGAAGACCATGGTATTAGCATCCATATGCTCATGCTGCTTTTGCAGCTCAGGTACCATCGCAGCTAGCATGATGCAACTCGCCAGTTCAGAATCTTCCACATGTTTCTGATAGACCAACATTTGGGCTGGAGTTGCATCGTCCCTAGGACGGTCGGGAAGAGGCTCTTCAAGGACATATGCTAGCTTTTCCGCCTTGAGAACAATTCTCAAGTTTCTAAGCCAGTCCAGGAAGATAGGCCCAGTCAATTTGTTTGAATCCAAAATAGTGCGCAAATTCAAAGACGTCATGATCAATCGATTAACCTAGAAATACAAAACGAGCATATATGAGAAAATGATTTAAAATGCATCAATATACATTCATAAATTCCATTCATATTTTGAATTTCAAAAAACCCCAAAATCACTTCGGGATATCATAGGTCCATCTCCGAATGGGCTGATATCCATCATAGATATAAACAACCTTGGAGAGAGTCCAACAAGCCATTCATAGCTACGATGGTAGGTATCAAATATACCGATTGCATATCACATATATGCAACTATCACAATGTGCTATCAACTAATTGAATGTTCACACATACATCGGGTTGTTAACACATTAACAAGTATGCATCATATGCATAGCACCCAACTTCACCTCCCTTCACATCGACCTTGGAGAGAGTCCAACAAGCCGATGCTCCAGGTTAAAGCCAACCCATTAATCGAGAAATAGTTTTAATATGGTTAGAGCGCATTCAACCAATTAGCCCGGCTTGGAGTGAGTCCAACAACCAAAGCTAATGATTGACCTTTGACTCTTACCATATTAGTATTAAACTATTCCATGGTTTGAACATGTTCGGGTTCGAGCCGGGCTTGGAGAGAGTCCAATAACCCAAACAAGAAACGGAACTCTGGTTCTAACCATATTAATGGAAGGTGTAGACTTTAATATTGAGTAAGAGTTTTTATGTCTCATCCTCTTTGCATGCAAAAAACTATTATCTACATGGCATGACATACATGACATACATCTACCTGTCATGACACGCTTGACATAATGATATGCATCTAATGCAATTACATGACATACAATTATGTCATGTATAAAATTTCCTTATATGTCATAACTATTTATGGAAATAAAATATGTTTAAGATTTGATTCTCCAAATCAAATCATGATTAAATTAGGAAATAAATTTTCAAATCTAATCACATATTTTATTTGTGGAAAGAGTTGATTAAGGAAAGTCAATTTAGGAAACCAATTTCCTAAATCATCAAAACTACTTATGGAAATAAAATATTTTTAAGATTTGATTTCCCAAATCAAATCATGATTAAATTAGGAAATAAATTTCCAAATATAATCAAATATTTTATTTATGGAAAATATCAATTTCCATAAATACTTCCAACTTTTCAAAAGTAGAAGATTTCCATAAATACTTCTAGACTTTCCAAAATTAAAAAATTTCCATAAATACTTCTAACTTTCCAAAAGTAGAAAATTTCCAGAAATACCATTATGACTATCACAAAACAATTTTACGATTATGTCGAAACACAACCTGGGCTCTGATACCACTGTTGGGTTTCCGGCACCACGGCGAGTGTGTATTCGAACATGTTTCGTAAACATGTGCACAGCGGAAGGAATAAAAATAATAAATCTAATTTATTACAACACACACACCACACGCATGCATAGTACAACATGTGTAGACATAATCGTAAATTCAAATTTTGCAATAAAAGGAAGTTTATACTACGTATACCTGACGTATCACGTGCAGCGGGAAAGACATCGACCGGAGCGATCCTCGCTAGAATCGTCTCTATCCGTATCCACGCCGAGTATCTTTGGGATGACTTCACAAAGTCACGAGCTTCGTCTTCGTACGGGTTACTAGCCTCGTATTGAAGATGATGTGATAGAGAGAAGATCACGATCCGAATCAAAATTCGGATCCAAAACGAGTCCTCAAAAACTCACTTCTCCGGAGAGGTATTCGTCAACTGTTTGACAAATCCTTCGTCCTCCACCTATGAGGATTACCGGAGATCGAATCCCCGGCAAGGCTACCACTGTTGGAGCTCCAAAAGTCATCCAAATGATGCTTTGACAAGAAGGAAACAAGCTGTCCAAAAAACTGGACAGCTTTGGTGGAGGAATAGGGGCCGGCCAAATAAGGAAAGTTGAAGCTCACCTTGTCGCCAGACCCAAAGGAGATCACCGGAGTTCTTCCGACAGCAGCTCGACGCCGGAAAGAGAAGAGGACGACAGCTGCTGGACGTCGGGAAGAGGGGTTGGGCGGTGGTGGGCGGCGGCAAAGAGTTGGGCGCCGATTACACCAAGGAGAGGTGGGCGGCAACTTTAGGGTTGCAAGGATTAGGGCTTAACAAAAACCCTTAAGCCCTATTTTATAGAGAACAAATTCTCTTAATGGTTATCGGATCATAACCAAAAGCCCATTAACCTGCTCCATTAATTTAAGTTAAAATAAACCAAACCATGATGGTTTATTTTAAGTTAAAACGAACCGAATCAACTTTGGTTCATTCGTTTAAAACAAACCAAACCCCTTTGGTTTATTCTCCTCCATAGGATTAGAACCAAACCAAATTGGTTCATCCATCATGTCTTCATAAGACATAGCCCATCCACGCTTCCATTGCGACTGAAACGATTTCATGCTAGCTCCATGTTTGGTCCAACCAAACATAGTTTCTCTCGGTCTGAGAATCTCATTCTCAAGCTTGTTTTAAATCCTTCGGATTACGCTCGTTGTGCGTGTGACCAAATAGGTTCTCGGTTTATGTTGGTCGTCTATAATTAACCATTAATTATAGAACGATCATGAGTGGAACCTAGTAGTACATCATGATCCCCAATTAACTGAAAAGATCAACGATTGATCCAGAACTATTTCTGAAACCCTTCAGCAGCTCAAATGAATCGTGCCCCATTCCCTTCACTCATCTTATATCCACTTGGTTCAGGACATGGTCTATAGTGTCAGTCCCCACTAGGCTGACTACGTCACACCTAGCCCAAGTATCATTTCCTCGTCCTACGGATTCTAGTTACTGCACATGTATCGAAGAGTACCTTACTCTAAACATGTAATACTTTGGCCAAAGACTTTAGTAACAATCCGACGAGAGGCCATGGGTATACATCTCCTCGCAAGGAGTGGTGAATCCTTTATAGGCTATTCAAACACCTTCGATCACTTCGACTTATACCCAATCATCCCGGGTCCATATCTCCTCAGAGATGCTTGCTTAAGATGTCAAAGCATAAGTCTTTAGGATCAAGATGACTTGAATACCGCAAGTCAAAGGAACATCGCACTTAAGATGCAGTAAGAACTTCATTGACATATCTATATAGGCAGAGAACCATATGAATTCTTACGGTTGGTCACTCCAACGAACTAGTTACCTTAACTAGCATCCATGATTAACTTCGGACATCACAATGTCTCCAGCCAGTGAGAATCAGCTGCTTGGATACACCAAGGAGTATACCTCGTGCTAGTCTCGACAGAATCGATGGTGTCCAAATCCATCAATTCATCGACTAGGGATAATTCTGATACATCACAATTACACATGTAGAGATACTCACTAGTTGTGATCCAATCACAAATTCTCTCATGCTGTGAATCGTATCGTGGACATTCAGTAAATGAGTTTAAGATTTAATCAAATACATGAAAACATGTACACTCAAAAAGTAAATCTTCATTTATCATATAAATGGTTCAAACATAAGGCGATTGCCTTAGGATATATCTCATATATTACTAACACTAGACCGCGTACGGAGGGCAAAGTACTATAACATCTCCTCCTCGTTGGAGGTAGGAGACAACAATCACAAAATCGAAAGTACGAGGATGAGGCAACAAGCCTACCTCACCTCGTTACGAATAAAAACAAAGAATACAATATCAAAATAGATTACTTGATGCTGCTGCCGGCGAAGAAGATCAAAACTTATCGTCGCGTCGGCGTTATGACGGTGTTGGAGCGTTGGCGTTGTAGGAGCACTTGAGAATAAACTTGATGATCTTTGAAGTTGGAATCCTCCCCTCCTTTTATAGATTTTGGCCTCTGAATTTGTCTCCTCATCTTTCGGAACAGATCATGAAGTTGTATAAACTTTATCGCGAAGTGGCCGCGTCAAACGTTATCTGTTTTGACCTAGCGCAAAGGTTGATTCGTCACCATCAGTCGACTGATGCCTCCCATCAGTCGACTGCCCAATGTCCAGCAGTCGACTGCCAGCCTGGCCACTTCCCTGCAGTAAGAGGTTAGCTCAGAAAATGATAAATGCGATGGTTTCTGACCGTCCGATCTCGACCTCTACAGGAAGTCTTAGTCGGATCGCCGCCTACGGTCATCCCCGTACAGAGGACACGACCTTACCATCTCTCACTCACACGAGCTTACCTCGATACTTACTGTGTCGCTTTCGCTTCTGGCCTTCCACTCGATTTCTTCGGCTCCCTCCGAAGTCACTCGAGTGTCGCCCGACCACCGCGACTTCCTCAGGGTGTCACTGTTAGTAATATATGAGAGATGTCCTAAGGCAATCGCCTTATGTATGAACCATTTATGTGATAAATGAAGATTCACTATTTGAGTATACATGTCTTATGTATTTGATTGGATCTTAAACTCATTTACTGAATGTCCACGATACGATTCACAGCATGAGAGAATTTGTGATTGGATCACAACTAGTGAGTATCTCTACATGTGTAATTGTGATGTATCGGAATTATCCCTAGTCGATGAATTGATGGATTCGACACCATCAATTCTCGAGACTAGCACGAGGTATACCCTTGGTGTATCCAAGTAGCCGATTCTCACCGGGCCGAGACATTGTGATGTCCGAGTTAATCGTGGATGCTAGTTATGGTAACTAGTTCATCGAGTGACCACCGTAAGACTTCATATGGTTCTCGCATATATAGATATGTCAATGAAGTTCTTATCGGGCTTAAGTGCGATGTTCTTCGACTTATGATTCAAGTCATCTTGATCATGGAGACTTATGCTTTGACATCTTAAGCAAACATCTCTAAGGAGATGTGGACCCGGATGATTGGGTATAAGTCGGTGATCAAGGTGTTTGAATAGCCTATAAAGGATTCACCACTCCTTGCGAGGAGATGTATACCCATGGCCTCTCGCCGATTGTTACTAAAGTCTGCCAAAGCATTACATGTTTAGAGTAAGGTACTCTTCGATACATGTGGAGTAACTAGAACTGTAGGACGAGGAAATGATACTTGGGCTAGGTGACGAGTCGTCACTTAGTGGGATCGGCACAATAGACCATGTCCCAACCAAGTGGGTATAAGATGAGTGAAGGGAATGGGGCACGATTCATTCGAAGCATCAAGGGTTTCAGAAATAGTTCTGGATCAACCGTTGATCTTTTCGGTTAATTGGGGATCATGATGTACTACTAGGTGCCACTCATGATCGTTCTATAATTAATGGTTAATTATAGACAGCCAACATAAACCGAGAACCTATTTGGTCACACGCACAACGAGCGTAATCCAAAGGATTTAAAACGAGCTTGAGAATGGGATTCTCAGACCGAGAGAAACTAGGTTTGGTTGGACCAAACATAAAGCGAGCATGAAATTGTTTCAGTCGCAATGGAAGCGTGGATGGGCCGTGTCTTATGAAGACATAATGGATGGACCAAAATGGTTTGGTTCTAATCCAATGGATAAGAATAAACCAAAGGGTTTGGTTTATATTAAACGAATGAACCAAAGGTTGGTTCGGTTCGTTTTAACTTAAAATAAACCATCATGGTTTGGTTTATTTTAACTTATCTTAATGGAGCGGGTTAACGGGCTTTATGGATATGATCCATTAACCATTAAGAGAATTAGTTCTCTATAAAAGTGGGCTTAAGGGATTGTTAAACCCTAAGGTTGTGCCGCCAACCTCCTTGCCACCCACCTTGATTGCCGCTGCCTAGCTCCTTGCCGCGACCAAGCTTCAGCCGGTGATCCTCCGGCTACCCTCCGGTGATCTCCTAGAGGTTTGGCATCAAGGTGAGCCTTTTCTCTCCTTGTTTTGGCCGGCGCCTACTCCTCCACCAAGCTGTCCAGTTTTCGGACAGCTTCTCCTTCGCCGGAGGCCGCTTGACGACGGTTAGTGCTCGACAGCGGCTAACATACCGGGATTTGATCTCCGGTAATCCTCTGAGGTGGAGGACGGCGATCTGCCAAACGGTTGACGAATACCTCTCCGGAGAAGCGAGTTTTGAGAACTCGCTTTGGATCCGAATTTGGATTCGGATCGTGATCATCTCTCGATCACGCCGCCTTCAACACGAGGCTAGTAACCCGCACGGACGGCTCGTGGCTTGGCGGTCATCCCGAGGAGCTCGGCGTGGATACGGATAGAGACGATTCTTACGAGGATCGCTCCGTTGATGCCGTTCGCTACACGCCATAATAAAGGTATAACGTAGTTTAATTTCCTTTATTGCAATTTTAATTTACGGTTATGTCTACACTTGTTGTAATAGCATGCGCAGTGTTGTGTGTGTTGTAATAAATAGGAGTATTTATTATTTTATTGCTTCACTGTGTGCTCATGTTTACTTAAACATGATCGAACACACACACGCCATGCGTTTAAACCCAACAAAGGGTATCGTGAGCCCAGTTGTGTTTCACATAATCGTAAAATGGTTTTGCGATAGTCATAATGTATTTCTGGAAGTTTTCTAAATTTTGGAAATTTAGAAGTATTTATGGAAATTTTTCAATTTTGGAAAGTCTAGAAGTATTTATGGAAATCTTCCACTTTTGGAAAGTTGAAGTATTTATGGAAATTGATATTTTCCATAAATAAAATATTTGATTAGATTCTGGAAATTTGTTTCCTAATTTAATCATGATTTGATTTGGGAATCAAATCTTAAAATATTTTATTTCCATAAGTAGTTTTAATGATTTAGGAAATTGGTTTCCTAAATAGATTTTCCTTAATCAAATAATTCCATGAATAAAATATGTGATTAGATTTGGAAATTTGTTTCCTAATTTAATTATGATTTGATTTGGAGAATCAAATCTTAAACATATTTTATTTCCATAAATAGTTATGACATATAAGGAAATTATATACATGACATAATTGTATGTAATATAATTGCATTAGATGCATAACATTATGCCATGCGTGTCGTGACATGTAGATGTATGCCATGTATGCCATGCCATGTAGATAATAGTTATTTGCATGCAAAGAGGATGAGACATAAAACCCTAACTCAATATTAAAGCCTACACCTTCCATTAATATGGTTAGAACCAGTAGTTCTGCTTCTTGTTTGGGTTGTTGACTCACTCCAAGCCCTACTCAACTCAACATGTTCAAATCATGGAATAGTTTAATACTAATATGGTAAGAGTCGAGGTCAATCGTTAGCTTTGGGTTGTTGGACTCTCCAAGCCGGGCTAATTGGTTGAATGCGCCTAACCATATTAAAACTATTTCCGATTAATGGGTTGGCTTTAACTCGAGCATCGATTTGTTGGACTCACTCCAAGGTCGATGTGAAGAGAGGTGAAGTTGGGTGCTATGCATATGATGCATACTTGTTAATGTGTTAACAACCCAATGTATGTGTAAACATTCAATTAGTTGATAGCACATTGTGATAGTTACGTATACATGATATGTAATCGGTATACTTGATACCCACCATCATAGCTAAGAATGGCTTGTTGGACTCACTCCAAGGTTGTTCTTATCTATGATGGATATCAGCCCATTCGGAGATGGACCTACGATCTCCCGAAGTGATTTTGGGGTTTTTGAATTCGAAAAATGAATGGGATTTATAAATGTATATTGATGCATTTTAAAATCATTTTCTCATATATGCTCGTGTTGTATTTCTAGGTCAATAAATTGATCATGACGTCTTTGAATTTGCGCACTATTTTGGATTCGAACAAACTGACTGGGCCTAACTTCCTGGACTGGCTTAGAAACCTGAGAATTGTTCTCAAGGCGTAAAAGCTTGCATATGTCCTTGAAGAGCCTCTTCCTGACCGTCCTAAGGACGATGCAACTCCAGACCAAATGTTGGTCTATCAGAAGCATGTGGCGATTCTCGATGGCGAAGCATCATGCTAGCGCGATGGTACCGAGCCGCAGCGATGAGCATATGGATGCTAACACTATGGTCTTCCATCTTCATGAGTTGTTCGATGAGCAAGCGAGATCCGAAGGTTCGAGGTCTCTAGGCTCCTCTTCACCACGAAGATGCAAGAAGGTTCGCTCAGAGTACGCTTTTGTGCTAAAGATGAACGGGTACATCGAGCGGCTAGCTACCCTCGGTTTTGTGATGGATCATGAGTTAAGTATTGACTTAATTCTGCATTGTTTGCCCAAGAGTTTCTCGTAATTTGTGATGAACTATCGGATGAACAAATTGGAATCCACCATTCCCGAGCTCCTCAATATGTCAAGACCGTGGAGCTTTCATGAAGCATGAGGAGAAGGCGGTCATAGTTGATTCTCAAAGAAAGGTTCTAAGAGGAAGGCAAAAGAATGTAAGAAAGGAAAGAAAAAGGCAAAGAAGGCGGAACCAGCGCAAAAGGGCACTTGCCATCACTGTGGCAAGGAAGGCCACGGGCGAAGAAACTGCAAGATTTATCTTGAGTCCATGAAGAAGAAGAAGGCATCCGATGCCCCATCCTCTTCAGGTATCTTCGTTATTGATTGTCATTCTATTTCCTTAGACACTTGGGTATTGGATACTGGTGTAGCTCACATATATGTAATGACATACAGGGGCTAAGGAATAGAAGAAGACTTGTCAGAGGGGAGTCAAATTTGCGAGTTGGCAATGGAGCAAAGGTTGCTGCGGTCGCCATCGGAACTTATTTGTTGAAGCTCCCTAGTGGACTAGTCTTGGAACTGGACAATTGCTATTATGTTCCTTCTCTAATAAAGAACATTGTTTCTATTTCCTGCTTAAATAGAAATGGTTTCCATTTAACGTTTAGTAACAATTGTTGTTATATAACTTTGAATGGAGTTCTTTATGGAATCGAACTTTGAGTAATGGCATTTATACGCTGGACGATTCAAAGGACATTTTCAATATCGAAGCGAGCAACACGCGTGCTCGAAAGGATAATCACATAGACTCCTATATGTGGCATTGTCGTCTTGGCCATATAAGCAAGAAACGCATGTCCGAATTACACCGATGTGGAATTCTGGAATCGTTTGAATTGGATTCATACGATACATGCGAATCATACTTAAAAGGCAAGATGACTAAGTTACCTTTTACTGGAAAAGGTGAACGAGTGGGAGAGTTACTAGGTCTAATACATACTGATGTATGTGGACCTATGTCAACTCAAGCATTAGGAGGCTATAGCTACTTCATTACCTTCACCGATCATCACTACTTTGGGTATGTGTTCTTGATGAAACACAAGTCCAAGCCTTTGAAAAGTTCAAAGAATTCAGAAATGAAGTAGAGAAACAACATGACAAAAGTATTAAAATACTTCGATCGGATCGAGGTGGTGAATACTTAAGTCAAGAGTTTCTTGATTATCTAAGAGACAATGGTATATTGTCTCAATGGACTCCACCCTATACACCACAGCATAATGGTGTATCTGAGAGGCGTAACCGGACCTTGTTGGACATGGTCAGGTCAATGATGAATCATGCAACTCTTCCCAAGTCCTTTTGGGGCTATGCACTTGCATATTGCTTACTTGTTAAATGTAATGCCTACCAAGGTAGTCTCTACTACTCCATATGAGATATGGGCTAGTAAGAAACCTCATGTATCTTACTTGAAGATATGGGGTTGTCTCGCTTATGTGAAGCGGATCGTATCGCATAAACCGGATGCTAAGTCCGATAAATGTCTATTTATTGATACCCTAAGGAAACAAGGGGTTACTAATTCTATCATCCTGTGGAACAAAAGGTGTTTGTTTCAAGGCATGCCGTGTTTCTAGAGAAAGAGTTTCTCTTGCAAGAAAACAAAGGGAGTGTCGTTGAGCTTGAGGAGGCTCGAGAGACTCAAATAGACATTGATGAGATACTGGTGAAGCACAACAAATGACAACTCATAGTGATGAGCAATCTACTGGACCTAATGTAACACCACATCTTCAGATCCGGTAGAACACGCAATATTCCCGAGAGATATGGATTTCGTAAGTGAATCGAACGACGTGTTACTCATTGATGATGAGGAGCCTACCAGCTATGAAGAAGTACGACAAGTTCAGAAAGGGATAAGTGGCTTGGTGCCATGAAGTCGGAAATGGATTCCATGTATGAAAACCAAGTTTGGAACTTGGTTGACCCACCTGAAGGCATAAAGCCTATAGGGTGCAAGTGGGTTTTCAATAGGAAAACCGACATGGATGGTAATGTGATTACCTATAAGTGTAGATTGGTGGCGAAAGGATATCGTCAAAAACAAGGTGTTGATTATGACGAAACATATTCGCCTGAAGCTATGCTTAAATCCATTCGGATGCTCCTGGCCATAGCGGCTCATTATGATTATGAGATATGGCAGATGGATGTGAAAACAGCTTTCCTTAATGGAAACTTGCTCGAGGACGTGTATATGATACAGCCTGAGGGTTTCACATCGGTTGATAAAACCAAGGTATGCAAGTTGCGACGATCCATTTATGGATTGAAGCAAGCATCCAGGAGCTGGAATATCCGTTTTGATGAGACGATCAATAAGTTTGATTTCTCACAAAATCCATACGAACCTTGTGTGTACAAGAAGGTTAGTGGGAGGCAAATGATTCCTAGTATTGTATGTCGATGACATATTACTTATAGGAAACGATGTGTCAATCTTACAAGCTAAGGTTTGGTTATCCAAGACATTCTCCATGAAAGACTCGGGAGAAGCAACCTACATCCTGGGATTAAGATCTATAGAGATAGATCAAACGGTTGCTTGGTCTTTCGCAGCTACATATATAGACCGAAAAGCAAAGAGGTTTAGCATGTCAATCCAAGAAAGGTTATCTCGCCCATCGTGCATGGGGTACACCTTCAAGTCTATGTGTCCGCGCACGTAAGACGAGAGGATTTGCATGAGTAAGATTCCTATGCATCCGCAATAGGATCTATGCTATGTTATGTACGAGGCCCGATGTATCGTATGCTCGAGTGTCACGAGCAGATACTACCGATCCAGAATGGATCATTGGGTATGTTAAGACGATCCTTAAGTACTTGAGAAGAACTAAGGATGTGTTCCTAATATATGGAGAAGGGACATGGTGATACGTGGGTATACGGATGCCAGCTCCAGACAGACAAGGATGATTCCATGTCTTTGTCTGGGTATGTATTCACCTGGAATGGAGGCGCAATAAGTTGGAAAGGTTCCAAGCTTGACACTATAGCGGATTCTACCACTAAGGCAAAATACATTGCAGCTTTGGAAGCAGCAAAGGAAGCGGTTTGGATCGAGAAGTTCATCTCTGAACTTGATGTGGTCTCATCAATGATCCAAACATGTGCTTCGCCGCTATCATCTTATCAGAGAGATCATAAGTAGGAACGAAATACAAATCGAGAAAATTCCCACTGAAAGGAACGTAGCGGATCCTTTGACTAAAGCATTACCTCAAAGTAAGTTTGAGGGTCATGTTCGAGCTTATGGTATTGGATACCGTAGCGATTGGCATTAGGCCAAGTGGGAGTCTGTTAGTAATATATGAGAGATGTCCTAAGGCAATCGCCTTATGTATGAACCATTTATATGATAAATGAAGATTCACTATTTGAGTATACATGTCTTATGTATTTGATTGGATCTTAAACTCATTTACTGAATGTCCACGATACGATTCACAGCATGAGAGAATTTATGATTGGATCACAACTAGTGAGTATCTCTACATGTGTAATTGTGATGTATCGGAATTATCCCTAGTCGATGAATTGATGGATTTGGACACCATCAATTCTGTCGAGACTAGCACGAGGTATACTCCTTGGTGTATCCAAGCACCGATTCTCACCGGCCGAGACATTGTGATGTCCGGAGTTAATCGTGGATGCTAGTTATGGTAACTAGTTCATTGGAGTGACCAGCCGTAAGACTTCATATGGTTCTCTGCATATATAGATATGTCAATGAAGTTCTTACTGTGGCTTAAGTGCGATGTTCCTTTGACTTGCGGTATTTGTTGGAGATTTGACGCCGCTAGAGGGGGGGTGAATAGCGTGATACCGTACGATGATGGAATTCTTTCGCGTTCGATCGTCTACAATCTTGTTAGCACAGCGGAATAGTAATAACAAATAAATATAACAGGACACACAATCACAACACGATCATATAACGTGGTTCGGAACCACACGGTTCCTACTCCACGGATTGAGCTCTAACGAGCTCTAGCGATGCCAATGCAATCACTAATCAATAAACTCCTTCTCGACAACAAGTCGGAGGTGGAGAAACCTCGTACACAAGATTACAACAATAATCTAAAGAAATACAAGCAAATACAAAGGAAATGTAAAGAACACTTTACAAAACTAGGGTTTGAGCGCTTTGCTTGTTGGTTGCTTGGATGAGGTTGAAGGGCCCTGAAATGCACCTGCAAATCGCCTCAAGAAAGCTCCCCAAGAACTGATTTTGCAATCTTCACGAACAGCTTCCTTTTATCTCGTGTCGGCCGATTTACCGCGGCGCATCGCCATAAATCACCCCGATCGCCAACATCAGTCGTGAGACAACGGCTCAATCCACGCTTGGACAAATTCCAACGGACTTCACCACCGATCGCAACATTGGGCCGATCGCTAACGCCTGTAGTCGATCGCTACGGCCACGGAGCGCTCGTGCACTGACGCGCACTGATCCATCTCGGGGCCGATCGCTGTTGACATCGCCGATCGCTTCCCATGAGCAACGACCGCAGCCCTTAAAAGCTCAAACGGCAATAACTCGAGTCGACTCCGGCAATGAACCACCATAATGCCGACCGCCAACCTCAAGAATGAGGTTTTAACCCAAGTATGGTGCCCCATACTTTCTAGACCACCCTTAGCCTAGACCTAAGCCTTCTAGCCACCTCCATCAGCCTCACGCCTCTCGGATCCCTCCAAGTCATCCATGACTTGTTCATCCATCGCGCTAGCTTCCCGGTGCTTCCATCGGCTATGTCATGCTAACGGTGTGTTAACCGCCAAGGCACATTGGACTTACGCTGCCAAGACTCCGCTTGGACTTTACGCCGCCAATATCAATCCTCGACTTCCCAAATGCCAAGACTCAAGCTTGGACTTTCCCTTGCCAACCCATGTTGGACTTTCCATGCCAAGACCCATGCTTGGACTTTCCATTTGCCAAGACCCATGCTTGGACTTCTCATTTGCCAAGACCCATGCTTGGACTTCTCATGCCAAGTACTCAAGATTTGGACTTTCCCAAATGCCAAGTGTCCCACTTGGACTTTCCATGCCAAGTACCCATGACTTGACTTTCCTTGCCAAGACCCATGCTTGGACTTTCCCATAATCACATGGTCAACCCCGTCAACCATCAAGTCAATTATAACTGGGTCGATTGTATAAACAATCTCCCAACATATTAACCGACATTAATGTCAAACATCAATGTCAACTTATGTCTAACATACTTTGTCAAACATACTTTGTCAAACATCAAAACATCACTCGAGTCAAACTCGAGTCCTGATCGGACTGGGCCGATTGCACCAACAATCTCCCCTTTGATGTTTGACAAAACCAAACAAATCATGAGTTAGAGCACTAACTCAAATCCCTTACCAATTATCCCAAATTGGTAAACACTCACCAAATGTTCTCCCCCAAACATTTAAGTGAAAATGTAAATCAAATGTTCTCCCCCAAACATTCTCCCCCTAACATTCTCCCCCTTTTTGACTAACATCAAAAAGGTTTACTCTCCAAGGAGGTCAATGTCTCATGTCCCAATGAGATCTTACAATCTCCCCCTTGATAAAAAATACCTAGGATGCCTACCATCTTCCTAGTGATAAGTCCCATATCACTCAAGAGAGGCACTCCTATCTCACTCTCCCAATTTCCAAATTGGGTATCAAACACCCATCAATTTTCAATTGATAACATTCTCCCCATAAACAAAACATCCATCATCCCAAGATGGACACCTCCCCCTAAAGGCTTGCCCCCCCTTGACCATTGCACCAACAATGTCCTTGAAAAGCCCCTAAGCCAATAGGAACTCTAAACCATCAAAATTAAGGTTCTAAGTTCAACATAGAACTTTTACTCACCCTAAATTTGATACTTTGACCTAACACAACTCCTAATCCATATCCAATGGATTTTCACCCTTCATAATGCTTCCCAAAGCATATCCTAGGCTTAGGAGTGGTTAGGAACCTTTACCATAGCTGAACACGGGCTAAACAAACCTTGTTAACCCGAAATCAGACTGGCAATGACTGACAAGAATCACCGAATCGCATCCATCATCACCGATCACACCATGTGGCAATGATCGTAAGTCAAATTCAATTTCATATCGATCGAATTTCAGAAATTCATAAATAATTATACGTATATCGAAAAATCACTAAATTTGATACGTATAATACTTATGACTAAAACAATGGGTGAAAAATGTTTGAAAAATATTTTACCCATAAAATAGTGAGTTTGATACAAAACTCAAAACCATTGAAATTTTCAATGTCTTGGCCCTATTTTGTATCAACTTCATCAATGGTGATTGCTATCAAAAGATAGACTTCACCAAGATTTTTCAAAATGATTTTAAAATCTTTTCAAAACCTTATTTTGGATCATATTCCTTGGGCTCTATGTACATGACTTGTACACAAGCTTTCCCAATGATCCACCATATAAAATTAGATGAGTTTTGGTTCAACTAGATGCAAAAACTATGCACCTTGAACTCAACTCATATCCTAGCATCTCACATGTATCTAGGGTGTATAAATACACATACATGTCAATTGGATGTGAGATGTGGGTTTTGGTTCATTTAATCTAGGGTTTCATGTATTTTTCTAAGGCAACCCTACTTGATTCCCTTATAAATGGGACTTCAAGTCATGCCATTGTCCTTAAATCAATTTCAATCAAAATATCTTAAATGCATGAATGATTATGGCATTAGAGATGATATAAATGAACACATGCTCATAATCATGATGTCATGGCATAATATGAAATCTAAAAACACATGACATTTAATCCTTAATCCTAACCATGTACATGACATATAGATGATGAGAATGAACATGATGTCATGTCATGGCATATGGCAAATCAAAGCATGGCAAATAAGATATAAAGGTATGTAATACCTAAATTTTAATATTACTTGCCATTTGATATAATTAATCACATTTTGCCATATTTCTACTTTTCTCCCTAGTGTGCCAATCACTCAAAATGGCACACTAACCACTAAACTTAAGTTGTGCCAAAATGATCATTTTATCAAACTTCATAATTAATATTGGCACATCCTAAAGTCTTTTAGGATTAAAATCAAAAACTATTTCCAAGGTAACCATAACCTTGAAAATATCCTAAAGTGCCACCTTTGCCATGGTTAGGTTAACTACCCATCCAATCAAGGTTGGCACACCCTAAACCCATCTAGCGTGAATCAATCACGCTCTTAGGAACCCAAAACCTATTTGAGCTCCTAGGGTTAATTAGGTATTCCCTAGGGATAACCTCCCTAGATACCTTCCTAATGACCCTCCTAGGTTTATTAGCCTTGGTCATTTGGGTCTCACCTAGGTTGACTCTAGGGGTAACTCCCCTTGCAACCTTCTTAGTGGCCACCCTAGGTTTCCTAGAGACCCTAGCCACTAGGCACACCCTTTGGTCAACTCTAGGGATGACTTCCCTATTGACCTTGGTCTTTCTAGACCTAGTTAGTGTTCCATAATCTAATGGAACACTATGGTAAGCCACCTTAGGCTTAGGTTTGTGACCCAAACCTTGCTTGCCCTTGGTTGACTTTTGACTCTTAGGTCTTAAGTATTGACTTTGACTTTTTGACCTAGGAGTTTGATCTTTTGACCCTTTAAATTGATTTTGTATAATTTTAAGGGTCTTCTCAAGTTTTTCAAGCCTTGACCTCAAGACTTGATTCTCTAACTCTAATTGCCCAATTTTTGAATTTTGATTTAAATCATGGGCATGGGACTTTCTAGGCATATGCCTAGTCCACTTGGGATTGAAACTTAGGTGCTCTTGCACCTTTCTAATGGTCTCCCTAGGTAAAATTTGTCTAGTATCATTTGACCTAGGTTTATCCTTAGATGAATTATTTTTAGGGACATTAGTCCCAAATTTCTCCTTATTACTAAAATGGACACTTTTAGCTCCTAAGCAAAAATATTTATTCCTATTAGCATTCTTTTCATAAATTTCAAGAGAATTTAAATTCCTAGCATGCCTTTGCCTATTAACTAAAGAAGGTGCATTATTGAAATATACCTTAGGGTTTGCCCTAGAAGCTCCCCCTACATGTGTAGCTCCCTCTTTGGTCTTTTTGCTTCCCCTAGGACATTGATTCCTATAATGTCCCCTTGAGTTGCACTTGAAGCATATGATATGCTCCTTGCTCTTGATATTTGGGGAACCGGCATCCTTGACTTTTGGAGCCGGTGGAGCTTTCCTAATCTTCTTTGGGCACTTGCTCTTGTAGTGCCCAAATTCCCTACACTCAAAGCACATGATATTATTTTTATTTGAGATTGATGTGTTTGAGTTACCTAGTTCGGTGGTAGGTGCCGGAGTTGTATTTTGAGCTTCCTCATCTTGATTGGATGTTGAAGCTTCTTCTTGTTGTCTGGTATGGAAGTTCTCTCCTCCTCTCAATCCTTGAGGTGGATGCTTCTTCCACTTCCTCCACCAACCCGAAATTGACTCCTATCAACTTCCGATTCTACTTCCTCTTCCTCTTTGGATGTTGATGATCTCTCAACCTCCAAGTCCTCACTTCCTTGTGAAGATGATACATTAGCCTCTTCGGTCTCTTCCTCTTGGACCATTGATGGGCTTTCATGGAGCTTTGCCAAATCGCTCCATAGCTCCTTAGCATCCATGCATTCACCTAGGCTACACAAGAATTCATTTGGAATTAAATCAAAAATGAATTTGATTACCTTCTTGTTTTTCTCGAATCTTTGGAGTTGATCTTCACTCCATCTCTTCTTCTTGAGGAAACCACCTTTTGGTCCTCTAGGATACTCAAATCCTTCCATTAATAGAGACCATTCCTCGAAGTCCCTCATCATCAAAAAATCTTCAATTCTTCTCTTCCAAGAATCGAAACCTTCTTGTCCAACGGTGTGTTGATGTCCCAACCTAGCTTGTCTTGGAATTCCATCTTTACCCTCTAGCGTATTGCTCCCGGTTGTTAATCCGTTGAAGAGCCACCAGGCTCTGATACCACTTGTTGGAGATTTGACGCCGTTAGAGGGGGGGTGAATAGCGTGATACCGTACGATGATGGAATTCTTTCGCGTTCGATCGTCTACAATCTTGTTAGCACAGCGGAATAGTAATAACAAATAAATATAACAGGACACACAATCACAACACGATCATATAACGTGGTTCGGAACCACACGGTTCCTACTCCACGGATTGAGCTCTAACGAGCTCTAGCGATGCCAATGCAATCACTAATCAATAAACTCCTTCTCGACAACAAGTCGGAGGTGGAGAAACCTCGTACACAAGATTACAACAATAATCTAAAGAAATACAAGCAAATACAAAGGAAATGTAAAGAACACTTTACAAAACTAGGTTTTGAGCGCTTTGCTTGTTGGTTGCTTGGATGAGGTTGAAGGGCCCTGAAATGCACCTGCAAATCGCCTTCAAATCGCCTCAAGAAAGCTCCCCAAGAACTGATTTTGCAATCTTCACGAACAGCTTCCTTTTATCTCGTGTCGGGCTGGATTTCCGCCTGGCAGTCGACTGCCATAAATCACCAGTTGACTGCCAACACTGTAGCTGTGAGACAACGGCTCAATCCACGTTGGACAAATTCCAACGGGACTCTCACCGATCGCCAACATTGGCGTTGATTGGCTAACGCCTGTAGTCGACCGCGGCTACACGAGCGCGTTCGCAACTCATCGGCGATCGATCGTCATCCTTAGCTGATCGCCGCCGTCCGATCGATCTGCTCCCATGAGCAGTCGACTTCCAGAGCCCTAAAAGCTCTCAAACGGCAGTCGAACTCGAGTCGACTCCTGGCAGTCGAACCGGCCATAATGCCAGTCGACTGCCAACCTCAAGAATGAGGTTTTAACCCAAGTATGGTGCCCCCATACTTGCTAGACCACCCTTAGCCTAGACCTAAGCCTTCTAGCCACCTCCATCAGCCTCACGCCTCTCGGATCCCTCCAAGTCATCCATGACTTGTTCATCCATCGCGCTAGCTTCCCGGTGCTTCCATCGGCTATGTCATGCTAACGGTGTGTTCACCGCCAAGGCACATTGGACTTACGCCGCCAAGACTCCGCTTGGACTTTACGCCGCCAATATCAATCCCCTTGGACTTCTCAAATGCCAAGACTCAAGCTTGGACTTTCCCTTGCCAACCCATGTTGGACTTTCCATGCCAAGACCCATGCTTGGACTTTCCATTTGCCAAGACCCATGCTTGGACTTCTCATTTGCCAAGACCCATGCTTGGACTTCTCATGCCAAGTACTCAAGACTTGGACTTTCCCAAATGCCAAGTGTCCCACTTGGACTTTCCATGCCAAGTACCCATGACTTGGACTTTCCCTTGCCAAGACCCATGCTTGGACTTTCCCATAATCACATGGTCAACCCTGGTCAACCATCAAGTCAATTATAACCTGGGTCAATTGTATAAACAATCTCCCCAACATATTAACCGACATTAATGTCAAACATCAATGTCAATCCTATGTCTAACATACTTTGTCAAACATACTTTGTCAAACATCAAAACATCACTCGAGTCAAACTCGAGTCCTGGTCAATCGTGACCTGGGCCGATTGCACCAACAGTATTCAAGTCATCTTGATCATGGAGACTTATGCTTTGACATCTTAAGCAAACATCTCTAAGGAGATGTGGACCCGAGATGATTGGGTATAAGTCGAAGTGATCGAAGGTGTTTGAATAGCCTATAAAGGATTCACCACTCCTTGCGAGGAGATGTATACCCATGGCCTCTCGTCGGATTGTTACTAAAGTCTTTGGCCAAAGCATTACATGTTTAGAGTAAGGTACTCTTCGATACATGTGGAGTAACTAGAATCGTAGGACGAGGAAATGATACTTGGGCTAGGTGTGACGTAGTCAGCCTAGTGGGGACTGACACTATAGACCATGTCCTGAACCAAGTGGGTATAAGATGAGTGAAGGGAATGGGGCACGATTCATTCGAGCTCTTGAAGGGTTTGAAATAGTTCGGATCAACCGTTGATCTTTTCTTAATTGGGGATCATGATGTACTACTAGGTGCCACTCATGATCGTTCTATAATTAATGGTTAATTATAGACGCCAACATAAACCGAGAACCTATTTGGTCACACGCACAACGAGCAGCGTAATCCAAAGGATTTAAACGAGCTTGAGAATGGGATTCTCGCATCGAGAGAAACTAGGTTTGGTTGGACCAAACATAAAGCGAGCATGAAATTGTTTCACCAATGGAAGCGTGGATGGGCCGTGTCTTATGAAGACATAATGGATGGACCAAAATGGTTTGGTTCTAATAATGGATAAGAATAAACCAAAGGGTTTGGTTTATATTAAACGAATGAACCAAAGGTTGGTTCGGTTCGTTTTAACTTAAAATAAACCATCATGGTTTGGTTTATTTTAACTTATCTTAATGGAGCGGGTTAACGGGCTTTATGGATATGATCCATTAACCATTAAGAGAATTAGTTCTCTATAAAAGTGGGCTTAAGGGATTGTTAAACCCTAATAATCCAAAATCAAAACCCTAGCCTCCAAGGAGTTGCCGCCCAACCCGGTTGTGCCGCCCAACCTCCTTGCCTGGCTTGATTGTGTTGTCGTCTAGCTCCTTGCGGTGACCAAGCTTCAGCCGTGTGAACCTCCGGCGACCCTCGTGATCTCCTATAGGTTTGGCATCAAGGTGAGGCTTTTCTCTCCTTGTTTTGGCGGCGCCTACTCCTCCACCAAGCTGTCCAGTTTTCTGGACAGCTTCTCCTCCTTCGTCGGGCGTCGTTTGGACGACGGTTAGTGCTCCGACAGCGGCTAACTTACCGGGGATTTGATCTCCGGTAATCCTCTGAGGTGGAGGACGAAGGATTCGTCAAACGGTTGACGAATACCTCTCCGGAGAAGCGAGTTTTGAGAACTCGTTTTGGATCCGAATTTGGATTCGGATCGTGATCATCTCTCGATCACGTCGTCTTCAACACGAGGCTAGTAACCCGTACGAAGACGAAGCTCGTGGCTTGGCGAAGTCATCCCGAGGAGCTCGGCGTGGATACGGATAGAGACGATTCTTACGAGGATCGTTCCGGTTGATGCCGTTCCCGCTACACGTCATACGAAAGGTATAACGTAGTTTAATTTCCTTTTATTGCAATTTTAATTTACGGTTATGTCTACACTTGTTGTAATAGCATGCGTGTGTTGTGTGTGTTGTAATAAATAGGAGTATTTATTATTTTTATTGCTTCCGCTGTGCTCATGTTTACGAAACATGATCGAACACACACACGCCGCGGTGCCGGAAACCCAACAGTCACTAGCCTTCAACTCTAGCTTTAGTACTTTTCTGCACACTCGATTTAGCTTGTGAGATAACGATGTAAACTTAACTTTGTGTCATTGCCATTATCAAAACACAGGTTCGATTATCTAGTGCCCCTGCACCAACAAAATGATACTAAGGCATGCATAGAGAATATTATTTGACTCAACAATAGACAAACAAACCCAGGTAAACAGGCAAACAAGCAATCAACCCATACAAATTATTCCGAACATGAAAGGAAGAAAATAAATGCATTAAATAAAAGAACACACTCCCCTTTTAAGTTGGAGAAGAAGCATCATCATGTCTGGCCCCACCGTATTCTCCAGTATAGACTTGATCTCTTTGCTTAAAATGGCCTGCGCCTATTACGAAAGTGAGACCCTTGATCACTAATGATCGTCCTGAGTACTCCAAATCTGCAAAATATGTGAGACCTAACAAAATCCACAACAACTAGAGAATTATCAGTCCTGGTGGGGATGCCCTCCACCCATTTAGAAACATAATCATATGCCAAAAGAATATATGAAAATCCAAAAGATATAGGACACAAACCCATAAAATCAATACCCCAAACATCGAAAATCTCACAGAATAACAAGGATTGGTGAGGCATTTCATTTCTACGTCCTATGCTCACTATTCGTTGACATCACTTACAAGACTTGTAAAATTCAGAGGCATCATGAAATAGGGTGGGCCAATACAAACCAGACTCTAAAACTTTCTTAGCAGCCCCTTGGGGTCTAAAATGCCCCCCACAAGCCAGAGAATGACAAAAAATAAGTAAGTATGGAATGAAACTCATAATCAAGTCTACATCGTCTAATGATATGATCACTACAAAATTTCCAAAGATAAGGATCATCCCACACATAGTACTTAACATCACGTTTTAATTTCTGGACTTGTGCATGAGTAAAATGTGAAGGTATAACACGACAACTAAATAAATAGCAAGATCTACATACCATGGTGTCTTACCCTACAGGTGAAAAAATTGCTCATCTAGAAAAGAAGCTGCTATAGGGGTGGGCTCGATCTCCCTCACAATCCTAGTCAAACTGAAATACCACCTCCTTCTGCAATAAGTTGGTCAAGGGTAGGGCAATCTTACTGAAGTCTCTGATAAAATATCTGTAGAAACCTGCATGACCTAGAAAAGCACGAACTTCCCGCACAGAAGTGGGGTAAGATAAAGAAGATATAACATGAATTTCAGTAGGATCTACCTCAATACCATATATAGAGATAATATAACCTAAGACTATCCCATACTCGACCATGAAATGACATTTCTCACAAACATCTGATGGAAGTGATCATTGGGGCGTCACTTGAAGCGTGCAAGTCCCTACACATTCCATATCCCTGTCTACAATAAAGAGGGCCCACAGATAGGTCCTAACAACAAATCATTATCAATATCAGAATCAGTAAAATCAATAAAATCACAACAAAATATAGAAGGTGCAGAGATATCCAAATGAAAAGCAGACTAAGAAATAAAGTTCATGCAATCTAGCTCATCAGCTATAACCACGCTAAGAATAGAATGATCCTCCATCGGGTGCTTCATAGAGTCCAAAATACTGAACTGAACTACAACATCTCCTACCTCCATATCAAGAATATATAAAAATCTGCAAGAAATTCTTTCAGCTTCTTCTTGTGAATACATAAATCTTTCAGAACCTTGGCATACTTGGGAATTTACTAGCTCTTGGAATTCCCTAGCCTTTTCTTCAACAACCCTCTTCCTAGGCTGGGCCTCTGAGGGAAGGGAAAAATTGTTGCATAAAACTCAAGTAGATTATCGCCTAAAGACCTAGTCATCCACACAAACAAATACAATGAGAAACGAATAGAAATGATAAGAAAGACCCTAATAACAAAAGAAAAAGAAAAAAAACAAACAAACTACAGTTTAAAGACAAACGAATGCCATTAAAGGTCCCCAGCAACGGTGCCAAAATTTTGATAGACGGTGAATTATGTCACGGTACCGTTATAAATTATTACCGAACCCCCTAACTACACTAATGCAGTATAGGACTGACTCGGATCGTCTCCCAATGAACCTAATGGTTGGATATTTGTTTTTTAACAGAAGTAAACACTGGGGTTTTTTACAATTTATTAAAACAATTATTCAAAGCTAATCTAATACAAGAACGATTCAACCTCGCACCGCACTATCACTATACGATGCTATGGCCAAACAATTCTGGTAAACAGGCATGGAAATTAAATCTGCAGGAAGTAAATCTAACTACCAAATAACTATCCTAATGTGCAAAAGCAAGTAATCACACACCGCACTGTCACTATACGGTACAATGATCAAAGAACCAAATGTGAACAATTCAACCAACCACCGCACTGTCACTATACGACATAGTGGTCAAACAGTCACTAAAAACTAAACTAACAAACATAAAACAATTCAACCAAGCACCGCACTGTCACTATATGGCACAGTGGTTGAAGAATAACTAAAAATTAAATGCAAGATAAGTAAGCAATTCAACTAAGCACCGCACTGTCACTATACGGTACATTGGCCAAATGTAAATGAAATATAAACTAATAACGAAAGCAATTCAACCAAGCACCGCACTGTCACTATATGGTACATTGGTCAAATGTAGATGAAAACTAAACTAAACATGATATACATAAAATAACAAATTAACCGTAACCGAACAAACATAACAAAGCAAGCTATCCAATTAAATGGACTAAATCCAAATATAAGCAATCAGTAACCCCACGATGGTGACAATAAATCGAACAACCCCTCTTGCGGTGGATTACGGATGCGGTCCTAATCCCGGTACCTTGGAAAGGAGATGAATGCGGAGGGATGCGAGCACTGCTCCGGCGGCTATGGATGGTGGAGCTCCTAGTCCCGGTAGCTAGTGGATGGAATGTCGAAGCGATGCGACCTAATCCCGATCGCCGGAATAGGGTGGAATTTCCGGAACAGTGGTGGAGAATCTCTTCATCGGCAGATGACAAGCTAAACTCGAATGGCTGACTCAACTGCCTAATCCCGGCAGCTGATGATGGCGGAGATGAAGTGGCCTAATCCCGGTCGTCGGAATGGGGTGGACTCACCGGTGATAGAGCTGGACTCGCCGAAATAACGACCTTTCCTTGTTGCCAATGAGCTAACCTAAAACGACATCCCCGTCGGCTGGCGAGGTCGGGATAGGGATTACCGTCGGTTGTCGGAGGGGAGGTCGCTAGAAAGGGACTATCGGACTGTCGCCGCAGCTCGTGGGGAAGAAGAACACTCCATCGCACATGAAAAGGGGAAAAAAATGTCACGGCTCGAGTTTGCGCTGAGGATCTTCTTCCTGCTTCGTCACTGGCGATTCCTGTGCAATCTCGCTTCCGCGTGCGGAAGCAGAAGAGGCCGCCGTCGCTCGTGAGGAAGAAAACCACTCCGCCGTTTATCGCGCTGCTCTATTCTGTGTCGCGTTTTTTTCAATTTAGGAAAGGTTGGTTGATTAAGTGAAAAACCTTAGCCGTTCGATCGCATGCCCATTGATCTCAACCGTCCATTAGAGCTAGGGTTTAATGAGTCCAATTAATCTCTCCCTAAGTAGGTTGATCAAGCAAATCCGATGGCTGCGATTGATTTGATCCGGATCGACGGCTGGGATTGCTCCAATTAGACCCTCATTATATGTTTCCTACAAAATCACATGAAATTCATGAAAAATACTGAAATTATAGGAATTAATGCAATTAATTGCAAATAGGCTCAATATGTAAAAATATACCGAATAACAATAATTACCCCATCAAAGAGCCTAAAATATCTAATCCATAAGTAAAAATAGCGCAATAAAAAATGCAGCTATCAATGTGAGTTTTTGTTCTTCCCTAATTTAGGGTCTCTTGCATTTGTCTAGGCAACTCTATGTGATTCCCTTATAATGGGACTTCAAATCATGCCATTGTCCTTAATTCAATTTTATTAACCTAAATGCATGAATGTGATCATGGCATAAGAATGTGCATAATTTAAAGCATTTGTCAATAATCATGATGTCATGACATAAAAATGACCTAACTACAAACATGACACTATCAAATAACTTAAGTATTATCATGACATTTTATATGATTAAATGAAATATGATATCATGACATAGGACATGGAAAACAAAGCTTGACAAATAAAATATAAAGGTATAAGAATACCTAAATTTTAATACTAATTGCTGTTTGTTAGTGGTGGGGTTCCTTTTTCTAGCACGCTTGGATCCCTCCTTCTCTTTTGCTGGTAAGAGGCGAGATACATAAGATCCGTGAAAATGCTACTGAGGATCTTGATCTGTAATAGAAGTGAGCGATTTGGGATGGGCCAGCTTCCCAGCACGGCCCCATCGACACTTAAGTCAGTGCCCATCGAAGAGATAAGAAGAGTATAGTAAAAGACAAGAGAGTAAAGGAAGCAGCTTAAGGAAGAAGAAGAGTTATCTCCACATTCCAGATTCAGAAAACCCATCCCCTACTTCCTCATTTCTGCCCCTTTATATAGGAGTAGCCACTGCCTTTCTCTCCACCTTAATTGACTATAATGCCCTTTGAGATATTAAGAAATAATCGTTATACATAATAAGGAAGAAATTAGTAATCGGGCGATTGAGAAAGTCTGAGTACGAGGTCTGTGATGAGGTCAGTCGGGAAATACATAGGTCAGTCAGGAATTACATAGGTAACTCTGGAATTACATAGGTCAGTCGGGAATCACATAGACAACTCTGGAATTACATAGGTCAGTCGGAAATTACATAGTCAGCTCTTGAATTACATAGGTCAGTTGAGAATTACATAGATAGTTCTGGAATTACATAGGTTAGTCATGAATTACATAGACAACTTTGGAATTACATAGGTTAGTCAGGAATTACATAGACAACTCTGAAATTACATAGGTCAGTTGGGAATTACATAGACAACTCTGGAATTACATAAGTCAGTTGGGAATTACATAGTCAGCTCTAGAATTACATAGGTCAGTCGGGAATTACATAGACAGCTTTGGAATTATATAGGTCGGTCGGGAATTACATAGACAACTCTGGAATTACATAGGTCAGTCGAGAATTACATAGACAGATCTGGAATTACATAGGTCAGTCGAGAATTACATAGACAGCTCTGGAATTACATAGGTCAGTCGGGAAATACACTGGGTGCTCTGGAAACACACTGGGTACTCTAGAAATACACTGGGTGGTTTGAAAACACACTGGATACTCTGGAAATACACATAAGCTGCTCAGGAATATGCCTTGTGATCGGGAATAAGCCCTATGCTCTACTAGAACTCCTAGATACCATCATAAGTCACCCCTTCGAGTCAAATTGAAGAGAAAAGTTGAATGAAGTTTGATAAGTATATAAAGAGAATTACTTAACTCATGAAAAGCTCGAGAACTACATATACTGCTCGGGAACTGCTTATACTATTGGAGGATCGTGGCTCGTCTAGAAGGGGGGTTGAATAGCCTTGATGGCGCTCGATGGAATTTGGTCGTTATTAATTGTCTACAATATCATTAGCATAGTGGAATATGCTAATCAAGACAATTAAGCTAAACAAAAGTAAAGAGAAATAATAAACGCTAAGACAAATGATGTAATGTGGTTCACGACCCTTGTCGCTAATTCACGGACGATTTGTTTGGCAAATCACTCCCTCAATCCAATCCACTAATCTCTCCTTTAGCTAAAGACAAGGTGGAGGTAACCTCTTTACACAAAACTCTCCCTCTTACAATAAGATTGAGATAGAAACAAGGAAGAGGAGAGTAGAGATGTTTAGGGCACTTGGAGAGCACTTAGGAGTGGAAGCATTAACCTCTCCAAGGCACCCAAGCCTTCTTCCCATTGGGCATGCAACAGTCGACTGCTGCATGCCAGCAGTCGACTGCTGCTATAGCCGTTGTCTCATAACGGTTTCATCCATGTTGACATCCCAACCAACAGATAGCCAATTAGTTGACTGCCAAACCCTAGCAGTCGATTGATGCCCGTGCAGTCGAGCCACTGGTCGAGCTTCCTTGCTTCTGTGGTTTTTCCACATATAGCAGTTGATTGATAGGCCACAAACCCTAGTTGACACCTACCAACTAGCAGTCAACTTAGACCAGTCCACTAATACCTATATCAGTCGACTGATGTCGGGTAAAACCTTAAACAACAAAGTGTTTGAGCATCCGACCGCCGGGTAAAACCTCAAACCACATGTTTGAGCATCCGACACTTCTAATCGTCGGGTAAAACCTCAAACACATGTTTGAGCATCCGCCACTTGACTTAGCCATTAGTCCAAGTTCACCTAACTTGAGCTACCCCGTCCCAGGTTACAATCGCTCAATCTCTCATCTCCCATGGAGTCCCTCACCGAAGCTCTCTTCGTCCGACCTACGTCCCTCGGATGCACTAAGCCCACGACTTCTCCCATGCCATCCTTCGCATCTTGCCCTGAAGTCTACTTCCTTTGGCTTCACTCCATTTTCTCCTCGTCCGGCGTTCCCTCGGATGCACCAAACTCACAACTTCTCCCCGTGCCATCCTTCACCGACTCAAGGACCCGAGCCATGATATGATGAACTCGCCAATGCTTTATCAAGCTAACCATGTGTGATTTACTAAGTCCTGCACAACTTAAACACACATATCAAATCACATAAACATTTTTACTTGAACCCTTTGCCACACACATCAAAACCAATAACTTACTTGGGTTGATTGCCCTAACATATATCGCTCTGCCAGGACTTATCTCAAAGAATTACTACCCTCTATCACGCTACTGAGCCCGTGAAATACATATGTCACTTGGGATTTATACATTCTGCTCGGGAAAAGCATAAGTTTCTCTGTCAACACTTATAATTAATACTGAGCAACACTGCCCTACTCACCCTATTGGGCTCGAAAATTGTATATATTGCTCGGGAAATGCATAGATTGCTAGGGAAAACCATACACTGCTCTGTCAACACTTATACTTAGTACTGATCAACATTGCCCTGCTCACCCTACTAGACTCGGGAAAACCATACACTGCTCGGGAAACACAAACTGTTCTGTCAACACTACTTAAGCAACACTGCCCTACACACCCTACTGAGCTCGGGAATTGTATATACTTCTCGGTATTTATACTAACTGCTCTGCCAACAACACTTCTAAATATGAGTACTCTGCTTGCCCCTACTCTGCTTGGGCGTCTCATAAACTGCTCGAAATGATACTAACTTCTCGGATAACAGCCCTGCCAACAACACTTCTCAATACTAATACTTTGTTTGCCCCTACTTTGCTCGAGCGTTACAGACACTGCTTGGGAATGATACTAACTATCTGGGAAATAATACAATGTTCTGCCAACGACACTCTGAAAAAGAATTCTACTAGCCCCTACTCTGCTCGGGCATCACAAATACTGCTCGGTATTTATACTTCTCTGCCAATGACACTTCTAAATACGAGTACTCTGCTTGCCCCTACTCTGCTTGGGCATCTCATAAACTGCTCGGGAATGATACTAACTACTAGGATAATGGCCCTGCCAACAACACTTCTTAATACGAGTACTTTGTTTGCCCCTACTCTGCTCGGGTGCCACACTGCTCGAGAATGAGAAATGCATACTGCTCTGCCAACCACACTTCAGAAAATAATTACTCTACGTGACCCTACTCTGCTTGGGCGTCATATATACTGCTTGAGAATGATACTAACTGCTCGGGAAATACTGCTCTACCAACCACACTTCTCAATATGAGTACTTTGTTTTCCCCTACTCTGCTCGGGTGCCACACTTCTCGGGAATGAGAAATGTTGGGGGATTGATTGGCCGGCTAGAGGGGGGTGAATAGCCCTCTTTCGTTGGATGTCGTATTTCGATCGCTCTTGTTGCATGCTCGTCTACAATTCTTGTTAGCGCAGCGGAATAACAATAATAATACTAACAAGATACACAAATACACACAAGCACATGCAATACACTAAGATATACGTGGTTCGGAACCGAATGGTTCCTACTCCACGGGTGAGCTCCTCGAGCTCTAGTTATGCGCACGACACTAACTAAACTCCTTCTCGACTACACGTCGGAGGTGGAGAAACCTCTCACAAGTTATTACAACAAGTAATATGAAATACAACAAGAAATACAAAGACAATACAAAAGAAAACTTTTACACAATTGCTTTGATCGCTTTCTTGTTGCTTGCTTTTGCTTGCTCTTGAAGGTATGGAATGCAACAGCAATTCCCCTCCAAAGTCACCTCAAAAGCCTTGGCGAAATCCTCCAACTCGAGCTCCATTTATAACCTGCATCAAACTATTTTTGCGCCCATCAGTCGACTGATCGTGACCATCAGTTGACTGGTCCTGTAGCCGTTGTCTCACAACGGCCAGATCCACGTTGGCTAAGTTCCAACGGATCACACATCAGTCGACTGATGGCACCCATCAGTCAACTGATCATCCATCAGTCGAGTGCTGACGAGCTCGACTCCATTCTATGCCCATGCACAGTGTCGCCGATCCGCCATCCTCGGCGATCGATGATCCCAACGATCGCCCTCCCTCGGTGTCGATCACGCAGACTTGTTGATTGAACACTGGTCGAACCCATACGACCTAGAGCAGTCGACTGGCACCTATGCCAGTCCACTGATGTCGGCTAAAACCTCAAACATAACGATGTTTGAGCCTCCGACACTCAGTCTTAGCCACTTGGCCAAGTCCACCTTATCCCTCATGGAGTTCCCCACCGAAACTCTCTTCCCTCGGCCTACGTCCCTCGGATGCGCCAAGCGCACGGCTTCGCAATGCCATCCTTCGCGTCTCATGCCCTAGAAGTATGCTTCTCTTTGGGCTCACTCCATTCGCTCCCCGTCGGCAGTCCCTCAGATGCACCAAGCGCATGGCTTCGCAATGTCATCCTTCACCGACTCAAGGACCCGAGCCTAGTGAACTTGCCAAGTTCTCAAGACTTCCCAAATGCACCAAGCGCACGGCTTCGCAATGCTTTGGATTTCCCATGCCACGCACCAAGCGCACGGCTTCGCAATGCTTTGGACTTTCCCATGCCAAGGCTTCCCCCTTGGACTTCCACACCAAGCTCCATGCTTGGATTTTCCATGCCAACCCCATGTTGGACTTTCCCATGACAATCCCATGTCATGAGTTTTGTCTATCATCAAAATACTATCAAGGTCTTTGCTCAGTCGGTGGCCGATTGCACCAACAATCTCCCCCTTTTTGATGATTGACAAAACTACCATCTCAAGTCTACCAATTCTCCCATATTGGCAATTCTCATATCCCAATGAGAATTCCAACGAACTCTAATTGGTAACTTGGTAACTTCTCCCCCTTTTTGACATTACATCAAAAAGGTCCTCCCCAAGGGCATGAATGTCTCATTTCCCAATGAGATCTTACAATCTCTCCCTTGGAGGAACACATGCCTACCATCATTCTAGTGATCCCATATCACTTAAAGAGAGACAACCCAATTTTCCTCCCATGAGGAAATACACATCCATCTTCCCAAGATGGATACCTCCCCCTAGAGGCTTGCTCCCCCTTGACCATTGCACCAACAATGTCCTTGGAAAGTCCCTAAGCCAATAGGAACATTAATCAAATCAAAATTAAGGCAAAGTTCAACAATGAACTCTCATCCACCTTAACATTGATACTGACCCTCAACCCAACTCCTAATCCATATCCAATGGATTTCCACCCTCTCTAATGCTCTCCCAAGCATATCCTAGGGTTAGGAGTGGTTAGGGGACCAAAACACAGCTGAACATGGGCCTAACCATCAAGTTTACCCAAAATCAGCCTGTGCCAGTCGACTCCGTCAGATACGATCATTGGACTTACCATCGATCATTGCCATTCTGAGGTTCATTTTCGAAATCCATAAGTAAATATACGTAATTTTAAAAATCTTGAAAATGCATACGTATAATACTTATCCTAAGCACTATGGGTGAAAAATATTGAAAAATTATTTTACCCATTAAATTAGGAGATTGATACAAAGTTCAAAATTTAAGAAAAACTTCAATAAAGAGCCATCTTTGTATCATCCCATTCAATGGTGATAGCTATCAAAAGATAGGCTTCACCAAGGTTTTTCAAAAAGTTTTCAAAACCTTTAATTTCTTTTTCCTAAACATCTCACCAATATCTAGATATGTAAAACATATACAAGTCAAGTTTTTAGTGAGATGTGGGTTTTATTTTCTTTATGTTCTCATGCATATTTCTAAGGCAATATTATTTGATTCCTTTCAAATTATGCCATAGTCCTTAACTCCATTTTAATTCATGCATGATATGATTATGGCATAGATATGATATAGATAAAAATATATGCCAATATCATGATGTCATGGCATGTGAATGAGACTTAAGCATACATGACGTCTAAACATAAATCTAAACATGATCATGACATTTTTATAGATGAAAATGAGAATGATGTCATGACATGGCAAGGCAAATAAAGCATGGCAAGTAAAATATACTAAGGTATAGAATACCTAAGTGTTAAAATTAATTTGCCATTTCTAGGAATTAAATTCATTTTGCCTTAATGCCATTCATTTCTCTAGTGTGCCAAAAACCCAAAATGGCACACCAATACCTCTAAAACCTAATTGTGCCAATTTAAATCATTTTTAACTTCTCAAACCATATTGGCACACCCTAATGTGTCAACTCACAATGGCTAGGTTAACCACCCATCCACTTAGGGTTGACACACCCTAACCCACTTAGCGTGAATCAATTACGCTCTTAGGAACCCAATATCTATTGGAGCTCCTTGGGTTAACAAGGTATTCCCTAGGGATAACTTCCCTAGATACCTTCCTAATGACCCTTTTAGGCATTGAAGCCATAGTCTTTTGGGTCTTTCCTAGGTCAACTCTAGAGGTGACTCCTCCATTGACCTTCTTAGTGGCTACATTTGATTTCTTTGAGGTGTTAACCATTAAACACATACCATGGCTAGACTTAGGGATGACTTCCCTATTAGCCTTGGTTTTCCTAGACCTAGATGTGGTTCCATAATTAAATGGAACATTATGGTAGGACATAGGTTTGTGACCCAAACCCTTCTTGCCCTTAGACATTTCTTGTTTTCTAGGTCTTGACTTTTGTACATTAGACCCCTTAACCGAATTTGATATTATTGCTAGGGTCTTCTCCAATTTTTCTAGCCTTGACCTCAAGGCTTGGTTTTCTAACTCTAATTTTCCCAATTTTGAATTTTCATTTATCTTTTGGGAAATGTTTTTCTTTTTAGGCATATGCCTAGATTTCTTGGGATTAACACCCAAGTTTTCTTCAATTCTCCTAATTGACTCCCTAGGTAAAATAGATCTAGTGTTTTGAGTCCTAGGTTTGTCCTTAGTTATATGAACATGCTTGGCATCTAGACAATACACCTTATTATTTCTCTTAGCATGCTTTTCATTGACAATAGCAAGAGAACTAAAATAATTTTTAGCATGCTTTTTGACTTTAGGAATTAAAGGTGCATTAACTAAATGTACCTTAGGGTTAGCTTTAGGAGCTCCCCCTACATGAATTGCACCTTCTTGCCCTTTCTTCCTCCCCCTAGGGCATTGGCTTCGGTAGTGTCCCTTTTGATTGCATTTGAAGCAAACAATGTGCTCTTTGCTCTTGATTTTGGGAACACCGGCATCGTTTGACTTTGGGTTGACTTTTGGTGTCGATGCCTTCTTCTTAGCCAATTTAGGGCATTTGCTCTTGTAATGCCCTTTCTCCCTACACTCAAAGCATATTATGTGATTTTTATTTAAAATAATAACACTTGAGTTACCTAGGGAGGTGGTGGAGGCCTCTTCCCGATCTTCACTTCTCCCGGATGTGGATGCTTCTTGTTCTTGCTCCGGGATGGAAGATTGCCTCTCCTCCCCCTCAATGCTAGAGGTGGAGGTCTCCACCAAGTCATCAACATCTTCAAATGTTGTGGGTTCTTCTTTCTCGGCATTTTCTTCTACTTGTGTCGGTTGGGAATTTTCTTGGAAATTTATTATCTTATTCCATAGTTCCCTTGCATCCCTATAATCACCCAATCTAGACCAAATAGTGTTAGGTAACAAATCACTAATCAATTTAATTACCTCGAGATTTATCTTGAAGTTCTTGATTTGGTGTTGGGTCCACTTTGATTTTTCAATGGGCTTGTTGTGTTTGTCCCTAGGCATCTCAAAACCATTTTCTACAATAATCATATAATCAAAATTGGTTTCGAGATATACCTCCATCCGTTTCCTCTACCAAGCAAAATCTCCATCGAATTTTGGTGGATGGATGAAGCCGGCCATTTGTAGTGCTCTCGCGGCGGTTAGTCCTTGAAGAGCGACCTCGGCTATGATACCACTTGTTGGGGGATCGATTGGCCGGCTAGAGGGGGGTGAATAGCCCTCTTTCGTTGGATGTCGTATTTCGATCGCTCTTGTTGCGTGCTCGTCTACAATTCTTGTTAGCGTAGTGGAATAACAATAATAATACTAACAAGATACACAAATACACACAAGCACATGCAATACACCAAGATATACGTGGTTCGGAATCGAATGGTTCCTACTCCACGGGTGAGCTCCTCGAGCTCTAGTTATGCGCACGACACTAACTAAACTCCTTCTCGACTACACGTCGGAGGTGGAGAAACCTCTCACAAGTTATTACAACAAGTAATATGAAATACAACAAGAAATACAAAGACAATACAAAAGAAAACTTTTACACAATTGCTTTGATCGCTTTCTTGTTGCTTGCTCTTAAAGGTCTGGAATGCAACAGCAATTCCCCTCCAAAGTCACCTCAAAAGCCTTGGCGAAATCCTCCAACTCGAGCTCCATTTATAACCTACATCAAGCTATTTTCGCGCCCATCAGTCGACTGATCGTGACCATCAGTCGACTGGTCCTATAGCCGTTGTCTCACAACGGCCAGATCCACGTTGGCTAAGTTCCAACGGATCACACATCAGTCGACTGATGGCACCCATCAGTCGACTGATCATCCATTAGTCGAGTGCTGGCGAGCTCGACTCCATTCTGCGTGCTGCGCCGGTCATCCCGATCCATCCCTCGGCCGATCGATCCTCCCAACGATCGCCCTCCTCGGCGATCCGATCACCGAACTTGGTTCGATCGAATCGGTCGAACCCATACGACCTAGAGCAGTCGACTGGCACCTATGCCAGTCCATTGATGTCGGCTAAAACCTCAAACATAACGATGTTTGAGCCTCCGACACTCAGTCTTAGCCACTTGGCCAAGTCTACCTTATCCCTCATGGAGTTCTCCACCGAAGCTCTCTTCCCTCGGCCTACGTCCCTCGGATGTGCCAAGCGCACGGCTTCGCAACGCCATCCTTCGCGTCTCATGCCCTAGAAGTATGCTTCCCTTTGGGCTCACTCCATTCGCTCCCCGTCCGGCAGTCCCTCGGATGCACCAAGCGCACGGCTTCGCAATGTCATCCTTCACCGACTCAAGGACCCAAGCCTAGTGAACTTGCCAAGTTCTCAAGACTTCCCAAATGCACCAAGCGCACGGCTTCGCAATGCTTTGGATTTCCCATGCCACACACCAAGCGCACGGCTTCGCAATGCTTTGGACTTTCCCATGCCAAGGCTTCCCCCTTGGACTTCCACACCAAGCTCCATGCTTGGATTTTCCATGCCAACCCCATGTTGGACTTTCCCATGACAATCCCATGTCATGAGTTTTGTCTATCATCAAAATACTATCAAGGTACTGCTCGAGTCAGACTGGGCCGATTGCACCAACAAGAAATGCATACTGCTCTGCCAACAATATGTTGGTGCAGGGGCACCTAAGTCGAACCTGTATTTTGATTATGACAAAAGACGCAAAGTCAAGGATATATCATTATCTCACGAGCTGAATCGAGTGTGCAGAAAAGTGCTAAAGCTGGAGCTGAAGGCTGGCGACACCCGGAGGGAGCCACGGTGGTCGAGCGACACTCGAGTGATTTCGGAGGAAGTCGAAGGAATCGAGTGGAAGGCATAAAGTGAAAGCGACATAGTAAGTATCGAGGTAAAGCTCATGTATGTGAGAGTAAGAGAGGTCGTATCCTCCTTATGGGGATGATCTTAAGCGTAGATCCGACCAAAGACATCCTATAGATAGTCTAGGTCGAGATCGCATGATTGCCAGGCCGTCGAAATAATGTTTTGTTAAGCCTAGCATCAACTTGGAGGACTTAGTTAACCGATCATTGCTTGTGGTCAGGACTCGTGATCGATGCCATCGGGCCGATCGATGATGACCATCAGTCGACTGATGGTCAAGGATCAACCTCGAGGAGTCAAACTCTATCACCATTTTCCATGGAGCTTTGTGCCCATTTGTGATTGGTTGAAGACCCATTCGATGAGGGGATCAAAGGTTATAAAAGGAGGGCTTGTCCTAGGATTTTTCATCAATTAAAAAGCTTCCAAGTGCTTCCGGTACGCTACGAGTCTCCGACATTCCTATGACGAAGCTCTGCAGACACGATGACTAGGGTTTCATCTTTTCATCTACGAGTCGTCGGTATAATCTTAGTTTAATTCCATTCTGTACTTCTTTTTATTGTGGTTTTATCGTAATGAGAAGAGGGGGAGTGTCCCTCTATCTCGAGTCTCTTTCGTGGTTTTTGTATCCGATTAACTCCTACCTCCAACGAGGAGGAGTTCATTAGTGATTTGCCCTCCGTGCGTGATCAAGGATCACTAGGGCCTTGGAGTAGTAGCCGAAGGCTACGAACCAAGTAAAAAATCTACTTGTCTCTTTTATTTTTTATTTATCTTTCCGCTGCACTTAATTGCTTTGAAACGAATTCGTACGAAAAAGTTTTATCGCTATTCACCCCCCCCCCTCCTCTAGCAATCCGCTTCGATCCAACATACACTTCTTCCTTAATAAGTCCATTCAAAAATGCTGACTTGACATTCATTTGAAATAATTTAAAACCTCGATGTGCAGTATATGCTAACAACATTCAGATGGATTCTAGTCTAGCTACGCTGGCATAGGTTTCATCGTAATCTAATCCTTCAACTTGACTAAAACCTTTGGTGACTAACCTTGCTTTATTTCTAACTACTTCACCTTTGTCATCAAGTTTGTTTCGGAAGACCCACCTTGTTCCAATAACTGATTTATCTTTAGGTGGTGGTACTATTTCCCAAACCTCATTCCTAGTAAATTGAGCTAGCTATTCTTGCATTGCAATAATCCAATCGGGATCAAGAATAGCTTGTTCAATGGTTTTGGGTTTGATTTTCGAGATCAAGGAGATTTGACTAATATTTCTATAGGATGATCTAGTTCGAACCCCTAAGATAGGATCACTTATCACTTGGTCGATAGGATGATTCGTTTGAATCCTAATTTGACTTGGGTTAGGGTCACCTATCACTTGGTTGACAGGATGACTCGTTGGACTTGGGTTAGGATTAATACTAGACTCGATCTCAGGGTCGGAGTCAAGTCTGGTATGAGTCAGTTCGCTAGTTGGTGTTGCTACAGGTTTTGTAGGTTCGTGTCCTTCATCGAACACTACATTAATGGTCTCTTCAACTCTAAGGGTGTCATGGTTGTATACCTTATAGGCTCTACTTGTAATCGAGTATCCTAAGAAGATTCTGGTAGAGGTTTTGGAGGTGAACTTTCCTAGGTAATCCTTAGTGTTCAGGATATGTACCTTACATCCAAATACCCTAAAGTACTTGATGTTAGGTACTTTGTCATGATAGATTTCGTACAAGGTCTTAAGGTGCCTCTTTACCAAAAGGATCCTATTTTGGACATTGCAAGCCGTACTAACGGCTTATGCCCAAAACCTGTCAGGGAGGTTATATTCATTTAGCATTGTCCTAGCGGCTTCTTTTAGGGTTCTATTTTTATGTTCGACTAGGATATTTTGTTGTGGGGTTCTAGGACATGAGAATTCATGGTGATATCCGTTTAGGTTACAGAAATTTGTAAACCTGTGGTTTTCAAATTCACCACCATGATCGCTCCTAAGTCTTTTAATTTTAAGGTTCTTTTGATTTTTCGATTAGTTTAAACAGGTTGATGAGTTCATCTAGGGTATCACTTTTATATTTGATGAACCTAACCCAGGTAAACCTAGAATAGTCGTTAATTATGACTAAGCAGAATTGACTACCATTAAGTGACTTAGCTCCATGTGAATCGAATAGATCCATATGTAGGAGCTCAAGAACACTTTTGGTTCGTTCTTGATTAGTTAGTTGATGTTGTGTCCTAGATTGTTTACCTTGTTGACAAGCATTACAAATTTTATTGTCTAAGTTGTTAAGGTTGGGCAAACCTCTGACTAAGCCACTCTGACTCATCTTGTGGACGAGTCTTGGGTGCGAGTGACCGAGTCGTCGGTGCCACAACCAAGATTCCTCTTGCTGTGTCATAAGACACTTGGTTGAGGAGTTAGGTAGATTAATAGTATAGATGTTGCTATTCCTAGTTCCTTTAAAGATTGTTTTAGAGGTTTCATTTGTTTTAATTATGCATTCATTTTCTAGAAATATGACCTTATAGTTATTATCACACAACTGACTTACGCTAACTAAATTATATTCAAAATTTTCAACTAGTAAAATATTTTGAATGATAAAGTTTGAGTTGAGCTCAATATCACCTGATCCGATGATTTTGAGCTTGCCGTTGTTTCCAAAGGCTACCGATCCTTGTCGTTTGAATCAAAGCTTTGAAAACTTAAGTTGATCCCCGGTCATGTGTCGGGAGCAACCACTATCCAACATCCATTGATCCTACATACAAGGTAGTTGGATCGGATATTGGAATTCAAGGGTTAGTTGAAGATTATTAGTCCTAGGTCATCTAACCAATTTCTACATGATGAAACATGTTATCCTTATGTGTTCTTGTGAGATGAATTCAATTTTACTTGATTATTTTTAATGAATCGAAATTAGTCAACCTTGCGTTAGATTCAGATTTGACCCTAATCTCATTAGTCACCTTTTCAAGATCTTGGCTTCCAGGTCGTGGCGAGGCATAGAGGTCTTCTTTGAATGGAAAAATGACCACTTCCTTAGACAAAGCCAATTTCGAGAAAATATTAACCTAACTCACTTAAGACCACTTCCTGGTCTAACTAGTCTAGGAGACAGTGAGGTAGCTTTAGCTAGTTCCACTCGATCAAGTGAACCGAACTAGATACGCCTTATCTAGCTCGAGTACTCAAGACTTCACTTTCCTAGCATACTATCATCTCGCCACATCGTGGTACTATGTTATCAAGTATTGACGAGTTATAGTCCCTATCTAACCATTCTAAAAAGAAAAGAAGAAAAAAAAAACTAAGCATGCAATTTCTAAGTCATAGCACGAACAAGTTTTGTACTAGCTCCTCTGGGACCATTGAATCGGTTCGGTCTTTCCACATAGTGGATTTGGTCCTTGGGAACCCAGTACTGGTTAAATCCTAATTAAGAAATCAAAGTGGTCTTAGGGACCCATGCTTGGACATGTATTCTATTTCGACTTATGATTGACATATACGACTTGTTAGTCATATTTGAGCTAAACCCAAGCCCGGCCCGACCTTGTTGTACACGGCCTTTTGTGATCCAAGTAAGAGGTCAAGTCCCTTGGATCCCAAAGTGAACCTTTCCAACGTGTTCTTAAGATCTTCGACTTGACTTTTCAAAAGTGACTTCTCAACTTCGAGCTTTTCAACTCGAGTTGAGTCCTCCTCTTGAACTTGGCTAGTCGAAGTGGTTAGAGAGACCTCGTGTTTAAGGAGTTTAACCTTCTCGAACAGGGTCTCAACCTTGAACTCAGACTTAGCTAACTTCCTAGTTAGAAACTTAATTGCATTATATAAAGGACTAATGAGGGACCGACTTACCTTGAGAGTATCTCTTGAACCAGATGCATATCCGTGGCTTGTCTTGAATAGATATTCGTAGTCCGACTCGTCCTCGGGTTCAGATTCTTGCTCAGATTCGGACTCTGGCTTCGATTTGGTTAGTTTATCCATGAAGATGAGGTCATCATCTTCTTCCTCCGATGCCTCTTCCCAAGTAGCATTGAGCGCCTTCTTGAACTTCGGTGCTTTGTTTTTGAGCTTCGGACATTCCGACTTGACATGTCTAAACCTATTGCATTCATAACACCTAATGTTAGAACTAGCTTTAGATTTACCTTCCTTGGGTTGAGTGACGGGTCATTTTTGGCTCTTAATCATCCTCCGAACTAGGTTGACTAGTTTGGTCTCCATCTCCGGATCGACCTCCGACTCATACTCATCTTCTTCTTCCTTCGGGGGTGGCTTACTTACGGGCTTCTTCTTTTGACCTGCAATAAGAGTTATACCTTTCTCGGCTATCGAATTAGACTGTTCGTGGAGTTCGAATTATGAAAATAATTCATCTAATCTAATTTTTTATAAGTCCTTAGAGACCTTGTAGGCATCGACCATGGATGCCCACATGGTAGTCCTAGGAAATGAATTCAAAACATACCTTATTAGGTCATGGTTTTCGACCTTTTGTCCGATGGCGTGCAAATTGTTGACGATGTCTTGTACACGGGCGTGTAATTGAGTCATCGTCTCATGTTCCTGCATTTTTAAATTATATAATTTATTAAAACGAAGGTCCCATTTGCATACCTTTGCTTCTTCGGTTCCTTCGTGTAGTTCCACTAATTTGGTCCACAAGTCCTTTGCACTGATGAAGGGGCCGATGCGATTGAGCTCCTCTTTGGACAAACCGCATTGGAGTATTTGAGTTGCCTTGGCATCGGCTTCGACTTGTCTTTTTGTAGCATTGGTCCATTGGTCATAATCCAAGGATTCACCCACTTCGTTAGTCGGAAGTGTGAATCCTGTTTGGATGATGATCCATATCTCAATTTGGGTCTTAAGGAAGCACTCCATCCGACTCTTCCAATAACGGAAGTCATCTCCGTTGTAAACGGTGGTCGGACAGTGCTAAAACCCTCGAGATGGGCCATTGACACAAAAAGAACAAGTAAAATGAAAAAATCTAGCAACGACAAAAACAAACGAAATGTACCAAGACTTGCGTCTTGGATTAGTAGTGCGGGAGAGAATTTAAATGAACGAAAAAGACTCAAAAAATTTAAAATAAATCTGTAAAAATAACTAGATTGGTGGTTTCACCAAATCTTAGCACCCCCGGCTCTGATACCAATTGTTGGATCGTTTAGAGTCGCTAGAGGGGGTGAATAGCAAAAAATAATTTTCATTCATTCGTTCGATATAAAATGCGAGTGAGAGTAAATGCAGTGGAAAAAAAAACTATGGCTCATTTGTTTTTACTTGGTTCACAGCCTTTGGCTGCTAGTCCAAGGCCCTAATGATCCTAGACCATGTACGGAGGGCAAAACACTAAAAACACTCCTCCTCATTAGAGGTAGGAGTAAGCGAATACAATCGATACGAAAAAACTCAAGGTAGAGGGACACTCCCCCTCTCCTTGTTACGATTAAAACTCGATAAGTACAGATTTAAAGACAACAATAAAGAATATACCAATGACTATTAAAGAAATGGAACTTGGGCTTTTGTCATCGGAGATGTGGTAGCACTTCGTCGTCGTAAGGTCGTCGTAGAAGAGTATCGTAGCGGAGGCTTTTTGGAGAGCTTTTGATGATGGAAATAGGGTGGAGAACCCTTACTTTTATAGCCTTGGAAACCCTAGACGTTCAGATCTTCAACCAATGAGAGCAAGCCTCCTAGCCCTTGAGAAATGGAGATAAGCATCCTTGATCAAGCTGCTACCCTTACCAATCGACTGATTGAAGCATCAGTCGACTGATGGCAGGGTTTCCAGCTGCAATGAAGAGTTAGCTCAAAAATAGAATTAATATAAGTAAATTAAATGGCTATTTAACATCCGATCTCAACTTAGACCTTCCATGGGAGGTCTTGGTCGGATCGTCACCTAAGAACATCCTCGTACAGAGGACACGACCTTACTTGTGCTCACTCACACGAGCTTACCTCAACATTTACCTTGTAGCTTCTGCTTCCGATCTTCCACCTAATTCCTTCGGCTTCCTCCGAAGTCATCACGGTGTCGCCCGACCACCACGGCTCCCTCCGGGTATCGCTGACCTTCAGCTCTAGCTTTAGCACTTTCTGCACACTTGATTTAGCTCGTGAGATAATAAAATGAGTTTAACTTTGTATCGTTTGCTATAATCAAAATTTAGGTTCGACTTAGGTGCCCACTGCACCAACATACGATACATCAATCGACTCCACAATCAAAACCATCACTTAACCCTAGTGATGTAACACGCTGACCCAATCCGAATTCACAAATTGTGCTCCCAGCTATATGCACTTAATTGAACATCTATAGGTCAACTTACATTAGAGTCTATAATCCATAATAATGATGAACGAACTGTAAAGAATACAACAATGTATCTCAAAGTATAACGGCAAAGTAACAAGCACATGATTAAAAAAGACTGGAGTCAAGGTAAAGGTGTCATCAACATCGTAAAAGAAATTCTTGCACTAGAATCAATAAACTACCTTACCAGGGTAGGTATTACCCACCTGATATATAACTCGTATCAGTCATCCACAACTACAAGCATCCATCACTAATCAAAGTCCTGCCATTAATAATTAATTAGCTGTATATCAAGCTAATCAAATCCACAACACTTGCCCTATTTACAACTAATAATCAACAATCAATTACAACATCAACTACTAACACTGTGAACATTCACATCCTTACCTCTCCTTCCTTGATTAGATCGAATCATTACCAATACGGTTGATGAAGATTCATCTGCTACTCGACACAGCTAACATCAAGGTCCCAATCAACTCCCCTGATCTAGAAATGGATCAAGCACAACAATCCTACAACATACAACTAGATTTAAATCAATGAACCTCTTAAATTCATTCCAACTTACCTTGCACTACTTACCAAATTTAGTTTCCTTGCTCAACTCCATCAACTGCCGATTCAACAGGGCTAAGCTCTCAAACCCACAGCTCATCAACGCAATAAAACACACCTCGGCAACACCATCCAATCAACATCAACCCATTCACAACCCCCACAATAGGGCATACAGAGCATTACCACAGATCGCAACCCCCAAATCACTGAAGTAAAACCTCTCTTCCTTGTCATAACAATGATGCAACCCAAATCGAGATGCAAGGCCACCAGCTCGACAATCACAGCAGACCAGTAAACAAAGAAGAAGAGATCACAAAACTTGCAATCCGAATCTAGAATCACCTTAAGAAACCAAAAGAACAGAACACATCATGGAGATCGACAGATCACAACCATATAAGGACCAACGGAGTTCACTGCAATTGAGATCAGCAGAACAGAGCCATGGGAATTCATCGAAGCTTGCTGCTAAATGCCCAACTCCTCTTGCCTTGGCAATTAACGCTCATAATCGGTGGCCAATGAGTGAAATGTGGCGACAACAACGATCAGGTATAATGACAGCATCACCGAGCTGAGATCACACTAAGAGGGGTCGACAATCGATCTAAGCTACAATGGTGTAAGTGAGGGTAGCTCCACTGAGAAAAATCATACCGGAACTGATCGAGCTACAAGGCAGAAGAAACGATCGATGGAGGTTGGCGCTTGCGACGTCTAACTGTGAGATCAAGAGAAACAAGGAGAGGACGATGCAAGTGGAGATCTCGCCGATGGAGAGCTCTAGCAGCGGCGATGAGGAACAGATTGGGAGTAGAGAGTGGCAGCAAAAATTGGGAGAGGGAGAGAAAATTGCAACTGAGGAATTTTGGGGAAATCAAAATCGGGATTTAAAGCTGACCCATATGGGTTGAGCTAGCTCAAGTCTAACCTAAGTTAACCCAATTGTTAGGGTAATCAACTCATGTATGATGTAATTTTGATGTGTGTGGCAAAGGGTTTAAGTTAGGATTGTTATGTTACTTGATATGTGTGTTGAAATCGTGCAGGACTTAGTAATTCACACATGGGATTGGGAGGTATATTTCAAATCAATTTCGATATGATGCTAACAATTGAAAATGGTTTTGAAGTATCTAGAGGTTAAGACAACAAGCCGTTAGGAAAGTCAAGATGGACCGAAAAGCAACGACAACAATTCAAGACAAACGTTAAGGTAACAATCATGCTAGTAAAATTGATACCTAATGCTATTTTGTCTAGATTATGTGAATATGAGAATGCTAAGGAGTTGTGGGATAAGTTGGTCAAATTCCACGAAAATTCCGAACCGACACAAGTAGAGAAGGAAGCCGAAGTAGAATGTCCATCAACATCCGGATCCGAGGATGTTGAAGAATTGGAGGAAACCTCCACCTCTAGCATTAAGGGGGAGGAGAGATCTTCTATCCCGGAGCAAGAACGAGAAGAAGCATCTACATCCGGGAGAAGTGAAAATCAAGAGGCTTCCACCACCATAGGTAACTCAAATGTAATTCTTAATAATAAAGATCACATAATTTACTTTGAGTGTAGGGAGAAAGGGCATTACAAGAGAAAATGCCCAAAATTAACTAAGAAGAAAGTACCGGCACCAAAAGTCAACTAAAAGTCAAAGATGCCGGAGTCCTCAAGTGATATGAGACTTATCACTAGGAAGATGGGGGATTGCCTCTCTTAAGTGATATGAGACTTATCACTAGGAAGATTGAAGGCATCCTAGATGTTTTTGTACCAAGGGGAAGATTGTAAGATCTCATTGAGATATGAGACATTGACACCCATGAGGAGGACCTTTTTGATGTATGTCAAAAAGGGGGAGAAGTTACCAATTGGGATTAGTTGGAATTCTCATTGGGATGTGAGAATTTCCAATTGGGGATAATGTTAGGGCAATCAACCCATGATATGGTTTTGATGTGTGTGGCAAAGGGTTTAAGTTAGGTTGTTAGTGTGATTTGATATGTGCGTTGGAGTCTTGCAGGACTTAGTAATTCGCACATGGAGCCTTGGCGAGTTTCACATCTCATGACTCAGTCCTTGAGTCGATGAAGGATGGCTTTGCGGAAGTCGTGATCTTGGAGCATCTGAGGGACCGTTGGACGAGGAGCTTGGAGTGAAGCCGGAGGAAGTAGACTTCAAGGCGAGACGCGAAGGATGGCACTGCAGAGTCGTGCGCTTGGTGCATCCGAGGGATGTGGCTGGACGAAGACAACTTCGAAGGCGAGGGACTCCGAGGAATGAGAGTGAGCGAATGTAACCCGGGAAGGGGTAGTGCTCTTAGGTAAAACTTGGCCATTTGGCTAAGTGTCGGATGAGATTTCCCGACATCGATCATTGCCATGGAATGATGATGATCGCTCTGGCTCGAACGGGTTCGATTGGTATCCGATCGAGGGTTTTGGCCCGATGATCGCCATATGTTGGCGATAACGCCAAGACCATCGATCGACCATCGATGGCGTGATGGCCGATCGGTCGAGAGGATTTGGGTCACAGAACCTCTCGTAGCCGACTGGGCAATCGACTATGAGGCATTAGTCGACTGATGGATACATCAGTCGACTGCCAAGGGTTTCGTTGGACTACAATGGTCGGGATCTGACATGTTCGGAGGCCGTTGTAGTGGCGGCAGTCGACTGCCAAGGGCAGCAGTCGACTAGTGGCGGCCAACGGGAAGAAATCATCCCTCTCTATAAAAAGAGAGGGTGTGGGCTTTTGGGAGGTTAATGCTTCTATTCTAAACAGCTCCCAAAGTGCCCTAAACGTTTTCCACTCTTTTACTTGTGCTAATCTTCATTCTATTGTAGAAGAGTGATCCTTGTGTAAAAGAGGTTACCTCCACCTAGCTTTGTGCAAAGGAGAGATCTAGTGGATAGATTGAGGAGTGATTCACCTTGGACGAATTGGACCATGGATTAGTGGCGTAGCCGTGAACCACATTATATTCTCTTGTTAGCATTTGTATTCTTATTTCTATTTGCTTGTCTTGTTTTATTTCTGTTGCGCTAATATTCTTTGTAGACGAGCAAATTCCATCATCGAACGATTGAGGGCTATTCACCCCCCTCTAGCCGGTCACATACACACCGATCGATCCCTTACAAGTGGTATCATAGCCAAGGAAAGCTTGTCGAGGATTAACCGCCACAGTAAGCACATTCAAGAATGGCCGGCTCCAACATTCACCCACCAAAATTTGAAGGAGAATTCTCTTGGTGGAAAAAGAGAATGGAGGTATTTTTCGAAACCGATTTCGAAATTCTTTTAATTATGGAAAACAATTTCGAAATGCCTAGGAATGAAGATGGGGAGTCATTGAAGAAATCAAGGTGGAGCAAGAGGCAAAGGGAAGAGTACTTGGCAAACTCAAAAGTCAAACATCATCTCTACAACGTACTCCACCAACAAGAAGTGAATAGGATAGGGGAGTGTGCTAGTGCCAAGGAGATGTGGGAGAAGCTAGTAGAGCTTCATGAAGGTACCTCAGAGGCCAAGCTTGCAAGAAGAGACCTCCTCCGCTCCCAACTATCAAACATCAAATTAGAAAAGGGAGAAAAGGTAACCTCACTACACTCTAGATTTAAAGAGATAATAACCGGTTTATCTAGTGTAGGGGAGAAGCTTTCAAATAGGGACATGCTCATGAAGGCTATAGATGTCTTTCCTCGGTCCTCAAGATGGAGCTCTATGGTGGACTCTTTCTACATCTCCAAGAACCTAGAAGTTAGCACCTTGGAGGAATTCTTCTCAACAATGGAGCTCCACGAAACAAGACTTGAAGGAATAATAGAAGAGCCAAGAATTCAACCTTCAAGAGAAGTGACACTTTTGGCCAACAAGGGGAAGAAGAAGATGGAGACTCCCTCCTCCTCCGACGAAGCATCCTCCTCCTCCTCCATGGATAGCACGGAAGAAGCCTATATGGTAAGGAGGGTAAGGCGTGCATTAAAAGGTTTTAAATTTAATAAATCTGATGATAGGAGGAGAAGACCAAGGGGGAAGGTTATTTGCTATAATTGCCAAGGAGAGGGACATATAAGGGATAATTGTCCCCTCTTGAACAAGAGCAAAGAGGAGAAGAGAAAGAAGGAAGAAAAGAAGAAGAAGAAGGGGAGTAAGAAGAAGGAAGAAGAGAAGAAAGCCAAGGAGAAAGGGAAGACAAAAGCACTAAAAGCAAGGACATGGGATGATCCCTCTTCATCATCATCATCATCCGAAGAAGAAGAACATGTCTACTCCAACCTTGCTTTGATGGCGTTTGATGACCTAGACACTTCCTCCTCCGAGCAAGAAGAAAGATCAAGCACAAGTGAGGAGAGCTCTAGTGAAGGGGGAGCTTCTTCACCATCATCGGAATCGGAGGAAGAGGACATGGAGACTATGGTAACGAACCTCTCACCAAGTAAAATAGTCTCCATGATATCTAGTCTTACTAAGGATCTATTTAGGGCCAAAAAGAAAAATAAGAGCATGCTAGATCAAATTAAGGATTTAGAAAATAAGCTAGAAAAAGCATGCTTAAATGTAAATGATAATATTTCCTCTAGCTTAAATGATGCATGCTCACATGAATATATGCCTTTCAATGTTAGTGATGCATGTATAGAGGAAAATAGGGCTCTAAGGGAAAAGGTAGATCATTTGACCAAGGCCATAGAAAAGTTTACAATTGGCTCCAACACTCGTAACATGATCATAGGGAGCCAAAGAGCTAGTTTCAATAAGAAAGGCCTAGGATATAAGGAAAAGAAAAACGAAAAGGCTTATAAATGCTTAATTGCTAGGGGTCAAGATAAAAAGAAAACAATAGCTAGAAAATGGATCCCTAAGGAATTTTTAGTGAACCCAATAGGAAAGAACTTGTTTTGGGTTCCTAAATCCATCCTAAAGGGTTAGGAAAACCCTAGGATAGTCAACCATATGAAATTTATCTATATCATATTTTGGTTGACTTAGGATGGCGGGACAATATTTTTGAGATAGTGTTGGGTGATGATAATGTGCCCATAAATAGATAATAATGCTTAAATCATGATATTTAATATAATTGTTATATATGTTTGCAATCATGATTTATGATCTTGATATTTGGCACATAATCATGGGCATTAGGGTTTAAATCATGCTTTGGGCGATACTTTGCTTATTATCATGATGTTATACCTAATGCATGATTATTATTTGATGAATACATTTGTTTCATGATCATAATGTGGAAAGAATACATATATGTCTTTATGATCATGTAGTATGTTAGGATGATACTTAACCATGGGTAGAAATGCATAAAATTAATGGTTAAGTATATACAAATACCTTTAGGATGCATCTCACACTCACCATAGGCTACCTTGATTGAAAACTTAGTATGAGTGAGATGTTAGGATGATACAAATGTCCACTAGTGCCTATGACATTTAGATGGTCATTTAAGGTATCAAAATAGCAATAATAGACCAATCATGGGGAAGGCTTATGTTTAATTCATAGACATATTGCCCAAAGATCATGGTTGGATATTCATATGTTTTCAAAACAATTTCTTACTTTAAAATCGGTGTGTTCATGTTTTGAAACAATTCAAACAAAAACTAGGTGTTAAATGTGATACTAACTTGATCAAAAACCTAGTTGTTTTTAAAACTTTTGGATTTTCGGAAAATCATTGAAAATATAAAGATTTTTCATGAAAAACTATTTTTCATTGATAAATATACTTACAAGAAATATGTTCCCCAAATTTCATGATTTTTTGAATTTTATAGATTTTCTAATGCATTTCTGAAATCCACCTTGAAAACCTGAAAACCCCGAAATGCATGTGCTAGTCGACTGGTAGTCTGAACCAGTCGACTGGTCATCTGATAACATGCCCAATAACCTTTTGTATCCCAGTTTAAGGCATGTTTTGGCTTTTGTTTCCCTCTAAACTTGATGTCATGCTTGTATAAACCTTGTTTAATATTTTTGATGGTGTCAAAGGGGGAGAAATGTATATGTTTAAGTAAGGGGGAATTATATTTAGGGGGAGTTTCATGTATTAAGGGGGATAGTTGCTAATCATGTTACTTACATGCTTTCCTTTCTTAATATTTTATCAAATGTTTTTACCTAACTTAAGCGGATTGCCACACATAAAAAAGGGGGAGATTGTTAAGGCAATCAACCCGTGATATGGTTTTGATGTTTGTAGCAAAGGGTTTAAGTTAGGTTGTTAGTGTGATTTGATATCTGCGTTGGAGTCTTGCAGGACTTAGTAATTCACACATGGAGCCTTGGCGAGTTTCACATCTCATGACTCGGTCCTTGAGTCGGTGAAGGATGGCTTTGCGGAAGCCGTGCGCTTGGAGCATCCGAGGGATCGCCGAACGAGGAGCTTGGAGTGAAGCTGGAGGAAGTAGACTTCAGGGCGAGACGCGAAGGATGGCGTGTAGGGGATCGATATGGCCGGCTAGAGGGGGTGAATAGCCCTTTTCGTTTGGATGCCGGTATTTGCTCATCTACAAAACTAATTAGCGCAAGCGGAAGACTAATAAAGACAAACAAATAGAAATATGATAAAACAATCGCTAACAAAGAATGTAATGTGGTTCACGGCTACGCCGCTAATCCACGATCCCGATTCGTCCGAGGTGAATCACTCCTTCAAAGCCAATCCAATATTGGTCTCTCCTTTGCACCAAGCTAGGTGGAGGTAACCTTTACAAATCAAGCACACTCCCTCTTTTACAATAGATGTGAAAGAAAGCTAAAAGAAGGAGTTTGAATCTTGTGGAGCACTTGGATGGTCGTTTAGGACTTGAGCATTAACCTCCCAAAGCTCCACACCTTCTCTTTTTATAGAAGGTGATTTCTTCCGTTGCGCCACGATCATTGCCGTAGCCCTTGACGGTCATTGCCGTCACTACAACGGCCTCCGAACACGTCGGATCTCGACCGTTGTAGTCCAACGGAACTCTTGGCGATCGGTGATGGACCTCATCGATCGATCTTCCTCCGTAATCGACGCCCGATCAACGAGCGATTCTATGGCGAAACCCTATTTACGATCGTGATGCCTTGGCCGATCGGTGATGTCTTCCGATCGGCGCCGACGTATGGCGATCGGCTGCGCCAATCGATTAGTCATATACGGTCGAACTACACTCGACTGGAAGCGATGATCGCCATGACATGGCGATCGGCCCGGGTGTCGGGAAAACCCATCCGACACTTGGCCAAATGGCCAAGTTTCACCTAAGAGCTACCCTTCCCGGGTTACAATCGCTCACTCTCATCTCTGAGTCCTCGCCTTGAAGTTCTCTTCGTTCTCGGCCACGTCCTCAGCCGACATCAGCGGCGGCTGCGAATGCTCCCCGCATCTCTTGCCTCAAGTCTACTTCCTCGGCTTCACTCCAAGCTTCGTCCGGCGGTCCCTCGGATGCTCCAAGCGCACGGCTTCCGCAAAGCTATCCTTCACCGACTCAAGGCACGAGTCATGAGATGTGAAACTCGCCACGGCTCCATGTGCGAATTACTAAGTCCTGAACGACTTCAACGCACATATCAAATCAACATATCAAACTAACTTAAACCCTTTGCCACACCATCAAAACCATATTACGACAAGAGATTGCCCTTACATGGCGCTGCAGAGCTGTGCGCTTGGCGCATCCGAGGGACGTGGCTGGACGAAGACAACTTCGAAGGCAAGGGACTCCGAGGGATGAGAGTGAGCGAATGTAACCCTGGAAGGGGTAGTGCTCTTAGGTGAAACTTGGCCATTTGGCTAAGTATTGGATGAGATTTACCGACATCAGTTGACTGCCATGGAATGGCAGTCGACTTCTTTAAGTCGAATGGGGTTTGACTGGTATCCGATAGAGGAGTTTTAGCCCGTGATCGACCGCCATATGTTGGCGATTGGTGACAAGACCATCGATCGGTAGTCGAGAGGTTTGGGCCTGAACCTCTCATAGATGGTAGGCGATTGACTATGAGGCATCAATCGACTGATGGATACATCAGTCGACTGCCAAGGGTTTCGTTGGACTATAACGGTCGGGATCTGATGTGTTTGGAGGCCGTTGTAGTGGCGGCAGTCGACTGCCAAGGGCAGCAGTCGATTGGTGGCGGCCAATGGGAAGAAATCAACCCTCTCTATAAAAAGAGAGGGTGTGGGCTTTTGGGAGGCTAATGCTTCTATTCTAAATAGCTCCCAAAGTGCCCTAAACGTTTTCCACTCTTCTACTTGTGCTAATCTTTATTCTATTGTAGAAGAGTGATCCTTGTGTAAAAGAGGTTACCTCCACCTAGCTTTGTGCAAAGGAGAGATCTAGTGGATAGATTGAGGAGTGATTCACCTTGGATGAATCAGACTGTGGATTAGCGACGTAGCCATGAACCACGTTATATTCTCTTGTTAGCGTTTGTATTCTTATTTCTATTTGCTTGTCTTGTTTTGTTTTCGTTGTGCTAATATTCTTTGTAGACGAGTAAATTCCATCATCGAACGATTGAGGGCTATTCACCCCCCTCTAGCCGGCCACATACACACCGATTGATCCCCTACAGATAATTGGTAGACTTGAGTTTGAGGTTTTGTCAAACATCAAAAAGGGGGAGATTGTTGGTGCAATCGGCCCAGGTCAGATTGACCGGACTCGACTTTGACTCGAACTGTATTTTGATGTTAGACAAAACGTATGATATGGGATTGTCATTGGAAGTCCAACATGGGTTGGCCACGTAAATCTAAGTGTGTAGCCTTGGTGGTGAAAAGTCCAAGCATGGGGCTTGGTGTTGGGAAAATCCAAGCATAGGGCTTAGTGTTGGTAAAGTCCAAGTGTGTAGCCTTGGAATGGAAAATCCAAGCATGGGACTTGGTGTTGGTAAGTCCAAGTGTGTAGCCTTGGCAATGGGAAGTCTTGAGGACTTGGCAAGATCACTAGTCCCGTAGGCTCGGGGTCTATGAGTCGGTGAAGGATGACATTGCAAAGCCGTGCGCTTGGTGCATCCGAGGGACCACCAGACGGGGAGCGAATGGAGTGAGGCCCAAGAGAAGCAGACTTTAAGGGCAAGAGATGTGAGGATGACATTGCGAAGCCATGTGCTTGGTGCATTGATAAGATGTTAAATTATGTCATGGTACCGTTACAAAATTATTTACCAAACCCCCTAACTACACTAATGTAGTATAATATTGACTCGGATCGTCTCCCAACGAACCTAATGGCTAGACGTTTGTTTTTAAACAGAAGTAAACACTGGGGTTTTTTACAATTATCAAAACAATTAAAATGCAAAATCAAAAGTAAACATGAGAATTAAACATGCAAAAAGTAAACCTAACTACCAATTATTAATTCCCTGGAAACTAACCTAATTTGCAAAAGTAAGTAATCATGCACCGCACTGTCACTATACGATACAATGATCAAGAAACAAATGTAAACAATTTAGCCAAGCACCGCACTATCACTATACGACACAGTGATCAAACAGTCACTAAAAAACTGAACTAACATACATAAAATAATTCAACCAAGCACTACAATGTCACTATACAACACAGTGGTCGAAGACTAACTAAAAACTAAATGCATGGAAAGTAAATAATTCAACCAGACACCGCACTGTCACTATATGGTACACTGGCCAAATATAAATGAAATCTAAACTAATAACGAAAGTAATTCAACCAAGCACCGCACTGTCACTATACGGCACATTGGTCAAATGTAGATGAAAACTAAACTAAACATAATCAAACATAACAGACAAAACTAAACATGACAAACATAGCATAACAAATTAACCGTAAGCGAACAAACATAACAAAGCAAGCTATCCAATTAAATGGACTAAATTCAAATATAAGCAATCAGTAACCCCACGATGGTGACAATAAACCGAATAGCCACTCCGACGGTGAATGCGAAGCTGCCCCAATTAGCGCAGTAGGAAGGAAGGAGAAATGGAGGAATGTGATCACTGTTCTGGCGACTTGAATTGTCGGATAGTGGAAGGAATCTTCACCGGCGATGGAGATGGAGCTGTCCTAATCCCGGAACAACTTGTGGGTGACTCCGGAGAGATGGAAAGGCCTATCCCAATCGTCGGAATGAAGTGGAATGCCGGTGAAGGATGTACTTGCCGGAATCCTACCTCGCCCCACTTCTGATAAGCTGCCCGAATCACGACATCTGGATCTGTCGTCGAGGATCGGATGGGATTGCCGTCAGCTGTCGGAGGGAAGGTCACTAGAAAGGAGTTATCGGATTGTCGCTGCCACTCGTGGGGAAGAAGACCACTCCGTCGCGCGTGAAAAAGGGGGAAAAAATGTTGCAGCTCGAGTTGTGCTGCTCTTCCCGATGTTGAGGATCTTCTTTCTGCTTCACCGTCGGCTTCCTGTGCGATCCCGCTTCTGCGCTCGGAAACAGAAGAAACCGTCGCGTCACTCGCGAGGAAGAAGACCCGATACAGTTTATCGCGATTCCTTCTTCTGCGCCATCTGTCACTCGTGAAGGGAAGATAGGTTGATTAAATGAAAAACCTTAGCCGTCCGATCGCACGCCCATTGATCTCAGCCGTCCATTTGAAACTAGGGCTTGATTAAGTTGATTAATCCATTAAGAAGGCTGTGATCCAACGGCTGTGATTCCTCCGATTTTGAATGGATGGATCTGATCCATCTGAAGGGATAATTATGATCGGTCGAATCGGGAGGAAGGGCTCAGATGTTCAGATCGAAATGTATGGACTAGATCTCTCCAGATCTGAATTGATGGCTCAGAATCAGCTACATTCATCGGACTATCCATAATACTCAGATCTGATCCGAATCGACGGCTACGATTGCTCCAATTAGACCCTCATTATATGTTTCCTATAAAATCACATGAAATTCGTGAAAAATACTGAAATTATAGGAATTAACGTAATTAATCGCAAATAGGCTCAATATGTAAAAACATCCCGAATAACAATAATTATCCCATCAAAGAGCCTAAAATATCTAATCCACAAGTAAAAATAGCGCAATAAAAAATGCAGCTATCAAATTCCCCCACACTTATTTTTGCGAGTCCCATGCAATTGTTGGTGCAGGGGCACCAGATAATCGAACCTGTGTTTTGATTATGGCAAAGACACAAAGTTAAGTTTACATTGTTATCTCACGAGCTAAATCGAGTATGCAGAAAAGTACTAAAGCTAGAGCTGAAGGCTAGCGACACCCGGAGGAAGCCGCGGTGGTCGGGCGACACTCGAGTGACTTCGGAGGGAGCCGAAGGAATCGAGTGGAAGGCCGGAAGCGAAAGCGACACAGTAAGAATCGAGGTAAGCTCGTGTGAGTGAGAGATGGTAAGGTCGTGTCCTCTGTACGGGGACGATCGTAGGCGGCGATCCGACTAAGACTTCTTGTGGAAGGTCTAGGTCAAGATCGGACGGTTAGAAATCATCGTATTTATCATTTTCTGAGCTAACCTCTCACTACAGAGAAGTGGCCAGGCTGGCAGTCGACTGCTGGACATTGGGCAGTCGACTGATGCTCATCAGTTGACTGATGGGAGTCATCAGTCGACTGATGGCGACGAATCAGCCTTTGCGCTAGGTCAAAATGGATAAGGTTTGACGTGGCCACTTCGCGATAAAAATTATACAACTTCGTGATCTGTTCCAAAAAAAGAGGAGACATATTCAGAGGGCAAAATCTATAAAAGGAGGGGTGGATTCCAACTCCAAATATCATCAAGTGCTCCTACAACGCCAATGCTCCAACACCGTCATAACGCCGACGCGACAACAAGTTCATATCTTCTTCGTCAGCAGCAACATCTAGTAATATATTTTGATATTGTATTCGTTGTTTTTATTCGTAACGAGGTGAGATAGGCTTGTTGCCTCATCCTCATACATTCGGTTTTGTGATCGTTGTCTCCTACCTCCAACGAGGAGGAGACGTTATAGTGCTTTGCCCTCCATATGCGGTCTAGGACCGATAGGGCCTTGGAGTAGCAACCGCTGGGTTGTGAACCAAGTAAAATAAACGTCTCTTTATTTTCCGCTGTGTTTACTCATTTAATTGTCTACTCGAACGAAACGAAGAAAAGATTTACGCTCGCTATTCACCCCTCCTCTAGCGACGCTTCTCGATCCAACAACAATAACAAAAACAAAGACACACTGACTCCCTCACTCATTCCCCAAACAATACCCAGATCAATAATTCATAGACAGGAAAAATAAGTTACTTAGGATCACCAAATCGATCCGAATCCTAGGTAGTCAAAAGATCCGACTCCTACAACAGTCAACATGTATGATGATTTGTAGTCAAATTAAATAGACTAAGCCTGATACAAAACCTCCCAAAATGGATAAATGCACTGATGCTCATATAATAACGTAGGAGTGGGGCACCCTCAAAACAACATGCAATTTTGTACTACCATATGCTTGCTTATCATCTTCTTCTCTACTACTATCAATACATCTCATATATGAATCAAAAGGATTTATCAAGAATCAAAATAAGATCAAAAGTAGATTACAAATAAAGTATGCAAAGAGTAGTATAAGACAAATGTACAAATGAATAGGGAACAATAGAAGAATTGGAGAAATAAACCTGATGAGTTGCTCTGTGAAATGCTCAGTAACCAGCAATATGGGAAGAGACTAGGACAATTGGAAACTTTAGAATTGGATTCAGGATCAAATGGCTCTATCCAACACATTGCAATTCCATTTGCCTGCATTACAATTGCACATTTTTTTCTCTTTTTTTTTTAAACAAAAGAAACATCAATGGCGCCATTTTTTTTTCTTTTTTTTGTGTGCAGAAAATCATGTACTAATCACAGGTAAATATATCTTAGGACCAATGACCTCTGAAAACTATGCCTTCCATATCATGTTTCTAACAAAAATAATATAGCTCCTCCCCCACACTTAAAAATATTGTCCGTCTCGGACAATACAACCCATCAAACTATTCCTCCAACATGGAAAACAATAGATATACAAAAGATAATCCACAAAGATACAAAAACAATGGATAACAAATGAAGAGATAAGACAAGTGAGACATGGAAGATGAAAGTATCAAGTGGATTAGACAATTAAACCAAGTCAGAAAAGAGTCAAGAATGAAATCCTTCATCATATTCATGCAAGTAAATGTTACTGTAGTTTTGAAAAGACTCAAAGCAAGTTCTAGAGTAACAAGAATCACATGTGTTATCACACAAAAGTGGGTAGATGATAAGAATGCCTTATAACCTCACTAGGTGAATAAAACATCAAGCTTAGTCTATCAATAAAAAGTTCACCATCATAACAAGTGACTGCATGCAGTTGAAGTCTCTTATCATACACAAAAATCCACAATTTGATGATCAAACTCAACTAATTTTTACCACCTCTGAAATGATACTAAGGCATGCATAAGGAATATTATTTGACTCAACAACAACAAACAAACCCAGGTAAACAGGCAAACAAGCAATCAACCCATACAAATTATTCCGAACATGAAAGGAAGAAAATAAATGCATTAAATAAAAGAACACACTCCCCTTTCAAGTCGGAGAAGAAGCATCATCATGTTTGGCCCCACCGTATTCTCCAGTATAGACTTGATCTCTCTCCTTAAAATGGCCTGCGTCTATTGCGAAAGTGAGACCCTTGATCACTAAAGATCACCCTGGGTACTCCAAATCTGCAAAATATGTGAGACCTAACAAAATCCACAACAACTAGAGAATTATCAGTCCTGGTGGGGATTGCCTCCACCCATTTGGAAACATAATCATATGCCAAAAGAATATATGAAAATCTAAAAGATACAAGAAATGGACCCATAAAATCAATACCCCAAACATCGAAAATCTCACAGAATAACAAGGATTGTTGAGACATTTCATTTCTATATCCTATATTCCCTGTTCATTGACATCGCTCACAAGACTTGTAAAATTCAGAGGCATTATGAAATAGGGTGGCCAATACAAACCAGACTCTAAAACTTTCCTAGCAGTTCTTTGGGGTCCAAAGTGCCCCCCACAAGCCAGAGAATAACAAAATATAAGTAAGTATGGAATGAAACTCATAATCAAGTACACATCATCTAATGATCTTATCACTACAAAATTTTCAAAGATAAAGATCATCCCATACATAATACTTAACATCACTTTTCAATTTCTGGACTTGTGCATGAATAAAATGTGAAGGTACAACACAGCAACTAAATAAATAGCCAGATATGCATACCATGGTGTCTTACCCTACAGGTGAAAAACTGCTCATCTGGAAAAGAATCTGCTATGGGGGTGGACTCGATCTCCATCACAATCCTGGTCAAACTGAAATACCACCTCCTTCTACAACAAGTTGGTCAAGGGTAGGGCAAACTAAAGTCTCTAATAAAATATCTGTAGAAACCTACATGACCTAGAAAAGCACGAACTTCCCACACAGAAGCGGGGTAAGATAAAGAATATATAGCATGAATTTTAGCAGGATCTACTTCAATACCATACACAGAGATAATATGACCTAAGACTATCCCATGCTCGACCATGAAATAACATTTCTCACAAACATCTGATGGAAGTGATTCTTGGGGTGTCACTTGAAGCGTACAAGTCCCTACACATTCCATATCCCTGTCTATAATAAAGAGGGCCTACAGATAGTCCTAACAACAAATCATTATCAACATCAGAATCAGTAAAATCAATAAAATCACAACAAAATATAGAAGGTGCAGAGATATACAAATGAAAAATAGACTAAGAAATAAAGTTCATGCAGTCCAGCTCATCAGCTATAACCACGCTAAGAATAGAATGATCCTTCATCAGGTGTTTCATAGCATCCAAAATACTGAACCGAACTACAGTATCTCCTACCTCCATATCAAGAATATAAAAATCTGTAAGAAATTCTTTCAGCTTCTTCTTGTGAATACATAAATCTTTCAGAACCTCGACATACTTGGGAATTTACTAGCTCCTGGAATTCCCTATCCTTTTCTTCAACAACCCTCTTCCTAGGCTGGGCCTCTGAGGGAAGAGAAAAACTGCTGTATAATTCAAGTAGATTATCACCTGAAGACCTAGTCATCCACACAAACAAATACAATGAGAAAAAAATATAAATGATAAGAAAGACAGTAATAACAAAAGAAAAGAAAACAACTAACTAACTACAGTTTAAAGACAAACGAATGCCATTAAAGTCCCTGACAACGGCGCCAAAATTTTGATAAGACGGTGAATTATATCGTGGTACCATTACAAAATTATTTACCAAACCCCCTAACTACACTAATGCAGTATGGGACTGACTCGGATCGTCTCTCAACGAACCTAATGGCTGGATGTTTGTTTTTAAACAGAAGTAAACACTGGGGTTTTTTTTACAATTATCAAAACAATTAAAATGCAAAATCAAAAGCAAACATGAGAATTAAACATGCAAAAAGTAAACATAACTACCAATTATTAATTCCCGGGAAACTAACATAATATGAAAAAGTAAGTAATCACGCACCGCACTGTCACTATACGGTACAATGATCAAGAAACAAATATGAATAATTCAACAAAGCACCGCACTATCACTATACGGCACAGTGATCAAACAGTCACTAAAAAACTAAACTAACAGACATAAAATAATTCAACCAAGCATCGCACTGTCACTATACGACACAGTGGTCGAAGACTAACTAAAAACTAAATGCAAGGAAAGTAAACAATTTAACCAGGCACCGCACTATCACTATATGGTACACTGGCCAAATATAAATGAAATCTAAACTAATAACGAAAGCAATTCAACCAAACACCGCACTGTCACTATACGGTACATTGGTCAAATGTAGATGAAAACTAAACTAAACATAATCAAACATAACAGACAAAACTAAACATGACAAACATAGCATAACAAATTAACCATAAGCGAACAAACATAACAAAGCAAGTTATCCAATTAAATGGACTAAATTCAAATATAAGCAATCGGTAACCCCACGATGGTGACAATAAACCGAACAGCCACTCCGACGGTGAATGCGAAGCTGCCCCAATTAGCGCAGTAGGAAGGAAGGAGAAATGGAGGAATGTGATCACTGTTCTGGCGACTTGAATTGCAAGATAGTGGAGGGAATCTTCACCGGCGATGGAGATGGAGTTGTCCTAATCCCAGCTCAGCTTGTGGGTGACTCCGGCGAGATGGAAAGGCCTATCCCAGTCGCCGAAATGAAGTGGAATGCCGGTGAAGGATGTACTCACCGAAATCCTGCCTCGCCCCGCTTCTGATTAGCTGCCTGAATCACGACATCTGGATCTGCCGTCAAGGATTGGATGGGATTGTCGTCGGATGTCGGAGGGAAGGTCACCGGAAAGGAGCTGTCGAATTATCGCCATCGCTCGTGGGGAAGAAGACCACTCTGTTGCGCATTAAAAAGGGGGGGAAAAACACTGCGGCTCGAGTTGCGCTGCTCTTCGTGATGTTGAGGATCTTCTTCCTGCTTCGCCGCTGGCTGCCTGTGCGATCCCGCTTCCGCGCTCGAAAACAAAAGAAGCCGCTGTGTCGCTCGTGAGGAAGAAGACCCGATGTCGTTTCTCGCGATTCCTTCTTCTGCGCCTTTTGTCGCATGTGAAGGAAAGATAGGTTGATTAAATGAAAAACCTTAGTCGTCTGATCGGACGCCCATTGATCTCAGCCGTCCATTTGAAACTAGGGCTTGATTAAGTTGATTAATCCATTAAGAAGGTTGTGATCCAATGGCTGTGATTCCTCCGATTTTGAATGGATGGATCTGATCCATCTGAAGGGATAATTACGATCGGTCGAATCTGGAGGAAGGGCTTAGATGTTCAGATCGAAATGTACGGACTGGATCTCTCCAGATCTGAATAGATGGCTCAGAATCAGCTACATTCATCGGATTGTCCATAATGCTCAGATCTTATCCGGATCGACGGCTACGATTGCTCCAATTAGACCCTCATTATATGTTTCCTACAAAATCACATGAAATTCATGAAAAATACTAAAATTATAGGAATTAACGCAATTAATCGCAAATAGGCTCAATATGTAAAAACATCCCGAATAACAATAATTATCCCATCAAAAAGCCTAAAATATCTAATCCACAAGTAAAAATAGCTCAATAAAAAATGCAGCTATCATCCATCCAAGGGACGTAGGCCAAGGGAAGAGAGCTTCGGTGGGGAACTCCATGAGAGGATGAGGTGGAGTTGGCCAAGTGGCTAAGACTGAGTGTCGGATGCTCAAACATGGTGTTTGAGATTTTACCCGATGGTCGGATGCTAAAACAACTTGGTGATTGAGGTTTTACCCCACATCAGTCGACTGGTATAGGTATCAGTTGACTGCTCCAAGTCGATAGCAATCAACTAGTGTTCGACTGATGCGCTTCTGACCAAATAGTCGACTGCCAAGGGTTTGCAGTCCACTGCCGACACCATCAGTCGACTACCAAGGGATGACAGTCGACTGATCAAGATGAATTCGAGCACAAAAGGTTTTCCAATCGAGTGATCGCGTCGAGCACTCGACTGATAGCTTGACTAGTCAACTGATGGGCATGATCAGTCGACTGATGGTGGATCCGTTGGAACTTGTCCAGCGTGGATCGAGTCATTGTGAGACAACGGCTAAAGGAGCAATTGACTGATGGTCACGATCAATCGACTGATTGGCATGAAATCAGCTCGATGCAGGTTATTTAAGGAACTCGAGATGGAGGATTTTGCAACAGTTTTTGGGGTGATTTTGGAGGGGAATTGCTGTTGTATTCCAGTTGTCAGTGCAATCAGCCCAGACCACGATTGACCAGACTCGAGTTTGACTCGAACTGTATTTTGATGTTAGACAAAACATATGACATGAGATTGTTATGGGAAGTCCGACATGGGTTAGCCACATAAATCCAAGTGTGCAGCCTTGGTGGTGAAAAGTTCAAGCATGAGGCTTGGTGTTGGGAAAATCCAAGCATAGGGCTTGGTGTTGGTAAAATCCAAGTGTGTAGCCTTTGCATGGAAAATCCAAGCATGGGGCTTGGTGTTGGTAAGTCCAAGTGTGTAGCCTTGGCAATGTGAAGTCTTGAGGACTTGGCAAGGTCACTAGTCTCATAGGCTCGGGGTTCTTGAGTCGGTGAAGGATGACATTGCAAAGCCGTGCACTTGGTGCATCCGAGGAACTGCCGAACGAGGAGTGAATGGAGTGAGGCTCAAGGGAAGCAGACTTCGAGGGAAAGAGACGTGAAGGATGACATTGTGAAGTCATGCACTTGGTGTATCCGAGGGACGTAGGCTGAGGGAAGAGAGCTTTAGTGGGGAACTCCATGAGAGGATGAGGTGGACTTGGCCAAGTGGCTAAGACTGAGTCTCGGATGCTCAAACATGGTGTTTGAGGTTTTACCCGATGGTCGGATGCTCAAACAACTTGGAGTTTGAGGTTTTACCCGACATCAGTCGACTGGTATAGGTATCAGTCGACTGCTCCAAGTCGATAGCAATCGGCTGGTGTTCGACTTATGTGCTTCTGGCCGAAGAGTCGACTGCCAAGGGTTGTCAGTCGACTGTCAACACCATTAGTTGACTGCCAAGGGATGACAATCGATTGATCAAGGTGAATTCGGGCATAGAAGGTTTTCCAGTCGAGTGATTGCGTCGAGCACTCGACAGATGGCTTGACCAGTCGATTGATGGGCATGATCAATCGACTGATGGTGGATCCGTTAGAATTTGTCCAGTGTGGATCGAGTCATTATGAGACAACGACTACAGGAGCAGTTGATTGATGGTCATGATCAGTCGATTGATTAGTGCAAAATTAGCTCGATGCAGGTTATTTAAGGAGCTCGAGGTGGAGGATTTTGCAATAGTTTTTGGAGCGATTTTGGAGGGGAATTGTTGTTGCATTCCAATCCTTCAAAAGCAATCTAAAGCAAGCAACAAGCAAGTGATCAAAGCAAAGTTTTGTAAAGTGTTCTTTACTTGTATTTCGTATTGCCTTTGTATTTTGCTCGTACTTTTTTATTACGTTTGTAATTACTTGTACAAGGTTTCTTCACCTTCGACTTGTGGTCGAGAAGGAGTTTTGTTAGTGTCGTACGCATAACACGAGCTCGTTGATCTCACCCCGTGGAGTAGGAACCCTAAGGTTCCGAACCACGTATATCGTGTTGTATTTGTGCTTGTGTCTCTTGCATTCGTATTTTTTATTTGTATTTCTGCTATGTATTAACGAGTATTGTAGATAAGCACACGACGAATGAACAAATTCCTTCGTACACATCGAATTGGGCTATTCACCCCCTCTAGCCGACCATCGATCCTCCAATAAGTGGTATCAGAGCGAGGAGCTTGTCGAGGACTCATCGCTAACACAAGCACGACAAGAAATGGCCAGCTCCAACATTCATCCGCCTAAATTCGAAGGAGAATTTGCTTGCTGGAAAAAGCGAATGGAGGTATTCTTTGAAACCGATTTCGATATAATGCTTATCATGGAAATCAGTTTCGAGATGCCTAGGGATGAAGAGGGGAGACTACTAGAGAAGTCAAGGTGGACCAAGAAACAAAGAGAGGAAGTCCTTGCAAATTCAAATGCCAAGCACCATTTATACAATGTGCTCCCTCAATAAGATATCAACCGAATAGGAGAATGCACAAGCACCAAGGAGATGTGGGAACAATTGGTAAAACTTCAAGAATGCACCTCCGAGGCAAAGCTTGCAAGATGGGACCTTCTCCGATCACAATTAAGCAATATCAAACTCGAAAAAGGAGAAAAGGTACTTTCTTTGCATTCTAGATTTAAGGAAATAATTACCGGTCTATCTAGTGTAGGGGAGAAGCTCTCCAATAGATACATTGTAATGAAGGCGATGGATGCATTTTCCCGGTCATCCAAATGGAACTCCATAGTGGACTCCTTCTATATTTCAAAGAATCTAGAGGTAAGTACTCTAGAAGAATTTTTCTCCACCATGGAATTGCATGAGACTAGGCTTGAAGGCATAATTGAAGAACCAAGCATAAAGCCAAGAGGATTAGCACTCATGGACGACAAGGGAAAGATAAAGAAAAAGGATATGCCACCCTCCTCATCCGATGAAGATTCATCTTCCTCATCAATGAATAGCAATGAGGAAGCATATATGGTAAGGAAGGTAAGGCGTGCATTGAAAAATTTTAAGTTTAATAAATCTCATGATAGGGGAAGAAGGCCAAGGAGAAAGATCATTTGCAATAATTGCCAAGGAGAGGGACACATGAGGGATGATTGTCCCCTCTTGAACAAAAGCAAGGAAGAAAGAAGAAAGAAAGAAGACAAGAAGAAGGGGAGCAAGAAGAAGGAAGAAGAAAGAAAATCAAAAGAGAAAGGGAAGGCTAAAGCTCACAACCTTAAAGCCGTGGCATGGGATGATTCATCATCCTCATCGGAGGAAGAACAAGTCTTCACGAGCCTCGCACTAATGGGGATAGATGACTTGGACTCCACCTCTTCAGAAAAAGGAGAAATAAGCTCAAGTGAAGAGGAGAGCTCGAATGAAGGGGGGGCCTCATCATCGGAAGGGGATTGGGTAAGCAAGGTAACGAAACTCCCCTCCAATGATATAGTTTCTATGATTACTAGCCTAACTAGGGATTTATTTAAGGCTAAGAAGAAAAATAAAAGCATGCTTGATGAAATTAGGAAGTTAGAAGAAAAGCTAGAAAATGCATGTTTAAATGTTAATGATAATGCTTCTTCTTCTATGACTAGTGATACCTGCTTAGTAGAAGAAAATAAGGTCTTAAGGGAAAAGGTAGATCATTTAACTAAGGCCTTAGAAAAATTTACTATTGGCTCCAACACATTGAACATGATTATTGGGAGCCAAAGGGCAAGCTTTAACAAGAAAGGCCTAGGTTATAAGGGAACCAAGAATGAGAAGGCCTACCATTGCCTAATTGCTAGGGGTCAAGCTAAAACTACAATGGTAGCTAGGAAATGGATCCCAAAGGAATACTTGGTGAACCCTATTGGAAAGAATCTATATTGGGTTCCCAAGTCTATCCTTAGAGGTTAGAGACACCTAGGATAGTCAACCATAAATGGATTTATTTCATATCATGATAAATGGTTGACTTATAAGGATATGGGTAATAGTTTTTGAGTCATTATGAGCATGGTGGATGTTTTGGCTATAATGGTTAAATCATGATTTGTACTTAATTTTATACTTCATAAATGATCATGATTTATGATTTGAATTGTAATATTTGATGTATGATCATAATGTGTGACTCATGATAATACTAGTATTATGATCATGTTGAGTGTTGTTGAATAATACTTAACCTTGATAGAATTGCATGAAATTTTTGGTTAAGTATAATACCTTAGGTACATCTCACACTCACCATAAGGCTAACTTGATTGAAAACATAGCATGGGTGCGATGCTAGGATGATACAAATGACTCACTTATGATTATAACATTTTGATGGTGTTAGTGAAAGCCCTAGAGCCAATTATTAATTCCTATGATGATTGTTGTATGGACTTTATGTATCATATTCCTATTAGTAAGGCATGGTTATTATATTTACTTGTATTGGTGCCAAATAACTAAATATAATAACGTCCTTGAGTAGTAGGTTCTTATCTATATCAATCGATTGGTTGAATCGATAATGAGATGATATAGAGAACACTACTCTTAATCATTCCTAGTCAAGTATTAACATTCAGGGACAATGTTAATGCATAGAGACTAGCATGTAGGTCAACACGATGACTTGATCTCACAAGTCATAGATATGAGATTTCAAGTTGACACATGGGTATGCATTGGAGAATGTATACTGAATGACCCGCCATGAGAAAGTATCATGGATCATTATATGAGTGTCATATACTTTCTCATGTGGCTATTAGTATGACTAATAGTCCTTAGACCTGAAGTCACCATGGTTCCCTACATAAGGAGTTGCATACTTTGGCTTCGTCAAACGTCACCCGTAAATGGGTGGACTATAAAGGCGATTACTGGGTATGTAACAAATTATGAGGAGGGATATGAGTGATGTAGATAGAATCTATCCCTCCTATATGACGGGAGTAACATCGTTATTCTTGATAGAGTGAGACCACGAAGTGCATGGCCATGCCCGAATGAGTCAATATGAGATATTGAGCTCATTTGATTAGAGTGAGTCTACTTGGAGTTCAAGATATAGATTGTACCGAGGATGACACGGTCTATGCCTCGATTGGTCAATCTAGATGTCAAGGATAGAGGAACATTGTCACATATTGTGAGAGTCACAATTAGTAGTCACCAAGGTGATGTTGGAGCTCAACATTCTTGTAACTTGGGTAGCAATGATGTGTTGCTAGATACCGCTCATTGCTTATGTTCCTAAATCGGTTTAGGGACATTGCCAACATTACAAGAACCTATAGGGTCACACACAAAGGGCAATTAGGTGGAGATTAGGTTCATATGATGAACCATGAGGATTAGGTTCATGGGATGAACCAAATTGGATTAAGAGTAATCCAAATTAGACTAATTGAGTTAGACTCAAGTTGATTCAAGTGTTGAATGAGTCTAATTTAGATTTTATTCATTTAGTCAATTTAAATTAATGAATAGGGATTCATTAAATCAAATTGACTTGAATCAAGTGGTTAGATTTGATCAATCATGGGAGATAAGAGGTCAAGTTTGACTTGACTTGAGAGGGAAGATGAATGGTCAATTTTGACTTGACCAATTGCCATGTCATGATGACATGGCATGGGGGCCGGCCAATGATGATGTTCCACATCATCATTGACTTATCATGTGATGCCACCTCATGAGGGAGACCAAGAGCCATTGGCTCTTGGAGTTACATGCATGCATGTAACCCCCCCCCCCCCCCCAAGACTTGAAGTGGCTGGCCACTCCATTTGATGAAGGAATTCATTTTTTGTGTTGTAACTCCAACTTCATCTTCTTCCTTGGATCATCTTCCTCTCAAGCAATATCTCCCAATCCTCCATTTTGCCGAGACCTTCAAGGAGTGCTAGCACACTCAATATTGTCTTTTCTCCACCTATTGCTTGTGTGGATACCAATAGAGGAGTGTGCACTTGACACTCTAGAGTTCCGACAATCCATTTGGACGAGCGGGATAAGCGAAGGGCGTCGCTACGAGGGTAATGCTCTCACCTTCTAGATCTAAGGTAGATCTAGGGTTTTATAAACACATACATGTTTTAGTTTTAATATATCTTCGCACGGATCCGTGGCCAGACTTCCGGGGTTTCCGCAACGTAAAAAGCGGTTTTTGCGGCTCGGAAAGTCCAACAGTGGTATCAGAGCCACGTGCGAAGCATGTATGTGTTTCATTTTTGTAGTTTTTGTATTAGATATAAAAATTACAGATTTTTATGTTTCTGTAAATTTCCTATTTTTATTGAATTTTTGGGTATTTTTCTCGAAGAGTCGAAGCAACGAGTGTTGGGACACTTGTAGGCTTCAACCATCGAGAAAAACTCTCCGAAACGGCGAGTTCTCGCTTTAGGTTTTTGGGACAACGACTTAAGTCACTGTAAGATCGTAGTAGGGACACTCGCAAAGTTTATTTTGCGAGTAGAGGTGCTTCCCCTATCTCCGAAAGGGGCCTTGTCCCGCGATCGTACCCGGAAACCGCTTAACGGGACCGTTACGGAGAGGTGATTCATAAAATTGAAAACAAAATAGGAAAAATTATAGAAATTTTCTATAAAAATACATAATTTAGAATTATGTATAATTATGTGATTGTCATGACCCAAGAACCCAATATGATTGGATGATGATGTGTTATAATTCATAATACGGCCTGCGTGCCATTTTTGTGGTTGTGCGTGTTGTATAGTGTATGCGACCTACGCATCGTGCCTCTTCTTTTAAAATTATAGTTGTAAATAGTTTTAGACTCGAATGTAACTCGAGTTTCATATTTTTAATGTACAAAATGGAGCGGTGGAAAGTCCACTTGTAGACGAAGTTACGAGAAGGGTGCCGACGACACATAGCGGTCAAAGGAAGCGCTTGGAGAAGCCGCTAGCCCTAGGTTGACCGTCCGATCTTCTCATTGGCTTGAGAAGATCGTAGTAGGGCCATGACCACATCACAGTTAATTATATATATATGTTGATATATATATATATATATATATTTGTTATGCTTGTATGTATGTAATGCATGCTAGTAGAATAATGCTTGTATGTATATGATGCATGCTAGGATATTTTTCTTGTATGTATATGATGCATGCTAGAATAATGCTTGTATGTATGTGATGCATGCTAATATAGGATAATAAAGGCCTTAATGTGTATATGATATACATTACGATTATATTAGATCTTAATCGAATCAACTCGTAAATGCCTACCAAGTCCTTGATACCCATCACTACCTCGATCATTTGTAGTTGTTGAATCTGCCAAAGTAGAGCAATGCATATTATCTTGGTAGGGTGCAGAGGGACAATCTTGGTCCCACCTATCACGGCTTGGGTTAGAGTAAGCTCAATTAGATTGAGTAAAACTAGTTAACTCAATTGGATCGAGTAGAACTATAGACATATTCCAACTGTTGGAAAGATAGGATAAGATCGCATTTACACTAAATCTTGGGCGATTTAGCCAAAGCTAACTCAAGGTCTTTTTTAAATGTGGGTCTTGATCCTATAAACAAGAGTTGCATAGAGATGTAATCGGTAATGTGTTACCCACCGATTGTACTAAGTCTTGGGCGATTTAGCCAAAGCTAACTCAAGGCTTAGTATGATGTGGATCTTGTCCCGTAAGAATTATAGCTAGTTTGTATGAATCTAGTAATATGGTTTGACCACATCCATAACTCGATTCTACAAAATTCCTATAATTCAGTGGGAGCATCATGTGATTAAAGACCTAATTAAATAATAAAAGAAATATGATATTAATTCTCTGCATTGTATGTTGTAGATTACTATGTCGACAAACACGAACACTCTCTCTTTGCGTTCTGTCCTTGAGAAGGGCAAGCTCAATGGAGCAAATTTCCTGGACTGGTACAGGAACCTGAGAATCGTTCTCACCCAAGAAAGGAAATTGTACGTCCTGGAGCAGCCCATTCCGGAGGCACCTTCTGCCATTGCCTCACGAGCTGACAAAGATGCTTACAAGAAGCATCAAGATGATGCATTAGATGTGTCATGTCTAATGCTCGCGACCATGAACTCTGAGCTTCAGAAGCAACACGAGTTCATGAATGCTTATGATATGGTTGAACATCTTCGTCAACTATATCAAGGACAAGCAAGGCACGAGAGATATGAAGTCTCTAAGGCATTGTTTGGTTCCAAAATGTAAGATGGAACTCTCGTAAGTCCATATGTACTCAAGATGATTGGGTACATAGAAAACCTACATAGATTGGGATTCCCCCTTGGACAAGAGCTGGCCACTGACTTGATCTTGCAGTCTTTGCCACAAAGCTACAATCAATTTGTCATGAATTACAACATGAATGAAATTGATAAGTCACTGCCTGAGATGCTCAGCATGTTGAGAACTGCTGAGCTCAACCTTAAGAAGGGAAAATATGATGCCATTTTGATGGTGCAAAAGAAGAAAGGCAAGGGCAAGCCTAAAGGTAAGGGAAAGTCCCAAGCCAAGGGCAAAGGCAAGGAACTGAAACCCAAAGGAGGGGTGGCCAAGGAAGGGGCTTGCTTCCACTGCAAGGAAGCTGGACACTGGAAGCGTAACTGCAAGGCATACCTGGAAGATCTTAAGAAGAAGAGAAGTGAGACTTCTACTTCAAGTATAAATGTTATAGAAGTCAATCTATCTATTTCTTCATCATGGGTATTAGATACCAGATATGCATCTCACATTTGTACCAATGTGCAGGCGCTGAGAAATAGCAGGGCATTGACAAAGGGCGAGGTGGACCTACGAGTAGGCAATGGAGCAAGAGTTCTTCACTGTATTCTTTGTAGGAACTTATGATCTATCTCTGCCCTCTGGGCTTGTACTAGAATTAGATGAATGTTGTTATGTGCCTGCTTTAACTAAGAACATAATTTCGATTTCTTGTTTGGATAAGAAAGGATTTACATTTATAATAAAGAACAAATGTTGTTCAGTTTATTTAAATGATATGTTCTATTATAGTGCACCTCTAATTAACGGATTCTACTTTCTAGACTCAGAGAGCCCTATCTATAACATAAGTACCAAAAGGTTCAAGTCAAATGAGTTGAACCAAACCTATCTCTGGCATTGTCGCTTAGGTCACATAAATGAGAGTCGCTTATCTCAGTTCCATAAGGATGGGCTGCTAGACTCATTTGATTTTGAATCATATGAGACATGCGAGTCTTGACTTTTAGGCAAGATGACCAAGACTCCCTTTAGTGGACACAGTGAAAGAGTAACGGACTTGTTAGGACTTATACATAGTGATGTATGTGGCCCTTTCAATGTTGCTGCTAGAGGTGATTACAGGTACTTCATTACATTTACTGATGACTTCAGTAGATATGGTTATGTGTATCTCATGACACATAAATCAGAATCCTTTGAAAATTTCAAAGAATTCAAGAATGAAGTACAAAACCAGCTTGGTAAGAGTATTAAGATACTTCGATCAGATCGAGGTGGAGAATACCTTAGCCATGAGTTTCGTGACTATCTAACTGAGTGTGAGATTCTATCCCAACTCACTCCTCCTGGAACACCACAGTGGAATGGTGTATCCGAAAGGAGGAATCATACCCTATTAGATATGGTACGATCGATGATGAGTCACATAGATCTTCCTATATCTTTTTGGGGATATGCTCTAGACACAGTAGCCTTTACCCTTAACCGTGTACCATTCAAGGTTGTGATAAAGACACCATATACGATATGGACAAGGAGAAATCCCAAGATGTCTTTCATGAGGATTTGGGGTTGTGAGGCTTACGTTCGACGTCAAGTCTCTGACAAACTGGGACCCAAATCCGATAGGTGCTATTTTGTTGGATATCCCAAGGATACAAAGGGATATTACTTCTATATTCCCAGTCAGCACAAAGTGTTTGTGGCAAAGACTGGGGTTTTTCTAGAAAGGGATTTTGTTTCTAGAAAAACTAGTGGGAGTATGTTCGATCTTGAAGAAATTCAAGATAAGGACCATAGCACTGAGGCCTTTATGGAGGTTGAACAGGAACCACAAAGTGTTGTGGGTGATGAGATTGTTGCATAAAGAGTTGTGGAACAACCACCTATTCATGTAGACCTACCTCTTTGCAGGTCTGATAGGGTACGTCGTCAGCCTGAGAGATACTCATTTCTCTTGTCTGGCCATGATGATGTTATGCTCATTGAGAATGAGCCTACCGCCTATCAAGAAGCTGTGATGAGCCCAGATTCTGAGAAATGGCTAGAGGCTATGAGATCCGAGATAGAATCCATGTACACCAACCAAGTATGGACTTTGGTTGATCCACTTGAAGGGGTCAAACCCATTTGGTGTAAGTGGGTCTTTAGGAGAAAGACTGACATGGATGGACTTATGCATACCTATAAGGGTCGGTTGGTGGCTAAAGGTTTCAAGAAAATTCATGGTATTGACTATGATGAAACCTTTTCTCCAGTGGCGATGTTTAAGTCCATTCAGATCTTGCTTGCTATTGCAGCATACCACGATTATGAGATCTGACAGATGGATGTCAAAACCGTGTTTCTGAATGGAAACTTACTCGAGGATGTGTACATGACACAACCTGAGGGTTTTGAAGATCCACAACATACTGGGAAAGTATGCAAGCTGCAAAAGTCCATTTATGGGCTAAAGCAAGCTTCTCGGAGATGGAATCTTCTATTCGATGATGCGATCAAACAGTTTGGTTTCATCAAGAATGAAGATGAACCCTATGTCTACAAGAGGATTAATGGGAACACAGTTGTCTTCCTTGTATTGTATGTGGATGACATACTACTCATTGGGAGTGACATCCCTTCGCTATAGTCTGTGAAGACTTGGCTAGGGACGTGCTTCTCAATGAAGGACTTAGGTAAAGCAGCCTGTATTCTAAGCATCAAGGTCTATAGAGATAGATCTAAGAGATTGCTTGGCCTAAGTCAGAGTACATATATTGACATAGTATTACTACGATTTGCCATGCAGAATTCCAAGAAGAGACTTCTGCCGATGTCACATGGTGTGAGTCTTTCAAAGACTCAAAGTCCCTCTTCTAGAGAGGAGAGAGACCGCATGGATAAGATCCCTTACGCATATGCTATAGGATCTATCATGTACGCCATGTTATGTACTCGTCTTGATGTCTCATATGCTTTGAGCATGACGAGTAGATACCAGTCAAATCCAGGTGAGCATCACTGGATAGAAGTCAAGAATATTCTTAAGTACTTGAGAAGGACTAAAGAATATTTCTTGATATTTGGAAGCTATGAAGAGCTAGCTGTAAAGGGTTACAACGATGTCGGCTTCCAAATTGACCAGAATGATTATAGATCGCTGTCAGGGTTCGTGTTTTGTTTGAATGGTAGATTTGCAGAGTACCCACAGAGGCTAACATCGCAGATCACTTGACCAAGGCTTTGGCACAAAAAAAGCATGATGGTCACACTAGGTCATTGGGTAATAGATACTACGGTGATTGACACTAGTGCTAGTGGGAGATTGTTAGTGAAAGCCCTAGAGCCAATCATGTGATGATTGTTGTATGGACTTTATGTATCATATTCCTATTAATAAAGGCATGGTTATTATATTTACTTGTATTGGTGCCAAATAACTAAATATAATAACGTCCTTGAGTAGTAGGTTCTTATCTATATCAATCGATTGGTTGAATCGATAATGAGATGATATAGAGAACACTACTCTTAATCATTCCTAGTCAAGTATTAACACTCAGGGACAATGTTAATGAGTAGAGGCTAACATGTAGGTCAACACGATGACTTGATCTCACAAGTCATGGATATGAGATATCAAGTTGACACATGGGTATGCATTGGAGAATGTATACTGAATGACCCGCCATGAGAAAGTATCATGGATCGTTATATGAGTGTCATATACTTTCTCATGTGGCTATTAGTATGACTATTAGTCCTTAGACCAAGTCACCATGGTTCCCTACATAAGGAGTTGCATACTTTGGTTTCACAAACGCCACCCGTAAATGGGTGGACTATAAAGGCGACATCGGGTATGTAACAAATTATGCGAGGGATGTGAGTGATGTAGATGGGATCTATCCTCCTATATGACGGAGTGACATCGTTATTCTTGATAGAGTGAGACCAATGGCGCATGGTTATGCCTAAATGAGTCAATATGAGATATTGAGCTCATTTGATTAGAGTGAGTCTACTTGGAGTTCAAGATATAGATTGTACCGAGGATGACACGGTCTATGCCTCGATTGGTCAATCTAGATGTCAAGGATAGAGGGACATTGTCACATATTGTGAGAGTCACAATTAGTAGTCACAAAGATGATGTTGGAGCTCAACATTCTTGTAACTTGGGTAGCAATGATGTGTTGCTAGATACCGCTCATTGCTTATGTTCCTAAATCAGTTTAGGGACATTGCCAACGTTACAAGAACCTATAGGGTCACACACAAAGGGCAATTAGGTGGAGATTAGGTTCATATGATGAACCATGAGGATTAGGTTCATGGGATGAACCAAATTGGATTAAGAGTAATCCAAATTAGACTAATTGAGTTAGACTCAAGTTGATTCAAGTGTTGAATGAGTCTAATTTAGATTTTATTCATTTAGTCAATTTAAATTAATGAATAGAGATTCATTAAATCAAATTGACTTGAATCAAGTAGTTAGATTTGATCAACCATGGGAGATAAGAGGTTAAGTTTTACTTGACTTGAGAGGGAAGATGAATGGTCAATTTTGACTTGACCAATTTCCATGTCATGATGACTTATCATGTGGTGCCACCTCATGAGGGAGACCAAGAGCCATTGGATCTTGGAGTTACATGCATGCATGTAACCCCCAAGACTTGAAGTGGCCGGCCACTCCATTTGATGAAGGAATTCATTTTTTGTGTTGTAACTCCAACTTCATCTTCTTCCTTGGATCATCTTCCTCTCAAGCAATCTCTCCCAATCCTCCATTTTGCCGTGATCTTCAAGGAGTGCTAGCACACTTAAGATTGTCTTTTCTCCACTTATTGCTTGTGTGGATACCAATAGAGGAGTGTGCACTTGACACTCTAGAGTTCCGGCAATCCATTTGGATGAGCGGGATAAGCGAAGGGCGTCGCTACGAGGGTAATGCTCTCACCTTCTAGATCTAAGATAGATCTAGGGTTTTATAAACATATACATGTTTTAGTTTTAATATATCTTCGCATGGATCCGTGGCTGGACTTCCGGGATTTTCGCAACGCAAAAAGTGGTTTTTGCGGCTCGAAAAGTCCAACAGATGGGTCATTAGGTGTATCATGACATAACAATAATAGACCAATCATGGGAAAAGCTTGTGTTTAATTCATAGACATATTGTCCAAAGATCATGGTTGGATATTTCAAATGTTTTAAAACCATTTTATGTTTGATAATCTGTATGTTCATGGTTTAAATCGTTTTAAGGCAAAACTAGGTTTTCAAGTTGATAAAAACTTTAGTGATTTTCAACACCTTTGAGTTTTTTCCAAACTTTCAAAATTTGAATGAATTTTCATGTCAAACTATTTTTCATTGATAAAGGGACTTATCAGAAATATGTTCCCCAAATTTCACGATTTTTAAATTTTTCTAGAATTTTTAATGCATTTTTGAAATCGAGTTCCAAAATAAAAAAAAACATAAAAATTGGTGCCAGTCGACTAGTAGTTTGAACGAGTCGAATGATGTACTGTGCACAAGCACAATAACCTATTTTATCAGGTTTTAAGTCAGTTTTTAGTGATTTGCATTCCCTAGACTTGATGTCATGCTTGTATAACATATGTTAATATTTTTTATGGTGTCAAAGGGGGAGAAATATGTGGGTTTAAGTTAATCATGCTAGGGAGAGAATTAGCATGTGTTAAAGGGGAGTTGCATGTATTAAGGGGGAGTTGTTTGATACTCATTATGATTTACATGCTTTCTTGCCTTATGTATTTGTTAATATTTTACCTAACTTAAACAGATTGCCACACATCAAAAAGGGAGAGATTGTCAGGGCAATCAAATCATGTATGATGTGGTTTTGATGTGTGTGGCAAAGGGTTTAAGTTAGGATTGTTATGTTACTTGATATGTGTGTTGAAGTCCTGCAGGACTTAGTAATTAACACATGGAATTGGCTTGATGTTAGCATTTGTGAGTTCACCATCTCATGGCTCGGGTCTTTGAGTCAGTGAAGGACGACATTGCGAAGCTATGCGCTTAGTGCATCCAAGGGACCGCTGGACGAGCAGCATTGGAGTGAAGCCAAGGAAGTAGACTTCAGGGCAAGATGCGAAGGATGGCATTGCGAAGTCGTGCGCTTGGTGCATCCGAGGGACGTGGTCGAACGAAGAGAACTTTGGCGAGGGACTTCAAGGGAGATGAGAGAATGAGCGAAGTGTAACGTAGCTCATAGGTGAACTTGGTCGAATGGCTAAGTCAAGAGTCGGATGCTCAACCGAGTAGATTGAGGTTTTACCCGGCCGTCAGATGCTCAAACATTATTGTTTAAGGTTTTACTCGACACCAGTCGACTGATATAGGTATCAATCGACTGCTCTAGGTCGATGGCACTCGACTGCTGCTCGACCGGTGTTTAACTCAACCTTTTTTGGTCCGATAGTCGACTGTTAGGGTTTGGCAGTCGATTGCTCGACCATCAGTTGACTGCCAAGGGACGACAGTCAACTGATCGAGGTGAATTCAAGCACAGAAGGTTTTGGAGTCGACTGATCGCTTCGGTCACTCAACTGATGGCTCATTTAGTCGACTGATAGGGATGATCATTTGACTGATGTGGGAGCCATTGGATGGAAGCCAACGTGGATAAGGCTATTATGAGGCAACGATTAAAGCAGCAGTCGACTGATGACGACATCAGTCAACTTCTCGGTGCCCAACGGGAAGAATGGTCTCTTACCTATAAGAAGAAGCCTTGGGTCACTTTGGGAGGTTAATGCTTCATCTCTAAACATACTCTCAAGTGCCTAAACGATTTTTACTCCTCTTCCTTGTGTTTATTTACATCTTATTGTAAGAGGGAGTAATTGTTGTAAGAAAGGTTTACCTCCACCTTGAAGGAGAGACTAGTGGATTTGGGTTGGATTGATTCACCGAATGAATCGTCCGTGGATTAGCGGCAAGGGTCGTGAACCACGTTACATCGATGTGTTAGCGTTTGCATTCTTTATTTCTTTGTATTGTCTTAATTATTTTTGTTTTAGCATATTCCGCTGCACTAATTATTCTTGTAGACGATTAAGACGCAAGCGATTTTCATCATATACGAAAAGGGCTATTCACTCCCCTCTAGCCGGCCACCAATCCTCCAACACCAATCACCTATTTAGGCCTTAATCTTCCTTCTAAATGATCATATGAACTCCATTCAATTCCAAAAAAAATTCTAAAAATTCCTATAAAATTCCATAAGATAATTTCTTAATTAGCAAGGAATATTTTTTTTTTCGTATCTTACATTCTCCCCCACTAATAAAAATTTGGTCCCCAAATTTTTGAGTCATGTACGAGTACGAGATATCATAACAGCCATCTCAAGTATTAAGAGGGAGAAATATGTGGGTTTAAGTTAATCATGCTAGGGAGAGAATTAACATGTGTTAAGGGGGAGTTGCATGTATTAAGGGGGAGTTGTTTGATACTCATTATGATTTACATGATTTCTTGCCTTATGTATTTGTTAATGTTTTACCTAACTTAAACAGATTGCCACACATCAAAAAGGGAGAGATTGTTAGGGCAATCAAATCATGTATGATGTGGTTTTGATGTGTGTGGCAAAGGGTTTAAGTTAGGATTGTTATGTTACTTGATATGTGTGTTGAAGTCCTGCAGGACTTAGTAATTCACACATGGGATTGGCTTGATGTTAGCATTGGTGAGTTCACCATTTCATGGCTCGGGTCTTTGAGTTGGTGAAGGATGGCATTGCGAAGCCGTGCGCTTGGTGCATCTGAGGGACCGCCGGACGAGCAACATTGGAGTGAAGCCAAGGAAGTAGACTTCAAGGCGAGACGTGAAGGATGACATTGCGAAGCCGTGTGCTTGGTGCATCTGAGGGACGTGGTTGGACGAAGAGAACTTTGGCGAGGGACTTCAAGGGAGATGAGAGAATGAGCGAAGTGTAACATAGCTCATAGGTGAACTTGGCCGAATGGCTAAGTCAAGAGTCGGATGCTCAACCGAGTAGGTTGAGGTTTTACCCGACCGTCGGATGCTCAAACATTGTTGTTTGAGGTTTTACCCGACACCAGTCGACTGATATAGATATCAATCGACTGCTCTAGGTCAATGGCACTCGACTGCTACTCGACCGGTGTTTGACTCAACCTTTTCTGGCCCGACAATCGACTGCTCAACCATCAGTCGATTTCCAAGAGACGACAGTCAACTGATCGAGGTGAATTTGAGCATAGAAGGTTTTGGAGTCGACGAATTGCTTCAGTCACTCGACTGATGCCTCCATCAGTCGACTGATAGGGATGATCAGTCAACTGATGTGGGAGTCGTTGGATGGAAGCCAACGTGGATAAGGCAGTTGCGAGGCAACGGCTACAGCAGCAGTCAACTGATGATTGCATCAATCGACTTCTCGGTGCCCAACGGGAAGAATGGCCTCTTCCCTATAAGAAGAGGCCTTGGGTCACTTTGGAAGGTTAATGCTTCATCTCTAAACATACTCCCAAGTGCCTAAACGATTTTTACTCCTCTTTCTTGTGTTTATTTATATCTTATTGTAAGAGGGAGTAATTGTTGTAAGAAAGGTTTACCTCCACCTTGAAGGAGAGACTAGTGGATTTATGTTGGAGTGATTCACGGAACGAATCATCCGTGGATTAGCGGCAAGGGTCGTGAACCACGTTACATCGATGTGTTAGCGTTTGTATTCTTTATTTATTTGTATTGTCTTAATTGTTTTTGTTTTAGCATATTCCACTACGCTAATTATTCTTGTAGATGATTAAGACACAAGCGATTTCCATCATATACGAAAAGGGCTATTCACCCCCCTCTAGCCGGCCACCGATCCTTCAACACCAATCACCTATTTAGGCCTTAATCTTCCTTCTAAATGATCATATGAACTTCATTCAATTCCAGAATTTTTTTTGAAAATTCCTATAAAATTCCATAAGATAATTTCTTAATTAGCAAGGAATATTTTGTTTTCCCGTATCTTACATTATCCTCCACTAATAAAAATTTGGCCCCCAAATTTTCGACTCATGTACGAGTACGAGATATCACAACAACCATCTCAAGTATCTGGAGAAAAGTCACTCACCTCAAATGACTAAGCGAGGTATTGAGCTTGAATATTATTTTTTTCAGCACTCATATATACTCTCAACAAACCTATTAAAAGGTAAATTAACGGTACCGTATTGGAGCTCTATACCCATGACATGTTGGAGAATTTTCTAGAATCGTAAGGTAAATCTTGAATCACTATCAGATAGATACTCAAAGATACTCCATTAAACTGGAAATCTCCTCACAGTATAAATCTATCAAGCAATTCAACAAGTTCATCTTATGGATTGAAAGAAAATGAGGGGACATGGCTAATCGATTATCGATTATCCAAATCGCATCAAGTCCTTTCCGAATTCTAGATAATCTCCTAACACAGTCCATCATACTAAGCTACCACTTCTATCTCGGTACACAACCTTGTTGGTCACTAGTATTCCACCTTTACTAGTTGACACACCCAACATCATACTACAAATTCAACCATGTCCTACATGTTGCTCCACCACCAAGAACATTTCAACACTCACTATTTTCGGATCCACTCCAAATAAATCATCGATCTCGAATGACGAGTCTCCTGAAACAACTCTTCCTAATTCGAATGCAACTCCGGAAACCACAATCCTCCTCAGAGACAAAGAATTACTTTCTCACAAGAGAAATCGATCTATTGTCAAAAATCCACTTTAGCACACATATTGTAAGTGACTGGGAGACTATAATGGCCAATCTCCCCAGCTGCATCAGTCTGTGTTCTAACAACTCTATAGTAGTGATGAGCGATATTTGTGTCATGTACCGTTTCAAATTAATTACTGAACCCCCTAACTACACTAATATAGCATAGTGGATGGCCCAGATTATTTCCCAACGAGTGTAATTGATAGAATAGTAAACTTAAGATTTCTAATTATTGCTTTGGGTTTTTTAATGTAAATGGGGGGGTTTGAAATTTGAAAGGCTAATCCTACTAAACGAAAGACAATGCAAGGTAATTAAGTTCTAATCTAACTAAACTACTAGTGCGATGAAATTAAAAGAATACTAAACTAAGAATTCAAATAAGAAAGTGCATGAATTTAAATATGCAGAATAACATAAGAGTAAAACATAATATGAAATTAAATCTAAACTAACCAACTACAACCTAATTACTCTAAGAAGCATTTCACCGAACAATATACAAGCATGCAACAAATTAAACCAAATACATGAAAATTAAAACATGGAAGGAATTCTGATTACAAACAATAAGTAAACATGAAAAACAATCAACACATCAATGTAGCTTGCGGAGGTTTGCTGTCCGGAAGCTGAAAATGCTAAAAACACTGCATGAAGGTGGAAGTCGACATTGTCGTGAAGGTGCTGGCCGTAAACATGGAAGACGAAATCGGCGCTGCCATGAAGGAACTGGCTGCAAATGTAGAGCGCTGCCGAATGATAACGGAGGGGAATCCCCACTCCGGTGGTGGCTGGAAATGAAGCTGTCGGCGGCTGTGAAGATGCTGACCATCAGTGAAGGGATGCTCGGAGCTATGATGCGCTGGATGTAGGAACCGATCGAAGGGGAATCCCCATTCTGACTAGTCGGTGGCGACAGAGCTCGGCGAGCCGTGAGATCGTGGTTTGATGGAGTGTACTTCGTTCCAGTTACGTATTGCTTGATTTGGAGGAATTCGTCTCAGAGCATATTTTATTTCCATAAATTATTATGACATATAAGGAAATTTTGTATATCATAATTTATTATGTCATGTAATTGCATTAGATCATATCATTATGTCATCGTGTTATGACATGTAGATATATCTCTGTGTATGTCATGTCATGTAGATATCGTTATTTGCATCTGAAAGGATGGATTATCACCGCCGTCCGATTGGTTTGCCATCAAATCCTAGCCTTCCATTAAAGTTAGGTTAAATGAAGTTGATTAATCCAATTAAGGGTTGTGCATCCAACGACTGAGAATTCTCTGACTTTGAATGGATAGATCTGATCCACCTGAAGGGATAAACACGATCGGTCGAATTTGGATGAACGGTCAAAATGTCCAGATCTAAATGTATGGACTGGATCTCTCCAGATTTAGATTGATGGCTCAAATCAATCAGATCTCATCGGATGGTCAGGATTAAACAGATCTGAACCCTTGATTAAATTGCCTCTGATCTTAATGGAGGGCTCAGAATCTTCCAGCTTAAATTGCCCATTATGACACTTAGATGAAGTCATATTTGATCCAACTTGAGTCTAGTCCAGTGGCTCATCTCGATCTCCTACAATTAAGATATAAAATTTACATATAAGTCCAAAATTAAGGAGAATTTATAATAAGGTCCAAAAATATATCCAACTCATAAAACATGATAATAATCAATAATAAATCACTCGAGAGGATAAAAACAGTGATATTAAGGACCAAAATAACACGATAAAATTATAGTTATCAATTCCCCCACACTTATTCTTGCACGTCTCGGGCAAGTAAAGAAAACTAAAAGTAAGGTGAGGATATATTTCCCTAGCAATTCCCAAGCATACATAGAAAATCGTGAAAGAAAGTTACCTAGGATTGTCAATTCTCAGAAACTCAAGTAATTATGGACTCAAATTTTACACAGGTTAACAAACATGGTGACTTCAATCCATCATGAATAGACTAAGAATGATTAAGCCTCACAAGGTAAGTGGTGGTTTCTCTCGCTCTCTTAAGCATGTAATAGTGGAGTTCACTCAAGCTACTCATGGTTTATGAACTACCATATGCTTGCTTTTCTTCTACCTTCACCACTATATACACATAAGAATGCACAATCACTGAAGGCTTATTAAGAATATAAGGGAAACATGAATATAAGAAAAATGATAATATGTACGAAAGGAAAGAAAGATAAGAAATGAAATATCTAAAGGAATGCAAGAAGAAGATGTGGAAATACTAGAATGCTACATAGATGAGTACAAGAAAGTATTGCCCTAAAATTTTTCTTCCAGCCCAATAAACATGTAAACAACCCTTATCACATTCTTCAATACAAATCTACTCATGATATACAATAACTCTCTCAATAACTGCAACAAGGGGTGTCGTTAATAAAAATACTATTACACAAAAATGAATGGCACCACATGTCAAAGTTTTCACAATACTTTTTTTAACTTTTTTTTCAGCTCTTTTTTTTCATTTTTTTTTAACATGTAGTGCACTTCCCTATGCTCCAACATCAGGCTCAGCTAAAAAGATAAAAAGCATGGCTAGCTCATGGTGATCAAGCACGACTCACCTATGCTAACACTAAATTTCCCCGAGCTTAAATTTTTATCTATCCTGGGCAAAACACTCATCATGGATCATTCAAGTATTCCATATCCAGAAATAGAAATGGAGAAGATAGTAATGGAATGAAAGAAAAAAATGTAAGGGTGAATGACTAGAATGTTATTCAATAAGCATGTAATGATAAAAGAAGTGAAGGAAAACAAATGTGATTGCCTTCATAATAATCAAGCAAACCTACTATTGTGTGGTCTCGAAAGAATCAAAGCAAGTTCTAGAGTTACAATAACCACAAGTGCACCACACACAAGCAATAAAAATAGGCTCAATCCTTACTAGGTAAACAAAAATAATCAACTCAGTCTATCAACATAGAATCCATCATCACGTAGTAACCACATGCAATCAAATAATCCATTCAAGTCAATAAATCCCCGAAACTCGACAATCAAATTTAACTAGCTTTCACGACTTCTAAGAAGATATAAAGGAATGAATAGGAAATTTATCTGAAAATCCCAACAAAACAAAAACTCAACAAACAAAACATAACAACTAAAACAAAAACAAATGAAGTAAAAGCGACATATATACAAGTAAAAAGAAAAGAGATAAGATGGAGCAAACTCCCCTGAGGTCCTGGTAGTTGAAAAAGATTTAGCAGGAGGAGCCACGCAAGTCGTGGAGTTCTCCGAGAGAAATCCCGTCCCGGTGGTTGAAGAAGATTCAGCTTTAACATCCACGCCGGGAGTGGAATGGACTGAATGGAGGTGAGTGCTTTCATGGTATAATCAGAATGGGTACATGTCACTCCCTCCAATATGATCACCGCATCATATGTAATCTCTGGTGGTCGGAAGCGATTCATAAAAAGTGTCCAGCCTTGAGGCTGGATTATTGCATATGTTGTTAGGGCCTTCATCAACAAAATTCTTGGAGTCTTCAGCTGTTATGGGAGTGTCCAGTCCGGGGGAAAAACCTAGCTATCCATCACTCCTCCGTCAGGCTTATCGAGTGGTTGCATAACTAAATATAAAAATTCTGTAGGCATTTTTGTAGGGGATCAATTGGACGCTAGAGGGGGGGTGAATAGCATCGTGCTATGCATTGATGGAATTCGTTCATAATCGCGTCTACAAATTTCATTAGCGCAGTGGAAACAAGGATAATAAAGCAATAACGAAAAAACACAATCACAAACACAATTATTTAACGTGGTTCGGAACCTCAAGGTTCCTACTCCACGGTTGAGCTCAACGAGCTCTAGTGATGCACACACAACCACTAATCACAAATAACTCCTTCTCGACAACACGTCGGAGGCGGAGAAACCTTGTACAAATGTTTACAATAATAAACGAAAGAAATACAAGCAAATACAATGGAAATGTAAAGAACACTTTACAAAACTAGGGTTTGAGCACTTTGCTTGTTGGTTGCTTGGATGAGGTTGAAGGGCCCTGAAATGCACCTGCAAATCGCCTTCAAATCGCCCCAAGAAAGCTCCCAAAGAACTAATGCCAAAATCCACCATGAGCTCTTCTTTTTAACCTGCATCGGGCTGGATTTCTGCTAATCAGTCGACTGACATAAGTCACCAGTCAACTGATGCCACTGTTGCTGTGAGACAACGGCTCAATCCACGCTGGAAAAGTTCCAACGGGACTCTCACCAGTCGACTGCCAACATTGGCGATCATTGCCGACTCTATAATCATGCCCGATCGGCTATGGAGCGCTGTCATGCTCGCGACTCAAGCGATCGGCGCCCTTTGCTCCAGGATCATTGCGAGCAATTTTAGCCTAAATGGCGGTCAGCTCTAGTCAACTCATGGCGGTCACCATAATGCGATCGATGAGGTTTTAACCCAAATATGATATCCCTATACTTGCTAGACCACCCTTAGCCTAGACCTAAGCCTTCTAGCCACCTCCATCAGCCTCTCAGATCCCTCCAAGTCATCCATGACTTGTTCATCTATCGCGCTAGCCTTCAGGTGCTTCCATCGGCTATGTCATGCTAACGGTGTCTACACCGCCAAGGCACATTGGACTTACACCGCCAAGACTCTGGTTGGACTTTACGCCGCCAACCATTGGACTTATGCTGCCAAGACTCCACCCTTGGACTTTACGCTGCCAATATCAAACCCCTTGGACTTCTCAAATGCCAAGACTCAAGCTTGGACTTTCCCTTGCCAACCCATGTTGAACTTTCCATGCCAAGACCCATGCTTGGACTTCCCTTGTGCCAAGTACTCAAGACTTGTACTTTCCCAAATGCCAAGTGTCCCACTTGGACTTTCCATGCCAAGTACCCATGACTTGGACTTTACCTTACCAAGACCCATGCTTGGACTTTCTCATAATCACATGGTCAACCCTAGTCAACCATCAAAGTTTCCCTCGAGTCAAACTCGAGTCTGGTCAATTATAACCTGGGTTGATTGTATAAATAATCTCCCCAAAATATTAACCGACATCAATGTCAAACATCAATGTCAAACATACTATGTCAAACATCAAAACATCAATCGAGTCAAACTCGAGTCTGGTCAATCGTGACTTGGGCCGATTGCACCAACAATTGTCTCCTCTGCAACATCATCTGTAATAAAACTGCAAATAGAAGCAACTGGCAACTCACTAACATCATCCTCAACTAATTTTTCTGAGCCTGATTCTACTGTAGATATCTCAGTATCAGTGGCATAAATAGCATCACAAAATAAATCCAAGCCACTAGTATCATCATCCACTTCATCTGCTACATCAACAACTTCATCTACAAATTCACATCCATTAGTATCTGCAATAACATCACAACACAAAGATTCATAGGAGTCCTATGGAGCGGCTGAATCATAGTGTTAGTGATATATGAGAGATGTCCTAAGGCAATCGCCTTATGTTTGAACCATTTATATGATAAATGAAGATTCGCTATTTGAGTATACATGTTTTCATGTATTTGATTAGATCTTAAACTCATTTACTGAATGTCCACGATACGATTCACAGCATGAGAGAATTTGTGATTGGATCACAACTAGTGAGTATCTCTACATGTGTAATTGTGATGTATCGGAATTATCCCTAGTCGATGAATTGATGGATTTGGATACCATTGATTCTATCGAGACTAGCACGAGGTATACTCCTTGGTGTATCCAAGCAGCTGATTCTCACTGGCTGGAGACATTGTGATGTCCGGAGTTAATCGTGGATGCTAGTTATGGTAACTAGTTCATTGGAGTGACCAGCCGTAAGACTTCATATGGTTCTCTACATATATAGATATGTCAATGAAGTTTTTACTGCAGCTTAAGTGCGATGTTCCTTTGACTTGCGGTATTCAAGTCATCTTGATCATAAAGACTTATGCTTTGACATCTTAAGCAAGCATCTCTAAGGAGATGTGGACCTGGGATGATTGGGTATAAGTCGAAGTGATCGAAGGTGTTTGAATAGCCTATAAAGGATTCACCACTCCTTGCGAGGAGATGTATACCCATGGCCTCTCGTCGGATTGTTACTAAAGTCTTTGGCCAAAGCATTACATGTTTAGAGTAAGGTACTCTTCGATACATGTGCAGTAACTAGAATCCGTAGGACGAGGAAATGATACTTGGGCTAGGTGTGACGTAGTCAGCCTAGTGGGGACTGACACTATAGACCATGTCCTAAACCAAGTGGGTATAAGATGAGTGAAGGGAATGGGGCACGATTCATTCGAGATGCTGAAGGGTTTCAAAAGTAGTTCTGGATCAACCATTGATATTTTCAGTTAATTAGGGATCATGATGTACTACTAGGTGCCACTCATGATCATTCTATAATTAATAGTTAATTATAGATGGACAACATAAACCGAGAACCTATTTGGTCACAGGCACAACGAGCGTAATCCGAAGGATTTAAAATGAGCTTGAGAATGAGATTCTCAGACCGAGAGAAACAAGGTTTTGTTGGACCAAACATGGAGCGAGCATGAAATCGTTTCAGTCGCAATGGAAGCGTGGATGGGCCATGTCTTATGAAGATATAATGGATGAACCAAATTGGTTTGGTTCTAATCCAATGGAGAAGAATAAACCAAAGGGGTTTGGTTTGTTTTAAACGAATGAACCAAAGTTGGTTCGGTTCGTTTTAACTTAAAATAGACCAAATCGGTTTGGTTTATTTTAACTTAAGTTATTGGAGCGGGTTAACGGATTTTGGTTATGAACCAATAACCGTTAGGAGAATGTGTTCTCTATAAAAACATGGCTTAAGGGTTTTTCCAAAAACCTAAGGGAATAAGCCATTGAGTTGCCGCCCAAAACCCTAGCTCCTCTTTTGTTGTTGCCGCCCAACATTGTGTTGCCGCCAACTTCATAGAGTTGCTGCCACCTCCTTGCCGCCGGACAACCACCTGCTGCCGCCGGCCACTTGCTGCTGCCGGTGATCCTCCGGTGACCCTACTTGGCTCCGGTGACCAAGGACTAGCCAGTCCTCTTCCCTTTGGCCGGCGTAAGGTCTCCACCAAAGCTGTCAAGTTTTCTGGACAGCTTGTTTCCTTGTTGTCGGAGCGTCATTTGGACGACGTTTGGAGCTCCGACAGCACCTTCCTTACCGGGGATTCGATCTTCGGTAATCCTCATAGGTGGAGGACGAAGGATTCGTCAAACGGTTGACGAATACCTCTTCGGAGAAGCGAGTTTTGAGTACTCATTTTGGATCCGAATTTTGATTCGGATTGTGATCTTCTCTCGATCACATCGTCTTCAACATGAGGCTAGTAACCCGTACGAAGATGAGGCTCGAGACTTTGTGAAGTCATCCCGAAGATACTCGGCGTGGATATGGAGAGAGACGATTCTTGCGAGAATCGTTTCGGTTGATGTCTTTCCCGCTACACGTGATACGTCAGGTATACGTAGTATAAATTTCCTTTTATTGCAAAATTTGAATTTACGGTTATGTCTACACATGTTGTACTATGCATGCGTGTGATGTGTGTATTGTAATAAATTAGATTTATTATTTTATTCCTTCCTTTGCAACGTATTGAGCAGTGGCTCGATGCGTGATGGGAAACTCCATGATGGTATCGAGGAGCCCAGGTTGTATTTCAACATAATCGTAAAATTGTTTTGCGATAGTCATAATGATATTTCTGGAAATTTTCTACTTTTGGAAATTTAGAAGTATTTATGGAAATTTTTAATTTTGGAAAGTCTAGAAGTATTTATGGAAATCTTCTACTTTTGGAAAGTTGGAAGTATTTATGGAAATTGATATTTTCTATAAATAAAATATTTGATTAGATTTTGGAAATTTATTTCCTAATTTAATCATGATTTGATTTGGGAAATCAAATCTTAAAATATTTTATTTCCATAAATAGTTTTGATGATTTAGGAAATTGGTTTCCTAAATTGACTTTCCTTAATCAACTATTTCCACAAATAAAATATGTGATTAGATTTGGAAATTTGTTTTCTAATTTAATCATGATTTGATTTGGAGAATCAAATCTTAAACATATTTTATTTCCATAAATAGTTATGACATATAAGGAAATATTGTACATGACATAATTGTATGTCATGTAATTGCATTAGATGCATATCATTATGTCATGCGTATCGTGACATGTAGATGTATGCCATGTATGTCATGCCATGTAGATAATAGTTATTTGCATGCAAAGAGGATGAGACATAAAAACCCTAACTCAATATTAAAGCCTACACCTTCCATTAATATGGTTAGAACCAGAGTTCCGTTTCTTGTTCGGGTTGTTGGACTCTCTCCAAGCCCGGCTCGAACCTGAACATGTTCAAACCATGGAATAGTTTAATACTAATATGGTAAGAGTCAGAGGTCAATCGTTAGCTTTGGTTGTTGGACTCTCTCCAAGCCAGGCTAATTGGTTGAATGCACTCTAACCATATTAAAACTATTTCTCGATTAATGGGTTGGCTTTAACCTGGAGCATCGGCTTGTTGGACTCTCTCCAAGGTCGATGTAAAGGGAGGTGAAGTTGGGTGCTATGCATATGATGCATACTTGTTAATGTGTTAACAACCTGATGTATGTGTGAACATTCAATTAGTTGATAGCACATTGTGATAGTTGCATATACGTGATATGCAATCGGTATATTTGATACCTACCATCGTAGTTATGAATGGCTTGTTGGACTCTCTCCAAGGTTGTTCATATCTATGTTGGATATCAGCCCATTCGGAGATGGACCTACGATCCCCGAAGTGATTTTGGGGTTTTTGAAATTCGAAAAATGAATGAGATTTATAAATTTTTGTTGATGCATTTTAAATCATCTTTCTCATATATGCTCGATTTTGTATTTCTAGATTAATCTATTGATCATGATGTCTTTGAATTTGCGTTCCATTTTAGATTCGAATAAATTGACTGGGTCGAACTTCTTGGACTGGCTTAGAAACTTGAGAATTATTCTCAAGGTGGAAAATCTTGTGTATGTCCTCGAAGTGCCTCTTCCCGCCCGTCCTAGTGACAATGCAACTCTGGACCAATTGTTGGCCTATCAGAAACATGTGATTGATTCTGAAATGGCGAGTTGCATCATGCTAGCCACGATGGTACCTGAGCTGCGGAAGCAACATGAGCATATGGATGCTCATACCATTGTCCTTCATCTTTATGAGTTGGTTGATGAGCAAGTGAGATTCGAAAGGTTCGAAGTCTCCAAGCTCCTCTTCACCTCTGAGATGCAAGAAGGTTCATCTGTGGTACTGCTCAACATGCTGAAGACTATGGAGCCTTCTGAGAAGCATGAGCAGGGGACGGTATTGTTAGTTGATTCCTCGAAGAAAGGTTCTAAGAGGGAGTCAAAGGAACAACAGAAGGAGAAGAAGAAAAAGGCTAAAAAGGTAGAACCAACTCAAAAGGGCACTTTCCATAATTATGGCAAGTAGGGCCATTGGCGAAGAAATTGCAAGATTTATCTTGAGTTCGTGAAGAAGAATAAGGCATAAGATGCTCCATCTTTTTCATATATCTTCGTTATTGATTGTCATTCTATTTCCTCAGACACTTGGGTATTGGATACTGGGTGTGGCTCACATATATGTAATGACATACATGGGCTAAGGAATAGAAGAAGACTCATCAAGGGAGAGTCAAATTTACGTGTTCGGAATGGAGCAAAGGTTGCTGCACTCGCCATCGGAACGTATTTGTTGAAACTCCCTGCAGGACTTATCTCAGAACTGGACAATTGCTTTTATGTTCCTTCGTTGATAAAGAACATCATTTCTATTTCTTGTTTAAATAGAAATGGGTACCATTTGACTTTTAGTAACAATTGTTGTTACATAACTTTGAATGAAGTTCTTTATGGGACTAGAACTTTAAGCAATGGTGTTTATACGTTGGACATATCCAGTGATGTTTTCAATATCGAAGCGAGCAACAAGCGTGCTCGAAAGGATAATCAATTAGACTCCTACATGTGTCATTGTCATCTTGGCCATGTAAGCAAGAAACGCATGTCCGAATTACACCGATGTGGAATTCTGGAATCGTTTGAATTGGATTCACACGATACATGCAAATCATGCTTAAAAGGCAAGATGACTAAGTTACCTTTTATAGGAAAAGGTGAACGAGTGGGAGAGTTGCTAGGTCTAATACATACTGATGTATGCGGACCTATGTCAACTCAAGCTTTAGGAGGCTATAGCTACTTCATTACCTTCACCGATCATCACTCACGGTTTGGGTATGTGTTCTTGATGAAACACAAGTCTGAAGCCTTTAAAAAGTTCAAAGAATTCAGAAATGAAGTAGAGAAACAACATGACAAGAGTATTAAAATACTTCGATCGGATCGAGGTGGTGAATACTTAAGTCAAGAGTTTCTTGATTACCTAAGAGACAATGGTATATTGTCTCAATGGACTCCGCCATATACACCACAGCATAATAGTGTATCTGAGAGGCATAACTGGACCTTGTTGGACATGGTCAGGTCAATGATGAATCATGCGAATCTTCCCAAGTCCTTTTGGGGCTATGCACTTCAGACAACTGTTTACTTGTTAAACAGAATGCCAACCAAGGTAGTCTCTACTACTCCATATGAGATATGGAATAGTAAGAAACCTCATGTATCTTACTTGAAGATTTGGGGTTGTCCTGCTTATGTGAAGCGGACTGTATCAGACAAATTGGATGTTAAGTCTGATAAATGTCTATTTATTGGATACCCTAAGGAAACAAGGGGTTACCAATTCTATCATCTTGTGGAACAAAAGGTGTTTGTTTCAAGGCATGCTGTGTTTCTAGAGAAAGAGTTTCTCTTGCAAGAAAACTGTGGGAGTGTCATCGAGCTTGAGAATGCTCGAGAGACTCAAATAGACATTGATGAGATACCTGGTGAAGCACAATAGCCGATAACTCATAGTGATGAGCAATCGGCTGGACTTATTAAAACACCACATCTTCGTAGATCTGGTATAACACGTAACATTCCTGAGAGATATGGATTTCTCGTAAGTGAATCGAACGATGTGTTACTCATTGATGATGAGGAGACTACCAGTTATGAAGAAGTTGTGACAAGTTCAGAAAGGGATAAGTGGCTTTAAGCCATGAAGTCGGAAATGGATTCCATGTATAAAAACCAAGTTTGAAACTTGGTTGACCCACCTGAAGGCATCAAGCCTATAGGTTGTAAGTGGGTTTTCAAGAAGAAAACCGACATGGATGGTAATGTGATTACCTATAAGGCTAGATTAGTGGCGAAAGGATATCGTCAAAAACAAGGTGTTGATATGACGAAACCTATTCGCCTGTAGCTATGCTTAAATCCATTCGGATGCTCCTGGCCATAGCGGCTCATTATGATTATGAGATATGACAGATGGATGTGAAAACAGCTTTCCTCAATGGAAACCTGCTCGAGGACGTGTATATTATACAGCTTGAGGGTTTCACATCGGTTGATAAAACCAAGGTATGCAAATTGCGATGGTTCATATATGGATTGAAGCAAGCATCCAGGAGCTGGAATATCCGTTTTGATGAGACAATCAAAAAGTTTGATTTCTCATAAAATCCAGACGAACCTTGTGTGTACAAGAAGGTTAGTGGGAGTGTAGTCGTGTTCCTAGTATTGTATGTCGATGACATATTACTTATAGGATACGAAGTTTCAGTCTTACAGTCAGTTAAGATTTGGTTATCCAAGACATTCTCCATGAAAGACCTGGGAGAAGCAACCTACATCCTCGGGATTAAGATCTATAGAGATAGATCGAAACGGTTGCTTGGTCTTTGGCAGTCTACATATATAGACAGAATGCTAAAGAGGTTTAGCATGTCAGAATCCAAGAAAGGTTTCCTACCCATCAGGCATGGGATACACCTTTCGAAGTCTATGTGTCCGCGCACAGAAGACAAGAGGATTTGCATGAGTAAGATTCCCTATGCATCTGCAATATGATCTATCATGTATGCTATGTTATGTACGAGGTACGATGTATCGTATGCTCTGAGTGTCATGAGTAGATACCAGTCTGATCCAGGAATGGATCATTGGGTGGCTGTTAAGACAATCCTTAAGTACTTAAGAAGAACTAAGGATGTGTTCCTAATATATGGAGAAGGGGACATGGTGATACGTGGGTATACATATGCCAACTCCAAACAGACAAGGATGATTCCATGTCTCAGTCTGGGTATGTATTCACCTGGAATGGAGGCGCAATAAGTTGGAAAGGTTCCAAGCTTGACACTATAGCGGATTCTACCACTAAGGCAGAATACATTGCAACTTTGGAAGCAGTAAAGGAAGCGGTTTGGATCAAGAAGTTCATCTCTGAATTTGATGTGGTCTCATCAATGATCCAAACATGTGCTTCACCGCTATCATCTGATCAGAGAGATCATTAGTAGGAAGGAAATACAAATCGAGAAAATCCCCACTAAAAGGAACTTAGCGGATCCTTTGACTATGACATTACCTCAAAGTAAGTTTGAGGGTCATGTTAGAGCCTATGGTATTGGATACCGTAGAGATTGGCATTAGGCCAAGTGGGAGTTTGTTGGTGATATATGAGAGATGTCCTAAGGCAATCGCCTTATGTTTGAACCATTTATATGATAAATGAAGATTCGCTATTTGAGTATACATGTTTTCATGTATTTGATTAGATCTTAAACTCATTTACTGAATGTCCATGATACGATTCACAGCATGAGAGAATTTATGATTGGATCACAACTAGTGAGTATCTCTACATGTGTAATTATGATGTAACGGAATTATCCCTAGTCGATGAATTGATGGATTTGGACACCATTGATTCTGTCGAGACTAGCACGAGGTATACTCCTTGGTGTATCCAAGCAGCTGATTCTCACTGGCTGGAGACATTGTGATGTCCGGAGTTAACCGTGGATGCTAGTTATGGTAACTAGTTCATTGGAGTGACCAGCCGTAAGACTTCATATGGTTCTCTACATATATAGATATGTCAATGAAGTTCTTACTGCAGCTTAAGTGCGATGTTCCTTTGACTTGCGGTATTCAAGTCATCTTGATCATAAAGACTTATGCTTTGATATCTTAAGCAAGCATCTCTAAGGAGATGTGGACCCGAGATGATTGGGTATAAGTCGAAGTGATCGAAGGTGTTTGAATAGCCTATAAAGGATTCACCACTCCTTGCGAGGAGATGTATACCCATGGCCTTTCGTCGGATTGTTACTAAAGTCTTTGGCTAAAGCATTACATGTTTAGAGTAAGGTACTCTTCGATACATGTGCAGTAACTAAAATCCATAGGACGAGGAAATAATACTTGGGCTAGGTGTGACGTAGTCAGCCTAGTGGGGACTGACACTATAGACCATGTCCTGAACCAAGTGGGTATAAGATGAGTGAAGGGAATGGGGCACAATTCATTCGAGCTGCTGAAGGGTTTCAGAAGTAGTTCTGGATCAACCGTTGATCTTTTCAGTTAATTGGGGATCATGATGTACTACTAGGTGTCACTCATGATTGTTCTATAATTAATGGTTAATTATAGACGGCCAACATAAACCGAGAACCTATTTGGTCATACGCACAACGAGCGTAATCCGAAGGATTTAAAACGAGCTTGGGAATGAAATTCTCAGACCGAGAGAAACAAGATTTGGTTGGACCAAACATGGAGCGAGCATGAAATCGTTTCAGTTGCAATGGAAGCGTGGATGGGCCGTGTCTTATGAAGATATGATGGATGAACCAAATTGGTTTGGTTCTAATCCAATGGAGGAGAATAAACCAAAGGGGTTTGGTTTGTTTTAAATGAATGAACCAAAGTTGGTTCGGCTCATTTTAACTTAAAATAGACCAAATCGATTTGGTTTATTTTAACTTAAGTTATTGGAGCGGGTTAACGGATTTTGGTTATGAATCAATAACCGTTAGGAGAATGTGTTCTCTATAAAAACATGGCTTAAGGGTTTTTCCAAAAACCTAAGGGAATAAGCCATTGAGTTGCCGCCCAAAACCCTAGCTCCTCTTTTGTTGTTGCCGCCCAACATTGTGTTGCCTCCAACTTCATGGAGCTGCTGCCACCTCCTTGCCGCTTGACAACCACCTGCTTTCGCCGGCCACTTGCTGCTGCTGGTGATCCTCCGGTGACCCTCCTTGGCTCCGATGACCAAGGACTAGCCGGTCCTCTTCCCTTTGGCCGGCGCAAGGTCTCCACCAAAGGTCTCCACCAAAGCTATCAAGTTTTCTGGACAGCTTGTTTCCTTGTTGTCGGAGCATCGTTTGGACGACGTTTGGAGCTCCGACAGCGCCTTCCTTACCGGGGATTCGATCTCCGATAATCCTCATAGGTAGAGGATGAAGGATTCGTCAAACAGTTGACGAATACCTCTTCGGAGAAGCGAGTTATGAGGACTCGTTTTGGATCCGAATTTTGATTCGGATCATGATCTTCTCTCGATCACATCGTCTTCAACAAGAGGCTAGTAACCCGTACGAAGACGAGGCTCGTGACTTTGTGAAGTCATCCCAAAGATACTCAGCGTGGATACGGATAGAGACGATTCTAGCGAGAATCGTTCCGGTTGATGCCTTTCCCGCTACACGTGATACGTCAGGTATACGTAGTATAAATTTTATTTTATTGCAAAATTTGAATTTATGGTTATGTCTACACATGTTGTACTATACATGCGTGTGATGTGTGTGTTGTAATAAATTAGATTTATTATTTTATTCCTTCCGCTGTGCACATGTTTACGAAACATGTTCGAACACACACTCGCCGCGGTGCCGGAAACCCAACACATAGACATGCCCATAACTCACTCCACAATCCATCTCCCTACGCACGTCGATATCCATAGAAATGGTCTTTGACTGAGGCTGAAAGGAATCCTGTGCTTGTATCTGATAGATTGATAATGCAATTTGATCTAGCTGGATTTGTAAATTTTGTAACCTTTGTTGTTGTTGCTGATCACAATCGTTCATTTATTGCTGCAATATTGCTAGTTGCAAGAACTTTTCTAGTGTATTTTCTTAATTGCGAGCAAGGGTTTCTTCACAGTAACTTGATTGATCTCCCTAACTAGGCATGTAAGTATTAATAGATAGTGGGGGTAGATAGCATTGAGATTGTCCGAGGGTGTACTGTTGTGTATGCCCATACCTGAAATCTGAATCAAAATTATGAAAAGATGTACTAGAAATTAAATTATACCTGTCCTGTTGATAAGACTGATGATACTGAGGAACAGGCTGATGATATTGAGGCTGGTACTGATAATATTGATGTTCAGGTGGATAATACTCTTGTTGCTCAATGTCTGAATAGTAAGCATCACTGAGATCTCCAAATAACTGATAATATGGATCCATGTTGCAAGAGATTCTTGGTCTTTCCTGAAAAACTAAAAAATACAATCAAAAGACACAGGAAGTATACATGATAAAATACATGGATATGCAAGAAATAAAAGAATACAGCCCTAAACAAAAGTTTTTGAGTTTTGATTTTTTTTTATTTTTTTTAGAAAAATGGACAAACAATCCTAAGTATACCAAGCATCATTACACTCTCCGGCAACAGCGCCAAAATTTGATGAGCGATATTTGTGTTGTGGTACCGTTTCAAATTAATTATCGAACCCCCTAACTACATTAATATAACATAGTGGATGGTCCGGATCATTTCCCAACGAGTATAATCGATAGAATAGTAAACTTAGGATTTCTAATTATTGCTTTGGATTTTCTAATGTAAATGGGAGGTTTGGAATTTGAAAGGCTAATTCTACTAAATGAAAGACAAAGCAAGGTAATTAAGCTCTAATCTAACTAAACTACGAGTGCGATGAAATTAAAAGAAACCTAAACTAAGCATTCAAACAAGAAAGTGCATGAATTTAAATATGCAGAATAACATAAGAGTAAAACATAACATGAAATTAAATCTAAACTAACCACCTACAACTTAATTACTCTAAGAAGCATTTCACTGAAAAATATATAAGCATGCAACAAATTAAACCAAATACGTACAAATTAAAAACATGGAAGGAATTCTGATTACAAACAATAAGTAAACATGAAAAACAATCAACACATCAAGGTAGCTTGTGGAGGTTTGCTATTCGAAAGCTGAAAATGCTAAAAACACTGCATGAAGGTGGAAGTCGGCACTGCCGTAAAGGTGATGGACGCAAACATGGAAGACGAAATCGACACTGTCGTGAAGGAACTGGCCGCAAATGTAGAGCACTGCCGGATGATAACGGAGGGGAATCCCCACTCCGATGGCTGTGGTGGTGGCTTGAAATGAAGCTGCCGACGGTTGTGAAGATGCTGACCGTCAGTGAAGGGATGCCCGGAGCTGTGATGGATTGGTTGTCGGAACCGATCGGAGGGGAATCCCCACTCCGACTAGTCGGCGGTGACAGAGCTCGGAGCGGAGCTGTGGAGATGCCGGCGGTTTGATGGAGAAGACGGCGGCGGAGCTCGGGTGGAGACGCTGGCAGTAGAGGACGTCGCATCCGATGAATGGGAAGATGAGATGGAGGGCACTGGTCAACGAAGAAGGAGGGAATCCCCTTCCTCTTCGACGGCCAGTGGGGAAGGTGGAGGGCGCGGCAGAAATGGAGTGGCAGAGGTGCATTAGGCGATTGTCGCGGATGAGACGAAGTCGGCTGAATCTGTGCGTCGCGATGAAGGAGGCATTAAGTGGATTATCTCCACCGTCCAATTGGTTTTCCATCAAATCCCATCCATCCATTAAAGCTAGGTTAAATGAAGCTGATTAATCCAATTAAGGGTTGTGCATCCAACGGCTAAGAATTCTCTGACTTTGAATGGATGGATCTGATCCACCTGAAGGGATAATCACGATCGGTCGAATCTGGATGAACGGTTAAAATGTCCAGATCTAAATGTATGGACTGGATCTCTCCAGATTTAGATGGATGGCTCAAATCAATCAGATCTCATCGGACGGTCAGGATTAAACAGATCTGAACCCTTGATTAAATTGCCTCTGATCTTGATGGAGGGCTCAGATTCTTCCAACTTAAAATGAACATTATGACTCTTAGATGAAGTCATATTTGATCCAACTTGAGTCTAGTCCAGTGGCTCATCTCGATCTTCTATAATTAAGATGTAAAATTTGCATATAAGCCCAAAATTAAGGAGAATTTATAATAAGGTCTAAAAATATATCCAACTAATAAAACATGATAATAATCAATAATAAATCACTCAAGAGGATAAAAATAGTGATATTAAGGACTAAAATAACACACAAAATTGTAGTTATCAAGTAGCTACCCAATAGCTAGCCAAAACTCCATGAGAACTCCTGCTCCATGCATCCACAAAACAAGATCATAACTGCTAGATCCACGTCATGGGTATGTGCACAGCATAAGCATAAGATACTTCTCATTCAAGTGCATCGGAATCGCTCGATTCCCTGAAATGATGCATCTGTATATAATACCCTTCCATCAACACTGGAAGGATTAACTAACACTTGTGCCAAAGTCAGCCACTATCTAAGCCCTGAAAACTGATTTCCCAAGCTTCGGACCAAGTAAATTCCATCACCTTTTTGGTCAAACACATCAATGGTATAGTAATGCTAGTAACATCTTATCCACATCTACGGTAACAACCAAATCAATCTAGGGAAACCACAACTTCCCTTAAGATTGTGAATATTCCCAAAAATTTCGTCTAAGACGACCACAACAAACTGGTATAATCGCTTCCAGAACACTCGATTCCTCAAGTCCATGAATGATTAAATCGTCAATAAGTCCAAGTCATGGGTACTTGGCATGGAAAGTCCAAGTGGGACACTTAATAATGGGAAAGTCCAACATGGGTTGGCATGGAAAGTCCAAGCATGGGTCTTGGCAAGGGAAAGTCCAAGCTTGAGTCTTGGCAATTGGAAAGTACAAAATAGGTTGGCAAGGGAAGTCCAAGGGTTGATATTGACAGCTTAAAGTCCAAGGGTCCAGTCTTGGCAGCATAAGTCCAATAGTTGGCGGTGTAAAGTCCAAGTGATAGTCTTGGCAGCATAAGTCTAATGTGCCTTGGCAGTGTAGAGCAGCTTAGCATGACAATAGCCGATGGAAGCACTTGAAGGATAGCGTATGGATGAACAAGTCATGGATGACTTGGAGGAATCCGATAGGCGTAAGGTCGATTTAAGGTGACTATAAGGCTTAAAGGGTAAACCTCATGGTTGAGGTGTAGGGGGTCATAGACGGTCGACTTATGTAATCGGCCGGGATTATGACGATCGACTATATAATCGATTAGCGATCAGCGTCGATTGCTGCCGTCGCGAGCCGGCGCCTCGACTAGCGCCTCGACTGGTGTCTCAATCGAGGTGGCGCCTCGACCGGCCTCGACTGCAGCGGCTACAGATGCAAGGCGCCTCAACTAGCGCCTCAACTGCTTGATCAATCGACTGCCAATGAAGGGCAGTCGACTAATGGATTAGTCGCGGGAGCAGAATGCTCGATAGCCGATTGGCGCCCTTGGCAGTCGACTGTCAGTGTATCCGTTGAAACTTTTTCAGCGTGGATCAAGTCGTTGTCTCACAATGGTACTGTTAGAAGTCGACTGGGGCCTTATGACAGTCAACTGTTAGGCGAAAATCCAGGTCACAAGGAGGCTTAAACGGAGCTTGACGGGAGGGATTTCAACAACGATTTCTTAGCCATTTTGAGGTGATTTTCTGGTGCAAATCAGGGTCTTCAAGCACGGTTCAAGCAATCAACAAGCAAGCATCCAAAGCAATAGTTGTAAAATTTTCTTTACGTTGTTTTTTGTATTTCATTTGTATTTACTTGTTTATTTCGTGTATTACTTTTTTAATCATTGTAAGAGGTTTCTCCGCCTCCGACTTATTGTCGAGGAGTATTTGTGATTATTAATAGTGTTTGACATCGCTAGGGCTCATTCGAGCTCAACCCGTGGAGTAGAAATTCTAAGATTTCGAACCACGTTATATCGCTTGTATTTGTGCTTGTATTGTGCATTTGTTTTTATCATTATTATTTCCGCTGCGTATACTAACGTTTGTAGCATGCACGCGATCGATTTTTATCTTCGTCAATGGATGCACTATTCACTCTCCTTTAACGATCACTAACGTTCCTATGGTATATACTTAAAGGATTGCGTAATTGTAATGAATCACCACAAGATCAGCATAAAATTTTGATAATAAATTCTGATCCATTCAAGTGATTTATTTGGTGGGTCAAGAGAATATGGTCCATCTTTGTCTTTTACTCAATATAGTAAGTATAAGATAAAATCAAGTTGATAAGTAAATGTACTTATAAAATAAACATTATTAGGCGAAAATGTTGGTTTTGAATTACAAATATAAATATATATTTTTCTCTAAACTTAAACTTTAAAATGTAACATATATATTATACCACAGTAATATTAAAATTTTATATTATTTGCATTAGTTGAAATTAGGATATAATATTATAAAATTTAATTGATAAATTCTTAATTTTTTTATGTTATTATTTTTGAAACTTTAAAAAATTTCTGATTTTTTTGATATTTCTATGTATATGTATATATATATTTGTTTTAAAATTATTTAATTATATATTTTAATATCAAGTGGCCCAACAGATCTGAAAATCCCTGTGGCGTCCTAGGCATCGGTTGGTGAGATTAAATACGTCTTAACCCCATTGCTGCCGAAAGCAAAATATAAAGAAGACGACAAAAATAAATTGTTTCCTACCCATAAAAGGGTGCATCCTGTCAATTTAATAATTTTTATTGATTTATTTCATCGTTATTATGAATGATATAAATTATAAAAAATTTTATAAATTTTGATATGATAATAAAAATTATTTAAATATAAAAAAATATTTATTCTTCAAAATCGATTATTATTTTATCTGTAAATTGTAGAGAAAAATATTATTTCCTAAGCAATCGCTTTTGTTGGTAGATTGATAAAAATAAATTTTCCCATTTTGCTTGTCATTTCATGGCTCTGAATTTACGGCCGTCATTACTATTCCACGGGTTTCGTATCTCCGTTTTGCACAGTACAAAAAGTTGGTTTTATTATGAACGTACTTTATTCTAGTTTACTAAGGCGTAAACAAATGTTTTCAGAGCAAATTTTATAAGAATTTATTTATGATCAATTAAATGAATATATTTAAAATAATTAAATAAATAAATTTAAATACATGTATAACCGTTAATGATTATGGAAAAAATTAAATAAATAAATAAATAAAATTTCAAAATAAATAAATAAACTTCTATTATTAATTTTCGTAATCAATCAAATACATTTTAAAATATTAAAAATTTAAATAATAAATTTTTTTATTAAGTGTTCAATACTATTTAAATTAAGTTCAAATTAAATTTGAATCAATTCGAACCCTAAAAAAATTTCAAGTTAAGAAAGAATAATTATTTCAATGATTTAATTTATTTTAAAAAAAATAAGAATCGTTATATTAACGATCCCTTTCGATTATTCGTATAAATGGAGGAGATGAATCAAAAATGTACTTAGCAAGTACATAGAAAAGAATCATTGATAGTTTAACCGATGAAATTCTAAGATCGATATCTTTTCACTATAAACATACTTCTATACACTTATCAATCGCATCAGTCCTAAGCTATCATTTAATTTATTTTAGATTCGACTTAATTAATACCTTTATCAAATAAATTAAACACGGTAAAAATTTGATTCGGTGGGACACTTAATACATGCCTGTGCTGCGCCATCAATACCACAGCGCAGCATCTTCAATTTGCCACACAAGTTGGAGTACAAAAACATGATTTGCAACTTGTGCTCATTAAATTTATATTTATTACAAAATTTCTTTTCTGAAAATCAATCAGCTCTATCTTTTTTGTTTCACAGATCCAGAGGGATCTCACATTTATTTTAGGTGTCCACTTTCAAAGCCAAATTAAATTGCTCAATCAAGTCTTACTAAAACATAATAAAGAATAAATAAAGGGTCGCAGTAATTGTCGAACGGATGAATTTTAATTCCAATGAATTGCTAATCGGACACGTGTATTTTGGCAGCGGAGGGGTGATCACGCTAACTAGGAGATAGTGGAATACAAAGCACATGTGATATCAGTTTGATTATTAAAGAGAAGTTAAGTTGGAGATATTCCTTGTAAATCAAGCGGTGGCAGAGATCGGCCACACCTAGCCTGCCACGGGACAGTCTAGCGTGGTGCCTCAAATGAATATATATATATATATATATATATATATATATATATATATATATATATATATATATATATATATATATATATAAATAAATAAATAAATAAAGGACGGTGTTAGATTGCGCCTAACTGTGCTTGCTATTGGCAAACTGAATTGATCAAATTGAGGATTAGATTGTGTTTAGACCCTTGATAAATGTTTTAATTAGATAATATGAAGATAAAGATTCGATTAAAGAAAATTTAATTAACAATAATAAAATAAAATAAAATTTATTTAAATAAATATAATAAAGTAGTAAGGAATAGAATTCAATAGTATAGAATTATCTATATAATTGAATAGTCTTATGGGGTCTCTTTTCAGCATGCTTGGACTCCTTTTCTCTCGCCTTAGGAGAATGAAGTTTGTCAGCCTTCAAAAATGACACTGTCCATCTTGGTTAGAATGAAAAATATTAAAGATGAGTTAGCTTTGTCGGCATTGTCTCTCTGACGTTAAAGTCAGTATCAGTTGAAGAATGGGAAAGAACATAGCAAAACAAATTAAGAAGAAAGAAGAAGAATGATAGAGGAAAGTTTTGGGGAATAAAAGTTATCTCTACGTACCAAAATAAAGAAAGAATAATCCCTTGCACTTTACCTTCCATGGAACTTTTATAGCAGATTAAATTAAAATCGCCTCGCCAACCAAACCTATTTGTTAGCCATACCCTTTGTAGAAATATTAGGGGACAACCTCTATAAAGAATCTCCACCTAGTAGACTCCATTTTCTGTTTGCTATGCCTTGAGAAGATCGGAATATAACACATGGAATGCTACATATTCAGGAGTTACCCTTTGGTGGTTGGCGAGACAACCATTACTGAGAATGCTTTTCGTGGTCCTTGAGTCTTATTATTGGAGACTTGAGAGAACCTTATTACTCGGGAGAACCAATAGTGGTCGGAATAGTCAATAGTGTTGGTGCAATCGACCCAGGTCATGATTGACCATACTCGAGTGGGACTCGAGTAAGATTTTGATATTTGACAATGGTTTTTCAATTTTTTGATAATATGAGATTTGATCATATAACTAGTGGATAATTGTGATATCCAAGATCATATGAGAGAGATTATTATGAGAAGATTATTGGATCAATAGACCTCAGATTAAAGGTTGACCAAGCTCGAATGAGACTCGAGTGAAAGTCCAAATATATATACTTGACAATGGAGAAGTCCAAGAATGGATTCTTGGCAAGGAAAAAGTCTAAGTGGGTAGTCTTGGCAATGGAAATCCCAAGTATGAATATTTGGCTAAGGAAAAGTCCAAGGGTGTAGTCTTGGTCATATAAGTCTAAGTGTATAGCTTGACGGCGAAAGTCCAAGTATGGATACTTATCAAAAGGAAAAGTCCAAGGGTATAGTCTTGACCATGTATGTCCAAGGGTGTAATATCGGCGTCGAAAGTCGAAGCATTGAGGCTTGGAAATAGAGAAGTCCCGGAAGTACAACCTGTTGGTGCAATCGGCCCAGGTCACGATTGACCAGGACTCGAGTTTGACTCGAGTGATGTTTTGATGTTTGACAAAGTGGTTTGACATTGATGTTTGACATTGATGTCGGTTAATATGTTGGGGAGATTGTTTATACAATCGATCCAGGTTATAATTGACTAGACTCGAGTTTGACTCGAGGGAGACTTTGATGGTTGACTGGGGTTGACCATGTGATTATGGGAAAGTCCAAGCATGGGGCTTGGCAAGGTAAAGTCCAAGTCATGGGTACTTGACATGGAAAGTCTAAGTGGGACACTTGACAATTGGGAAGGTCCAAGTCTTGTGTACTTGGCATGAGAAGTCCAAGCATTGGTCTTGGCAAATGAGAAGTCCAAACATGGGTCTTGGCAAATGGAAAGTCCAAGCATGGGTCTTGGCATGGAAAGTCTAACATGGGTTGGCAAGGGAAAGTCCAAGCTTGAGTCTTGGCATTTGGAAGTCCAAGGGGATTGATATTGGCAGCGTAAAGTCCAAGCGGAGTCTTGGCAGCGTAAGTCCAATGTGCCTTGGCGGTGTAGACACCGTTAGCATGACATAGCCGAGGGAAGCACCTGGAGGCTAGCGCGATGGATGAACAAGTCATGGATGACTTGGAGGGATCCGAGAGGCGTGAGGCTGATGGAGGTGGCTAGAAGGCTTAGGTCTAGGCTAAGGGTGGTCTAGCAAGTATGGGGGCACCATATTTGGGTTTAAACATCATGTTTGAGGTTGGCAGTCGACTGACATTATAGTAGTTATTTGCTCATTGGGCGATCGGTAGGTGTCGGCAATGATCGGCGCCAAAGACAGCCGATCATTGCTAGTTCAACATGAACGCGAGAATGCTCCGTAGTCATTGGGCCGATCGACTACGGCGGTGCGATCGTACCCAATATTGGCGTGATCGCCAAGAGATTCGTTGAAGTTTTTCCAGCGTGGATCGAGCCGTTGTCTCACGACAACAGTGGCATCAGTCGACTGGTGACTTATGGCAGTCGACTGATCGGCAGAAATCCAGGTCGCGCGCAAGGATAAAAGGAGCTCGACGGGAGGGTTTTTGGCACCGATTTTCTTGGATGTTTAGGCGATTTCGCGCGCAAATCAGGGCCTTCAAGTGCTAGTCCAAGGCAATCAACAAGCAAGCTTCTAAAGAGTTTTGTAAAGTGTTCTTTACTTCTCTTGTTGTATTTCTTCTTATATCTGCTTGTTTTATTTAAATTATTGTTGTAATCTTATTGTAAGAGGTTTCTCCACCTCCGACTTGTGTCGAGAAGGAGTATTTATCATAGTGGTGTGTGATTGACATCGCTAGGGTTCGTACGAACCCAATCCGTGGAGTAGGAACCATTTCGGTTCCGAACCACGTTATATCTCATATTGTGCTTGTGTTCATGATTGTATCTTTTCGTTATTGCTTTGATTATTTCTATTCCGCTGCGCATAACGAGTTTTGTAGAGACGATCGCGAACGAATTCCATCTACGTACGGTCAACGCTATTCACCCCCCCTATAGCGGCCTCAAATTCTCCAACAAGTGGTATCAGAGCCCGGGGCTCTTCTACGGACTAACCGCCGGGAGCTAGGACAAAGAAGCTAGAGGGTGAAGATGGAAGAACAATTGGGATGAAATATTAACACGCCGATCCCTTACTCCTTCTATGGACAAGAAGGGTTTAAGCAATGGAAGTCAAGAATTGAAGACTTCCTAATGATGAGGGACTTCGAAGAATGGTCTATCTTAATGGAAGGATATAACTATCCAAGAGGACCAAAAGGTGGATTCCTCAAGAAAAAGAGATGGACCGAAGAGCAAGTCCAAGCCTTCAAAAAGAATGAGAAGGTAATGAAGTTGTTAATTGATTTAATACCTAACAATATCTTGTGTATGTTAGGTAATTATGTAGATGCAAACGAGCTATTGAGCCAAGTGGCCAAGCTCCATGAAAGCCCATCAATGGTCCAAGAGGAAGAGACCGAAGAGGCTAATGCATCACCCTCACAAGGAAGTGAGGACTTGGAGGTTGAGAGATCATCAACATCCAAAGAGGAAGAGGAAGTAGAATCGGAAGTTGATAGGGAGTCAATTTCCGGGTCGGTGGAGGAAGTGGAAGAAGCATCCACTTCTAGGATTGAGGAGGAGATTAGAGTTTCCTCAACACCGGAGCATCAAGAAGAAGCTTCTACATCCAGTCAAGATGAAGAAGTGTCAATTCCGAACTCCACCACTAACCTAGGTAACTCAAACACTCTAATTTCAAATAAAAATAATATTATGTGTTTTGAGTGTAGGGAATTTGGGCACTATAAGAGCAAGTGCCCAAAGAAGATTAGGAAAGCTCCACCGGCACCAAAAGTCAAGGATGCCGGTTCCCCAACACCTAAAGGCAAGGAGCACATCATATGCTTCAAGTGCAATTCAAAGGGGCATTATCGGAGTCAATGCCCTAGGGGGAAGAAGAAGGGGCAAGGAGGAGCATCACAAGTAGGGGGAGCTTCTATAGCTAACCCTAAGGTATATTTTAATAATGCACATTCCAAATTTAAAAGTCAAAAGCATGCTAGAAATTTTAATTCTCTTGCAATTCACCATGAAAAGCATGCTAGAGATAAATATATTTGTTTAGGAGCTAAAAGCGTTAACTTCAAAAGTAAGGAGAAATTTGGGACTAATGTCCCTAAAAACAATTTATCTAAGGATAAACCTAGGTTAAATAATTCTAGAAAAATTTTACCTAGGGAGACCATTAGAAAGGTGCAAGAGCACCTAGGTTTCAATCCTAAATGGACTAGGCATATGCCTAAGAAGTCAAATGCCCAAAAACTTAATCAAAAATCAATTGGGCAATTAGAGGTTGAAAAATAAGCCTTGAGGTCAAGGCTTGAAAAACTAGAAAAGACTCTTAGGAATATACAAAACCAATTTAAAGGGTCAAATGATCAAAAGTCTAGGTCAAAATCTCAAAGTCAACACTTAGGACATAAGAGTCAAAAGTCAACTAAGGGCAAGCAAGGTTTGGGTCACAAACTTAAGCCCAAGGTGACTTACCATAGTGTTCCATTAGATTATGGAACACTGACTAGGTCTAGGAAGACCAAGGTCAATAGGGAGGTTATCCCTAGAGTTGACCAAAGGGTGTGCCTAGTGGCTAGGATTTCTAGGAAACCTAGGGTGACCACTAAGAAGGTTGCAAGGGGAGTTACCCCTAGAGTCAACCTAGGTAAGACCCAAATGACTAAGGCTAACAAGCCTAGGAGGGTCATTAAGAAGGTATCTAGGGAGGTTATCCCTAAGGAATACCTAATTAACCCTAGGAGCTCAAATCGGTTTTGGGTTCCTAAGAGCGTGATTGATTCATGCTAGGTGGGTTTAGGATGTGCCAACCTTGAGTGGATGGGTAGTTAACTCAACCATGATAAAGGTGGCATTTTAGGTTATTTTCAAGGTTATGGATACCTTGGAAATAGGGTTGAATTATAATCCTAAAAGATTTTAGGATGTGCCAATATTAGTTATGAAGTTTGATAAAATGATCAAATTGGCACAATTAGGGTTTAGAGTGTTAGTGTGCCATTTTGGGCTTTTGGCACACTAGGGAGATTAATGATAATATGGCAAAATATATCTAACTATATCAAATGGCAATTAATATTAAAATTTAGGTATTACTATACCTATATATTTTATATGCCATGCTTTGATTGCCATATGCCATGTCATGACATCATGCTTAGTTCTATGATTTTATATGTCATGTTCATGTTTAGGATTAAGGTTTCAAATGTCATGTGTTTTTAGATTTCATCTTATGCCATGACATCATGATTATGAGCATATGCTTATTTATAACATTTCTAATGCCATAATCATTCATGCATTTAAGACAATTTGGTTGAAATTGAATTAAGGACTATGACATGACTTGAAGTCCCATTTATAAGGGAATCAAGTAGGGTTGCCTTAGAGAATGCATGAAACCCTAGATTAGGATGAACAAAACTCACATCTCACATCCAATTGACATGTATGTGTATTTATACACCTTAGATACATGTGAGATGCTAGGATATGAGTTGAGTTCAAGGTGCATAGTTTTTGCATCTAGATGAACTAAAACTCATCCTGTTTCATTTGTGGATCATTGGGAGAGCATGTGTACAAGTCATGTACATAGAGTCCAAGGAATATGATCCAAAATAAGGTTTTGAAAAACATTTTAAAATCATTTTGAAAAACCTTGGTGAAGTCTATCTTTTGATAGCAATCACCATTGATAGAGTTGATATAAAATAGGGCCAAAACATTGCAAATTTCAATGGTTTTGAGTTTTGTATCAAACTCACTATTTTATGGGTAAAATAATTTTCAAATATTTTTCACCCATTGTGTGTGTCATAAGTATTATACGTATGAATTTTCACGATTTTTTAAATTACGTATAATTATTTATGAATTTCCAAAATTCATTTCTGATAGCTGAAAATTGAGATTTTGATTATCGATCGGCCTACAATGTGATCGGTGATGTGATGTGATCGTGATTACTATCGGAGTCGATTGCAGTCGATTCGGGTTAACAAGGTTTGTTTAGCCCGTGTTCAGCTATGGAAAAGGTTCCTAATCACTCCTAACCCTAGGATATGCTTTAGGAAGCATTATAAAGGGTGAAAATCCATTGGATATGGATTAGAAGCTGTGTTAGGTCAAAGTATCAAATTTAGGGTGAGTGAAAGTTCTATGTTGAACTTAGAACCTTAATTTTGATGGTTTAAAGTTCCTATTGACTTAGGGGCTTCCCAAGGATATTGTTGGTGCAATGGTCAAGGGGGAGCAAGCCTTTAGGGGGAGGTATCCATCTTGGGATGATGGATGTGTTTTTCTCCTTGAAGAGGAGAAGTTATTGGGAGAGTATCATCAATTGGGAAAATTGATGGGTTTTTGATACCCAATTTGGAAATTGGGAGAGAGTATAGGATTGTCTCTCTTGAGTGATATGTGACTTATCACTAGGAAGATGGTAGACATCCTAGGTATTTATTTTTGGATCAAGGGAGAGATTGTAAGATCTCATTGGGACATGAGACATTGACCTCTTTGGAGAGAAAACCTTTTTGATGTTAGTCAAAAAGGGGGAGAATGTTTGGGGGAGAACATTTGGAGAGTGTTTACCAATTTGGGATAATTGGTAAGAGATTTGAGTTAGTGGTCTAACTCAAATGATTTGTTTGGTTTTTATCAAACATCAAAAAGGGGGAGATTGTTGGTGCAATCGGCCCAGGTCACGATTGACCAGGACTCGAGTTTGACTCGAGTGATGTTTTGATATTTGACAAAGTGGTTTGACATTGATGTCGGTTAATATGTTGGGGAGATTGTTTATACAATCGATCCAGGTTATAATTGACTAGACTCGAGTTTGACTCGAGGGAGACTTTGATGGTTGACTGGGGTTGACCATGTGATTATGGGAAAGTCCAAGCATGGGGCTTGGCAAGGTAAAGTCCAAGTCATGGGTACTTGGCATGGAAAGTCTAAGTGGGACACTTGGCAATTGGGAAGGTCCAAGTCTTGTGTACTTGGCATGAGAAGTTCAAGCATGGGTCTTGGCAAATGAGAAGTCCAAGCATGGGTCTTGGCAAATGGAAAGTCCAAGCATGGGTCTTGGCATGGAAAGTCCAACATGGGTTGGCAAGGGAAAGTCCAAGCTTGAGTCTTGGAATTTGGAAGTCCAAGGGGATTGATATTGGCAGCGTAAAGTTCAAGCGGAGCCTTGGCGGCGTAAGTCCAATGTGCCTTGGCGGTGTAGACACCGTTAGCATGACATAGCCGAGGGAAGCACCTGGAGGCTAGCATGATGGATGAACAAGTCATGGATGACTTGGAGGGATCCGAGAGGCGTGAGGCTGATGGAGGTGGCTAGAAGGCTTAGGTCTAGGCTAAGGGTGATCTAGCAAGTATGGGGGCATCATATTTGGGTTTAAACCTCATGGTAGTATTGCTCATTGGAAGCGGTCGTAGTCCGGTGTCGATCGGCCCGATCATTGCCAAAGAGCAAGTCGGCTCGCTAGTTGTCGCGAGCACAGAATGCTCCGTGGCCGTAGGCGGTCGACTACGCTGGCGATCGACAATATTAGCGATCGCCCGCCAAGAGATCCGTTGGAGTTTTTCCAGCATGGATCGAGCCTTTGTCTCACGACAACAGTGGCATCAGTTGACTGGTGACTTATGGCAGTCGACTGATGGGCGGAAATCCAGGTCGCGCACAAGGATAAAAGGATCTCGACGGGAGGGTTTTTGGCACCGATTTTCTTGGACGTTTTGAAGCGATTTGCTGCTGCAAATCAGGGCCTTCAAGTGCTAGTCCAAGGCAATCAACAAGCAAGCTTCTAAAGAGTTTTGTAAAGTGTTCTTTACTTCTCTTGTTGTATTTCTTCTTATATCTGCTTGTTGTATTTAGATTATTGTTGTAATCTTATTGTAAGAGGTTTCTCCACCTCCGACTTGTGTCGAGAAGGAGTATTTATCATAGTGGTGTGTGATTGGCATCGCTAGGGTTCGTACGAACCCAATCCGTGGAGTAGGAACCGTTTCGGTTCCGAACCACGTTATATCTCGTGTTGTGCTTGTGTTCATGATTGTATCTTTTCGTTATTGCTTTGATTATTTCTATTCCGCTGCGCATAACGAGTTTTGTAGAGACGATCGCGAACGAATTCCATTTACATACGGTCAACGCTATTCACCCCCCCTCTAGCGGCCTCAAATTCTCCAACACAACCTCTTGGCAAGAGTAGATCCGTTAGTATGACAAAGATGATAGAAGTACTTGAAGGCTAAGGCTAAGGGTGAGGAGTCGTGAACTTGAACCAAGGGCTTGAGGTTGAAGGAAGTGGCTTGAAGCCTTAGGTCCTAAGGGGACCCAATGGCATGACGAAGCCAATGGAAGCAATGAAGGTTAGCGCGAAGGGTGAAGAAGTCGTGGAGGACTCGGATAGACCCTGAGAGCGTGAGGTTGATGGAGGTGACTTGAAGGCTTAGATCTAGGCCTAGGGTGAGTGTTAAGTATGAGGGGATCATACTTGGGTTAAACCTTAGTTTTGAGATTTACTAGTCGACTTATGGTATTGACCAGTCGAGTAGTCGAGTGTTCATCACTCGGGAGGCCTAGTTGACTCGGATAGTCGATTCATAGCTCTGGCAGTCGACCAGTTGGTTACACCAATCAACTGGCCACTACCAGTCGACTGTTAGGGATGGAAGTCGACTGGCCTTAAGTGGACAGGGCACAAAATGTATCATAGTCGACTATTGTCTTATAAGTCTCGTAGTCAAGTGTTGGTTTATGACAATTGACTGATAGCTATGACTGTCGACTGTTGGGTCAGGGCAGTCGACTGGTTAGACATTTTCTGATGTGGATTAGTCCATTGTGAGACAACGATCAAGCGGGCAATTAATTGGGGGTAAGGCCAGTCGACTGCTAGGCGGAAAATCAACCTAAGCGGAGACGTTATAAGGAGCTCGAGAAGGAGGAAGAAGAAGTCAGTTCTTGGAGTTCTTGGAGGGGAAACGTTATTGCTTTCTAGACCTTTAAATCATTTTAAAGCAACCAAAAGATCAAGCAAGCAAAAGCAATCTTTGTGTAAAATATTTTTCATTTGTAGTTTGTTTTTACTTGTATTTGGTTATTTGCTTTGTAAAAACTCTTTGTAAGAGGTTTCTACACCTCCAGATTATTTCCAAGAAGGAGAAGTTCATAGTGGTGGTGTGCATCACTAGAGCTCAACTAAAGCTCAACCGTGGAGTAGGAACTAGAATTTCGAACCATGTAAAATCCCTTGTGTAGTGTTTGCATTGTGTGTTTGTATTTTGTTTATTCTTTACTTTATTTCTATTGCGTACTAACTGTAGGATCGAGATACACTAGAGTGGGGGGGGGGGGGGGGTTAATAGTGTATTTAAAAACTTTCTTTTCGTTTATAAAGTAGAGTTAAACGCAGCAGAAAAAACACAAAGCACGAGACAAGAGAACATGTTTATTTTTACTTGGTTCACAGTAGAATCCAAGGCTTGACATTTTGGATCGCTTACGAGGGGCAATCCACTAGTTGATCTCTTTCTTGTTGGAGGTAAGAAACACGACAATTACAAAGGTAAAGGAAGTGGTAACAACCTTACCGCTTCTTTTAGAGATTAAGTACAATAGAAAACCAAGTAAGAATATACCGACAATTAAAGGAAAAATATGAAGCACGATCCCTGTAGCATTATTGTAACACGAAGAAGTATGGTCGGAGAGCAAGAACGCTTGGGAGATGATTAATTACTAGGGTTCGTGTCCACCCCTCCTTTTATAGACTTTCCTAAGCCTTGAAATGATCCATTTCGTCCAAATCCATATCTAGATCCAGATTTGGATCCTACTTATCTGAAAATCTTATCTCAACATGGTGACTTGACTCTTGAACATCTGCACCGGTCGACTGCTCTTATTTCCAGTCGACTAGACCAGTCAACTGCCAATTCCTCCCAATTGACTGTTGTACTTGAGTTTCCATCCAGTCACCTGCATCACAGGATTAGTGCAAAGTATACAACAAAATAATCATGACAGTCCTTTGATTGTTCGATCTCGACTTCATCATTCCCCCGGAAGCCTTAGTCGGATCGACGCCTAAGGTTGCCCCCTTATAGAGGATGCATTCTTACCACCGCTCCTCACACGGAGCTTACTTTAGCCCACTTACCTGTTGCTTAGCATCTGATTCTCTTGACGACTTTGATCTTGGCTAAGGCTACTCAATTCCTGCACACTTATTACAACACATAAAATAACAATATAACTTAACTTTGAACCTTTGCTATTATCGAAACTCAGATTCGATTATCTGGTGCTCCTACACCAATAATCTTCTCCTTTTTGATCTATGACAACTAGATTCAAAGTTAAGGAAATAATAAGCATTAATCAATTATTTTTCAAAAACTTCCCCTTAATAATAATACCTCCCTCTTAACACTCGGTGAGTTTTGGAAAATCATTAAAAAATATTTAAAAATAAATTTTTAACCACTTAACTTTTCTCTCTCCTCCTTTGCCATATATTAAAAATTATGTAACGAAGAGAGTTTTCAAGATTAATATATTTTTTTTAAAACTTTAAGTTCAAAAATATTTTGAAGTTCAAAGAGCATGAATTATTACTTAAAGTATGAATTCAAGCATGTGTCCTTTAAAATAATATTTTTAAAATAAACAATCTAATAAATTGTCCTTAAGGAAATATCCAACTCCCTTTTCGATGTTTAATTTAAACTCAAGATTTTAAGGGTTGTATGTCAATCTAGAGGTAGTTAGAGGTATCATTCTCTCCCCTTTGACATTTATTACCTAAAGTTTCTAGATTATGCACCAACAATATTTACTTTACTTTTGTGAAAGAGTCTATTGTAATTCTTGTAAAGTAATTTTTGAAAATTTTATTCCAAAAATAATCCAGATATTAAAAAAATCCTATAACTATTGATTTCTTAATCAATATCTCCCCCAAAATCTAACATGCCTATAGGTCATTCTTGTTAACCACAAGAAAGGCTTACCTAAGTGTCTAGAGCGCATTAAAGTTGACCTAAGGATTTAGACGCCTAGTATTAGTCAACTATAGATTTACAAAATTTAAATATAACTACACGCAATAATCATGAAAATAAATATTTTTATAAATTTTGAAAATACTTCAAATTTTTTTTTGAATTTGATTATCCTTATCATCTCGCCCATTCTGTGTCTTAGTATGGACAAAACATAATATTCTTATGAGTTTAGTGAGATGAGGGTTCATTATTTCTTTTAAATTTTAATGAAAATTAAAAGTATCTAAACTTGTGTTAGATTCAAGTTTAGCTTGGTCTAGTCCAGTAAATATTTCTAAAATCAACTTCTAGGTAGTGGCGAGGCATATGACCTTCTTGGATATTAGGTTGACCACTTCCTTAGACAAAGTTGATTAAGGAATTAAATACTGGACTTTCTTTAGACTAAAATTTGGTCTAACTAGTTAAAGACTAAGTGAGTTAGCTTGAGTTAGTTCCACTCAACTTAGTGTACTAGGTAGGACGCATCCAGTCTAGACATGCACTTCGAGAAGATTCCCTAACTCACTATCAGTTCACTTTGTCTTAGTACTAGGTTGTTCAAGTTTAACATACTTTGTTTCTTATCTAGTTCATTCTAAGTTAAGAAATTAAATTAAACTAAGCATGCAAGACTAAATTAATTAAGTAATTAAGTAAACAACTTTAGTATTGACTCCCCTTGGATCATTGAATCGATATGGTCTATCCACATAGTGGATTTGATCATTAGGGACCCAATACTTGGTTGAACCTAGTTGTGATTTTAGACTCGACTTAGGGACCCATGCTTGGGTTTATTTACAATCACGATTTACGAGTGAAATAAATGATCTATTTGTTGATCTAAACCCGAATCCAATCTTATTGTACATGGCTCTTTGAGTTCCAAGGATTAGGTCAAGACCCTTGGAATCCAATGTGAACCTTTCCAACGATGTCCTAAGCTCTTGAACTTGCCCTTTCAAGAGAGAATTTTCTTCTTCAAGGTTTTTGACTTGAGTTGAGTTTTCCTCTTGAACTTGACTAGTTGAAGATGAAGGTAGGAAACTTCGCTTCCCACTTCAACTCGGTCGCTTGTTCATGGCGATCCTGTCTTCGTCCCCGGATTAAAAAAAATTAATCCTTGACAAATAGGGATTACCCAAGCTACCGTTTCATCGTCGTGCTATTCGATTAGAGTGGTCACTCGAACAAACTTGTTGTTCAAGCAACCTACCTCTATTCTTCGAATAGCCGAAGAATAGATGATGTACGGATCGCCGGTTTTTGTGTTTGTATTCGAGGTCCAAGTAAATTAGCCACATAATAAAAACATACAATATACAAAGAAACAAAAGGAAAGCAAAACAAGATTTATACCTCTTGTTTACCTCAAGGTCTTCTATCGTATGTCCTATCCTCCTTTTGGATGTTGTGTGGGCAACGATCCTCCAAGAGATGAAGCCTCCTAGATCACGATCTTCCTTTCCTTGCTCGCTCCGAACAAGAGGAAGAATAAACGAACCCTTCTTCTCCTTACTTGCGCCAACCACCAAGCACCAACTTGGTGTCCGCCGGCCCTAAGGAGTGGGAAAGGATTTGTCGGCCAAAGGATGAAGAAGAAGAGGATGGGGCACTGCCCAAACCCAAGGAAGAGGATGCCCTAGAGCCGGCCAAGAGGAAGGAGGAGAAAAACCAAAGCCTTACCTCTTGTTGCCGCCAACTCAAACCCTAATCCCCTTGAGTTTCTTGCCGCCCAAGCTAAGGAGAGCAAACCCTAGAATCTAAAAACCTCTTGTGCCGCCCAAGCCTTGGCTCCCCTTTTATAGATTTCATCCATACCTCCTTTTAATCTCCACCGTCAGATCTAGGGATTAAATCTTAACTGTCGTATCTTGAGATTTAATCTCGACCGTCAGATCTAGAGATTTAATCTCCACCGTCGGATCTAAAGATTTAATCTCCACCGTTGGATCTAGAGATTTAATCTCCACTGTTGGATCTAGAGATTTATTTTCCATCATCGGATCTAGGCTCCATAAGGGTTTTAATAGGCTACAATAGGGACCACGAGGAGGAGTTGGATCTTGGCCACCCAATGGATCAAGCCCACATAAAGTCCGATCCATTAATGATAATCCATTCCACTAGAGGATTATCATTGATCTACCTCACCAACCCCCATAAGTTAATATGGGCTACATATATTATTTGTACATTTATCTCTCCGTGTTTAAGATCTCGAATGTCCGTCAACTAATTAATTTACTGACAATTAATTAATCAACATCTAACTCCATGAGAAGTACCACTCAACCTTATCATCATGCCGGACCAAGTCCACCTGCAGGGATTACATGATGAATTTTATGAGCTCCTGAAGGGGACATCATCATCCTAATATATAGGACACGGTTTCCTCCTATAATCAACGACACACCATATAAATAATATCATTTCCCAACTTACTGAGCCTATCGATTTACTCTATAAATCTTGCCCATTGGTAAATCAAAGAAATGAATACTAAGTATATGTGCCCATTATTATATCGGGATTAAGAGCATGTACAACATAATATCTGAGGTCCGATTCGATTATGTAGTCAAAAATAAATTGAATCACCTCTAAGTCGGTCCTGCTCAATACACACAAAGTGTACTAGTGTAATTCTATGGTCAAGACAAACCAATACCAAATCACACTACAACCATACCAATGGTTTGTCCAAAACCATCTTGATTGTGAGCCTTTACTCATACTTTACAAGGAACTGATAATATGATCTCCCGTGTGACACTACACACCATGTGATCTAAAATGTAATGTATTAGACGATATGCATAACCATAAATATGCAAACAATGATCATGTGATTCTTATTTCAAAATAAAGATGTTCATACAAAAGATAGACTTTTCAATATACATCCCAACAGAAGAGGTTAGGCTAGCCTTATGCTTAAGGAGTTTAACTTCCTTAAATAATGACTCGACCTTAGACTCGGACTTTGTCAACTTTCTATTCAAAAATTTTATAACATCATATAAAGTTTTAATTAATGAGTGACTCACCTTGATTAACCCTTTTGAATTGGATACGGATCCGTAGCTTGACTTGAACTCGAGCTTAGTGTCGGATTTGGACTCGGACTCGATGTCAGCCTCAGACTCAGACTCGGATGGTTTTATCATGACACCACATTATTGACTTGGTCTTGTTCTTCCTCGTCCGAAGATTCTTCTCACATTGCGTTGAGAGCTTTCTTGGGTTGATGTCATTTAGTCTTTAGCTCTGGGCATTTGTCTTTGAAGTGTCCTTTCTTGTTGCATTCATAGAACTTGTAAGTTTGTGTAGATGAGCTGGATTTTTTGTCCTTTGTTGACTTGGTCAGTCTTCTTCCTCATTTGATTAGCTTTTGAACTAGATTGATTAGTTCCGTCTCCATTACTTCATCCAAGTCAGAGTCGGATTCATCACCTTCAAGAGGGGAAGCTTGCCTTTTCCTTTCTTTTGTCCTGTAAGCAAAGCAATACCTTTCTCTACTGGGGCCAAGTTAGTTTGTTCATGAAGCTCAAATTCAGAAAATAATTCATCTAAGCTAATTTTAGAAAGATCTCTAGATACTTTATAAGAATCAACCATGGATGCCCACAAAGTAGTCATAGGGAAAGCCTTAAGTGCGTACCTTATGACATCTCGATTTTCTACCTTTTGTCCTATGGAGTGGAGGCTGTTCATGATGTCTTGGATCCAAGCGTGGAGTTGGGTTGCCATATGATTGTCCTGCATCTTTAGATTAAATAATTTATTAAGGAGTAGGTCGCGCTTACATACCTTGGCATCGGATGTCCCTTCATGTACTTTGCTGAGTTTGTCCCAAAGGTCCTTGGTGCTGATGAAGGGGCTGATGCGATTGAGTTCCTCCTTGGACAAGTTGCACTGCAAAATTTGAGATGCTTTTGCGTCAGCTTCAATTTTTTGCTTCATCGAGTTGGTCCTCTTGTCACAATCCAGTAGTTCACCTTGATCATTGGTAGGTAGAGCAAAGCCGATCTAGATTACGATCCACATATCGACTTGTGTTTTTAAAAAACACTCTATCCGACCCTTCCAGTAATAGAAGTCATCTCCGTTAAAAAATGGAGGTCGAGCAGTGTTATACCCCTCAAGGTGGGCCATTTAGATAACCTCGCAAGTAATATAATGACAAAAAAAGCTTTCCAAGATTTGGTCTTGGATTAGTTATGGAGGAAATAAAGATAAAAAAAAGAGAAATAATAAAAAAAACTAAGCAAAAACTAAACACTTACGACCTTCAATGTCCTTGAAAAGGTATTAAATGACATTTTTTGGGGTTAAGATATGTGGGTTGCACGTTTTGTTGGTCCACTTATATCAAAAGTTACGTTGTTTTACCATTAGCTACTCCAGAAATGATTGGTTCAGTTGTCGAACTTTAAATACTTATAAAAACACAAACAAAAACAATGTACCAAGACTTGATCTTGGATTAGTAGTGTGGGAAGTAAAAATAACCTAAACGAAAAAAAGGGAAAAAAAAAAAGCTCAACCGGTGGTTGCATCGAGTCTGAGCGCATGATAACTATCATTTTGTCGTATTATTTTGGTCCTTAATATCACTGTTTTAATCCTCTCGTGTGTTTAATTGTTGATTATTTGCATGTTTTATGAGTTGGATCATCTTTTGGACCTTATTGTAAATTCTCCTAAATTTTGGACTTATATGCAAAATTTATCTTTGTTTGTAGGAGATCGAGATGAGCCACCAGACTAGACTCAAGTTGGATCAAATATGACTTCATCTAAGGTCATAATGGGCATTTCAAGCTGACTTAATCTGAGCCCTTCATCCAGATTCGACCGATCGTGATTATCCCTTCAGAGAGATCAGATCCGTTCATTCAAAATCGGAGGAATCTGAGCCGTTGGATGCACAACCTTCTTAATGGATTAATCAACTTAATCAAACCCTAGCTCTAATGGATGGCTGAGATTGGAGGTCTATTGGATCGGATGGTCATGGAAATTGCCCTTTAAAAACCGACATTTTCCCATTTCTTCAATCGCGTGACACACAGAACAGGCAGAAAGAACGCCGCTCTTTACCTTCTTCCTCGCGCGAGCGGGCAGAATCTACTCCAGATCTCGTCGGCAGTGAGTTCACTTCCAAAATCTTTCGGCTGCCCTTGATTCCATCGCCGGTGAAGAGTTCCAGCTTATACTGCGGTTCCATTCTCTCCACGCAGCGCCGGTAGTTCCGTTGTAGTATAGTGGTGAGTATACTTGGCTGACAACTGAGAGACTCGGGTTCGGTCCCTGGCGGCGGAACTATTGGCTGCTCCACCTTGACATAACCATCCAACGGCTGCGCCGATTGGGCAGCTTCACAAACCATCGTTGGAGTAGAGAGCTAGCATCACCTTCCCGTTCCACACTTGTCGGAGGATATTCCGACAAGGATCCAACCCTTCCATTCGCCGGAAGAGGGTCGTTTCGGGTTGTCATCACCGTCGTGGAGTGATTGGTGGTTATTTTTGGATTTGTCCATTGAGTTGGATGTTTACCTTGTTATTTACTTTGATGTTTGAATTTAGTGTTTTACAATTTAATTGCATGATGTTTGATTAAATGTCTCTTTGGGTAATTAGGTTGTAGTTAATTAGTTTAGATTTAATTTCATGTTATGTTTTACTTTCATGTTATTTTTCATTTGACTTGTTATTTAATTTCCTTCACTTTCTTATTTGAATGCTTAGTTTGAGTTTCTTTCAATTTCATCGCAATCGTAGTTTAGTAAGATTAGAGTTTGATTATGTGCACTGTCTTCTGTTCAGTAGGATTAGTCTTTTAAAATCCAACCCCCCATCTTCAATAGAAAATCCAAAGCAATAATTATCGATCCTAAGACTACTATTCTCTCGATTACACTCGTTGAAAAATGATCCGGGCCATTCACTATGCTATATTAGTGTAGAGAGGGTTTGATAATTAATTTGTAATGGTACCACGACAAATTGTTGTTATCAAATTTTGGCACCGTTGCCGGAGAGTGTAATGATGCTTAGTAAATTTAGGATTATTTTCCCATTTTCTATAAAAAAAATGTTTAGGGTTTCATTCTTTCATTTTCTATATATTCATGTATTTTGTCATGTATATTTCCTGTGTCTTTTGATTTGTTTATTGGTTTTTTAGGAAAGACCAGGAATTATTTTTTCTGAGAAACATGGATCAGTATTATCAGCAGTATGGAGACTACGGTGATAGTTACCATCATTGATCAAACAACTAGATTAAATTGAAACATCCTTCAGCCAGATGCAGCACAAGAGTTCATTCAACCTCCATTAGAGACCATTTCTATGGATATCGACGTGCTTAGGGAGATGGATTGTGGAGTGAGTGATAGGCACACTACTCCACAGGACTCCTATGAACCATTGTGCTGTGATGTGATTTTGGACGCCGATGGATGTGATTTCATTGATGAAGTTGCTATTGTTTCAGATGTTGAGGATGTTGACACAGGAGTGGTGGATAGCTGGACACCCCTAGACTGGAAACTCCCACTTGAGATAGAGTCTCCAACAAGAATGTTGCTGATGGAAGCCCTAACAACAAACGCAGTAATCCAGCCTAAAGGTTGGATACTTCTTCTGAAATGCCTTCGATCTCCAGAGGTTACATATGATGAGGCGATGATCATTTCGGAGGGAGAGTATGGAACTACCCTAATCACATCAAGAAAGCACTCACCTCCATTCAATTCATTCCACTCCCAGCCTGGCTGCTACTCCGGAACCGCCTCCAACCGCCAGGACCCCAAGGGAGTTCATTCCTTTTCCCATCTCTTTTCTTTTTCTTTGTATATATACATGTCCTTGCTTTTGTTGTTCTTGTTTTAGCTGGTTATTTTGGTTGCCAAGTTTTTAGTGTTGAGTTTTTGCTTTTTTGTGTTTTGAGATAAATTCCCTACTCATTCCTTTATATCTTCTTAGAAGTCGTAAAAGCTAGTTAAATTTGATTGTCGAATTTTTAGATTTATTGTCATGAATAGATTATTTGATTGCATGCTGTTACTACTTGGTGATGGATTATGTGTTGATAGACTGAGATGATTATTTTTGTTTACCTAGTGAGGATTGAGCCTATTTTATTGCTTGTGTGTGGTGCACTTGTGGTTATTGTAACCCTAGAAGTTGCTTTGATTCTTTCGAGACCACACAACCATAGGTTTGCATAATTACTATGAAGGCTATCTCACTTGTTTCCCTTTACTACTTTTGTTGTCACATGATACTCAAATAATTTTCTTATCATACGCCATGCTATTTTCATTAGTCATTCTACTGTCTTTCTATGCTTTCATCATGTCATTTCTTTCTAATTCCATTTTGTTGGATGTGGAATATTGGATGTTTCATGATGAGTTTTTGCTCGAGACGGACAAAAGTTTAAGTGTGGGGGAGAGGAGTAGCTCAGGGAAATTTAGTGTTAGCATAGACAAGTCGTGCTTGATCACCATGAGCTAGCCATGCTCTTTATCTTTTTAGCTGAGCTTGATGTTGAAGCATAGGGAAGTGCACTACATGTCGAAAAAAAAGAGTTAAAAAGAAAAAACATTTGGCCAAATGAATAAAGGCAATAAAAAAAATCTTTGACATGTTGTGCCATTTTTTATTTGTGTGATAGTATTTATGTGATAGACATCCCTTGTTGCAACCATTGAGAGATTTATTGTATACCATGAGTGGATTTGTATTGTGAAAGTGATAGGGGTTGTTTACATGTTTATTGGATTGGGAGAAAATTTTTTTAGGGCAATGCTTTCTTGTACTAATCTATATAGCATGCCAGTATTTCCATATATTCTTGCATTTCTTTAGCTATTTCTTACCTTTCTTTCCTTTTGCACATATTGTCATTTTTCTTGTATTCATGTTTCTCTTACATTCTTAATAAGCCTTCAGTGATTGTGCATTCTTATGTGTATATAGTGGTGAAGGTAGAAGAAAAGTAAGCATATGGTAGTTCATAAACCATGAGTAGCTTGAGTGAACTCTACTATTACATGCTTATGAGAGCGAGAGAAACCACCACTTACCTTGTGAGGCTTAATCATTCTTAGTCTATTCTGGATGGATTGAAGTCGCCATATTTGTTAACCTGTGCAGGATTTGAGTCCATGATTGCTTGAGTCTTTGAGAATTGACAATCCTAGGTAACTTTCTTTCACGATCTTCTATGTATGCTTGGGAATTACTAGGGAAATATACTTTCAGTTTACTTATAGTTTTCTTTCCTTGCTCGGGACGCGCAAGAATAAGTGTGGGGGAATTGATAACTATCATTTTGTCATATTATTTTGGTCCTTAATATCACTGTTTTAATCCTCTCGTGTGTTTAATTATTGATTATTTGTATGTTTTATGAGTTGGATCATCTTTTGGACCTTATTGTAAATTATCCTAAATTTTAGACTTATATGTAAAATTTATCTTTGTTTGTAGGGGATCAAGATGAGCCACCGGACTAGTGTAAGATATGGAAAAGAAAATAAATAAATAAATAAATATCTCTTTCTAAGTAAGAGAGTATCTTGTGGAATTTTTAGGAATTTTTTGGGATTTAAATGGAGTTCATATGGTTAGTCTTAGGTCAACTTGAGCTAGTTTAAGCTTGACTTGGGTTAGCCTAACCACAAGCTGAACTGCATTGTACTACCTTTAAAGGGTCGTGCCAACCTGTATCCGCTAACCCATTTCCTTCCTCTTCTTTTCCCAGCCGCAATCTCTTCCTCAAATCATGACTTTTTTTTTTGTAACGCCGCGATGTTTTTGTTCCGATTGCCTGCTTGCCGCCGCTTGATGCCCATCTCGCCGTCACCTCTTGATGAACGGATATTTGTTGTGGTACCGTTTCAAATTAATTACCGAACCCTAACTACACTAATATAGTATAGTGGATGGCCCGGATCGTTTCCCAACGAGTGTAATCGACAGAATAGTAAACTTAGAATTTCTAATTATTGCTTTGGATTTTCTAGTGAATATAGGGGTTTGGAATTTGAAAGACTAAGCCTACCGAACGATAAGACAATACACGTAATCAAGCTCTAATCTAACTAAACTACGAGTGCGATGAAATTAAAAGAAACCTAAACTAAGCATTCAAATAAGAAAATACAGGAATTTAAATATGCAGAATAACATGAGAGTAAAATATAATAGGAAATTAAATCTAAACTAATCAACTACAACCTAATTACTCTAAGAAGCATTTAACCAAACACTACATGTGCATGAAATCGATTAAATCGAATTCGTGCAATTTAAACATGGAGGATTGAATCTACTACAAACATTCAACAAGCTAAATTAAAAGACAATCAAAACACATAGACTGAAGGATTGCAATCCGCTGGAAATGCTATTCGGACGCTAAAACAGGGCTGGCCGGAGATCTGTGGGAGCTTCCGGATAGCTGCTGGTCTGCTAGTCGGAGGTGTGAAGCTTCTGTCGGAGTTAAATGTATGGAGCCGGAGCTGGAGTTACGTATTTGCTAATGCCGAGTGAGGTCCTAACATCTCACGTCCATCTTGACCATCGATTAATTAACATGGGCGGAACTACGGAGGAGAAGAAGCTGCCAGCGGTGGAGTGGCACCGGTCACCGGTCACCGGAGAATGAAGGGGATCCCCTTCCACCTCTTCGACGATCGGTGGGGAAGGAGCTGAGCGCGGCGGAAGAAGCGGCGTCGGGCGGAAATCGCGGATGAGAAGATGAGGCGAAGCCGGCTGCTCCAAATGTGCGATGAAGGAGAAATTAAATGGATTTTTGTAGCCGTCCGATCCAAGCAACTTTTAATCCCAACTGTCCATTAAACCTAGGTTTTGATTGCCTTGATTAAACCATTAATGGGCTGTGCATCCAACAGCTCAGATTCTTCGGAATTTGAATGAATGGATCTGATCCATCCGAAGGGATAATAACGATCGGTCGAATCTGGATGAAGGGCTCAGATGTACAGATCAATATGTACGAACTGGATCTCTCCAGATCTGGGTAAATAGCTTAGAATCAAGCCGCTTTGATCGGACGGTCCATATTGCTCAGATCTGATCTCTTGATTAAATTGCCCTCGATCACGATAAAAGGTCCAGATTGATCCAGCTTAAAATATTCTTCTAGCCCTAGATGAAGCTATATTTGATCCAACTCGAGTCGAGTCCAGTAGCTCATCTTGATCTCCTACAATTAAGATGTAAAATTTGCATATAAGCCTAAAAATTAGGAGAATTTACAATAAGGTCAAAAAATATATCCAACTCATAAAACATGTAAATAATCGATAAATAAACACACAAGAGGATTAAAACAGTCATATTAAGGACCAAAATAACTCGACAAAATGGTAGTTATCACCTCTCCCTCCCGATCTTGGCGGGAGCGAGCTCCTCCAACCATCGAGTTTGCTTCAGCACATGGGACGATCACTGCAACCACCGAGCCAGCTCCTCCGGTCGCCTTGATCGGCCGCTTTGCCTTCCCCCTATTCGTTGTCGCATCTCACCTCTGCCGATGATTTTCCACCATCGACGCCAAGCTAGTCAATCTCCGCCCAATGCTGCCTTATCACCACTGTCGGAGCTCTTCGTCACTGGCCCGGTCGGAGCTGTTGTCGACTGATTTCTGTCGTCATTGGATTTCCTTGTGCAAGGTAAGCCGATCTAGATGTTGTTTGGATTGTAGTAAGGTTTGGATTAGTGTTTAGCAGTGTTAGAGCTGGGACTTCCATCGGTGAGCAGGGGGACGAGGAGGAGTGGATTGCCGGCTGAGATCTAGAATCGATAAGCTTTGTTATCCTTATTGTTTCGTCTATAATTGCTATGTAGTATGTGGTGAGATCATGGCTGTGAACAAGGGTCTCGGTTGATTTGAGGGGGTTGATGCAGTGGTGAAGTTAAATTGGGTATAATCCCTGTGTTTTTCCCTTTACCTATTTTGTGGATGTTGTTTCCAGGTCTGGGATGATGTTGTATGTTGGGCCATGGTTGTGAACAATGGTGTTGTATGTAGTGTTTCTATTCGATGTTGAGGATTTAGTTATGGATGTCAATTGATCTATGTAGGTTGTGATATACTCAGTGGATGGAGAATTTAGTGTGTGAATGGATTGGTTAAGTGATTTGGATATTGGGATAAGCTTAGATTATTCTGAGCATTGATAATCTTGTGGATTTTGGAGATGATAGGTTTAGGGTTACGAGAGGTGTGTGTTCGAGGTTATAACTCAAAGGCGAGGAAAGGACAAGAACATAAAAATGATGTAGTAGTTAAGTTGTGTAATTGTCTAATACTTGTACTTAATCGTAGTTGCTATTATGTGTAGGTTGTTAGTGATATATGAGAGATGTCCTAAGGAAATCACCTTATGTTTGAACCATTTATATGATAAATGAAGATTCACTATTTGAGTATACATGTTTTCATGTATTTGATTAGATCTTAAACTCATTTATTGAATGTCCACGATACGATTCACAGCATGAGAGAATTTGTGATTGAATCACAATTAGTGAGTATCTCTACATGTGTAATTGTGATGTATCGGAATTATCCCTAGTCGATGATTTGATGGATTTGGACACCATTGATTCTGTCGAGACTAGCACGAGGTATACTCCTTGGTATATCCAAGCAGCTGATTCTCACTAGCTGGAGACATTGTGATGTCCGGAGTTAATCGTGGATGCTAGTTATGGTAACTAGTTCATTGGAGTGACCAACCGTAATACTTCATATGGTTCTCTGCATATATAGATATGTCAATGAAGTTCTTACTGCAGCTTAAGTGCGATGTTCCTTTGACTTGCGGTATTCAAGTCATCTTGATCATAAAGACTTATGTTTTGACATCTTAAGCAAGCATCTCTGAGGAGATGTGGACCCGAGATGATTGGGTATAAGTCGAAGTGATCGAAGGTGTTTGAATAGCCTATAAAGGATTCACCACTCCTTGCGAGGAGATGTATACCCATGGCCTCTCGTCGGATTGTTACTAAAGTCTTTGGCCAAAGCATTACATGTTTAGAGTAAGGTACTCTTCGATACATGTGAAGTAACTAAAATCCGTAGGATGAGGAAATGATACTTAGGCTAGGTGTGACGTAGTCAGCCTAGTGGTGACTGACACTATAAACCATGTCCTGAACCAAGTGGGTATAAGATGAGTGAAGGCAATGGGGCACGATTCATTCGAGCTGCTGAAGGGTTTCAGAAATTGTTCTGGATCAACCGTTGATCTTTTCGGTTAATTGGGGATCATGATGTACTACTAGGTGCCACTCATGATCGTTCTATAATTAATGGTTAATTATAGACGGCTAACATAAATCGAGAACCTATTTGGTCACACGCACAACGAGCGTAATCCGAAGGATTTAAAACGAGCTTGAGAATGAGATTCTCAGACCGAGAGAAACTAGGTTTGGTTGGACCAAACATGGAGCGAGCATGAAATCGTTTCAGTCGCAATGGAAGCATGGATGGGCCGTGTCTTATGAAGACATGATGGATGAACCAAATTGGTTTGGTTCTAATCCAATGGAGGAGAATAAACCAAAGGGTTTGGTTTGTTTTAAACGAATGAACCAAAGTTGGTTCGGTTCGTTTTAACTTAAAATAAACCATCATGGTTTGGTTTATTTTAACTTAAATTAATGGAGCGGGTTAACGGGCCTTAGGTTATGATCCGATAACCATTAAGAGAATTTGTTCTCTATAAAATAGGGATTAAGGGTTTTTGTTAAGTCCTAATCCAAATCCTTGCAACCCTAATAGTTGCCGCCCCCTCCTCTCCTTGGTGAAGTCGGCGCAAACCCTAGTGTCGCTGCCCACCACCACCTAGCTCCCTTGCCGGCGTCCAGAAGGTGCTGTCCTTCCCTCTTGCCGGCGTCGAGCTGTTGTCGGAGAAGCTCCGATGATCTTCTTTGGGTTCGGCAATAAGGTGAGCTTCAACCTTCCCTTTTGGCCGACCCCTATTTCTCCACCAAAGCTGTCCAGTTTTCTGGACAGCATGTTCCTTCTCGTCGGAGCATTGTTTGGACGACGTTTGGAGCTCCGACAGCGGTAGACTTGCCGGGCATTCGATCTCCGGTAATCCTCATAGGTGGAGGACGAAGGATTCGTCAAATGGTTGACGAATACCTCTCCAGAGAAGCGAGTTTTTGAGGACTCGTTTTGGATCCGAATTTTGATTCGGATCGTGATCTTCTCTTGATCACATTGTCTTCAACACAAGGCTAGTAACCCCTACGAAGACGAGGCTCGTGACTTTGTGAAGTCATCTCAAAGATACTCGGCGTGGATACGGATAGAGACGATTCTAGCTAGAATCGTTCCGGTTGATGCCTTTCCCGCTACACGTGATACGTCAGGTATATGTAGTGTAAATTTCCTTTTATTGTAAAATTTGAATTTATGGTTATGTCTACACATATTGTACTATACATGCGTGTGATGTGTGTGTCGTAATAAATTAGATTTATTATTTTATTTCTTCCGCTGTGCACATGTTTACGAAACATGTTCGAACACACGCTCCCCGCAGTGTCGGAAACCCAACAGTGGTATTAGAGCCCAGGTTGTGTTTCGACATAATCGTAAAATGGTTTTACGATAGTCATAATGATATTTCTGGAAATTTTCTACTTTTGGAATGTTAGAAGTATTTATGGAAAATTTTCAATTTTGGAAAGTCTAGAAGTATTTATGGAAATCTTCTACTTTTGGAAAGTTGGAAGTATTTATGGAAATTGATATTTTCCATAAATAAAATATTTGATTAGATTTTGGAAATTTGTTTCCTAATTTAATCATGATTTGATTTGGGAAATCAAATCTTAAAATATTTTATTTCCATAAGTAGTTTTGATGATTTAGGAAATTGGTTTCCTAAATTGACTTTCCTTAATCAACTATTTCCACAAATAAAATATGTGATTAGATTTGGAAATTTGTTTCCTAATTTAATCATGATTTGATTTGGAGAATCAAATCTTAAACATATTTTATTTCCATAAATAGTTATGACATATAAGGAAATTTTGTACATGACATAATTGTATGTCATGTAATTGCATTAGATGCATATCATTATGCCGTGCGTGTCGTGACATGTAGATGTATGCCATGTATGCCATGCCATGTAGATAATATTTATTTGCATGCAAAGAGGATGAGACATAAAAACCCTAACTCAATATTAAAGCCTACACCTTCCATTAATATGGTTAGAACCAGAGTTCCGTTTTTTGTTCGGGTTGTTGGACTCTCTCCAAGCCCGGCTCGAACCCGAACATGTTCAAACCATGGAGTAGTTTAATACTAATATGGTAAGAGTCAGAGGTCAATCGTTAGCTTTGGTTGTTGGACTCTCTCCAAGCTGGGCTAATTGGTTGAATGCACTCTAACCATATTAAAACTATTTCTCGATTAATGGGTTGGCTTTAACCTGGAGCATCGGCTTGTTGGACTCTCTCCAAGGTCGATGTAAAGGGAGGTGAAGTTGGGTGCTATGCATATGATGCATACTTGTTAATGTGTTAACAACCCGATGTATGTGTGAACATTCAATTAGTTGATAGCACATTGTGATAGTTGCATATACGTGATATGCAATTGGTATAGTTGATACCTACCTTCGTAGTTATGAATGACTTGTTGGACTCTCTCCAAGGTTGTTCATATCTATGATGGATATCAACCCATTCTGAGATGGACCTACGATCTCCCGAAGTGATTTTGGGGTTTTTGAAATTCGAAAAATGAATGGGATTTATAAATGTATATTGATGCATTTTAAAATTATTTTCTCATATATGCTCATTTTGTATTTCTAGGTTAATCGATTGATCATGACATCTTTGAATTTGCGCACTATTTTGGATTCAAACAAATTGACTGGGCCTAACTTCCTGGACTGGCTTAGAAACCTGAGAATTGTTCTCAAGGCGGAAAAGCTAGCATATGTCCTTGAAGAGCCTCTTCCCAACCGTCCTAAGGACGATGCAACTCCAAACCAAATGTTGGTCTATCAGAAGCATGTGACAGATTCTGAGCTGGCGAGTTGCATCATGCTAACTGCGATGGTACCTAAGCTGCAAAAGCAGCATGAGCATATGGATGCTAACACCATGGTCTTCCATCTTCATGAGTTGTTTGATGAGCAAGCGAGATCCGAAAGGTTCAAAATCTCCAGGCTCCTCTTCACCATGAAGATGCAAGAAGGTTTGTCTGTAGTGCAGTTTGTGCTAAAGATGAACGGGTACATCGAGCGGCTAGCCACCCTCGGGTTTGTGATGGATCATGAATTAAGTATTGACTTAATTCTGCATTGTTTGTCCAAGAGTTTCTCACAATTTGTGATGAACTATCGGATGAACAAATTAGAATCCACTATTCCTGAGCTCCTCAATATGCTGAAGACTGTGGAGCCTTCTGTGAAGTATGAGGAGAAGGCAGTTCTGTTAGTTGATTCCTCAAAGAAAGGTTCTAAGAGGAAGACAAAAAAACAGAAGAAAGGGAAGAACAAGAAGGCAAAGAAGGTAGAACCAGCACAAAAGGGCACTTGCCATCATTGTGGCAAGGAAGGCCACTGGCGAAGAAACTGCAAGATTTATCTTGAGTCCATGAAGAAGAAGAAGGCATCCGATGCCCCATCCTCTTCAGGTATCTTCGTTATTGATTGTCATTCTATTTCCTTAGACACTTGGGTATTGGATACTGGGTGTGGCTCACATATATGTAATGACATACAGGGGCTAAGGAATAGAAGAAGACTCGTCAGAGGGGAGTCAAATTTGCGAGTTGGCAATGGAGCAAAGGTTGCTGCGGTTGCCATCGGAACTTATTTGCTGAAGCTCCCTAGCGGACTAGTCTTGGAATTGGACAATTGCTATTGTGTTCCTTCTCTAATAAAGAACATTGTTTCTATTTTTTGTTTAAATAGAAATGGTTACCATTTGACGTTTAGTAACAATTGTTGTTATATAACTTTGAATGGCGTACTTTATGGAACTGGAACTTTGAGCAATAGCATTTCTACATTGGACGTATCCAGTGACATTTTCAATATCGAAGCGAGCAACAAGCGTGCTCGAAAAGATAATCAATTAGACTCCTACATGTGGCATTGTCGTCTTGGCCATGTAAGCAAGAAACGCATGTCCGAATTACACCGATGTCGAATTCTGGAATCATTTGAATTGGATTCATACGATACATGCGGATCATGCTTAAAAGGCAAGATGACTAAGTTACCTTTTACAGGAAAAGATGAACGAGTGGGAGAGTTACTAGGTCTAATACATACTGATGTATGTGGACCTATGTCAACTCAAGCTTTAGGAGGCTATAGCTACTTCATTACCTTCGCCGATGATCACTCACGGTTTAGGTATGTGTTCTTGATGAAACACAAGTCTGAAGCCTTTGAAAGTTTCAAAGAATTCAGAAATGAAGTAGAGAAACAACATGACAAGAGTATTAAAATATTTCGATCGGATTGAGGTGGTGAATACTTAAGTCAAGAGTTTCTTGATTATCTAAGAGACAATGGTATATTGTCTCAATGGACTCCGCCATATACACCACAGCATAATGGTGTATTTGAGAGGCGTAACCGGACCTTGTTGGACATGGTCAGGTCAATGATGAATCATGCGAATCTTCCCAAGTCCTTTTGGGGCTATGCACTTCAGACAGCTATTTACTTGTTAAACAGAATGCCAACCAAGGTAGTCTCTACTACTCCATATGAGATATGGAATAGTAAGAAACCTCATGTATCTTACTTGAAGATATGGGGTTGTCCTGCTTATATGAAGCGGACTGTATCAGACAAATTGGATGCTAAGTTTGATAAATATCTATTTATTGGATACCCTAAGGAAACAAGGGGTTACCAATTCTATCATCCTGTGGAACAAAAGGTGTTTGTTTCAAGGCATGCTGTGCTTCTAGAGAAAGAGTTTCTCTTCCAAGAAAACAGTGGGAGTGTCGTCGAGCTTGAGGAGGCTCGAGAAACTCAAATAGACATTGATGAGATACCTAGTGAAGCACAACAACTAATAACTCATAGTGATGAGCAATCGGCTAGACCTATTGTAACACCACATCTTCGTAGATCTAGTAGAACACGCAACATTCCTGAGAGATATGGATTTCTCGTAAGTGAATCGAACGACGTGTTACTCATTGATGATGAAGAGCCTACCAGTTATGAAGAAGTGCTGACAAGTTCAGAAAGGGATAAGTGGCTTGATGCCATGAAGTCGGAAATGGATTCCATGTATGAAAACCAAGTTTGAAACTTGATTGACCCACCTGAAGGCATCAAGCCTATAGGGTGCAAGTGGGTTTTCAAGAAGAAAACCGAAATGGATGGTAATGTGATTACCTATAAGGCTAGATTAGTGGCGAAAGGATATCGTCAAAAACAAGGTGTTGATTATGACGAAACCTATTTGCCTGTAGCTATGCTTAAATCCATTCGGATGATCCTGGCCATAGCGGCTCATTATGATTATGAGATATGGCAGATGGATGTGAAAACAGCTTTCCTCAATGGAAACCTACTCGAGGACGTGTATATGATACAGCCTGAGGGTTTCACATCAGTTGATAAAACCAAGGTATGCAAAATTGTGAAGGTCCATATATGGATTGAAGCAAGCATCCAGGAGCTGGAATATCCATTTTGATGAGACAATTAAAAAGTTTGATTTCTCACAAAATCAAGACGAACCTTGTGTGTACAAAAAGGTTAGTGGGAGTGCAGTCGTGTTCCTAGTATTGTATGTTGATGACATATTACTTATAGAAGACGATGTTTCAATCTTATAGTCAGTTAAGATTTGATTATCCAAGACATTCTCCATGAAAGACCTGGGATAAGCAACCTACATCCTCGGGATTAAGATCTATAGAGATAGATCGAAACCGTTGCTTGGTCTTTCGCAGTCTACATATATAGACCGAGTGCTAAAGAGGTTTAGCATGTCGGAATCCAAGAAAGGTTTCCTACCCATCAGGCATGGGATACACCTTTCGAAGTCTGTGTGTCCGCGCACAGAAGACGAGAGGATTTGCATGAGTAAGATTCCCTATGCATCCGCAATAGGATCTATCATGTATGCTATGTTATGTACGAGGCCCGATGTATCGTATACTCTGAGTGTCACGAGTAGATACCTGTCTGATCCAGGAATGGATCATTGGGTGACTGTTAAGATGATCCTTAAGTACTTAAGAAGAACTAAGGATGTGTTCCTAATATATGGAGAAGGGGACATGGTGATACGCGGGTATACGGATGGACTTTTAGGCGAGACAAGGATGATTCGGTCTCGATGCGGATCGTGTTCACTTTGAATGGCGCGATGAGTTGGAAAAGTTCCAAACAAGACATCAGTGGCGGATTCTGCTGAGGCGAGAATACATTGCGGCTTGAAGCGTGAGAAGCGGTTTGGATCAAGAAGTTCATTTATGAACTTGGTGTGATTCGGCCATTGTTGAAGCACGGGTCTCTGCGACAATAATGGAGCAATTGCCGCAGCGAAAGAGCCAAGGTCTCATCAACGATCCAAACATGTGCTTCCACTATCATCTTATTAGAGATCATCAGTAGGAAGGAAATACAAATCGAGAAAATCCCCACTGAAAGGAACTTAGCGGATCCTTTGACTAAGGCATTACCTCAAAGTAAGTTTGAGGGTCATGTTAGAGCTTATGATATTGGATACCATAGCGATTGACATTAGGCCAAGTGGGAGTTTGTTAGTGATATATGAGAGATGTCCTAAGGCAATCGCCTTATGTTTGAACCATTTATATGATAAATGAAGATTCACTATTTGAGTATACATGTTTTCATGTATTTGATTAGATCTTAAACTCATTTACTGAATGTCCACGATACGATTCACAACATGAGAGAATTTGTGATTGGATCACAACTAGTGAGTATCTCTACATGTGTAATTGTGATGTATCAGAATTATCCCTAGTCGATGAATTGATGGATTTGGACACCATTGATTACATCGAGACTAGCAGGTATACTCCTTGGTGTATCCAAGCGGTGATTCTCACTATTTGGAGATATTGTGATGTCCGGAGTTAATCGTGGATGCTAGTTATGGTAACTAGTTCATTGGAGTGACCAGCCGTAAGACTTCATATGGTTCTCTGCATATATAGATATGTCAATGAAGTTCTTACTGCAGCTTAAGTGCGATGTTCTTTTGACTTGCGGTATTCAAGTCATCTTGATCATAAAGACTTATGCTTTGACATCTTAAGCAGGCATCTCTGAGGAGATGTGGACCCGGGATGATTGGGTATAAGTCGAAGTGATCGAAGGTGTTTGAATAGCCTATAAAGGATTCACCACTCCTTGCGAGGAGATGTATACCCATGGTCTCTCGTCGGATTGTTACTAAAGTCTTTGTCCAAAGCATTACATGTTTAGAGTAAGGTACTCTTCGATACATGTGTAGTAACTAGAATCCGTAGGACGAGGAAATGATAATTGGGCTAGGTGTGACGTAGTCAGCCTAGTGGGGACTGACACTATAGACCATGTCCTGAACCAAGTGGGTATAAGATGAGTGAAGGGAATGGGGCACGATTCATTCGAGCTGCTGAAGGGTTTCAGAAATAGTTCTGGATCAACCGTTGATCTTTTCGGTTAATTAGGGATCATGATGAACTACTAGGTGCCACTCATGATCATTCTATAATTAATGGTTAATTATAGACGGCCAACATAAACCCAGAACCTATTTGGTCACACGCACAACGAGCGTAATCCGAAGGATTTAAAACGAGCTTGAGAATGAGATTCTCAGACCGAGAGAAACTAGGTTTGGTTGGACCAAACATGGAGCGAGCATGAAATCATTTCAGTCGCAATGGAAGCGTAGATGGGCCGTGTCTTATGAAGACATGATGGATGAACCAAATTGGTTTGGTTCTAATCCAAAGGAGCAGAATAAACCAAAGGGTTTGGTTTGTTTTAAACGAATGAACCAAAGTTGGTTCGGTTCGTTTTAACTTAAAATAAACCATCATGGTTTGGTTTATTTTAACTTAAATTAATGGTGTGGGTTAACGGGCCTTAGGTTATGATCCGATAACCATTAAGAGAATTTGTTCTTTATAAAATAGGGTTTAAGGGTTTTTGTTAAGCCCTAATCCAAAGCCTTGCAACCCTAATAGTTGCCGCCCCCTCCTCTCCTTGGTGAAGTCGGCGCAAACCCTAGTGTCGCCGCCCACCACCACCTAGCTCCCTTGCCGGCGTCCAGAAGGTGCTGTCCTTCCCTCTTGCCGGCGTCGAGCTGCTGCCGAAGAAGCTCCGGTGATCTCCTTTGGGTTTGGCAATAAGGTGAGCTTCAACCTTCCCTTTTGGCCGGTCCCTATTCCTCCACCAAAGCTGTCCAGTTTTCTGGACAGTTTGTTTCCTTCTCGTCGGAGCATCATTTGGACGACGTTTGGAGCTCCAACAGTGGTAGACTTGCTGGGGATTCGATCTCTGGTAATCCTCATAGGTGGAGGACGAAGGATTCGTCAAACGGTTGACGAATACCTCTCCGGAGAAGCGAGATTTTGAGGACTCGTTTTGGATCCGAATTTTGATTCGGATCATGATCTTCTCTCGATCACATCGTCTTCAACACGAGGCTAGTAACCCGTACGAAGACGAGGCTCGTGACTTTGTGAAGTCATCCCGAAGATTCTCGGCGTGGATACGGATAGAGGCGATTCTAGCTAGAATCGTTCCGGTTGATGCCTTTCCCGCTGCACGTGATACGTCAGGTATACGTAGTGTAAATTTCCTTTTATTGCAAAATTTGAATTTACAGTTATGTCTACACATGTTGTACTATGCATGCGTGTGATGTGTGTGTTGTAATAAATTAGATTTATTATTTTATTCCTTCCGCTGTGCACATGTTTACGAAACATGTTCGAACACACACTCCCCGTGGTGCCGGAAACCCAACATAGGTTTGGGATACGAAACAGGTTCGTGACCGTGAGGATTATTTGAGCTTCGTATCAGGTGGCTAATATCTACCCTGGTCAGGTAGTTTTGATCTGAATCTGGTGCATGAATTTGGATTTATGCTGAATTCTTTTACCTTGACTCCACTCTTATTTAATCATGTGCTTGTACTTAGCCTTGACCTTTGAGATATATTGGTGTTACTTCATTGATTATCTATTACGGATATGAACTATAAACCCTATTGTGTGTTAGATGATGGATGTTCAGTAAGTACAAGTGGTTAGGGTTATCTTTGTGACCTCAGATTGGGTTACTGTGTTACATCACTAGGGTTAGGTGATGGATTAGATTATGGAGTCGATTGTTGTATCGTACACATATTAGTTGTGTATCTATGGTGGACCTAGTTGTCTATGCATAGATGAGTGTGTGGTTGTCAGTATGTGACTATGGACTGGAGGTCCTAGCGTGATGGTATATCCATTATGGATTGTGTGCCTGTGTATGGTTATATGGACGGTCGATAGTATCTCGCTATGGACTAGAGGTCTTAGCGAGGTTGGCTGTCAGATGTGTATGATTCTTTGTGTGGTAGAGAGAGTCTTGTGGATTAGTAGTCCTTGCATAGTTGACTTTTGTTTAACCAGGACTCCCCATGGGATAGGGAGTGCTGCGAGGATACGTAAAAGGAACTATACATCATTACATTGCATGCATGCTGTCGACTAGGGTCTCCCTTGTGATTGTGACGAGTCGTCAGTCATCCTGCTTCCTCGGCCACTCGGGGTAGTGGTAGCAGGGTTGAGTGCAGAGCATTGTTGTGCGTGGTGTTCTCGGCCACTATGGATGGTGGTAGCTAGAGATGCGCACTTGACCACTGTGCAGAGTGGTAGTTAGCACACTCGCCCACTATACACGATGGTTACGTGATGTGCAGTTATCTTGTGTGCGGCGCTTGTCTACTCATGGGTAGGGACGGCGTGGCTAGCAGCAGGGACCCCTAGGAGTAGTTAGCTCTTTACGCTTATATGCTACTTAGTCATACTACCCAACTAGGCCACCCGAGAGTAGTGGTAGATGGAGTCAGGATAGTTGTCATGTCGTGCCACCCTGGCCACTCTGGGGTTGTGGTTGGACGGGTCTGCAGACAGTGACCATGCATATGCATTGATGATATATATGTATGCATGTATTTGATATATGTTTTACATATGCCTGTGAGATGCTGCATTTGATTGAGCTATGATTGTTGCATATGCTTGTTCATCATGATACATGCCATTTGCATATTATACACTGCTGTGTGTTGAGCATGATATATGTGTTGGTCCAGACTGTTGCATGCATTTGATTAGCGTCATGTCATAGTGTAGTATGGACCGGTTTGTTATTACATGTGATTATATACTGTTCATATGTCTGAGTGTTGGTTAGATATGAGATTGACCTTGTACGTTATATGTGTTATGTTATTGTATACCTGTTCAGAATGATATAGCTTATGATGTTGCCGACCGTCAGGTACGTTGGTACATTACTTCATGTTTAGTTGATCAGTTTAGTATATGCATTGAGTGTTACTATACTGGTGGTTACTTGTTATTACATTTAGGACTGTATGTCTATTGGACTCATTCTATATACCTGTAGATCTTCACATGTATACTTGTATATCTCTATATCCCTATATGTTGTTCATGCACTTTCTATATATTACCCCTGAGTTTATACTCACCACCCTGGACCCTGGGTTTCCTGTCGCCCAGGTAACAGGTAGAAGATTCCTTGGATGTTCGGAGCTCTGCCAGCTGATCCCATCTCACGCCGAAGGGTTGGATAGTATTTCCATATCGATGTTGTATTCTTGTGGATTGATTTTTTTGGGATTTTATCCTATATCATTTTTGTATTGGTGGTTATAGATGTGTTGTATGTATTTGACTTCTGATGTGATTTCTATTATGGTTCTTGTTGTGTCAAGTCACTCCGGAGTGCATAGTTGAGTTGTGTATTTATTTTTTTTGTCAGTATCCTCCGCTATGTTTTATTGGTTTATATCCATGTATATGTCATGTGATTGCGGCCGAAAGGCTTTATGTATATCAAGAAATTGTATCACGTACATGAGAGATGCTGTCCGATTATTTTCGGCTCGGCATACTCTCGGGGCGTGACAATTTTATTGGTATCAGAGCCCTAGGTTGCGAAGTCCACTTTCGGATTTTATTTCGTTCGGACATCGAGTTTTGTTTTACTCAGTTTCGCTTTCATGAGTTCTGGGATCTGGCTGTTACGGATATCTCCGAGCTACAAGGTTTAAGGTATGTTAGTTATTATCACATATCCTTCTGTTGACTATGCATTTAGTTGCTTATAATAGGGATGACTTGTAGTGTGTTAGTCACTATTTGTAACCATGGTTTGAGTTGACCAAGGAAACGACTTGTGGAGTTTGTGTGTCTTGGACCTTCTTTCAAAAAGGTAAATTACCTTTGAGAGCCGACTGATACCGAGTTGGAAAGCAGGGGTTGGGTAGTCACATTTCATGTGGAAATCAAAGATTATAGTCTTATGGATTTTCACTAATTATGCTTGTCAGATTATTATCTGAGGGGTAATGGACTAAGCGAGTATACTATTGCTGATGCAGATAGTAGAAAATTAGTGGATGATATTCATAGGGATTTTGATCCCTGGGTTGGTCGTTCTAGGTTGTATAACTTTGAGAGTACTTTTGAGTACTTAACTTGTGTTATACAAAGAAAGTAGTATTAGTTGCATACCATTATCGGGATCAAGCCGATACTGGGTGGAAGAGATAGGAAATAACCTTCGGGAAATCACACATCACTTGGCCATGATGTAGTGATGTTGTGAGAGAGTATTTTCCCACATCATCTTCTTTGACTCGTCATCAGGGAATTATTGAGCTTCAGGTTGGGTGTGTAGGGGATCGATTGGCCGGCTAGAGGGGGGTGAATAGCCCTTTGTCGTTGGATAACGGAATTTGCTCGTCTACAAACAAGATTAGCACAAGCAGAAAAACAAAACAAGACAAGCAAATAGAAATGCCAAGAATACAAACGCTAACACAATATGTAATGTGGTTCACGGCTACGCCGCTAATCCATGGTCCGATTCGTCCACAATGAATCACTCCACAAGCTTCCACTAGATCTCTCCTTTGCACAAAGCTAGGTGGAGGTAACCTCTTTTACACAAGGATCACTCTTCTATAATAGAATGAAGATTAGAGCAAGTAAAAGAGTGGGAAATCGTTTATGGCACTTTGGGAGCTGTTAGGAGTTCAAGCATTTTTTTTTGCCCCAAAGCCCCATACCCTTCCTTTTTATAGAGGAAGAGGGTTTCTTCTCGTTGACACAGGAGCAGTCGACTGATGTCCCTATCAGTCGACTGGTCCTATAGTCTTTGCCCAATAATGACTGCTTTCCACCTTGGATTTCATCCAACGACATCCTCATCAGTCGACTGATATTGCCATCAGTCGACAGATGCTCGATCAGTCGAGTGCTCCGCGAGCTCGACTCCATTCTGTGCCCAAAACACTTGCGACCAGTTGACTAATGCCTTCATCAGTCGACTGGTGGTCTCGCAGTCGACTGCCAATCTATGGCAGTCGACTGTTGGCACTTGAACCGGACTCGAACACTAGTCGAGTCACCGTTGACTTAGAGTAGTTGACTACCATAACATGGTAGTCAACTTGATGTCGGAAAATCCCATCCGACACTTAGCCAAATGGCCAAGTTCACCTAATGAGCTACTTACATTTCACTCATTCTCTCATCTCACTCGAAGTCCCTCGCCGAAGCTCTCTTTGTTTACGGCCATGTCCCTCGGCAGCATCAGATGCACTGCAATGCTCCTTTATGTCTCTTGCCTCCGAAGTCTGCTTCCTTGGCTTCGCTTCAAGTCATCTCGTCCGGCGGTCCCTTGGCAGCATCAAGCGCACGACTCTGCAATGCTCCTTCTCCGACTCAGGCACGAGGTTGTGAGTGGTGAACTCGCCTAGGCTCCATGTACGAATTACTAAGTCATGCAAGACTCCAACACACATATCAAATCATAATAACAACCTAACTTAAACCCTTTGCCACACACATCAAAACCTTATCATGGCAAGAGATTGCCCTAACAAACTCCTCCTTTTTGATGTGTGGCAATCCGTTTAAGTTAGGTAAAAATATTTGATAAACTATTAAGGAAAGAAAGCATGTAAATAACATGATTAGCAACTCTCCCCCTTAATACATGAAACTCCCCCTACATATATTCCCCCTTACTTAAACATACATTTATCCCCCTTTGACACCATCAAAAATAATTAACAAAGTTTATACATCATCGCATCATGTCTAGAGAAAACATATACCAAAACATGTTGGGTTTTTCCGAGCCGCAAAAACCACTTTTTGCGTTGCAGAAACCTCGGAAGCCCCGGCCACGGATCCGTGCGAAGTATAAAAATTATAATTACATGTATGTGCTTACAGAAATCCTAGATCTACCTTAGATCTAAGAGGTTAGAAGGTTACCCTCGTAGCGACGCCCTTCGCTTATCTCGCTCGTCCAAAAGTTCGCCGGAACTCGAGAGTGTCAAGTGCACACTCCTCTATGGTATCCACACAAGCAATAGGCGGAGAGAAATGCCTTAGAGTGTGCTAGCACTCCCTTAGGAATTTCGGCCAAAGAGAGGGATGGGAGAGGGAGAGATTGAGAGAAAAGGTTCCAAGGTTGAAGATGAAGTAATTGTGAGTTACTCTACAAAATGAATTCATCCACATAACCCCTAATGGTGTTGGCCGGCCACATTATGGAGGGGGGGGTTACATGCATGCATGTAACTCCCATGACCCTTGGTCTCCCTCATGATGTGGCACCAATTGACCAAGTCAATGATGATGTGGAGCACCATCATTGGCCGGCCATGCCTAGTCATCATCATGACATGACATTTGGTCAAGTCAAACTTGACCTTTCATCTTCTCTCTCAAGTCAAGTCAAACTTGACCTCTAATCTCCCATGGTTGATCAAATCTAACCACTTGACTCAAGTCAATTTAATATAATGAATCTCTATTCATTAATTTAAATTGATTTGATGAATCAAATCTCAATTAGACTCATTCAACACTTGAATCAACTTGAGTCTAACTCAATTAGTCTAATTTGGATTACTCTTAATCCAATTTGGTTCATCCCATGAACCTAATCCTCATGGTTCATCATATGAACCTAATCTCCATCTAATTGCTCTTATGTGTGTGACTATAGGTTCTTGTAACGCTGGCAATGTCCCTAAACCGATTTAGGAACATAAGCAATGAGCGGTATCTAGCAACACATCATTGCTACCCAAGTTACAAGAATGTTGAGCTCCAACATCACCTTTGTGACTACTAATTGTGACTCTCACAATATGTGACAATGTCCCTCTATCCTTGACATCTAGATTGACCAATCGAGGCATAGACCGTGTCATCCTCGGTACAATCTAAATCTTGAACTCAAGTAGACTCACTCTAATCAAATGAGCTCAATATCTCATATTGACTCATTTGGGCATGGCCATGCACCGTGGTCTCACTCTATCAAGAATATCGATGTCACCCTGGCCATATAGGAGGGATAGATCCCATCTACATCACTCACATCCTCCGCATAATTCGCTTGCATACCCAGTAATCGCCTTTATAGTCCACCCATTTACGGGTGACGTTTGACGAAGCCAAAGTATGCAACTCCTTATGTAGGGAACCATGGTGACTTCAGGTCTAAGGACTAATGGTCATACTAATAGCCACATGAGAAAGTATATGACACTCATATAACGATCCATGATACTTTCTCATGGCGGGTCATTCAGTATACATTCTCCAATGCATACCCATGTGTCAACTTGATATCTAATATCCATGACTTGTGAGATCAAGTCATCTTGTTGACCTACATGCTAGTCTCTACGCATTAACATTGTCCCTGAATGTTAATACTCGACTAGGAATGATTAAGAGTAGTGTTCTCTATATCATCTCATTATCGATTCAACCAATCGATTGATATAGATAAGAACCTACTACTCAAGGACATTATTATATTTAGTTATTTGGCACCAATACAAGTAAATATAATAACCATGCCTTTATAAATAGGAATATGATACAATAAAGTCCATACAACAATCATCATATGATTGGCTCTAGGGCTTTCACTAACAATCTCCCACTAGCACTAGTGCCAATCACCGTAGTATCTAATACCCAATGACCTAGTGTGACCATCATGCTTTTTCTGTGCCAAAGCCTTGGTCAAGGGATCTACGATGTTAGCCTCTGTGGGTACTCTGCAAATCTTCACATCTCCACTATCGATGATCTCTCGAATGAGATGGAAGCACCGTAGTATGTGTTTGGTCCGCTGGTGTGAGCGAGGTTCCTTAGCCTGTGCAATCGCTCCATTGTTGTCACAATAGAGCTCTATAGGATCTGCAATGCTAGGAACCACCCCAAGCTCAAGAATGAACTCATGGATCCAAACGCCTCCTTTCGCCTCGATGTAGCGATATACTCGGCCTCTGTTGTAGAATCAAGCGTGTCTCGCTCGAACTCTTCCACCACAGCCACCATTCAAGAAAAAACACGAACCGATCATGATCTATAATCATCCTGGTCAGTTTGGAAGTTGACATCGCTGTAACCCTTTACAGCTAGCTCCTCATCGCCTTCAAATATCAAGAAATATTCTTTAGTCCTTCTCAAGTACTTAAGAATATTCTTGACCGCTATCCAGTAACGTTCACTTGGATCTGACTGGTATCCACTCGTCATGCTTAACGCATACGAGATGTCGGAGCGAGTACACAACATGGCGTACATGATAGATCCTATAGCAGATGTGTAAGGGATCTTATCCATGCGGTCTCTCTCCTCTCTAGAAGAGGGACTTTGAGTCTTCGAAAGACTCACACCATGTGACATCGGCAGAAGTCCTTTCTTGGAATTCTGCATGGCAAACCGAAGTAATACTGTGTCAATGTATGTACTCTGACTTAGGCCAAGCAATCTCTTAGATCTATCTCTATAGATCTTGATGCCTAGAATACAGGCTGCTTCACCTAAGTCCTTCATTGAGAAGCACGTCCCCAGCCAAGTCTTCATAGACTGTAGCGAAGGGATGTCATTCCCAATGAGTAGTATGTCATCCACATACAATACAAGGAACACAACTGTGTTCCCATTAACCCTCTTGTAGACACAGGGTTCATCTTCATTCTTGATGAAACCAAACTGTTTGATCGCATCATCGAATCGAAGATTCCAGCTCCGAGAAGCTTGCTTTAGCCCATAAATAGACCTTTGCAGCTTGCATACCTTCCCAGTATGCTGTGGATCTACAAAACCCTCATGTTGTGTCATGTACACATCCTCGAGTAAGTTTCCATTCAGAAATGCGGTTTTGACATCCATCTGCCAGATCTCATAATCGTGGTATGCTGCAATAGCAAGCAAGATCCGAATGGACTTAAACATCGCCACTGGAGAAAAGGTTTCATCATAGTCAATACCATGAATTTGCTTGAAACCTTTAGCCACCAATCGCCCTTATAGGTATCGTAAGTCCATCCATGTCGCCTTTCTCCTAAAGACCCACTTACACCCAATGAGTTTCTTGTGGATCAACCAAAGTCCATACTTGGTTAGTGTACATGGATTCCATCTCGGATCTCATGGCGTCTAGCCATTTCTCAGAATCTGGGCTCATCACAGCTTCCTGATAGGAGGTAGGCTCATTCTCAATGAGCATAACGTCATCATGGTCAGACAAGAGAAATGAGTATCTCTCAGGCTGACGACGTACCCTATCAGACCTGCGAAGAGGTAGGTCTACTTGAACAGGTGGTTGTTCCACAACTCTTTGTGCAACAACCTCATCACCCACAACACTTTGTGGTTCCTGTTCAACCTCCATCAAGGCCTCAGTGCTATGGTCCTTATCTTGAATTTCTTCAAGATCGAAGGTACTCCCACTAGTTTTTCTAGAAACAAAATCCCTTTCTAGAAAAACCCCAGTCTTTGCCACAAACACTTTGTGCTGACTGGGAATGTAGAAGTAATATCCCTTTGTAGACTTGGGATATCCAACAAAATAGCACCTATCGGATTTGGGTCCCAGTTTGTCTGAGACTTGACGTCGAACGTAAGCCTCACAACCCCAAATCCTCATAAAAGACATCTTGGGATTTTTCCCTGTCCATATCATATATGGTGTCTTTACCACAGCCTTGGATGGTACACGGTTAAGGGTAAAGGCTGCTGTGTCCAGAGCATATCCCCAAAAGGATATAGGAAGATCTGTGTGACTCATCATAGATCGTACCATATCCAATAGGGTACGATTCCTCCTTTCGGATACACCATTCCACTGTGGTGTTCCAGGAGGAGTGAGTTGGGATAGAATCCCACACTCAGCTAGATAGTCACGAAACTCATGGCTAAGGTATTCACCACCTCGATCTGATCGAAGTATCTTAATACTCTTGCCAAGCTGGTTTTGTACTTCATTCTTGAATTCTTTGAACTTTTCAAAGGATTCAGATTTATGTATCATAAGATACACATAACCATATCTACTGAAGTCATCAGTAAATGTAATGAAGTACCTGTAACCACCTCTAGCAGCAACATTGAAAGGACCACATACATCACTATGTATAAGTCCTAACAAATCTATTGCTCTTTCGCTATGTCCACTAAAGGGAGTCTTGGTCATCTTGCCTAAAAGGCAAGACTCGCATGTCTCATATGATTCAAAATCAAATGAGTCTAGCAGCCCATCCTTATGGAGCTGAGATAAGCGACTCTCATTTATGTGACCTAAGCGACAATGCCAGAGATAGGTTTGGTTCAACTCATTTGATTTGAACCTCTTGGTACTTATGTTATAGATAGGGCTCTCTAAGTCTAGAAAGTAGAGTCCGTTCATTAGAGGTGCACTACAATAGAACATATCATTTAAATAAACTAAACAACATTTGTTCTTTATTATAAATGAAAACCCTTTCTTGTCCAAACAAGAAACTGAAATGATGTTCTTAGTTAAAGCAGGCATATAACAACATTCTTCTAATTCTAGTACAAGCCCAGAGCGAGATAGATCATAAGTTCCTACAAAGACCCTTGCTCCATTGCCTACTCGTAGGTCCACCTCGCCCTTTGTCAATGCCTTGCTATTTCTCACCGCACATTGGTACAAATGTGAGATGCACATCCCAGATCTAATACCCATGATGAAGAAATAGATAGATTGACTTCTATAACATTTATACCAAGTAGAAGTCTCACTTCTCTTCTTCTTAAGATCTTCCGTATGCCTTGCGATTACGCTTCCAGTGTCCCGCTTCCTTGCGAAAGAAGCAAGCCCCTTCCTCGCTATCCCTCCTTTGGGTTTAAGTTCTTTGCCTTTGCCCTTGTCTTGGGACTTTCCTTACCTTAAGGCTTGCCCTTGCCTTTCTTCTTCGCACCATCAAAATGGTGTCGATTTACTTCTTAAGGTTAAGCTCATAGCTTCTCAACATGCCGAGCATTTCAGTAATGGCTTATCAATTTCATTCATGTTATAATTCATGACAAATTGATTGAAGGCTTGTGGCAAAGATTGCAAGATTAGGTCAGTGGCCAGCTCTTGGCCAAGTGGGAATCCCAGCCTTTGTAGGTTTTCTACGTACCCAATCATCTTGAGTACATATGTACCTACGGGAGTCCCTTCTTGTATTTTGGACCCAAATAATGCCTTAGAGACTTCATATCTCTCATGCCTAGCTTGTCCTTGATATAGTTGACGAAGATGTCCAACCATATCATAAGCATTCATGAACTCGTGTTGCTTCTGAAGCTCAGAGTTCATGGTCATGCAGCATTAGACATGACACATCTAATGCATCATCTTGATGCTTCTTGTAAGCATCTTTGTCACCGCGAGGCATTGGCGTGGAGGTGCCTCGGAATGGGCCGCTCCAGGGACGTCTGACTTCCTTTCTTGGGTGAGAACAATTCTCAGGTTCCTGTACCAGTCCAGGAAATTTGCTCCATTGAGCTTGTCCTTCTCAAGGACAGATCGCAGAGAGAGAGTGTTCGTGTTTGTTGACATAGTAATCTACAACATACAATGCAGAGGATTAATATCATATTCCTTTTATCATTTAATTAGGCCTTTAATAAAATGATGCTCCCACTAAATTATAGGAATTTTGTAGAATCGAGTTATGGATGTGGTCAAACCACTTTTACTAGATTCATACAAACTAGCTATAATTCTTGCGGGACAAGATCCACATCATACTAAGCCTTGAGTTAGCTTTGGCAAATCGCCCAAGACTTAGTACGATCGGTGGGTAACACATTACCGATTACATCTCTATGCAACTCTTGTTTATAGGATTAAGACCCACATTTACAAAAGACCTTGAGTTAGCTTTGGCTAAATCGCCCAAGATTTAGTGTAAATGCGATCTTAACCTATCTTTCCAACGATTGGAATATGCCTATAGTTCTACTCGATCCAATTGAGTTAACTAGTTTTGCTCAATCTAATTGAGCTTACTCTAACCCGAGTCGTGATAGGCGGGACCAAGATTGTCCCTCCGCACCCTACCAAGATAATATGCGTTGCTCGCTTTGTGATTCAACAACAACAAATGATCGAGGTAGTGATGGGTATCAAGGCTCGGTAGGCATTTTCGAGTTGATTCGATTATGATCTAATCTAATCGTAATGTGTATCTTATACGCATTTAGGCCTTTATTATCCTATATTAGCATGCATCATATACATACATTAATTATTCTAGCATGCATCATATACATACAAGAAAATTAACCTAGCATGCATCATATACATACAAACATGTTTCTACTAGCATCACATACATACAAGCAAAATCAATTAAATATACATATATATATATCAACATATATATATATCATTAAATGTGATATAGTCATGGCCCTACTACGATCTTCTCAAGCCAATGAGAAGATCGGACGGTCAACCTAAGGCTAGCGGCTTCTCCAAGCGCTTCCTTTGACCGCCATGTGTCGTCACCCTTCTCGTAAGCTCGTCTTCAAGTGGACTTTCCACCGCTCCATTTTTGTACATTACAAATATGAAACTCGAGTTACATTCGAGTCTAAAACTATTTACAACTAGAATATTAAAAGAAGAGGTGCGACGCGCAGGTCGCAAACACTTTACAACACGCACAACCACAAAACGGCACGCAGGCCGTATTATGAATTACAACACACATAATCCAATCCAATTGGGTTATTGGGCCATGACAATCACAGAATTATACATAATTCTAAATTATGTATTTTTACAGAAAATTTCTATAATTTTTCCTAATTTATTTTGAATTTATGAGTCACCTCTCCGAAACGGTCCCGCTAAGCGGTTTCCGGGCGCGATCGCGGGACATGGCCCCTTTCGGGGATAGGGGCAGCGCCCCTACTCGCAAAATAAACTTCGCGAGTGTCCCTACAATGATCTTACAGTGACTTAAGTCGCTGTCCCAAAAACCTAAAGCGAGAACTCGCCGATTCGGAGAGTTTTTCTCGACGGTTGAAGCCTACGAGTGTCCCAACACTCGTTTCCGACTCTACGAGAAAAATACCCAAAAATTCTATAAAATAAGAAAATTTACAGAAACATATAAATCTGTAATTTTTATATCTAATATAAAAACTACAAAAAACGAAACACATACATGCTTCGCACGTGGCTCTGATACCACTGTTGGGTTTTTCCGAGCCGCAAAAACCACTTTTTGCGTTGCGGAAACCTCGGAAGCCCCGGCCACGGATCCGTGCGAAGTATAAAAATTATAATTACATGTATGTGCTTACAGAAATCCTAGATCTACCTTAGATCTAAGAGGTTAGAACGTTACCCTCGTAGCGACGCCCTACGCTTATCTCGCTCGTCCAAAAGTTCGCCGGAACTCGAGAGTGTCAAGTGCACACTCCTCTATGGTATCCACACAAGCAATAGGCGGAGAGAAATGCCTTAGAGTGTGCTAGCACTCCCTTAGGAATTTCGGCTAAAGAGAGGGATGGGAGAGGGAGAGCTTGAGAGAAAAGGTTCCAAGGTTGAAGATGAAGTAATTGTGAGTTACTCTACAAAATGAATTCATCCACATAACCCCTAATGGTGTTGGCCGGCCACATTATGGAGGGGGGGGTTACATGCATGCATGTAACTCCCATGACCCTTGGTCTCCCTCATGATGTGGCACCAATTGACCAAGTCAATGATGATGTGGAGCACCATCATTGGCCGGCCATGCCTAGTCATCATCATGACATGGCATTTGGTCAAGTCAAACTTGACCTTTCATCTTCTCTCTCAAGTCAAGTCAAACTTGACCTCTAATCTCCCATGGTTGATCAAATCTAACCACTTGACTCAAGTCAATTTAATATAATGAATCTCTATTCATTAATTTAAATTGATTTGATGAATCAAATCTCAATTAGACTCATTCAACACTTGAATCAACTTGAGTCTAACTCAATTAGTCTAATTTGGATTACTCTTAATCCAATTTGGTTCATCCCATGAACCTAATCCTCATGGTTCATCATATGAACCTAATCTCCATCTAATTGCTCTTATGTGTGTGACCCTCTAGGTTCTTGTAACGTTGGCAATGTCCCTAAACCGATTTAGGAACATAAGCAATGAGTGGTATCTAGCAACACATCATTGCTACCCAAGTTACAAGAATGTTGAGCTCCAACATCACCTTTGTGACTACTAATTGTGACTCTCACAATATGTGACAATGTCCCTCTATCCTTGACATCTAGATTGACCAATCGAGGCATAGACCGTGTCATCCTCGGTACAATCTAAATCTTGAACTCCAAGTAGACTCACTCTAATCAAATGAGCTCAATATCTCATATTGACTCATTTGGGCATGGCCATGCACTTCGTGGTCTCACTCTATCAAGAATATCAATGTCACCCCCGTCATATAGGAGGGATAGATCCCATCTACATCACTCACATCCCTCCGCATAATTCGTTACATACCCAGTAATCGCCTTTATAGTCCACCCATTTACGGGTGACGTTTGACGAAGCCAAAGTATGCAACTCCTTATGTAGGGAACCATGGTGACTTCAGGTCTAAGGACTAATGGTCATACTAATAGCCACATGAGAAAGTATATGACACTCATATAACGATCCATGATACTTTCTCATGGCGGGTCATTCAGTATACATTCTCCAATGCATACCCATGTGTCAACTTGATATCTAATATCCATGACTTGTGAGATCAAGTCATCTTGTTGACCTACATGCTAGTCTCTACGCATTAACATTGTCCCTGAATGTTAATACTCGACTAGGAATGATTAAGAGTAGTGTTCTATATATCATCTCATTATCGATTCAACCAATCGATTGATATAGATAAGAACCTACTACTCAAGGACATTATTATATTTAGTTATTTGGCACCAATACAAGTAAATATAATAACCATGCCTTTATAAATAGGAATATGATACAATAAAGTCCATACAACAATCATCATATGATTGGCTCTAGGGCTTTCACTAACAAAACATGCCTTAAAATCGGATACACAATGTTATTGGGCATGTTATCAGACTACCAGTCGACTGGCACATGGATTTCAAGATTTTTGATTTTCTGAGGTGAATTTCAGAAATGCGTAAAAAATTCTATAAAATTCGAAAAATCATGAAATTTGGGGAACACATTTCTTGTAAGTATATTTATCCATGAAAAATCATTGTTCATGAAAAATCATTATATTTTCAAGTATTTTCCAAAAATCCAAAAACTTTAAAAACCACTAGGTTTTTGATCATGTTATTATCCATTTTAACACCTAGTCTTGCTTTGGATTGTTTCAAAACATGAATACACAGATTTTAAGGTAAGAAATTGTTTTGAAAACATATGAAATATCCAACCATAATCTTTGGGCAATATGTCTATGAATTAAACATAAGCCTTCCCCATGATTGGTCTATTATTGCTATTTTGATACTTTAAATGACCATCTAAATGTCATAGGCACTAGTGGACATTTGTATCATCCTAACATCTCACCCATGCTAAGTTTTCAATCAAAGTAGCCTATGGTGAGTGTGAGATATATCCTAAAGGTATTTATATATACTTAACCATTATTATCATGCATTAGGTATTATATGATGATAATAAAGAAAATGTCACCTAAAGCATGATTTATCCACTTATAGGTGCATTATCATCACCTAACATTATTTCAAAAATGTTGTCCCGCCATCCTAAGTCAACCAAAAATATGATATAGGTCAAGTCCATATGATTGACTATCCTAGGGTTTTCCTAACCCTTAAGGATGGATTTTGGAACCCAAAATAGGTTCTTTCCTATGGGGTTCACTAAATACTCCTTAGGGATCCATTTTCTAGCTATTACCTTCTTTTTATCTTGACCCCTAAAAATAAGACATTTATAGGCCTTTTCATTTTTCTTTTCTTTATATCCTAGGCCTTTTTTGTTAAAACTTGCTCTTTGGCTCCCAATTATTATGTTAAGGGTATTGGAGCCTATTGTAAATTTTTCTAGGGCCTTTTTCAAGTAATCTACCTTTTCCCTTAAAGCCCTATTTTCTTCTATGCATGCATCATTGACATTGAAAGGCATATATTCATGTGAGCATACATCATCATTATTATCATTTAAGCATGCTTTTTCTAGCTTATTTTCTAAATCCTTAATTTGCTCAAGCATGCATTTATTCCTTTTCTTTGCTCTAAATAAATCCTTAGTGAGGCTAGAAATCATGGACATTATTTGCTTAGGGGGTAGATTCGTTACCTCACTTACCAAATCCTCTTCCGATGATGAGGATGTAGAGGAGGCTCCCCCTTCACTTGAGCTCTCCTCACTTGGGCTTGCTTCTTCATTTTCGGAGGAGGATCAATCTAGGTCGTCAAAGGCCATTAGTGTAAGGTTGGAGTAGATATGTTCTTCCTCTTCGGATGATGATGAGGAAGAAGGATCATCCCATGTCTTTGCTTTGAATGCTTTGGCCTTCTTTTCTTCTTCTTGCTCCCCTTCTTCTTCTTTTCTTCCTTCTTTCTCTTCTCCTCCTTGCTTTTGTTCAAGAGGGGACAATTGTCCCTTATGTGTCCCTCTCCTTGGCAATTGTAGCAAATGATCTTTCCCCTTGGTCTTCTACTCCTATCATTAGATTTATTAAATTTAAAATTTCTTAAAGCGCGCCTTACCTTCCTTACCATGTAAACTTCTTCCGTGCTATCCATGGAGGAGGAGGAAGATGCTTCATCGGAGGAGGAGGGGATCTCTATCTTCTTATTCCCCTTGTGTGCCATCAAGGCTACCCCTCTTGAAGGTTGAATTCTAGGCTCTTCAACTATTCCTTCAAGCCTTGTTTCGTGGAGCTCCATTGTTGAGAAGAACTCCTCCAAGGTACTCACTTCTAGGTTCTTGGACATGTAGAAGGAGTCCACTATTGAACTCCATTTTGATGACCGGGGAAAAGCATCAATTCCTTTCATGAGCATGTCCCGGTTGGAGAGCCTTTCTCCTACACTTGTTAGTCCAATCAAAATTTCTTTAAACCTAGAATGTAAGGAGGTTACCTTTTCTCCCTTTTCAAGCTTGATATTTGATAGTTGGGAGCGGAGGAGGTCTCTTCTTGCAAGTTTGGCCTCCGAGGTACCTTCATGAAGCTCTACTAGCTTCTCCCACATCTCCTTTGCACTAGAACATTCCCCTATCCTATTTACTTCTTGTTGGGGAAGTACATTGTATAGGTGGTGCTTGGCCTTTGAATTCGCCAAGTACTCCTCTCTTTGTCTTTTACTCCATCTTGATTTCTCCAATAGCTCCCCTTCTTCATTCCTAGGCAACTCGAAACCGTTTTCCATAATTAATAAAATTTCAAAGTCAGTTTCAAAGAATACCTCCATTCTCTTTTTCCACCAAGAGAATTCGCCTTCGAATTTTGGTGGGTGAATGTTTGAGCCGACCATTATGGAATGTGCTTGTTGTGGCGGTTAGTCCTCGACAAGCTTTCCTTGGCTCTGATACCACTTGTAGGGGATCGATCGGCCAACTAGAGGGGGATGAATAGCCCTTTGTTGTTGGATAACGGAATTTGCTCGTCTACAAACAATATTAGCACAAGCGGAAAAACAAAACAAGACAAGCAAATAGAAATGCCAAGAATACAAACGCTAACACAATATGTAACGTGGTTCACGACTACACCGCTAATCCACGGTCCGATTCGTCCACGGTGAATCACTTCGCAAGCTTCCACTAGATCTCTCCTTTACACAAAGCTAGGTGGAGGTAACCTCTTTTACACAAGGATCACTCTTCTACAATAGAATGAAGATTAGAGCAAGTAGAAGAGTGGGAAATCGTTTATGGCACTTTGGGAGCTGTTAGGAGTTCAAGCATTTTTTTTGCCCCAAAGCCCCATACCCTTCCTCTTTATAGAGGAAGAGGTGATGTCCCTATCATCGACCGTTCTCAGCCATTGCCCAATAACGGCTGCTTTCCACATTGGATTTCATCCAATGACATCCTCATCAGTCGACTGATATTGCCATCAGTCGACTGATGCTCGATCAGTCGAGTGCTCCGTGAGCTCGACTCCATTCTGTGCCCAAAACACTTGCGACCAGTCGACTGATGCCTTCATCAGTCGACTGGTGGTCTCATAGTCGACTGCCAATCCATGGCAGCCGACTATTGACACTTGAACCGGACTCGAACACTAGTTGAGTCACCGTCGACTTAGAGTAGTTGACTACCATAACATGGTAGTCAACTTGATGTAGGGAAATCCCATCCGACACTTAACCAAATGGCCATGTTCACCTAATGAGCTACTTACATTTCACTCATTCTCTCATCTCACTCGAAGTCCCTCGTCGAAGCTCTCTTCGTTCGCGGCCACGTCCCTCGGCAGCATCAGGTGCACTGCAATGCTCCTTCGCATTTCTTGCCTCCAAAGTCTGCTTCCTTGGCTTCGCTTCAAGTCATCTCGTCCGGCGGTCCCTTGGCAGCATCAAGCGCACGACTCTGCAATGCTCCTTCTCCCACTCAGGCACGAGGTTGTGAGTGGTGAACCCGCCTAGGCTCCATGTGCGAATTACTAAGCCCTGCAAGACTCCAACGCACATATCAAATCATAATAACAACCTAACTTAAACCCTTTGCCACACACATCAAAACCTTATCATGGCAAGAGATTGCCCTAATAGGGTGATCATTTAGTAATGAAGGTACCATGCAGAGTCGTTAGACTTGCGAAGATTACGACCACCTAATAGCTCGAGAATGTGATTGGGTTGATTTCGGCCACCCATGGTTGATTGGCTGACATCTTGATCAGGATGTTTGGATCTCCTACCTGATCCTACCGGAAGGCATTAGACTGAGTCATGTGTATAGAAATGACTCCATAGCAAGTGTTTTAAGAGTTGGAGATTTGATAAGCATATATTGCAAGTCAAATTATTGGAATCAGAAGTCTCCAAATGTTTGACAAAAGGAGCAAGATTGGAGTCATGAGTCACGAGTGACTATTGGAGAGTTTTCAGATCATAGAAGACCAACTGCAGAATGTCAGAACTTTCTCATGTTTATCAGTGAAATCAGAGGAAAGACTCTGAAGGGAGATTATGTGCGTGTAGTGCGGGTTACGACGACACGTAGAGTCAGATTATCCGATGGATTATTTTATCTACTTCTACTATAAGCAGCCATTATCTACGAGGAGAGTATGTACTTTGAAGACTCAGTTGAAGACTATTGATGATGCTTTCGAGAGGACGATCCATAACCTCGAAAGCCGAGATCATTACAGAAGATTGGGTTATCACATCAACAGCGATTTACCACCTCAGATATAGTGTGAGCTCTTTGATACTTCCAGCCGAGAGAAGCGAGTTACTCAACACTATTAGCAGAGGACATCTCAGAAGACTCAGACATTTAGAAAACAACTATTACCTCTCCAGACGATAGCAACTGTTACCTTTCCAGGCGTGGTTATGCTTTTACAGAGGAGAGTGTATACGATGATGGTCGAACATATACGGTATTCTCCAGTTGTAGCTATACCTTTCACAGAGTTGGAGCGTGCTACGATGTTGACAGTTCTTCAGTATTTTACAGCCGGATGTGTACCCTTTGCGAGTACAACAGTGTTTACCATCTCCATTGCAGACATTTGGGGTATTGTATCTCCGTTCAATAGTTGATTTCAGTTCCTCCATGGCAAACTTTTGTAGCTACTTGAGCTCAGCTGTCAAGAATAGATGTTAGGCGAGTTTTCATGATTACTTGAGAAGAGGCATAGAAGACCGAAGAAGTGGTCATTTGGGGTATTACTTTTGGTTAACCTATTTGCTGGTGTATCGAGAGATACAGATAGTTTACAAGTATCTTTATCTAGAATATTCTTAGATAGGATTAGAAGGGTTCCTATCGACTTGTGGGTTGGTGATTGTTCTCTACCGTCAGGTGAGATGTTGATCAACAACCAAGAAGGCAAGGGATACCCTTAGCCTTTGCTGGGCATACCTCTATTATAGACATATCCTTACGAATAGTTAAATGGTTGAGATTATGGTATAGCATGTATCTCGAATGTGTATATAATTCGAGAGTATTCAGATGTAGTTTCGGATGAACTCCCGGGCTTACCACTGCATGGGCAAGTGGAATATGCGATTAGGGGTGATTTCGGGAATAGTTCTGATATTGGAGACCTCATACCGGGAGATGTTTTTATTGGTATCAGTGTTGCTAAATACTATGGAATTGGAAGAATGTAAGTTGCGATTATAGGAGGTGTTGGATGAGAGATTTATCTGTCCTTGTATTCCTTCTAGAGAAGATTCGGAACTCTTTGTTAAAAGAGAGACAGATCGTTGAGGTTATGCATCTGTTATCGATGATGGAATGCAGTAGTTGAGAATGAATATCCTTCATTATGGATAGATGATCTGTTTAGATCAGTTAAAGGACACCTGTGTATACTCTAGGGTTGATTTTTAATTGGTGTGTTGATATTGTAGTGACTTAGTGTCATATAGTTATCATTGTCGGTGTGATGATTGATATATCATCAGAGTAGAGTAAAAAAGGATACAGGTGTGTAAAAGACGACATTTCATACTTGGTATGAATTTTAAGAGATGTTGATAATGTTGTTAGACTTATTGACGATTTAGTCATTCATGGATTTGAGGAATCAAGTACTCTTGGAGTATTTGAGATCGATTGTCATCATATATATGGAGGATATATTTATGGATATATTCCTAATCTTGAGGGAAGTTGTGGTTTCCCTAGATTGATTTGGTATTTATCGTAGATATGGATAGGATGCTCTGGCGTTACTATATTGCTGACTTGTTAGACCAAGAAGGTGATGGAAATCACCTGGTCGGAAGTTAGTGAAGCTAGGTTTCAGGGCCTAGACGGTGATTGACTTTTGCATTAGTATTAGTTATTCCTTCTGTTGGGGATGGAAGGGTACTGCACATAGGTGTAACATTTCAGGGATTGGAGCGATTCCGATGTAGTCGTATGAGACGTGTCTTATGCCTACGTCAGTTGAGGAACTACGAGATAAGCTATCATATACATGACGTGGTCTCCCAGTCACTTCCAGTTTTGTGTGATAGAGTGGATTTTGGACATTAGATTGATTTCTCTTGTGAGAAAGGAATTCTCCATCTCTGAGGAGAATAGTGGGTTACAGAGTTGCATTCGAATTAGGAAGAGTTGTTCCATGAGACTTGTTATTCGAGATTTATGATTTATTCAGAGTGTATCCGAAAATAGCGAGTTTAAGACGTTCCTGTTGGTGGAACAATATATGGGACATGGTTGATTTCGTAGTTTGATGTTGGATATGCCAACAAGCAAAGGTGGAATATTAGTGTTCAGTAGGGTTACATATTGTGATGAAGTGGGAGCCTAGTACGAGGGACTGCTTTGGGAGATTATCTAGAATTCAATAAGGATTTGATGCGACTTGGATAATCCGTGGTCGATTAGTCAAGTCTGCTCATTTTCTACCGAGTTGTAAGGTGGATTTGTTTAGATCGCTTGATGGAATTATATCCATGGAGTATCCTTGAGTATCATTTCGGATAGTGATTCATGATTTATCTTACGATTCTGGAAAAGTCTCCCACCGATTACGAGTATAGACCTCCACTCTAGTATAGTTATGTACTTTTTGATAGGTGAGCGATATGAAGGTGTTATTCAGACTTTAAAAGGTCTGTTGAGAGTATCCATGATAAATTTTAGAGGCTATCAGTACCCCACTTAGTCACTTGAGGTGTGTGACTTTTCTATAGATACTTGAGATGGTTATTGTGACATCTCATACTCGTACATGAGTCAGAAATTTGGGGACTAAATTTTTATTAGTGGGGGAGAATATAAGATATGGAAAAGAAAATAAATAAATAAATATCTCTTACTAAGTAAGAGAGTATCTTGTGGAATTTTTAGGAATTTTCTGGGATTTAAATGGAGTTCCTATGGTTAGTCTTAAGTCAACTTGAGCTAGTTTAAGCTTGACTTGGGTTAGCTGATGTGTGTAAATCATGCTATATTTTCACTACTCCATAGGCATGCATTTTATCTCATTTCATGTTCTAGGCACGTATTTTATCACGATTTAGTTAAGTTTAGCATATTTTGGACAAAGAGACTGCTTTTGAGTGTTTTTGTGTTAACAGGGAAAAGAAGCAGGCGTATCAAAACAACACGCCCAGTCCAGCCTTCAACACGCCCTGGTTCAGCAGCCGACACGCCCCAGTCAAAGTGTTGACACAGCCGGCGTATCAAGACAACACAGGCGTGTTATCAGCGACACGTCCGTGTCAGGAGTTCCAGCGTTCAACATGCCCAGTTTAGCCTTCAACACGCCCCAAGTCAAGCGCAGCACGCCCTGTGGGAAGCCCGCGACACGCCTGTGCCCTCACTTGGCACGGGCGTGTTGTCCTGACTCCGGATTTCCTTTTCTGCGAGATCCGCGATCTTCGTCTAAAATCTTTTGCCTTATATAAAAGAGGAGGCCAAGGCTATAAAAGAAGGGATATCCTAACCCTAAAAGGGAGGACGACGGGTGGTCAAAGAGGACGACAGAAGAAGTACAAAAGAAGGAGTCGACGACAGAGGAACGCAGATGGAACTAAGTATCGTAATTTCTTTCTCTAGCAATTCCTGCTAGACTATGGAGTAGTGTTATGTAATCTTAGGATGGGGGAGTAGCCCTTGACGATTTATGATGGATGATATAATCTATACTACTTGAACTATTGTTTGTTTTGATCTGGTTCTTTTGGATTCTTATTGATAAACCTAAGGAGCTAAGGGGAAGTACCTAACGGTGAACCCGAGTTCCCGAAACCCAGAACCAACTAGGGAATAACTCCTGCCAAGTAGCGGTAGTGTATCTATGAGGGCTTGCGGGGGTCTCGTGACAGGTCCCCTTAGCTGATTATGGTCTCGTGTGCAAACCTACCGTGAAGAGGAAATTTGACTCTAGAGGAACTCTTATGGACTAATGGATCTATCAAATCCAGATTTTCCCAAGTAACGGAGGTAAGACATAGGGAGGTTTGCGGGGGTCTCGTGACAGGTCCCCTTAGCTGATTATGATCCCCTATGCTCGAACACCATGACAGGTAAATTGAGTTTGATAGGTACAGTTAGCGTAGACCTCGAAAGGGGCCGTTGATTTACCTTAGGATAGGTTCCATCAAAACAACTCTAATAGGGGTAGGAAAGAATTAAATCACCTTATAAATCATCGACGTGGTGAAACCCATATCCTGAGATTCTCCTCAACTCTTGACTTTCAGCTCGTTCTTCTCATTCGTTGTTCTTGACTGCTCAGGTTCTTTGCTTAAACCACAAATCGATTGACTAGATAACTTGGTATCATGATCATTTGGTAATTGTCCCAATCCCTGTGGGATCGATATTTTTATTACTTGATGACAACCGTGCACTTGCGGAAAACAAAACATCAAGTTTTTGGCGCCATTTGCTGAAAATCCCCTAGTCCTAAACTTTTGCTTGTCCTCAAGCAAAGAAAACTCAAAAGACAGCTTAATTGTGGAAATGCTAGACACCATCCAGAAGTATACAATCTGATCTTAATCTTTTCAAATCATTCGTAGTTGCCAAGATTGAAAGATCCCTATATAATGCATGTGAAAAGTTGGACTAAAGTCATTGGACACCAATCCTGATTTGACATCCCTTCTATCGTAGGGAATTCTTATTTCCGGCATAGAGGCACTTACCTGCCTTAATGCATGGATCATCCTTACCTATCATCAAAAGGTCTCAAAGGAGCACTTTCTAAGAAGAGAGAAGGAAAGGAATTATAGAGAGCATTTCCCCATTAACTAGTTAGTCTCAAAGGGGCACCTTTTAGGTGTTTCCCCAGTAACTACTTGGTCTCAAAGGGGTGCTTGAAAACAATTCTAGTTTTTTTTTTATTTATTTATTTATAGTTCAAACAAACATACTTCTAGTGAAAGTGTTTCTCCAAAGTTGCGCAGGTAAGTCTCCAATGGAAAATCGAGTACTCGTCCGATATGGGGGATTTAAATCTTTTCTTTGGATACCTCAGACCTATAGACCGTGTTAGAAGTGAAATAGGGTTCTTATCAAATAGGCAAAAAAGAATATCATGATCCGACCAATGTTCAGTTGTATTACGCTAGATGATATAAAAATGCACTATTATGATATATGAAAAGATGCAAACAAAATAGCAGTAACCAAACTAAAAATCTAAGTAGAGACAGAATAAACAGTAAAGGATGTGCATCTAAACTCACAAAATAGTTCAAGGTGGTCAATGGTCATCGTCTTCGCTATTAGCATCCTCCTCTAGTCTTCACTCGCTTGCTCATGGCGTTGGGAGGGAGAGACAACAGGTTAGCTCCTCGGCTGCTTGAGAGAGAGACCGACGACGGCTACTTCAATCTTGTATCGCGAGTGGAAAATTAGGGCGTGCTCGGGCCGGTTTTAGAGGGATATACGCATCATAGGCGTGTCGGGCATCCTCTTATGCAAGTACCCGACCCGTTTAAGCGCGACATAGGCGTGCTCCGTCTCCCCAAGCATGCCGCAGGTAAGAAAGGTGCGACACGGGCGTGCTCAGCAGCACGCTCGACCTGTGTTGTCTTCGAGTAACCTCAACACGCCTGTGTCGTTCGGCATAGGCGGGTCGTGTCAATTTGGAACGCAGTGGCACATCTAACATGTCGTGTCTTGTAATCCTGATAGAATAAAGAATAAAATAAAATAAAATAAAATGACTAAAAAAAATGAAAATAGCTTGGGTTGCCTCCCAAGAAGCGCTTGTTTAAGGTCGTTAGCTTGACCCCTCAGTTACTCCCCAGTTTTGGGGATATGGCTCGAGGAGTGTGCTCTGCCCCTCTTCCTCCTCAACCAACTTTGTGGTGTTAGGTTGGGGTCGGAAATCTCCAGCTCTTTATCCTCAAAATCCCCTTCGAGCTTATTAAGATGAGTTTGTTCTGGTGCTCCTTCTAGTTCTATTGACTGGAAACTGTCAATCCTACAACAAACATCAAAAACAAAAGGTTGTTTAACAGCTTTTGAAAGGTCGAATTCAATTTTGTCGTTTCCAAATGCAAGTGAGAGTTTGTGGTTCTTGGCATCTATCATTGCCCCTGCAGTAGCCAAGAAAGGTCTCCCCAAAATGAGTGGAATGCATGGGTCTTCATCCATGTCAAGCACTACAAAATCTGCAGGAATAATAAAATTGTTAGTAATATATGAGAGATGTCCTAAGGTAATCGCCTTATGTATGAACCATTTATATGATAAATGAAGATTCACTATTTGAGTATACATATTTTATGTATTTGATTGGATCTTAAACTCATTTACTGAATGTCCACGATACGATTCACAGCATGAGAGAATTTGTGATTGGATCACAACTAGTGAGTATCTCTACATGTGTAATTGTGATGTATCGGAATTATCCCTAGTCAATGAATTGATGGATTTGGACACCATCAATTCTGTCGAGACTAGCACGAGGTATACTCCTTGGTGTATCCAAGCAGCTGATTCTCACTGGCTGGAGACATAGTGATGTCCGGAGTTAATCGTGGATGCTAGTTATGGTAACTAGTTCATTGGAGTGACCAACCGTAAGACTTCATATGGTTTTCTGCATATATAGATATGTCAATGAAGTTTTTTTTTACTGTGGCTTAAGTGCGATGTTCCTTTGACTTGCGGTATTCAAGTCATCTTGATCATAGAGACTTATGCTTTGACATCTTAAGCAAACATCTCTAAGGAGATGTGGACCCGGGATGATTGGGTATAAGTCGAAGTGATCGAAGGTGTTTGAATAGCCTATAAAGGATTCACCACTCCTTGCGAGGAGATGTATACCTATGGCCTCTCGTCGGATTGTTACTAAAGTCTTTGGCCAAAGCATTACATGTTTAGAGTAAGGTACTCTTCGATACATGTGGAGTAACTAGAATCCGTAGGACGAGGAAATGATACTTGGGCTAGGTGTGACGTAGTCAGCCTAGTGGGGACTAACACAATAGACCATGTCCTGAACCAAGTGGGTATAAGATGAGTGAAGGGAATGGGGCACGATTCATTCAAGCTACTGAAGGGTTTCAGAAATAGTTCTGGATCAACCGTTGATCTTTTCGGTTAATTGGGGATCATGATGTACTACTAGGTGCCACTCATGATCGTTCTATAATTAATGGTTAATTATAGACGGCCAACATAAACCGAGAACCTATTTGGTCACACGCACAACGAGTGTAATCCAAAGGATTTAAAACGAGCTTGAGAATGAGATTCTCAGACCGAGAGAAACTATGTTTGGTTGGACCAAACATAAAGTGAGCATGAAATTGTTTCAGTCGCAATGGAAGCGTGGATGGGCCGTGTCTTATGAAGACATAATGGATGGACCAAAATGGTTTGGTCCTAATCCAATGGATGAGAATAAACCAAAGGGTTTGGTTTATATTAAACGAATGAACCAAAGGTTGGTTCGGTTCGTTTTAACTTAAAATAAACCATCATGGTTTGGTTTATTTTAACTTATCTTAATGGAGCGGGTTAACGGGCTTTATGGATATGATCCATTAACCACTAAGAGAATTAGTTCTCTATAAAATAGGGATTAAACCCTAACCCTAAACCTAATCAAACTTGGCCGCCCAACCCCTCCCTCGCCTATTCGGCGCCCAACTCCAGGCTGCGCCGCCCAGCCCAAGGTCCTCCAACCGGCGTCCGTAAGGTTGCTTCCTTCCTCCTCGCCGGCGTCGAGCTGCTGCCGGAAGAGTTCCGGTCATCCTCCTTAGGTTTGGCATCAAGGTGAGCACTTTGCTTCCTTGGTTTTGGCCGGCGCCTACTCCTCCACCAAGCTGTCCAGTTTTCTGGACAGCTTCTTCTCCTCTCGTCGGAGCGTCGTTTAGACGACGGTTAGGGCTCCGACAGCGGCTAACATACCGGGGATTTGATCTCCGGTAATCCTCTGAGGTGGAGGACGAAGGATTCGTCAATCGGTTGACGAATACCTCTCCGGAGAAGCAAGTCTTGAGGACTTGTCTTTAGGTCCGAATTTGGATTCGGACCGTGATCATCTCTCGATCACATCGTCTTCAACACGAGGCTAGTAACCCGTACGAAGACGAAGCTCGTGGCTTGGCGAAGTCATCCCGAGGAGCTCGGCGTGGATACGGATAGAGACGATTCTTACGAGAATCGTTCCGGTTGATGCCGTTCCCGCTACACGTCATACGAAAGGTATAACGTAGTTTAATTTCCTTTTATTGCAATTTTAATTTACGGTTATGTCTACACTTGTTGTAATAGCATGCGTGTGTTGTGTGTGTTGTAATAAATAGGAGTATTTATTATTTTTGTTGCTTCCGCTGTGCACATGTTTACGAAACATGATCGAACACACACACGCCGCGGTGCCGGAAACCCAACAGTGGTATCAGAGCCCAGGTTGTGTTTCGACATAATCGTAAAATTGGTTTTGCGATAGTCATAATGTATTTCTGGAAATTTTCTAATTTTGGAAATTTAGAAGTATTTATGGAAATTGATATTGTCCATAAATAAAATATTTGATTAGATTCTGGAAATTTGTTTCCTAATTTAATCATGATTTGATTTGGGAAATCAAATCTTAAAATATTTTATTTCCATAAGTAGTTTTAAAGATTTAGGAAATTGGTTTCCTAAATAGATTTTCCTTAATCAAATAATTCCATGAATAAAATATGTGATTAGATTTGGAAATTTGTTTCCTAATTTAATTATGATTTGATTTGGAGGATCAAATCTTAAACATATTTTATTTCCATAAATAGTTATGACATATAAAGAAATATTGTACATGACATAAATTGTATGACATGTAATTGCATTAGATGCATAACATAATGCCATGCGTGTCGTGACATGTAGATGTATGCCATGTATGCCATGCCATGTAGATAATAGTTATTTGCATGCAAAGAGGATGAGACATAAAAACCTTTAAACAATATTAAAGCCTACACCTTCCATTAATATGGTTTGAACCAGAGTTCCGTTTCTTGTTTGGGTTGTTGGACTCTCTCCAAGCCCGGCTCGAACCCGAACATGTTCAAACCATGGAATAGTTTAATACTAATATGGTAAGAGTCAGAGGTCAATCGTTAGCTTTGGTTGTTGGACTCTCTCCAAGCTGGGCTAATTGGTTGAATGCGCTCTAACCATATTAAAACTATTCTTGATTAATGGGTTGGCTTTAACCTGGAGCATCGGCTTGTTGGACTCTCTCCAAGGTCGATGTTAAGGGAGGTGAAGTTGGGTGCTATGCATAAGATGCATACTTGTTAATGTGTTAACAACCCAATGTATGTGTGAACATTCAATTAGTTGATAGCACATTGTGATAGTTGCATATACGTGATATGCAATCGGTATTGATGATACCTACCGTCATAGCTATGAATGGCTTGTTGGACTCTCTCCAAGGTTGTTCATAACTATGATGGATATCAGCCCATTCGGAGATGGACCTACAATCTCCCGAAGTGATTTTGGGGTTTTTGAAATTCGAAAAATGAATGGGATTTATAAATGTATATTGATGCATTTTAAAATCATTTTCTCATATATGCTCGTTTTGTATTTCTAAGTTAATATATTCATCATGATGTGTTTGAATTTGCGTTCCATTTTGGATTCGAATAAATTGACTGGGCCGAGCTTCATGGACTAGCTTAGAAGCTTGAGAATTGTTCTCAAGGTTGAAAAGCTTGCAAATGTCCTCGAAGCGCCTCTTCCCGCCCGTCCTAGTGACAATGCAACTCTTGACCAATTGTTGGCCTATCAGAAACATGTGAGTGATTCTGAACAAATGAGTTGCATCATGCTAGCCACGATGGAACCCAAGCTACGAAAGCAGCATGAGCATATGGATGCTCATATCGTAGTCCTTCATCCTTGTGAGTTGGTTGATGAGCAAGGGAGATTGAAGGTTGAAGTCTCAGCTCCTCTTCACCTCTGAGATGCTAGGAGGTTCATCGTGAGTCTTTGCTCAATATCTTTGAAGGCTGTGGAATCTTACGAGAAGCATGAGCGAGGGGCGATCTTTGTTAGTTGATTCCTCGAAGAAAGGTTCTAAGAGAAGTCAAAAGAACAGAAGGAAAGAAGAAGGGCTAAGAAGGTAGAACTAGCACAAAGGAAACTTGCCATCATTATGGCAAGGAGAGCCATTGTGAAGAAAGTGCAAGATTTATCTTGAGTTCGTGAAGAAGGATAAGGCATCGGATGCCCCATCTTCTTGAAATCTTCTTTATTGATTGTCATTCTATTTCCTCGACACTTGGGTATTTGATCTTGGGTGTGGCTCACATATATGTAATGACATACATGGGCTAAGGAATGAAGAAGACTCGTCGAAGGAGAGTCAAATTTCGTGTTGGGAATGGAGCAAAGGTTCTTTGCACTCGCCATCGGAGCGTATTTGTTGGAACTCCTGTAGGACTTGTCTTAGAAGCTGGACAATTGCTTGTATGTTCCTTCGTTGATAAAGAACATCATTTCTATTTCTTGTCTAAATAGAAATGGTTTCCATTGACGTTTAGTAACAATTGTTGTTACATAACTTTGAATGGGGTTCTTTATAGAATTTGGAACTTTAAGCAATGGTGTTTATCGTTAGGGCGTATCCGGTGACATTTTGCAATATCGAAGCGAGCAACAACGTGCTCGAAAGGATAATCAAATAGACTCCTACATGTGGCATTGTCGTCTTGGCCATGTAAGCAAGAAATGCATGTATCGAATTACACCGATGTAGGAATTGCGGAATCGTTGAATTGGATTCATACGATACATGCGAATCATGCTTAAAAGGCAAGATGACTAAGTTACCTTTTCGAAAAGGTGAGCGAGTGGGAGAGTTACTAGGTCTAGTACATACTGATGTATGTGGACCTATGTCAACTCAAGCATTAGGAGGCTATAGCTACTTCATTACCTTCACCGATGATCACTCACGGTTTGGGTATGTGTTCTTGATGAAACACAAGTCTGAAGTCTTTGAAAGGTTCAAAGAATTCAGAAATGAAGTAGAGAAACAACATGACAAGAGTATTAAAATACTTGATCGGATCGAGGTGGTGAATACTTAAGTCAAGAGTTTCTTGATTATCTAAGAGACAATGGCATATTGTCTCAATGGACTCCGCCCTATACACCACAGCATAATGGTGTATCTGAGAGGCGTAACCGGACCTTGTTGGACATGGTCAGGTCAATGATGAATCATGCAACTCTTCCTAAGTCCTTTTGGGGCTATGCACTTGAATTTGTTTACTTGTTAAGCAGAATACCTACAGTAGTCTCGACTACTCCGTATGAGATATGGAATGGTAAGAAACCTCATGTATCTTACTTGAAGATATGGGGTTGTCTGCTTATGTGAAGCGGTGTATCGGACAAATTGGATGCTAAGTCGATAAATGTCTATTTATTGGATACCTAAGGAAACAAGGGGTTACCAATTCTATCATCTGTGGAACAAAGGTGTTTGTTTGAGGCATCTTGTGTTTCTAGAAAGAGTTTCTCTTGCAAGAAAGCTTATGGGAGTGTCGTCGAGCTTGAGGAGGCTCGAGAGACTCAAATAGACATTGATGAGATACGGTGAAGCCAGCGGTAGACAACTCATAGTGATGAGCAATCGGTGGACCTATTGTAACACCACATCTTCGTAGATCACGGTAGAACACGCGCAATATTCACGAGAGATATGGATTCTCGTAAGTGAATCGAGCGCGTGTTACTCATTGATGATGAGAGCCTACGATTATGAAGAAGTCTTGACAAGTTGAAAGGGATAAGTGGCTTGGTGCCATGAAGTGGAAAAGGATTCCATGTATGAAAACCAAGTTTGGAACTTGGTTGACCCACTGAAGGGATAAAGCCTATAGGGTGCAAGTGGGTTTTCAAGAAAACCGACATGGATGGTAATGTGATTACCTATAAGGCTAGATTGGTGGCGAAGGATATCGTCAAAAGCAAGGTGTTGATTATGGCCGAAACCTATTACTTTGTAGCTATCTTAAATCCATTCGGATGCTCCACATAGTGGCTCATTATGATTATAAGATATGGCGGATGGATGTGAAAAAGCGACTTTCCTTAATGGAAACACAGCTCGAGGCGTGTATATGATACGACTGAGGTTTCACATCGGTTGATAAAACCAAGGTATGCAAATTGCGGCGATCCATTTATGGATTGAAGCAAGCATCCGAGCTGGAATATCCGCTTTTGATGAGACGATCAAAAGTTTGATTTCTCACAAAATCTAGATGAACCTTGTGTGTACAAAAAGGTTAGTGGAGGGCGATCGTATTCCTAGTGTTCTATGTCGATGACATATTGCTTATAGGAAGCGATGTGTCAATCTTACGATCGTGAAGGTTTGGTTATCCAAGACATTCTCCATGAAAGACACGGGAGAAGCAACCTACATCCTTGGGATTAAGATCTATAGAGATAGATCGAAACGGTTGCTTGGTCTTTCGCAGTCTACATATATAGACCGAGTGCTAAAGAGGTTTAGCATGTCGGAATCCAAGAAAGGTTATCTGCCCATCAGGCATGGGGTACACCTTTCAAAGTCTATGTGTCCGCACACAGAAGACGAGAGGATTTGCATGAGTAAGATTCCCTATGCATCCGCAATAGGATCTATCATGTATGCTATGTTATGTACGAGGCCCGATGTATCGTATGCTCTGAGTGTCACGGCGGATACGATCGATCAAGAATGGATCATTGGGCGGTATTAAGGCGATCCTTAAGTACTTAAGAAGAACTAAGGATGTGTTCCTAATATATGGAGAAGGGGACATGGTGATACGCGGGTATCTGATGCGGCTTCGACGACAAGGATGATTCAGTCTCGATGCGGATACGTGTTCACCTTGAATGGGGGCGCAGTGAGTTGGAAAAGTTCCAAACAAGAGACTGTAGCGGATTCTACCACTGAGGCAGAATATATTGCAGCTTCGGAAGCAGCAAAGGAAGCGGTTTGGATCAAGAAGTGTAAGAGATCGGATGGCCGGCTAGAGGGGGGGTGAATAGCCCTTTTCGTTTGGATGGCGGTATTTTGCTCGTCTACAAAACGTTAGCGCAAGCGGAATATACAAATATAAATAAAGACAAGCAAAATAGAAACAAGCAATACAAACACCAAGATATAACGTGGTTCACGGCTACGCCGCTAATCCACGGTCCGATTCGTCCACGGTGAATCACTCCGCCAAAACCAATCACTATCGGTCTCTCCTTTGCACAAAGCTAGGTGGAGGTAACCTTTACAACCAAGATCACTCTTCTTACAAATAGAATGGAGTAAAAGCGAGTAAGAAGAGTTTAGAGCTTGTGGGGCACTAGGAAGATTGTTTGGAACTTAAGCATTAGCCTCTCAAAGGCTCACACCCTCTCTTTTTATAGAGAGGGCTAACTTCTTCCGTTAGCGCCATCGATCATTGCCGCCCATGGCGATGATCGGCTATCCTACAACGGCCTCCGAACACGTCGGATCTGATGCCGATTGTTGTCAGCGGAACTCTTGGCGATCATTCTGGACCTCACCGATCATTGCTAACCCCGTAGTCGGCGCCCAATCGGCTCTGGCGGTTCTGGCAAAACCCTATTGACGATCATTCGCGCCTTGATCATTGCTAATCTTGCGATCATTCGCCACAAACCGATCGATCGTATACGGTCGAGCTACACTCGACTCGAAGCGATCATTGCCATGGCATGCGATCGGGTGTCGAAAACCCATCCGACACTTGGCCAAATGGCCAAGTTTCACCTAAAACTACCCTTCCCGGGTTACAATCGCTCACTCTCATTTCTGAGTCCTTCGCCTTGAGTTCTCTTCGTTCTCGGCCACGTCCCTCGGCGACATCGAGCGCCGCGGCTCTGCGATGCTCGCCGGCGTCTCTTGCCTCGAAGTCTACTTCCTCCGGCTTCACTCCAAGCTTCTCGTCCGGCGGTCCCTCGGATGCTCCAAGCGCACGGCTTCCGCAAAGCTATCCTTCACCGACTCAAGGCACGAGTCATGAGATGTGAAACTCGCCACGGCTCCATGTGCGAATTACTAAGTCCTGCACGACTTCAACGCACATATCAAATAAACATAACACACTAACTTAAACCCTTTGCCACACCATCAAAACCATATCACGGCAAGAGATTGCCCTAACAATCTCCCCCTTTTTGATGTGTGGCAATCCGTTTAAGTTAGGTAAAAACATTTGATATAAATTCTAAGGGTAAGAAAGCATGTAAAGATAAACATGATATAACAACATGCAATTCCCCTTAATCCATGAAATTCTCTATGCAAATTTTCTCCCCCTATCATATATTTCTCCCCCTACAATATATTTCTCCCCCTAATGTGATTAACTTAAACATACTTATTTCTCCCCCTTTGACACCATCAAAAAGATTAACACTAAGTTATAAGCTCATGGCATCAAGTATAATGGAGGAAAAATATGTCAAGTTGATTTAAAAATTGGGTACCATTTGTTGATGGCATCAAGTATATTTCTACCACTTGTAGGAGGTTTACAAACTGAATTCGGCCTTCAATATTCTGATTTACAGGCCGCCGATCATTACTATCGGTATGGCGGTCGCATAAAAAGGCAATTTCGATTTTACGGATGAAATTCAGAAATGCATTAAATATTCCAGAAAATTCGAAAAATCATGAAATTCAAGGAACATATTTCTCTTAAGTATATTTATCAAGGAAAAATAGTTTTTCATGAAAAATCATTATATTTTACAAGATTTGCCAAAAATCCAAACACTTGAAAAAACACTAGTTTTTGAGCATGTTAGTATCCAATTTAACACCTAGTTTTGCATTCAATTGTTTCAAAACATGAATACATGTATTTTAAGGTAAGAAATTGTTTTGAAAACATTAGAAATATCCAATCATGATCTTTGGGCAATATGTCTATTAATTAAACATAAGCCTTCCCCATGATTGGTCTATGATTGATATTTTGATACTTTAAATGACCATCTAAATGCCATAGGCATTAGTGGACATTTGTATCATCCTAACATCTCACCCATGCTAAGTTTGCAATCAAGTTAGCCTATAGTGAGTGTGAGATGCATCCTAGGGGGTATTTGTATATACTTAACCAATATATTCATGCAATTCTATCAAGGTTAAGTATCAACCTAACAACCTACATGATCATAATGACATATATCAATTAATTTCACATTATGATCATGAAATACATGTTTTCATCAAATTATAACCATGCCTTAGGCATTATATGATGATAATAAATAAGTTATCACCTAAAGCATGATTTAAACCTATTTTTCATGATAATGTGCCCAATATCAAAATCATAAATCATGATTACACATATGCATAGAAATTACATTAATCATCATGATTTTAAGCATTATTACCTTTTTATGGGCACGTTATCATCACCCAACACTATCTAAAAATGTTGTCCCGTCATCCTAAGTCAACCAAAAATATGATATAGGTCAAGTTCATATGGTTGACTACCTAGGGTTTTCTAACCCTTAAGGATGGATTTTGGAACCCAAAATAGATTTTTACCTATAGGGTTCACTAGAAATTCCTTGGGGATCCATTTCTTAGCTATTACTTTGTTTTTGTCTTGTCCCTAGCTATTAGGCATCTATAGGCCTTCTCATTTTCTTCTCTTTATATCCTAGGCCTTTCTGTTAAAACTTGCCCTTTGGCTCCTATGATCATATTCAAAGTGTTGGAGCCAATTGTGAATTTTCTTAGGGCTTTAGTTAAATAATCTACCTTTTCCCTTAATGCCCTATTTTCCTCTATGCATGCATCACTAACATCTAAAGGCACATAATTATCATGTGAGCATGCATCATCATGGCAAGAAGAAGTATCATTATTATTTAAGCATGCATTTTCTAGCTTATTTTCTAATGCCTTAATTTGATCTAGCATGCATTTATTTTTCTTCTTTGCTCTAAACAAATCCTAGTTAAACTAGAAATCATAGAAACTATTTTACTAGGAGAGGCTTTGCTACCATAGTTTCCATGTCCTCTCTTCTTCTTCGGATGATGGAGGATGATGATGTGGAGGAGGCTCCCCTTCACTTGAGCTCTCCTCTTGAGCTTGATCCTTCATTTCGGAGGAGGAGGAATCCAAATCATCAAAGGCCATCAAGGCCAAATTGGCGATAAAGGCATTCTCCTCATCCGATGATGAGGAGGAGGATGAGGGATCATCCCATGTCTTGGCCTTGAATGCTTTGGCCTTCCCTTTTCTTTTGCCTTCTTCTCCTCTTCCTTCTTTTCTTGCTCCCCTTTTTCTTCTTCTTTTCTTCTTTCTTTTTCCTCTCTTCCTTGCTTTTGTTTAGGAGAGGACAATTGTCCCTTATGTGTCCCTCTCCTTGGCAATTGTAGCATATCACCTTCCCCCTTGGTCTTCTATTCCTATCATTTGATTTATCAAATCTAAAATTCTTAAATACACGCCTCACCTTCCTTACCATGTAGGCTTCCTCGGTGCTATCCATGGAGGAGGAGGAGGCTTCATCATCGGAGGAGGAGGGGACTTCCATCTTCTTCTTCCCCTTGTTTGCCAACAATGCAACTCCTCTTGAGGGTTGAATTTTTGGCTCTTCTTGAATTCCTTCAAGCCTCGTTTCGTGGAGCTCCATTGTCGAGAAGAACTCCTCCAAGGTACTCACTTCTAGGTTCTTGGACATGTAGAAGGAGTCCACCATGGAGCTCCACTTTGAGGACCGGGGAAAGGCATCTATAGCCTTCATGAGCATGTCCCGGTTCGATAGCTTCTCACCTACACTTGTTAGCCCAATTAAAATTTCCTTAAACCTAGAGTGTAAAGAGGTTACCTTTTCTCCCTTTTCTAGTTTTATATTGGATAGTTGGGAGCGGAGGAGGTCTCTCCTTGCTAGCTTTGCCTCCGAAGTGCCTTCATGAAGTTCAACCAACTTCTCCCACATCTCCTTGGCACTTGAGCACTCCCCTATTCTATTTACTTCTTGTTGAGGGAGCACATTGTATAGATGGTGCTTGGCCTTTGAATTTGCCAAATACTCTTCTCTTTGTCTTTTGCTCCATCTCGATTTTTCCAAGGGCTCCCCATCTTCATTCCTAGGCAACTCGAAACCGTTTTCCATAATTAACAATATTTCAAAATCGGTTTCGAAGAATACCTCCATTCTCTTTTTCCACCAAGAGAATTCGCCGTCGAACTTCGGTGGGTGGATGTTGGAGCCGGCCATTTTTGATGTAGGGCTTGTTGCGGCGGTTAGTCCGGTGACAAGCAACCTCGGCTCTGATACCACTTGTAAGAGATCGGATGGCCGGCTAGAGGGGGGTGAATAGCCCTTTTCGTTTGGATGGCGGTATTTTGCTCGTCTACAAAACGTTAGCGCAAGCGGAATATACAAATATAAATAAAGACAAGCAAAATAGAAACAAGCAATACAAACACCAAGATATAACGTGGTTCACGGCTACGCCGCTAATCCACGGTCCGATTCGTCCACGGTGAATCACTCCGCCAAAACCAATCACTATCGGTCTCTCCTTTGCACAAAGCTAGGTGGAGGTAACCTTTACAACCAAGATCACTCTTCTTACAAATAGAATGGAGTAAAAGCGAGTAAGAAGAGTTTAGAGATTGTGGGGCACTAGGAAGATTGTTTGGAACTTAAGCATTAGCCTCTCAACGGCTCACACCCTCTCTTTTTATAGAGAGGGCTAACTTCTTCCGGTTGGCCGCCATCAGTCGACGGCCGCCCTTGGCAGTCGACTGCCGTCACTACAACGGCCTCCGAACACGTCGGATGCCGACCGTTGTTGTCCAACGGAACTCTTGGCGCCGATCTGGACCTCACCGATCGCTAACCCCCGTCGATCGCCTGGGCCGGCTACGAGCGTTCTGTGGCTAAAACCCTATTGACGGCCGATCGCCTTCGCCGCTTCGTTCAATTTACGTATTGCTGTCTTGGCGATCATTTGCTGAGCTTGATCATTTCTTGTGATCATCAGATCGGTACTTGCGATGTGATGACCCCTTAATTATAATAGTGTCGAGAAAACATCAGAGCACTTGGCGAATGGCGAGTTCACCTAAGAAACTACCCTTCCCGAGTTACATCGCTCCTCTCATTTCTCAGTCATCGCCTTGAAGTTCTCTTGATTCTCGGCCCGTCCTCGTGACGCTCGGTATACGGCTCTGCGCAATGCTCCTTCGTCTCTTGCCTCGAAGTCTACTTCCTCCGGCTTCACTCCAAGCTTCTCGTCCGGCGGTCCCTCGGATGCTCCAAGCGCACGGCTTCCGCAAAGCTATCCTTCACCGACTCAAGGCACGAGTCATGAGATGTGAAACTCGCCATGGCTCCATGTGCGAATTACTAAGTCCTGCACGACTTCAACGCACATATCAAATAAACATAACACACTAACTTAAACCCTTTGCCACACCATCAAAACCATATCACGGCAAGAGATTGCCCTAACAAGAAGTTCGTTCATGAACTTGGTGTGATTCCGGCCATTGTTGAAGCAATACCGGTCTACTGCGACAACAATGGAGCAATTGCACAGGCGAAAGAGCCAAGGTCTCATCAACGATCCAAACATGTGCTTCGCCGCTATCATCTTATCAGAGAGATCATCAGTAGGAACGAAATACAAATCGAGAAAATTCCCACTGAAAGGAACTTAGCGGATCCCTTGACTAAAGCATTACCTCAAAGCAAGTTTGAGGGTCATGTTAGAGACTATGGTATTGGATACCGTAGCGATTGGCATTAGGCCAAGTGGGAGTCTGTTAGTAATATATGAGAGATGTCCTAAGGCAATCGCCTTATGTATGAACCATTTATATGATAAATGAAGATTCACTATTTGAGTATACATATTTTATGTATTTGATTGGATCTTAAACTCATTTACTGAATGTCCACGATACGATTCACAGCATGAGAGAATTTGTGATTGGATCACAACTAGTGAGTATCTCTACATGTGTAATTGTGATGTATCGAATTATCCTAGTCAATGAATTGATGGATTTGGACACCATCATTACATCGAGACTAACAGGTATACTCCTTGGTGTATCCAAGCGGTGATTCTCCTTTGGAGACATAGTGATGTCGGAGTTAATCGTGGATGCTAGTTATGGTAACTAGTTCATTGGAGTGACCAGAGTAAGACTTCATATGGTTTTACGCATATATAGATATGTCAATGAAGTTCTTCTTTGTGGCTTAAGTGCGATGTTCCTTTGACTTGCGGTATTCAAGTCATCTTGATCATAGAGACTTATGCTTTGACATCTTAAGCAAACATCTCTAAGGAGATGTGGACAGATGATTGGGTATAAGTCGAAGTGATCGAAGGTGTTTGAATAGCCTATAAAGATTCACCACTCCTTGCGAGGAGATGTATACCTATGGCCTCTCGTCGGATTGTTACTAAAGTCTTTGGCCAAAGCATTACATGTTTAGAGTAAGGTACTCTTGATACATGTGGAGTAACTAGAATCCGTGGGGCGAGGAAATGATACTTGGGCTAGGTGTGGCGTAGTCGACCTAGTGAGGGGCTGACACAATAGACCATGTCACGAACCAAGTGGGTATAAGATGAGTGAAGGAATGGGGCACGATTCATTCAAGCTCTGAAGGGTTTGAAATAGTTACGGATCAACCGTTGATCTTTTTAGGTTAATTGGGGATCATGATGTACTACTAGGTGCCACTCATGATCGTTCTATAATTAATGGTTAATTATAGGCGGCCAACATAAACCGAGAACCTATTTGGTCACACGCTGCGAGTGTAATCCAAAGGATTTAAAGCGAGCTTGAGAATGGGATTCTCAGACCGAGAGAAACTATGTTTGGTTGGACCAAACATAAAGCGAGCATGAAATTGTTTCAGTCGCAATGGAAGCGTGGATGGGCCGTGTCTTATGAAGACATAATGGATGGACCAAAATGGTTTGGTCCTAATCCAATGGATGAGAATAAACCAAAGGGTTTGGTTTATTTTAAACGAATGAACCAAAAGTTGGTTCGGTTCGTTTTAACTTAAAATAAACCATCATGGTTTGGTTTATTTTAACTTATCTTAATGGAGCGGGTTAACGGGCTTTATGGATATGATCCATTAACCATTAAGAGACTTAGTTCTCTATAAAATAGGGCTTAAACCTAACCTAAACCTAATCAAACTTGGCCGCCCAACCCCTCCTCTCCTATTGGCGCCCAACTCCAAGCTGCCGCCCAGCCAGGTCCTCCAACCGGCGTCCAGAAGGCTGCTCCCTTCCTCCTCGCCGGCGTCGAGCTGCTGCCGGAAGAGTTCCGGCGATCCTCCTTAGGTTTGGCATCAAGGTGAGCACTTGGCTTCCTTTGTTGGCCGGCGCCTATCTCCTCCACCAAGCTGTCCAGTTTTCTGGACAGCTTCTTCTCCTCTCGTCGGAGCGTCGTTTGGACGACGGTTAGTGCTCCGACAGCGGCTAACATACCGGGGATTTGATCTCCGGTAATCCTCTGAGGTGGAGGACGAAGGATTCGTCAATCGGTTGACGAATACCTCTCCGGAGAAGCAAGTCTTGAGGACTTGTTTTTAGGTCCGAATTTGGATTCGGATCGTGATCATCTCTCGATCACGTCGTCTTCAACACGAGGCTAGTAACCCGTACGAAGACGAAGCTTGTGACTTAGCGAAGTCATCCCGAGGAGCTCGGCGTGGATACGGATAGAGACGATTCTTACGAGGATCGTTCCGGTTGATGCCGTTCCCGCTACACGTCATACGGAAGGTATAACGTAGTTTAATTTCTTTTATTGCAATTTTAATTTACGGTTATGTCTACACTTGTTGTAATAGCATGCGTGTGTTGTGTGTGTTGTAATAAATAGGAGTATTTATTATTTTTGTTGCTTACATGATACACAAAAAATATTCAAAATTTGAGTCATTAATTATGCAAGGGATAGAAAAGCTACGGATCATTTAGTTTGGGAGGTACCATGTTCTTAATTAAAGACTGCCTCTCGAAGAGCCAACATTACATGCTCCTCGACTTTTCTTTTATTGGTTAAGATATCCTTCAAGAACTTGGAGTATGTAGGCATTTGTTGAAGAGCTTCTATAAAAGGTATATTGATATATAGCTTCCTAATTACCTCAAGGAACTTACCAAATTGTTCATCCAATTTTTTCTTAATCAGCCTCTGAGGGAACGGGATAGGAGGCTTATATGTTCTTGGTTCCTTATTCGACACGCCTGTGTCGTTCGGCCTGTTGGCGTGTTAGGTCTTTGGAGTGACTGAGGCGGGTGTGTCGGTGACCGACACGCGGGTGGTATTCTCTCCCTCAGGCGTGTTGAACAACACGCCCTGGGTCAGGGTGTGTCGGCTTCCTTTTCTATTCAACCCAGGCGTGCTGCTGTCTTCTTCCAACTCTGACACGCTCGTGTCCTTTAGTACAGGGGCCGCTTGTTGAGCTCTGTCTCCTTCTAAAATCCTTCCACTTCTCAAACTTATGGAATTACAATGCTCGGCTGGGTTTACTTCTGAATTTCCAGGAAATCTGCCGGGCGTCCTTGATGCTGAGCTGGCAATTTGGGAAATTTGATTTTCCAGCATTCTTGTGTGATTAGTCAAATTATCAACCTTGCCTCCCAATTGCTTGATTGCCTCGGTATTAATTTGATGTTGCCGATTTGATTCTACAATATGCTGTCAAAATTCATCATTTATCTTCCCCTGACACGTAATAAAATTTTCCATCATCTTTTCTAAGCTCGACTTGGGTCCTGGCTGAAATCCCGAAGGTGCTCCAAAACTGTTCTGTCCAGAAGAATTTTGGTTGGCTCTATACGAAAAGTTGGGATGATTCCTTCAATCCGGATTGTACATGTTCGAGTAAGGGTTGCCACCATTAGGCTTCTGATTAAAATTATTTAGCACATCTACTTGCTCAATCCCAGCTCCTGCAGATGGTGCGTGTAGGATTTGGCAATTCATCGCTACATGTCCTGTTACACCACAGATCTCGCAAGTGACATTAGATGAGTTTACAGCTGATACATTAAAATGTTCGAGCTTTTGAGTTACGATCGACTTTTGCCTTTGAGTAGATCAAGGGTACTTACCTCAAACTTACCTGGCATTTTAGTTTGATATCCTCGTTCTGTAGCCCATTAGTGAGAATTCATTGCCACATTCTCGATGATCTCAAAAGCTTCATCCAATGTTTTGTTCATAAGAGCTCCTCCTGCAGTAGAATCAAGAGAAACTTTAGTAGCATACGAGATTCCATTGTAGAAAGTATGAACAATGAGCCACTTCTCCAGCCCATGATGAGGGCATTCTTTGTAGTAATCCCTTAAATCATCCCATGCTTCAAATAGTGTTTCTCCATCCTTTTGCAAAATTAGTGATTTGATGACGAAGACTTGCAGTTTCTTTGGGTGGAAAATACTTGTCTAAAAATCTTTGCTCCAAATGATCCTGTAGTTATGCAATCTGGAAGAGAGTGTAGCTGCTCTAGCTTTGTCCATGATGAGAAAGGAAACAAGCGCAATCTAATAGCATCACCGAGGCTCCATTCAGTTTAAAGTTTCGCAAAATTCCAAAAATACTTCCAAGTGCAGATTTGGATCTTGATGGGTGCTCCTCGAATTGATCTTTGTTGGACCATGGATAGTAGAGCCGGTTTTAATTCAAAATTGTTCGCTTCAATAGGGGGTCTTCTAATACTCGATCTCAATCCCCTTGTACTAGGTGCTGCATAATCCCTTAAAGGTTTATTCTCATTCTGGTTAGCCATGTCGGAGGTCAGATTGTTTTCCTGAGGTTGCTGAAATCATCTTCTAGCAAGGAAAGTTCTCTCTATCTCAGGATCAATATCGAGAATTTCCCTATTAAGTCTGTGCATGCAACAACAAGAGAGGCTCCCAAAACAAGAATTCAGAATAGACACAAAGAATAGGAACAAAAATAGAAATCTAGATTAACTAAATCACGCTCAATTCAATATTGAGTGTCAATCCCTGGCAACGGCGCCAAAAACTTGATGTTTTGTTTTCTGCAAGTGCACGGTTGTCGTCAAGTAATAAAAATATCGATCCCACAGGGATTGGGACAATTACCGAATGATCGTGATACCAAGTTATCTAGTCAATCGATTTGTGGTTTAAGCAAAGAACCTGAGCAGTCAGGAACAACGAATGAGAAGAACGAGCTGAAAGTCAAGAGTTGAGGAGAATCTCAGGATATGGGTTTCACCACGTCGGCGATTTATAAGGTGATTTAATTCTTTCCTACCCCTATTAGAGTTGTTTTGATGGAACCTATCTTAAGGTAAATCAACGGCCCCTTTCGAGGTCTACGCTAACAGTACCTATCAAACTCAATTTACCTGTCACGGTGTTCGAGCATAGGGGATCATAATCAGCTAAGGGGACCTGTCACGAGACCCCCGCAAACCTCCCTATGTCTTACCTCCGTTACTTGGTAAAAACTGGATTTGATAGATCCATTAAGTCCATAAGAGTTCCTCTAGAGTCAAATTTCCTCTTCACGGTAGGTTTGCACACGGGACCATAATCAGCTAAGGGGACCTGTCACGAGACCCCCGCAAGCCCTCATAGATACACTACCGCTACTTGGCAGGAGTTATTCCCTAGTTGGTTCTGGGTTTCGAGAACTCGGGTTCACCGTTAGGTACTTCCCCTTAGCTCCTTAGGTTTATCAATAAGAATCCAAAAGAACCAGATCAAAACAAACAATAGTTCAAGTAGTATAGATTACATCATCCATCATAAATCGTCAAGGGCTACTCCCCCATCCTAAGATTACATAACACTACTCCATAGTCTGGCAGGAATTGCTAGAGAAAGAAATTATGATACTTAGTGCCATCTGCGTTCCTCTGTCGTCGACTCCTTCTTTTGTACTTCTTCTGTCGTCCTCTTTGACAACCCGCCGTCCTCCCTTTAGGGTTAGGATATCCCTTCTTTTTGTAGGGAGTTGCTTCGGAGGCTCATTGGCTCCCATGTCCCCGGATTAAAATTTTCACTAATGAAAGAATTAATCCGGATGGGATGAGTTTCCTTAGCACAACCTATTCGTCGTCGTGCTAACAACTTGAGTGGTCGCTTGAACAAACTAGTTGTTCAAGCAACACAACTCTTCTAGTTGATTAGCCGCGGAAGAGACGACGGACGGATCGCCGGTTTTTGTGTTTGTCTTCGGGGTCCATGATTATACAATATATATACATACACACACATGTATAATCAACACTAAAAGGAACATGCTCAGATCTGAAAATAAAGTTATAAAACTTTATACCTTGCGATCTTCTACCGTATGTCCTATCCTTCTCGTGGACGACGTGTGGATGAAGATCCTCCACGAGTAGAAGCCTTCTAGATCGCATTCTTCCCTTCCTTGTCCGCTGCGAACAAAGAGAAGAACCAATAAATACCTATCCTTTCTAGAACCGGCCACCAAATTAGAGAATTTGATGCAACCGCCGGCCAAGGAACAAGTGGATGAGGCGCCGGCCACCAATGGAAGGAGAACCGCCGACCACTTTGGAGAGTATGGAGGAGTGAACGCCGGCCACCAATGGAAGGAGAACCGTCGGCCAAGGAATAAGAGAGAGGCCTAGAGGATGGGCGCCGGCCAAGTCTTGATGGAGGAAGATGGGCGCCGACAACAAGGAGAAGGAAGATGGTTGCCGCCCAAGCTTTTGCTCCAAACCCTAGCCGCCCACTTTGAGAAGAGCCAAACCCTAACTCCAATTTAATTATTTTCTTGCCGCCCAAGCTTAAGCCTTCTATTTATAGAATTGGGCTTAAGCCTCCTTTAATCTCCACCGTCGGATCTAGGGTTTTATCCCAACCGTCGGATCTAGGGTTTCATCCCAACCGTCGGATCTAGGATTTCATCCCAACCGTCGGATCTAGGGTTTCATCCCATCCGTCGGATCTAGGGTTTTATCCCAACCATCGGATCTAGGGATTTAATCCCAACCGTCGATTCTAGGGTTTCATCCTAACCATCGGATCTAGGGATTTAATCCCAACCGTTGGTTCTAGGTTTTGTTTTACATTCTTGGATCTAGACTTCACAAGGATTATATTAGGCTACGATAGGGACCAGAAGGAGGAGTTGGATCTTGGCCACCCGATGGATCGGAACCACACAAACTTGATCCATCAATGATGTTCCATTCCACTAGAGGATCATCATTGAACTACCTCACCAACCCCCATAAATTAATATGGGCTCCATATATTATTCGTACATTAATCTCCCCGTGTTTAAGATATCGAATGTCCGTCAATTAATTGATTTACTGACCATCAATTAATTAACATCTAATTCCTCGAGTAGTACCACTCAACCTTATCATCATGTTGACTAAGTTAACCAGCTGGGTTTACATGATGAACCTTATGAGCTCCTCAAGGGGACATCATCAACCTAATATATAGGACACGGTTTCCTCTTATAATCAATGACACACCAATTAAATAATATCATTTCCCAACTTACCGGGCATATTGATTTAATCCATCTAAATCTCACCCTCTGGTAAATCAAAGAAATAAATACTAAGTACATGTGCCCGTTATTATATCGGGATTAAGAGCATGCACAACATAATATCCGAGGTCCGATTCAATTATGTAGTTAGTACTAAATTGAATCACCTCTATGTCGGTCGTGCTCAATACACCTAAGTGTACTAGTGTAACTTTATGTTCAAGACAAAACAATACCAAGCTACACTACAACCATGCCAATGGTTTGTCCAAAACCATCTTGGTCGTGAGCCTCTACTTATATTTTACAAGGGACTGATAACATGATCTTCTGTGCCACACCAAGCACCATGTTATCTACAATGTAAAATATTAGACAATATGCAGACATATATAATAAATATATAAAGTGCAAACAATGATCATGTGATTCTTATTCCAAAATAAAATGTTCATACAAAAAGAGCTAGACTTTCAGTATACATTCGAACAATCTTGCACTTATACTAAAAGACTATGCCGTCATCACTCTGCCATACATCTGATCCCCATGTCCTCCACATGCCTATCAAATGCTTTTACTGGAAGGGCCTTAGTGAATGGATCCGCCAGGTTATCCTCTGATGCAATCTTGGCGACAGCAACTTCTCCTCGCTTTACGATCTCTTGTATAAGGTGGTACTTGCGCTCTATGTGTTTACTCGCCTTATGGGCTCGTGGTTCCTTCGAGTTTGCAACTGCACCACTATTATCACAATAAATTGTGATAGTTCTGGGTAAACCAGGAATCACATTCAAGTCCATCAAGAAGTTCCTGAGCCATACAGCTTCCTTGGCTGCCTCAGAGGCTGCCACATACTCAGCTTCCATGGTGGAGTCCGCCACGCATTTCTGCTTGACACTCCTCCATACTATGGCTCCACCTCCAAAAGTAAACACAAACCCCGAGGTAGACTTACTCTTGTCCCTATCTGATTGGAAATCCGAATCCGTGTAACCCACAGGGACTAATTGATCTGCCCGGTAAACGGCCATATAATCCCAGTCCTTCTCGTACTTCAATATATGCTTTACCGCACCCAATGTCCTCGCCCAGATTACTCGATATTCAAGCTAACCATGCCCACTGCAAAGGTATATCCGGTCTCGTACATAGCATAGCATACATAAGGCTTCCTACTGTCGAAGCATAAGGAACCACCTTCATGTCCTCTATCTCCTTTGATGTTTTGGGACATATCTCTTTAGATAAAGGAACTCCATGCCTAAAAGGTAGAAAACCTTTCTTAGAGTTCTGCATGCTAAAACGAGCAAGGATAGTGTCAATGTATGAAGCTTGAGATAAGCACAACATCCTTTTCTTGCGATCCCTTATAACTTTGATCCCAAGGATGTGTCCCACTTCTCCCAAGTCCTTCATATCAAACTGTTTGGACAACCATACCCTTACGTCTGATAACACTTTGATATTGTTGCCAACTAACAAAATATCATCTACGTATAGTACAAGAAATACCACTACGTTTCCATCACATCTCTTGTATACACAAGGCTCATCCGGACTTTGAATGAATCCATATGACTTGATTACCTCATCAAAATGGATGTTCCAAGATATAGAAGCTTGCTTCAATCCATAAATGGACCGATTAAGCTTACATACAAGATGCTCTTTGCCTTTAGCAATGAATCCCTCTGGTTGCCGCATATAGATGTTCTCCTCAAGACTTCCATTAAGGAAAATTGTCTTGACATCCATCTGCCAAATCTCATAATCCATATGAGCAGCTATAGATAAGAGAATCCGGATAGACTTAAGCATAGCTACCGGTGAAAAGGTCTCCTCATAATCGATGCCCTCTTTCTGAGTATACCCTTTCGCAACAAGCCTAGCTTTGAAGGTCTCAACCTTCCCGTCTACTCCTCTCTTTCTCTTGTAGATCCACTTGCATCCAATGGCTTTTACACCATCGGGTGGTTCTACTAGCTCCCAGACTAGATTAGAATCCATAGATTCTATCTCTGAATTCATCGCTCTTTGCCAAGATACCGCATCTCTATCTTGGAGTGCCTCATCATATGTCCAGGGATCAGGTTCATGTTCACCAGGGACTAAGTCCGAAGACTCTCCCAAAAACATGAATCTTTCGGGTTGTCTAACAACCCTCCCACTACGACGAGGTGCCTCCTATGTATGCTCTGTGACACGCAGTGCAGTGACTTGTGGTATCTCCTCTTGTACCGGTGGTACTGAAGTTGGGACTTCCCTTGTCAACTCCTCAAGAACAATCCTACTCTTGGGCTTGTGGTTCATTACATAATCCTCCTCTAGAAATCTGGCGTTCGTGCTAACGATCACCCTTTGATCTCTAGGATTATAAAACAAACCACCTTCTCCCTTAGGGTAGCCAACAACACTGCATCACGAGGTTCCAACTTACCAGCATCAGCCTTCAGCACATGTGCTGGACTCCCCCATATCCGAATATGTCTCAGACTAGGCTTTCGCCCAGTCCACAATTCTAGAGGGGTAGAAGGTACTGATTTAGATGGAACGAAGTTCGAGTGTACATTGTCGTATCCAAAGAGCATACCCCCGGCAAGCAGTAACTCAATAACTCATCATCGATCTGACCATCTCCATAAGAGTCCTATTCCTTCGCTCCGCTACACCATTCTGCTGGGGTGTGCCAGGTGCAGACAATTGGAATTGAATCCCAGCCTCTGATAAGTAATTCCTAAACTCTCCCAAGAGGTACTCGCCACCACGATCAGATCGTAATGTCTTGATACTTTTACCTTGACGGTTCTCCACATCAGCCTTGAATTCTTTGAACTGTCAAAGCATTCAGACTTGCGGCGCATCAAGTAAATGTATCCATATCTTGAATAATCGTCTATAAATGAGACGAAATATTCAAACCACCTCTTGATAGACATAGGACACATAAATCAGAATGAACCAATTCTAACACATCTTTGGCTCTATACCCTTGGCCTTGAAAGGCCTCTTGGTCATTTTACCTTCCAAGCAAGATTCGCAGGTTGGTATATCCTCCACCACTAATGAACCCAAAGGTCCATCAGCTATCAACCTTTGAATTCTACTTAGGTTAATATGACCAAGCCTTAGATGCCCAAGATATGGTTGGTTCATCTGAAGGTTCTTTTCTCTTATTAGATTTAGAAGATGAGTTATTTACTTCTATATGCATAGTGGGAGTTTTTGGTTCAAGAGTATATAAATTGCCAACCAATGTACTGTAGATAATCTCCCTATTCCTTTTATAACCACTTTGTCATTAAAAGAAATGTAATATCCATCCATAAACAATTTAGAAACTAAAATTAAATTCTTTCTAAAAGTAGGTACATAAAGACAATTTCTCAAAACCAAAACTTTATTCCTATCAAAAGATAAATAAAAGTCTCCCACTGCAATAGTCGGCACCTTTGAAACATTGGCCATGAAGACTGTAATCTCTCCTCGCCTAGTCGTCTGTTTCGGAACCCTCGCAAAGTATTGCGACATGATCGCTGACTCTGTATCTACACACCGTGCAATCGTAGATAACACCGCTAAACATGTTTCAACAACTAAACAAGAAGATATACCTTTGTTCTTTGGCGAGGACGGTCCGCCTTCCAATGTCGATCTGCTTGCAAGTGAAGCACTTGCCTTTGGCTTCTTCACTCCTGCCTGAGGTCCCACTGCCACTTTCTTCGCTCCACCTTGCTTCTTCTTCTTCTTACCTTTCGGTTTAGAGGAAGAAACCTTCTGAGCGACCATGGCTTGAGCACTTTGACGAAAAAGCCCCTCTGCCGCCTGGAGTTCTGTCAGAAGCTCCGCCAACGAATACAACCTCTTGTTCATGTTGTAGTTGAGGCGGAACTGCTCAAAACTCCTAGGCAGAGACTGGAGAATGATATCGACACAGGTTTCCCCATCGATCTCGGCTCGAGGACTTCCATCTCATTAAGATGAGCCATCATCTTGAGAACATGATCCCTAACGGGTGTTCCCTCGATCATGGTGGTCGTCATCAAGTTTCTCATTGCCTCCTGCCTAGCCGCCCTACTCTGATGTCCAAAAAGTTCCTTGAGATTGAACATCATGTCATAAGCAGTGGCTATGGCCTGATGCTGATGTTGCAGCACATTTGACATAGATGCCAAAATGTAACACCGCGCCATCTCATCCGCCTTGATCCATTTCTTATAACGTTCTTTCTCCTTTTCATCAGAGTCATCGGTGGGCTTAGGAGGACAGACCTCGAAGAGTATAAATTTGTACTCCTCCGCAGTTAAGACAATATCCAGATTTCTTTTCCAATCAATGTAGTTTGGTCCAGTAAGTTTGTTTTCTTTTAAAATCACAGCAAGTGAGTTGAAAGCCATTTGAAAATCCTAAAAATCACAATGATCAAAATATTAGATTTCAAAAATTATTGATTCCTCAAAACAATAAAATCCCGAAATCAACCAACACCTCAAATCACCGAGAATATCGCATGCCACTGTGTGGGCGATATCACAATTCTACATTTGTAAGAGGAGGTTTTACCCATTAATTTTATTATCTTGTCAACCTTACTTTTTGACAAATAAAATTAATAGTTGGTTCCTCTTTGGCCCTACAAATAAAAGCAGTGACTCCGATGGGGAGGATACTTTTATTTGTATCTAAGTGTGCACCATTACACGATACCAAGGGAATTATTTCGGATTATGTGTCTTACCGCTGTGGAAGTACACATGCTCCTAGATAATTTCCTATAACCATTATTTGACCTAGTGATCCACAAATAAACCCGTCCGCAGGGAGGAAGGTACTCAGAGCCAACACACAAGTTTGTTGCATCACACGTCAAATTGTAATGGAGGCCGCAAGAATTAATGAAAATTTCCCTCTCCCACTTAGTAAATTGAAATTGAGGAATTTTAAAGCATACACAACATGCATATAAAAACAAATCAGCAATAAATATTGAAAAAATAGGATTTTTCTAACTATTATGGCATTGTCCTCCAATACGCATCCCGTCGTGTCGCCACCTCGTCCGCTCCACCTTTTCCCGTGCACAAGTCACCAAAGATATCCGAGCCGAGATAAATCATTTTAATTTACATCCATCGATCCTATACTCCACGAAGGAGTGTACAAATAATCTAGATCGAAAGTAAACTAAAATGAGCGGCTAAATAATGCCGTATTTAATTACAAAAATTAAATACTAATCTAGCCTCGTCAACCCCGAGGATTCAAATAATAAATATTTACACACATCCAATCACATACACACATATGACCATAATAGTCGGATCTTATGCCTGCAACCAAAGAGTTAAACTACGCATATCCAACTATTATCCGGCACATATAATATATGAAAAAGTGCATAAAAATTAACCGAATCCCAAACACACAAAACCGGAAACCTGGCTCTGATACCACTTGTAGGGAGTTGCTTCGGAGGCTCATTGGCTCCCATGTCCCCGGATTAAAATTTTCACTAATGAAAGAATTAATCCTGATGGGATGAGTTTCCTTAGCACAACCTATTCGTCGTCGTGCTAACAACTTGAGTGGTCGCTTGAACAAACTAGTTGTTCAAGCAACACAACTCTTCTAGTTGATTAGCCGCGGAAGAGACGACGGACGGATCGCCAATTTTTGTGTTTGTCTTCGAGGTCCATGATTATACAATATATATACATACGCACACATGTATAATCAACACTAAAAGGAACATGCTCAGATCTGAAAATAAAGTTATAAAACTTTATACCTTGCGATCTTCTACCGTATGTCCTATCCTTCTCGTGGACGACGTGTGGACGAAGATCCTCCACGAGTAGAAGCCTTCTAGATCGCGTTCTTCCCTTCCTTGTCCGCTGCGAACAAAGAGAAGAACCAACAAATACCTATCCTTTCTAGAACCGGCCACCAAATTAGAGAATTTGATGCAACCGCCGACCAAGGAACAAGTGGATGAGGCACCGGCCACCAATGGAAGGAGAACCGCCGGCCACTTTGGAGAGTATGGAGGAGTGAACGCCGCCCACCAATGGAAGGAGAACCGCCGGCCAAGGAATAAGAGAGAGGCCTAGAGGAGGGGCGCCGGCCAAGTCTTGATGGAGGAAGATGGGCGCCGGCAACAAGGAGAAGGAAGATGGTTGCCGCCCAAGCTTTTGCTCCAAACCCTAGCCGCCCACTTTGAGAAGAGCCAAACCCTAACTCCAATTTAATTATTTTCTTTCCGCCCAAGCTTAAGCCTTCTATTTATAGAATTGGGCTTAAGCCTCCTTTAATCTCCACTGTCGGATCTAGGGATTTAATCTCCACCGTCGGATCTAGGGTTTTATCCCAACCGTCGGATCTAGGGTTTCATCCCAACCGTCGGATCTAGGATTTCATCCCAACCGTCGGATCTAGGGTTTCATCCCATCCGTCGGATCTAGGGTTTTATCCCAACCGTCGAATCTAGGGATTTAATCCCAACCGTCGATTCTAGGGTTTCATCCTAACCATCGGATCTAGGGATTTAATCCCAACCGTTGGTTCTAGGTTTTGTTTTACATTCTTGGATCTAGACTTCACAAGGATTATATTAGGCTATGATAGGGACCATAAGGAAGAGTTGGATCTTGGCCACTCGATGGATCAGAACCACACAAACTTGATCCATCAATGATGTTCCATTCCACTAGAGGATCATCATTGAACTACCTCACCAACCCCCATAAATTAATATGGGCTCCATATATTATTCGTACATTAATCTCCCCATGTTTAAGATATCGAATGTCCGTCAATTAATTGATTTACTGACCATCAATTAATTAACATCTAATTCCTCGAGTAGTACCACTCAACCTTATCATCATGTTGACTAAGTTAACCAGCTGGGTTTACATGATAAACCTTATGAGTTCCTCAAGGGGACATCATCAACCTAATATATAGGACACGGTTTCCTCCTATAATCAACGACACACCATGTAAATAATATCATTTCCCAACTTACCGGGCATATTGATTTAATCCATCTAAATCTCACCCTCTGGTAAATCAAAGAAATAAATACTAAGTACATGTGCCCGTTATTATATCGGGATTAAGAGCATGCACAACATAATATCCGAGGTCCGATTCAATTATGTAGTCAGTACTAAATTGAATCACCTCTATGTTGGTCCTGCTCAATACACTTAAGTGTACTAGTGTAACTTTATGTTCAAGACAAAACAATACCAAGCTACACTACAACCATGCCAATGGTTTGTCCAAAACCATCTTGGTCGTGAGCCTCTACTTATATTTTACAAGGGACTGATAACATGATCTTCTGTACCACACCAAGCACCATGTTATCTACAATGTAAAATATTAGACAATATGCACACATATATAATAAATATATAAAGTGCAAACAATGATCATGTGATTCTTATTCCAAAATAAAATGTTCATACAAAAAGAGCTAGGCTTTTAGTATACATTCCAACACTTTTATAGCCTTGGCCTCCTCTTTTATATAAGGCAAAAGATTTTCCTTAATTGAGACGAAGATCGTGGATCTCGCAGAAAAGGAAATCCGGAGTCAGGACAACACGCCCATGCCAAGTGAGGGTACAGGCGTGTCGCGGGCTTCCCACAGGGCGTGCTGCGCTTGACTTGGGGCGTGTTGAAGGCTGAACTGTGCGTGTTGAACGCTGGAACTCCTGACACGGACGTGTCGCTGATAACACACCTTTGTTGTCTTGATACGCCGGCCGTGTCAACACTTTGACTGGGGCGTGTCGGCTGCTGAACCAGGGCGTGTTGAAGGCTGGACTGGGCGTGTTGTTTTGATACTTTGCCCTGTTAACACAAAAACACCAAAAAGCAGTCTCTTTGTCCAAAATATGCTAAACTTAACTAAATCGTGATAAAATACATGCCTAGAACATGAAATGAGATAAAATACATGCATATGGAGTAGTGAAAATATAGCATGATTTACACACATCATTAGCCTAACCACAAGCTGAACTACATTGGACTACCTTTAAAGGGTAGAGCCAACCTGCATCCGCTAACCCGTTTCCTCCCTCTTCTTTTCCTAGCCACAATCTCTTCCTCAAATCATGACTTTCTTTTCTGCAACGCCGCGATGTTTTTGTTCTGATCGCCTGCTTGTCATCGCTCGATGCCCATCTTTCCGTCGCCTCTCCCTTCTGTTCTCGGCGGCAGCGAGATCCTCCAGCCATTGGGTTTGCTTCAGCACATGGGACGATCACTGCAACCACCGAGCCAGCTCCTCCGGTCACCTTGATCGGCCGCTCTGCCTTCCCCTTATTCGTTGTCACAGCTCACCTCTGCCGATGATTTGCCACCGTCGACACCAGGCTAGTCGATCTCCGCCCGATGCTGCATTATCACCACTATCGGAGCTCTCTGTCACCGGCCCGGTCGGAGCTATTGTCGGCTAATTTCTATCATCACCGGATCTTCTTGTGCAAGGTAAGTCGGTCTAGATGTTGTTTGGATTGTAGTAAGGTTTGGACCGGTGTTTGGCAGTGTTAGAGCTGGGACTTCCATCGGTGAGTAGGGGACGAGGAGGAGTGGATTGCCGGTGGAGATCTAGAATCGGTAAGCTTTATTATCCTTATTGTTTTGTCTGTAATTGCTGTGTAGTATGTGGTGAGATCATGGCTGTGAACGAGGGTCTCGGATGATTTGAGGGGGTTGATGCAGTGGTGAAGTTAAATTGGGTATAATCCCTATGTTTTTCCCTTTACCTATTTTGTAGATGTTGTTTCCAGGTCTGGGATGATGCTGTATTGTTGGGCCATGGTTGTGAACGATGGTGTTGTATGTGATGTTTCTATTCGATGTTGAGGATTTAGTTGTGGATGTCAATTGATCTATGTAGGTTGTGATATACTGGTGGATGGAGAATTTAGTGTGTGAATGGATTGGTTATGTGATTTGGATATTGGGATAAGCTTAGATTATTCTGAGCATTGATAATCTTGTGGATTTTGGAGATGATAGGTTTAGGGTTACGAGAGGTGTGTGTTCGAGGTTATAACTCGTAGGCGAGGAAAGGACGAGAACATAGAAATGATGTAGTAGTTAAGTTGTGTAATTGTCTAATACTTGTACTTAATCGTAGTTGCTATTATGTGCAGGTTTGGGATACGAAGCAGGTTCACAACCGTGAGGATTATTTGAGCTTCGTATCAGGTGGGTGATATCTACCCTGGTCAGGTAGTTTTGATCTGAATCTGGTGCATGAATTTGGATTTATGCTGAATTCTTTTACCTTGACTCCACTCTTATTTAATCATGTGCTTGTACTTAGCCTTGACCTTTGAGATATATTGCTGTTACTTCATTGATTATCTTTTACGGATATGAACTATAAACCCTATTGTGTGTTAGCCGATGAATGTTCAGGAAGTATAGGTGGTTAGAGTTATCTTTGTGACCTCAGATTGGGTTACTGTATTACATCACTAGGGTTAGGTGATGGATTAGATTATGGAGTAGATTGTTGTATCATACACATATTAGTTGTGCATCTATGGTGGATCTAGTTGTCTGTGTATAGATGAGTGTGTGGTTGTCAGTATATGACTATGGACTGGAGGTCCTAGTGTGATGGTATATCCATTATAGATTGTGTGTCTGTGTATGGTTATATGGACGGTCGATAGTATCTCACTACGTACTAGAGGTCTTAGTGTGGTTGACTGTCAGATGTGTATGACTCTTTGTGTGGTAGAGAGAGTCTTGTGGATTAGTAGTCCTTGCATAGTTGACTTTTGGTTGATCAGGACTCCCCATGGGATAGGGAGTGCTGCGAGGATACGTAAGAGGAGCTATGCATCATTATATTCCATGCATGTTGTCGACTGGGGTCTCCCTTGTGGTTGAGATGGGTCGTCAGTCATCCTGCTTCCTCGGCCACTCGGGGTAGTGGTAGCAGGGTTGAGTGCAGAGCATTGTTGTGCGTGGTGTTCTCGGCCACTATGGATGGTGGTAGCTAGAGATGCGCACTTGACCACTGTGCAGAGTGGTAGTTAGCACACTCGCCCACTATACACGATGGTTACGTGATGTGCAGTTATCTTGTGTGCGGCGCTTGTCTACTCATGGGTAGGGACGGCGTGGCTAGCAGCAGGGACCCCTAGGAGTAGTTAGCTCTTTACGCTTATATGCTACTCAGTCATACTACCCAACTCGGCCACTCAAGAGTAGTGGTAGCTGAAGTCGGGATAGTTGTCATGTCGTGCCACCCTGGCCACTCTGGGATCGTGGTTGGACGGGTCCGCAGACAGTGACCATGCATATGCATTGCTGATATATATGTATGCATGTATTTGATATATGTTTTAGATATGCCTGTGAGATGCTGCATTTGATTGAGCTATGATTGATGCATATGCTTGTTCATCATGATACATGCCATTTGCATATTATACACTGCTGTGTGTTGAGCATGATATATGTGTTGGTCCAGACTGTTGCATTCATTTGATTAGCGTCATGTTATAGTGTAGTATGGACGGGGTTGTTATTACATGTGATTATATACTGTTCATATGTCTGAGTGTTGGTTAGATATGAGATTGACCTTGTACGTTATATGGGTTATGTTATTGTATACCTTTTTAGGATGATATAGCTTATGGTGTTGCCGACCATCAGGTATGTTGATACATTACTTCATGTTCAGTTGATCAGTTTAGTATATGCATTGAGTGTTACTATACTGGTGGTTACTTGTTATTACATTTAGGACTGTATGTCTATTGGACTCATTCTATATACCTGTAGATCTTCACATGTATACTTGTAGATCTCTATATCCCTATATGTTGTTCAAGCACTTTCTATATATTACCCCTGAGTTTATACTCACCACCTCGGACCCTGGGTTTCCTGTCGCCCAGGTAATAGGTAGAAGATTCCTTGGATGTTCGGATCTCCGCCAGCCGATCCCATCTCACGCCGAAGGGTTGCATAGTGTTTCCATATCGATGTTGTATTCTTGTGGATTGATGTTTTTGGGATTTTATCCTATATCGTTTCCGTATTTGTGGTTACAGATGTGTTGTATGTATTTGACTTCTGATGTGGTTTCTATTATAGTTCTTGTTGTGTCAAGTCACTCCGAAGTGCATAGTTGAGTTGTGTATTTATTTATTTTTTGTCAGTATCTTCTGCTGTGTTTTATTAATTTATATCCATGTATATGTCATGTGATTGTGGCCGAAAGGCTTTATGTATATCAGGGAATTGTATCACGTACAGGGGAGATGCTGTCCGATTATTTTCGGCTCGGCATACTCTCGAGGCATTACAACTAGACTCAAGTTGGATCAAATATGACTTCATCTAAGGTCATAATGGGCATTTTAAACTAACTTAATCTGAGCCCTTCATCCAGATTTGATCAATCGTGATTATCACTTCAAATAGATCAGATCCGTTCATTCAAAATCGGAGGAATCTGAGCCGTTGGATGCACAACCTTCTTAATGGATTAATCAACTTAATCAAACCCTAGCTCTAATGGATGGCTGAGATTAGAGGTCCATTGGATCGAACGGTCATGGAAATTGCCCTTTAAAAACCAACAATTTCCCATCTTCTTCAATTGCGTGACACACACAGAACAGGCAGAAAGAACGCCGCTCTTCACCTTCTTCCTCGCGCGAGCGGGCAGAATCTACTCCAGCTCTCGTCGACAGTGAGTTCACTTCCAAAATCTTACGACAGCACCTAGATTCCATCTCCGACAAAGAGTTCCAGCTTGTACTCTGGTTCCATTCTCTCCACGCAACGCCGATAGTTTCGTTGTAGTATAGTGGTGAGTATACTCAGCTGACAACTGAGAGACTCGGGTTTGGTCCCCGGCGGCGGAACTACGGGCTGCTCCACTTCGACATAACTATCCAATGGCTGCGCCGATTGGGAAACTTCACCAACCATCACTGGAGTAGAGAGCTAGCATCACCTTCCCATTCCACACTTGTCGGAGGATATTCCGGCAAGGATCCAACCCTTCCATCCACCGAAAGAGGGTCGTTTCGGGTTGTCATCACCATCGTGGAGTGATCGATGGTTATTTTTAGATTTGTCCATTGAGTTGGATGTTTACCTTGTTATTTACTTTGATGTTTGAATTTAGTGTTTTACAATTTAATTGCATGATGTTTGATTAAATGTCTCTTTGGGTAATTAGGTTGTAGTTAGTTAGTTTAGATTTAATTTCATGTTATGTTTTACTTTCATGTTATTTTGCATTTGACTTGTTATTTAATTTCCTTCACTTTCTTATTTGAATGCTTAGTTTGAGCTTCTTTCAATTTCATCGCAATCATAGTTTAGTTAGATTAGAGTTTGATTATGTGCATTGTCTTCTGTTCAGTAGGATTAGTCTTTTAAAATCCAACCCCCCATCTTCAATAGAAAACCCAAAGCAATAATTATTGATCCTAAGACTACTATTCTCTCGATTACACTCATTGGGAAACGATCTGGGCCATTCACTATGCTATATTAGTGTAGAGAGGGTTTGGTAATTAATTTGTAATGGTACCACGATAAACTGCTGTTATCAGCGCCTCCCGCTCTAATACCAATTGTAGGATCAAGATACGCTAGAGGGGAGAGGGGGGCTGAATAGCATATTTAAAAACTTTCTTTTTGTTTATAAAATAGAGTTAAACGCAGTGGAAAAAACACAAAGCACGAATCAAGAGAGCACATTTATTTTTTCTTGGTTCATAGCAGAATAGCTACTAGTCCAAGGCTCATGATCCTGGATCGCTTACGAGGGGGCAATCCACTAGTTGATCTCTTCCTCGTTGGAGGTAAGAGACACGACAATTACAAAGATAAAGTAAGTTGTAACAACCTTACCACTCCTTTTATAGATCAAGTACAATAGAAAAACAAGTAAGAATATACTGACAATTAAAGGAAAAATATGAAGCATGGTCGGGGTAGCGTTGTAGCACGAAGTATGGTTGGAGAGCAAGAATGCTTGGGAGATGATTAATTCCTAGGGTTTGTGTCCACCCCTCCTTTTATACACTTTCCAAAGCCTTGAAATGATCCATTTCATTTAGTTCCAGATATGAATCCTACTTATCTGGAAATCTTATCCCGACGTGGCAACTTGGCCCTTGAATGTATGCACTAGTTGAACGCTTTTATTGTCAGTCGACTGTCGATTCCTCCAAGTCGACTACTGTACTTGAATTTCCATCCAGTTACTTGCATCACAAGATTAGTGCAAAGTATACGACAAAATAATTATGACAGTCCTTTGACCATCCGATCTCAACTTCAGCATTCCCCAGAAGCCTTAGTCGAATCGACACCTAAGGTTGTCCCCTTATAGAGGACACGTTCTTACCATCGCTCCACACATGGAGCTTACCTTATCCCACTTATCTATTGCTTAGCATCTAATTCTCTTGACGTCTTTGATCTTGGCTAAGGCTACTCAATTCATGCACATTTATTACAACACATAAAATAATAATATGACTTAACTTTGAACCTTTGCCATTATCAAAATTCAAATTCGATTATCTGGTGCCCTTGCACCAACACTAATGATTATAGACAAGCACGACACGATCAATATTGAAAGAAATTGAGGATTTCTATTCACCCTTCCTTTAGCACACCAACGAACCCCAACAAATTGTACTAAGAAGAATCAATAATGTTTTGGAGAACCATAGTACTTGAGAGAACCAATAATGTATGATCGAGAATTTCGAGAGAGGGGGTTGAATCTAAAAAATTAGAGAATTTTCTTTTATCTTTTAAGAACATTTTTTTTTATCTTTTAACAAAATCAAGTTATGCAACAGAAACGTAAACAAAGTACAATGAACAAGTTCGTTTACTTGGTTCACAATCCGAATAGGATTGCTACTCCAAGGCCCACAACTCTCTGAGAGTCATCTCGATGGGTAATTCACTAAAAGCCCTCCGACTTGAGAACTCTCAAACTCGGAGGGTATTCGCTTTTACAAAGATGAGAGGGAAAAGTAACACACTACATTCCCTCTAGAAATTAAGTACAATAAGAGAAAGAGTAAAAAGCAATACAAAAAGTATACTGACACTAAATGAATGAAGCTTGAGCTTGTAGTGTCGGGGTTGCGGAGCTTATGCAAATGAAGAATGATTTTGACAGCACTTTGAGGTAGTAAGATTGTTCTATTCGGAGTTGGTCCTCTATTTCTTTTATAAGGCTTTTCCAGTTGACAGGAACACCCTCCAGTCGACTCCAAATCAGCTCATCGATTTAGTATTATGGGCTTCCTAGTTGACTGGACCCAGTTGATGCACGTGAATGCATCCTCAAATCTTACGACGTGAACCATCGAGGACTCGAAGCGTGCGCTCGCGCTCAATGCCCGCAAGTGCACGGATGTCGTCAAGTAATAAATAGATTATCAATTCCATAGAGAGTGAGATTCGAGTACCGATTGATTGTTGGTGCAGGGCAACCAGATAATCGAACCTAGGTTTTGATTATGGCAAAGACCCAAAGTTAAGGTCTTATCATTAGCTCATATGGTCTGTTAAGTGCGCAGAAAATGGTTAAGCTAAACCGAAGGTCAGCGACACCCAAAGAATCTTGAGTCAAGAAACCGTGGTGGTTGGGCGACATCGGGAGAACTTTATGGGAGTCGAAGAATCCACGTGGAGACCAGAAGCTAAGTGACTGGTCAGAAAGGATCGGATGTAAGCATGAGTGCCAAGAGAGATGGTAAGGTCATGTCCTTCGTACAGGGATGACTGTAGGGAGTAATCCGACTAAGACTTCCAGTGGAAGGTCTAGGTCGAGATCGGACGGTAAGGAACCATCATATTTACTATCTTTCATTTGTCTTTTGCTAACTTTTTGGTGCAGTTGAATAACCAAGCTGGCAGTCGATTGTTGGCTATTGGCAGTCGACTGTTGCTGGCATCAGTCGACTGATGAATTCTATCAGTCGACTGCTATTCAAACTGTTCAGCTCGATGAAGGTCAAGATAGGAACCCTTTTTCTTGGGGTGAGGTGTCCTTTTTGATAGGAATCGGATCTCAATGTCTAGGGGGTTGAAGGGATATAAAAGGAGGGTTTCACCCCTTTAGGTCATCTAAATCGCTCCCAAGTGCTCTTACTATGTGCCATCACCAAAGACAACTCCACACCGCCATAACGTCGACAACACGCCATGACTACATCTTCATTTATGTCAGTAGCTTTTCATAGTTGTCTTAATTTATTTAGAGCTTTCTACTTTTGTGTAATCGAGCTTTATATTCTAGCTTTTTCCTTGTAAAAAGGTGAGGTGGGATTGCCCCTCTTTCTCAAGCTTTTGTTCTTTGAAATTGTCGTCTCCTACCTCCAACGAGGAGGAGACTTTGCTAGTAAATTTCCCTTTCATACGCGGTCAAGGACCGCGAGGCCTTGGGGTAGCAACCCTTTGGTTGCGAACCAAGTAAAAATAAAATTGAGTCATTTACTTTTATTACATCTTAATTTCCACTGTGCCACTCGAGTTTTATCGAACGAAAAGAAAAGTTTTCAAGCTCGCTATTCACCCCCCTCTAGCTTGCTTTCGATCCAACAATTGGTATCAGAATGGGGGTGCTAAGATTTGGTGCAACCACTAATCTAGCAATTGTTTCTTTTCATATTTGTTTCGTTTAAACTTCTTTACTATTTTCCACACTACTAATCCAAGACGAAAGTCTTGTGTTTTCTGAAAACACAAGTCGAGACTTGGATAGTAATCCAAACCGACTTTGCTCTACCCACCAATGATCAAGGGAAGCCTTTGGATTTCGACAAATGGACCAACGCAACCAAGAGGCAAGTCGAAGCTGATGCAAAGTCTACACAAATCTTTCAATACGGTTTGTCCAAGGAGGAGCTCAAACGTGTCGACCTGTTCAAAAGCACAAAATAACTTTGGAAAAAGCTCATTGAACTTCACGAAGGAACCGCCGACACGAAGGTATGTAAAAGAGACCTTCTTTTAAATAAGTTATTTAATTTAAAAATACAGGAACCTGAGACCGCTACTCAATTACATGCAAGGATCCAGGAGATCATGAATGGAATCCACTCGATCGGACAAAAGGTGGAGAATCGGGACATAATAAGGTACGCGTTAAATGCATTTCCTAGGACCACCTTGTGGCCATCCATGGTTAATTCTTACAAGGTATCTAGAGATCTATCTAAGATAAGGTTAGATGAACTTTTTTTAGAATTTGAATTACATGAACAGTCTAATGCGATCTCGGCCGAGAAAGGTACTGCATTGGTTGCAGGTTGAAAGAAGAAGGCGAAGAGCAAACCACCTTTCGAAGATGAAGAAAAAGAGTATGAATCAAAGGTGAACAACGAGATGGAGACCAAACTAGTGAATCTAGTTCGGAAGATGATCAAGAGCCAAAAACGTTCGATCAAGCAATCCATGGAAAAGCAAAGTTCCAACTATAGATGCTACGAATGCAACAAGATGGGCCATATCAAATCGGATTTCCCAAGACTAAAGAACAAACTATCTCAATTCAAGAAGAAGGTGCTCAATGCAACATGGGAGGAGTCGTCGTCAGAGGAAGATGAGCTCAACAATCTCGTGTTCATGGTCAAGCCGATCAAGCCTAAAGATGAGTCTGAACCCAAAGAAAGCGATGAGTACGAGATCGAGTCCAACTCCGGATCCGAAGATGAACTTCAATTTAAGACAAGCCACAGATCCGTATCCGGTTCAAGAGATTCGATCAAGGTAAGTCGGTCTATAATTGATACGCTTTACAATGTAATTAAATATTTAACTAAAAAATTAGCTAAGTTTGAGTCCAAGGTCGAGACCTTAGTTGAGGAGGTGAAACTCCTTAAACATGAGGTCTCCCTAACCTCTTCGACTAGTCGAGTTCAAGAGGAGAACTCAACTCGAGTTGAAAAACTCGAAGAAGAAAACTCTCTCTTGAAAGGATAAGTCAAAGATCTTAGGCAAACATTGGAAAGTTTTATTTTTGGGTCCAATGGACTTGACCTACTACTTGGATCACAAAGGGCTGTGTACAATAAGGCTGGACTTGGGTTTAGATCAAACACAACAAATAAATTGTATATGTCAATTGTGAATCGAAATAGACAAATAGTCCAAGCATTGGTCCCTAAGACCACTTTGATTTCACAATTAGAATCCACTAAGTACTGGGTTCCCAAGGACCAAATCCACTATGTGGAAAGACCGAATCGATTCAATGGTCTAGGCGGAGCTAGTACTAAACTTTTTTGTTTTATTTCTTGAATTAGACTTGCATGGTTAGTTAATTTTTGTTTTAATTTTTAGAATGACTAGATAGGGTTAATAGTAGTCAACCTTGACAACATAGTATCAAGACGTGCGCGAGATGATAGTACGTTAGGGAAACGAAGTCTTGTGTGTCCGAACTAGATAAGGCATATCTAGCTTGGTGCACTCGACTAAGTTGAACTAGCTGAAGCTACCTCATCGTATCCTAAAATAGTTAGACCAGAAAGTAACCTTAAGTGACTCAAGTGATCAATTTCTTGAATTTGTCTTTGTCTAAGGAAGTGGTCATTGTTCTGATCAAAGAAGACCTCTGTGCCTCGCCATGACCTGGAAGCCAATTTCTCGAAAAGGTTACTTGACAAGCTAAGGGTTAAATCCGAATCTAATCCAAGGTTGATTATCTTTAATTCACTAAACTTAATCTAGTAAAATTGAAGTCATCTCACAAAACATATATGGTTAACATGTTTGATCATGTAGAAAGGGTGAGATGACTACTAGACTAAAATATTCAAACAACTTTAAAATTCCAATGTTCGATCCAACTACTACATGTGTAGGATCAATGGATGTTGGATAGTGGGTGCTCCCGACACATGACCAGAGATCGACTAAAATTTTCGAAGCTTAAATTCAAAAGTCAAGGATCAGTAGCCTTCAGAAACAACGGGAAGCTCAAAATCATCAGATCAGGTGATATTGAGCTAAACTCGACCTTTATAATTCGTAATGTACTTTTAGTTGAGAATTTTGATTTTAATTTACTTAGCGTAAGTCAATTGTGTGATAACAACTATAAGGTTACCTTCTTACAAAATGAATGTTTAATTAAAACTAATGATACCTCAAAAACAATACTTAAAGGAACTAGAAATAGCAACATTTACATAATCAACCTACCCAACTCCTCAACCTAGTGTCTTATGACACAACAAGAGGAATCCTGGTTGTGGCACCGACGACTCAGCCACTCTCACCCAAGACTCGTACATAAAATGAGTCAGAGTGGTTTAGTCAGAGGTCTTCCTAACCTTAATAACATGGAAAATAAAATTTGTAATGCTTGTCAATGATGTGAGCAAAACATATAGGGTTTTAGGAGTAGTTTTCGCTCACATCCCATTGCATTTCATATTTGATTCTTGCATATTTCACTTTATTTTGCATGCATTTCATATTTTCTAGTTTGGAGATATGCTCTTTGTACTCTTGTGTGCAGGACAACATTATACGAGCAAAATGATGCACTTTTGGAGTGAAAAAAAGGCATTTGGCAGGTGGAACAGAAGGACACACTCCCTGGCCCTGTGAATCCACACGACTTGCACCCCAGCACCACACACGGCTTGGCCGTGTGAAGCCACACGGCCGTGTGGCGCTGGGCGATTTCGATGCTATTATATTATTTTTTAGGTTTCGGGGAGATCCGACCTGATGTCTATATAAAGGAAGCTATGACCAAACCCTAGGAGGAGGCCCGACGACAAGGACGACACAACGGTGCCCTAAAAAGCACGAGAAACTCGCAATGGCGAGGAAGGAAGTCGCTCGAGGATCAAGTTATGCACATCAATGCCGGAGAGAAGAGCCATAGTGCATTGTAATTCATGTTCCTTGTGCATTTTACATTATTTCTATGATGCTTTGTGTTTCTCTTCTTGTATTTATGCAGTAGGTTCTCCTATTCTAGGATTAGGGAGTAGTTTGTATGCGTAGACTATGTTATTTCAAATATATTTCTGTTCTTGAAATCATATTTGCAATTGGTGATTGTTTAGATCGATAGCTATTTGTTTTGGTCTTCTATTTACTTTGCGTAGCCGATACGAGGGGTGACAACTCTCGTATAAAAGATTTAGGATAATTAAGGAGGAACCTAGGGGTTGGCCTCATCTTCGGTAACCATAAATAGAAGGTTGTGATAGAGTCGGAAACGGGACACATTCCGACTCGTCATAGGGATTGAAGCGGCATCCTTGTACCGCCTATCCCGTCCTAAATCCAGAGGTCAACCTAGTATGGTAGAGGTAGTTCCCAATAGATGCGAAGGCTCATCGGAGAAGTGTATGATGTCCCTTCCACAAGACTATAGTTAGACGTCTAGATAATACCCAATTGATAGCGTATTTTGTGACACACAAGCAAAACCGAAATCCTAGAATTCCCTTAAAAGACTTGTAGCAACCCTTCTCTTCCTCCGTGTGACACTGTACTAGAGTTAGGACCGCCGACAACCCTCATCATCACAACCATTATAATGGAACTGCGAACAATAACGTCCACTAAACCAATCGGTACTCAAATCTCAGTCCATGTGGGATCGATAATCTTTTTATTACTTGACGACATCCGTGGACTTGCGGGCATTGAGCGCGAGCATAAGCTTCGAGTCCTCGATAGTTCTCGTCGCGAGATTTGAGGTCACATTCGCGTGCATCAAGTTTTTGGCGTTGTTGCCGGGGACTGATTGATTTGATATCGAATCAAGAGGTGGATAATTAGATCGGGCTTAGGGTAGATTTATTTACTTGCTTTATTTTTCACTTTTATTTGATTTACTTCAGTTTTAGATTTTTAATATCTAGAATAAGTTTAGTTTTATGTCAGTAATTACATTGCAATAACCTTTAGTTTAAATTTTTTGCATTTGATTTAGTATTAGTTTAGGCTATTTTCTGTTTATCTAAGCATTAGGTAGACTGCTAATTTTGTGGCTCGGTTCTTCGTATGCATAGACGCTTAGGATCGAAAGGCTTGATTCCGATAGATCTAGAAATCGAACGAACCTACTATCGCAGGAGAGTTGAACAAAAAAGGATGGAGGACCAAGACGCATCTGTGGTGAACGTAGATAGTTGACCTTTGCGGGATTATGCAACCCCTAGTGTTAGAGGATTTAGGCCGAGTATAGCTGGACCATCCATTACAGCTAACAATTTTGAATTGAAACCTGCTCTTATACACATGGTCCAGAAAAGTCAATTTGGGGATGCTACGACTGAAGACCCGAATCGGCACCTGGAGACATTTTTAAAAATCTGCTCGACAATGAAGATCAATGGAGTACCTGCTGACATGATCCGCCTGAACCTATTCCCTTTCTCATTGTAGGATAAGGCTAAGGCATGACTTCACTCCTTACCATCAGGAAACATTACTACATGGGAGCAGTGTGAGCAACAATTTTTGAACAAATTTTTTCCACCAAGAAAGACTAATCACATGTGCCATCTAATCACGAGCTTTCGTCAAAAGGAAGGGGAATCTTTATTCGAAGTCTGGGATCGCTACAAGGGGCTACTCTACCAATGCTTCCATCATGGACTGGAAAGGTGACTGGTGATCCACATCTTCTATAATGGGATCATGTATGCTACAAAAGTGTTCCTCGATTCTGCTACAGGAGGAGCACTAATGAACAAGACTATCGAGGAAGCAGAGGAGCTGATTGAAGAGGTGGCCCAGAACCACCATCAATAGGCTTCCGAGAGTAGTCACCCAGCTCTTGCAATGGGACGATATGCTATCAACTTTGTAGATGACCTAGCGGCAAGGATGGACGCACTTAGCAGATGGTTAGACTCTCTAAACACTAATTCTGCATGTGCGTCCAATACTTTGGGAGAGGGAGCATCAGCATATCAAGAGGACTATTATGGAGGGCAGGGAAGATTAGAAGAGTAGATTGAGCATGTCGATGTGGTTGGGGACCACCATCAAAGGCCCAACAACCCATACTCTAGCACTTACAATCTTGGATGGAGGAACTACCCGAATTTTTTCTATCGGAATAACTTAGGGAATTCCCAACCGTCCAGAGTATATGGGAAACAACAGGGCAGTGGGCAACAACAACCATAGAAGTCTAGGCTATAATTGATGATGGAAGACTTCATTGCTACCCAAATGAAGTCCAATGAAGAATTTCGATGCCAACATTAAAAATTAGAAGAGTCACTTAGGGATTTGAAGGCCACTGTTGATGGTCTTGCAATCACATGAGGATGTTGGAAACACAAGTGACCTAAATAGCCCAAACCATAGCACAGACCATGGATAGCTTTCCATCATTACCCGAGCCGAGTCAAGTCAAGGAAGAGTGAATATACAGCGAAAGAGTAGGTCAAAAGAACAGATCCACCAAGGGGTGTGCAACCATGATATCAACGTTACCAAATCAGGCTGAAATTAAAGATAAAATCCCACCCAAGCTAGAGGACCCTGGTGAATTTGTTATACCCTGCTCGATTTATGGTGAGAGCTTCGATGAAGCGCTGTGCAATTTAGGGTCATCAATTAGCGTGATACCCTATGCATTCTACCTAGAGATGGGACTGAGTGGCATCCAACCAGCGGGCCTTGGTATTCGTATGGGGGATGACTTAGTCAAGGAACTCGACAACATGCTAGCATATGTGCCTGTGGTCATTGAGAATTTCGTGATACATATGGATTTTATTATACTTGACACAGGACCAAACCCCCAGAATCTCATCATCTTGGGAAGACCCTTTCTGGCGACTGCGGGAGCGTGTATAAACGTAAAGGCGCACAAGATCTTCTTGGAAGTAGACAGGGAGATCATCATCTTCAACTTGTCATAGTGTATAGCTCCCTTCTTAGACGGCTACACTTTCAGCAGGGTAAAGCCCAGCCCACCAGAATACTACACAGAGATAGATGAATGGAGGTTTATAGAACCGTACAATGTGCTTCTTAGGAGGCAACCCAAGTTTAGTTTTTACTTGTTTTTGACTTTATTGCATTCATTAGATTTTAATTTCTGGCATTTAGCATTTTTTGCAAATAAAATCGGATTAGAAAGAACTTGTTAGGTAGAAGCAAAAATCGTTTTGAGCCCACCTAGTCCACGACAAGAGCCTGCACCTGCACCACCATCATTTTCTATTTTTGAGCAGGATGTAGGTACATCCGCCTATGATTTCTTCGAGTTCCGATCGTGCCTCGATGACATTTATGTCGAGCAGTAGACGTAGAGGTAACGATGGGAGGAGCAGAGCACTTGCATGAAGGCAGAGTTTCATGGCTTATGGGAACACTTCCAGCGGGCCGAGGAGTTCTACGATGAGACCCGTATATACTTCCAGAAGGAGGCTGCCCAACGCCATGAGTAGGAAACCTACCATCGGGAGGTCAGGCAGCACATGCGTGCACAACAGGCATAGTGGGCCCGGAAGGAGGAGCACAGAGCAGTCGTTGCATCAACCAACTCTCAGATCGACTATATGTATATGTGGCATCAACGACTCAGCACTAGATTCTCCTAGAATCCCGAGATGCTGAGGCTACAAAAATTCCCACCTCGACCATGATATTAGAGGTATAACTTCATACAAGTCTAGGGGGGACTCCAAGTTTTGATTTATTTTGTTTCTAGCAGTAGTTTCTTTCATGATATTTGCATTTTAGTTAGCATTCATTTGTTCATGCATAGGTTGTTTAGTTTCTTTCAGCACTTATTTTTTGCTATCTATAAGTTGCCTCAGTAGTATTTTTAAAGTTTTCTTCATGAGTTGTTTCCATGGGTAGCTTAACTTTATTTACCTCATGGTATTTTATTTTATTTTATTTGCTCTAATGAATGTTCTAGACTTATACTGGTTAGTTTGTATTTTTACACCTACACATGACGAATATTCTAAAAGGGAAAATCTAGTACGTACCTAGTTATGATTCATCTTAGTAGTCTAGTACTTTGGAATCCATAGGTGACTCTAGATTTAGCATTTTAGTTACTGGAGATGCTCGGATTGTGGAAGCCCATTCAGAAAAATCAAAATCCCAAGAGAGAGAGAAAAGAAAAGAAAAAAAAAGGAATAAGAAAAGAAAAAAAATAAAGAAAAGAGAGAGTAAGAAAAATTGAAAAAGATTATGAAGGATAAAAAACAGTTGTCGTGGGTGGAAATGGTTAGGTGCCCCTTTGAGACTGAGTTAGGTTACTGGGGAAACACCTACCAATTTCTCTCAATATCGAGCACACCTTTGAGACTTTATGCTAGATCTAGGGAATGACCCTCACTTTGGGAAGGTAAGTGCCTAAGAGCTGGAGACCTTAGGAAAGCTATAGGATGACGACTTAACTTACCATGGAACGAGTATCCCTTAAGGAGATTCGCTTAGCACATGTACGAGAAGCTAACTTAGTGAATTTTTAGAACATATCTATTTTTCTTTAATTGCAAATACCACTTGATAAATCTAGTTGACAAGCTAAGTATGGAACAATGCTTTTTAAAATTTCATGACACTGAGGTTTGCTTAAGGACAAGAAAAGATTTAAGTCTGGGGGAATTGATGTGAGCAAAATATATAGGATTTTAGGAGTAGTTTTTGCTCACATTCTGTGGCATTTTATATTTGATTTTTGCATATTTGACTTTATTTTGCATGCATTTCCTATTTTCTAGTTCAGAGATATGCTCTTTGTACTCTTGTGTGCAGGACAACATTCTACTGGGAAAATGACGCACTTTTGGAGCGAAAAGAAGGCTTTTGGCAGGTGGAACAGAAGGACACACTCCCTAGCCCTGTGAATCCACACGACTCGCACCCCAACGCCACACATGTCCTGGTCATGTGAATCCACACGATCATGTGGCGCTGGGCGATTTTGATGCGATTATGTTATTTTCTAGGTTTTAGGGAGATCCGACTTGATGTCTATATAAAGGAAGCTATGCCCAAACTCTAGGGGGAGGCCTAATGACCAAAACGACACATTGGTGCCCTAAAAAGCATCGAAAACTCACAACGGGGAGGAAGTCGCTCGAGGATCAAGTTCTGCACATTAACACCGGAGAGAAGAGCCACAATGCATTGTAATTCACATTCCTTGTGCAATTTACATTATTTCAATGATGCTTTGTGTTTCTCTTCTCGTATATATGGAGTAGATTCTCCTATTCTAGGATTAGGGAGTAGTTTGTGTGTGTAGAACATGTTATTTCAAATATATTTTTGTTCTTGATATCATATTTACAATTGGTGATTGTTTAGATTGATAGTTATTTGTTTTGGTCTTCTATTTACTGTGCGTAGCCGATATGAGGGGTAACATCCCTCGTATCAAAGATTTAGTTGAATTAAAGAGGAACCTAGGGGTTGGCCTCATCTTCGGTAACTGTAGATAGAAGGGTGTGATAGAGTCGGAAATGGGACACGTTCCGACTCGCCATATAGATTGAATCGGCATCCTCATACCGCCTATCCCGTCCTAAAGCCAGGGGTCGACCTGGTATGGCAGAGGTAGTTCCCGATAGATACGAAGGCTCATCGGGGAAGTGTATGATGTCCCTTCCACAAGACCATAGCTAGACGTCTAGATAATAGCTAATTGATAGCTTGTTCTGCGACACACAAGCGAAACCGAAATCCTAGATTTCCCTCAAAAGACTCGTAGCAACCCTTCTCTTCCACCATGTGACACCGTACTAGAGTTAGGACCACCGACAACCCTCGTAATCACAACCATTAGAATGGAATTCCAAAAAATAACGTCCACTAAACCAATCGGTACTCGAATCTCAGTCCCTGTGGGATCGATAATCTTTTTATTTCTTGACGATATCCGTGCACTTGCAGACATTGAGCGTGAGTGCGCGCTTTGAGTCCTCGATGGTTCCCGTCGCGAGATTTGAGGTCGCGTTCGTGTGCATCAGTCAACAAGGTAAACAAACTAGGTCCTTACATCAACTAATCAGCAAGAAAGAACCAAAAGTGTACTTGAGCTCCTACATTTAGACCTATTTGATTCTCATGGAGCCAAGTCACTAAATGGAAGTCAATATTGTCTAGTTATAGTCGATGACTTCTCTAAGTTCACTTGGGTTAGGTTTCTAAAACATAAAAGTGAAACCTTAGAGCAACTCACCAACTTATGTAAATTAATAGAAAATGAAAAGAATCTTAAGATAAAAAGACTTAGAAGTGATCATGGTGGTGAATTTGAAAACCATAGGTTTATCAATTTTTATAACCAAAACAGATACAACCATGAGTTTTCCTACCCAAGGACTCCTCAACAAAACGGTCTAGTCGAACGTAAAAATCAAACATTACAAGAAGCCGCTAGAACCATGTTGAGTGAGTATAACTTTCCTAATAGGTTTTGGGTAGAAGTGGTCAATACGACCTTCTATATTCAAAATAGGATCCTCCTAGTTAGAAGACACCTTAAAACCTCTTATCAAATTTATTATGAAAAATTACCAAACATTAAGTATTTTAGGGTCTTTGGTTGTAGGGTGCACATATTGAACACTAAGGATTACTTAGAAAAATTCACCCTTAAAATATCTACTGGGACATTCCTAGGATACTCAACAACTAGTAAAGCTTATAGAGTGTATAACAATGAAACCCTAAAAATCGAAGAAACAATTAACGTAGTATTTGATGAAGAAAACAAAACTACAAAACACGGATTAGAGGTGGTTAATAAACCTAACTCTAGACCTGAATCTAACTCTAGCCCTTAACCTAGTTATAAACCCAAATCTTGTTAGTGTCAGCCCTTAGTGCCAATCATGGGATGATTGATTAGGGATCATATGTATCATACTTCACTAATAAAGGTAAAGTTTAGTTATTATATTCACTTCATACTTGTGCCATCTCAATAAATATAATAATGCCCTAGAAGGTAGATTCTTATCTACAACAAATCAATTGGTAGAATTGATTGTGAGAAGCTATGGAGAACACTATTCTTAAATATTCCTAGTCAAGTATTAATATACAAGGGCAATAATAATGCATTGAGACTAGCATGTAGGGAAATTGATGATTTGATCTCACAGGTCATGGATATGTGATATCACGTTGACACATGGGTATATATTAGAGAATATATACTGAATTAATCCGCCATGAGAAAGTTTCATGGATTATTATATGAGTGTCATAAACTTTCTCATGTGACTATTAGTATGAATAGTCTTTAGACCTAAAATCACTACGGTTCTCTACATAAGGAGTTATGTACTTTGACATCATCAAACTCACCCATAATAGGGTGGACTATAAAGGTGATCATAGGGTATGTAACAAATTATGCGGAGGGATGTGAGTGATATAGATGAGATCTATTCCTCCCATATGACGGGAGTGATATCTTTAGGCCTCTTGATAGAGTAGGACCACGAAATGCATGACCATGCTCAAATGAGTCAATATGAGATATTGAGCTCATTTGTTTGAGTGAGTCTACTTGGAGATCAAGAAACACAAATATTGATAAGAGGATGACACGGTCTATGTCTCATTGATCAATCTAGATATCGAGGATAGAAGGATAACGACATACAAGATAATAGTCACAGAAATGTTTTTGTCAGATTTTGATATTTTTGTAAATTGGGTAGCAATGATGCATTGCTAGATGCCGCTCATTACTTATGTGTATAAAGTGATTTAGAGACATTGCCAACGTTACGAAAACCTATAGGGTCACACACAAAGAACATGTTGTTTTGGAGATGAGGTTCATTTTAGTTTGACTAAATGAACCATTAGGCATTGAATTGGATTCATTGAAAGGGTTGGATTTGTGTTAGACTCAAATTAAATGGCCTAATTGAGTTGGACTTAAATCAATTTGAATGGTATGAATTCATCATGCATGATTAATGTGGATTAATCATGCATTGGAGAGGGAAAACCAAGGGTTGGATGAAACCTCTTTTCATGCATGATTAATATGGATTAATCATGCATTGAAGAGAGAAAACCAAGGGTTGGATGAAACCTTTCATATTCATGGGATGAATATAAAAAGGGGGCTTTGGATCATGAAGAGGGCTAGTGGAGATTGCCTTTGTTTTTCCCTTTCTTCTTCTTCTTGGCTGAAATCCTTTCTTGGCCTATCTATCTTTTGTGGTGTTGCTAGCACAACCTTTCTCCAAAAGAGTGTTCGTGTAGATACCATAGAGGCACGTACACTTGAACGTGCAAGAGATCCAGCAAACCGTGGACGAGTGGGATAGACAAAGGACACGCATCAAAGGCATACCCTATAGGATAGGGCTTTTGATCTATACTTTGTATGAGTTTTCTTTCGCATGGATCGCTCAAGAGATCCTTTTTCCATTGCGATTTTATTGTTTATCGCATAGGATTCCCTACAGTGGTATCAGAGCCACTTGCGAAAGATCATACATAAATATCGTCATAGGTGTTGGTGCAATCGGCCCAGGTCACGATTGACCAGGACTCGAGTTTGACTCGAGTGATGTTTTGATGTTTCGACAAAAACATATGACAATGTAGTTGTCATGGGAAAGTCCAAGTGGGACACTTGGCGCATGGAAAGTCCAAGTCATGGGTACTTGGCGTTTGGGAAAGTCCAAGTCATGGGTACTTGGCGTTTGGTAAAGTCCAAGTCTTGAGTACTTGGCATGAGAAGTCCAAGCATGGGTCTTGGCAAATGAGAAGTCCAAGCGGGAGTCTTGGCAGCATAAGACCAATGGTTGGCGGCGTAAAGTCCAAGCGGAGTCTTGGCGGCGTAAGTCCAATGTGGCTTGGCGGTGTAGACACCGTTAGCATGACATAGCCGAGGGAAGCACCTGGAGGCTAGCGCGATGGATGAACAAGTCATGGATGACTTGGAGGGATCCGAGAGGCGTGAGGCTAATGGAGGTGGCTAGAAGGCTTAGGTCTAGGCTAAGGGTGGTCTAGCAAGTATGGGGGCACCATACTTGGGTTAAAACCTCATCCTGAGTTTTTAAGAGATGGAATGCTCGGCGATGATTGCTCATTGGGCGGCGAATCGATGTCTCTGACGATCGCCAAGAGCTAGTGATCGCCATTCGCGAGCGCTGAGAATGCTCAGTAGCCGTAGCGTCGACTACGCGGCTTGCAGTCGACTGCCAATGTTGGCAGTCGACTGCCAAGAGATCCGTTGGAGTTTTTTCCAGCGTGGATCGAGCCGTTGTCTCACGACAACAGTGGCATCAGTCGACTGGTGACTTATTGCAGTCGACTGATGGGCGGAAATCCAGGTCGCGCAAAAGGATAAAAGGAGCTCGACGGGAGGATTTTTGGCAATGGTTTCTTGAGCATCTTTGGGGCAATTTATTGCTGCAAATCAGAGTCTCCAAGACCACTCTTCAAGCAACCAAAAGCAAGCAATCCAAAGCATTTGTAAAGTGTTTTCTTTACTTGTATTGCATTATTCTTCATTGTATTTTCTTGTTGCTTTTAGATTATTGTTGTAATCTATTGTAAGAGGTTTCTCCACCTCCGACTTGTGTCGAGAAGGAGTATTTGTGATTAGTGATTGCATTGGCATCGCTAGAGCTCAATCCGTGGAGTAGGAACCGTTTCGGTTCCGAACCACGTTATATCTCGTGTTGTGTTTGTGTTCGTGATTGTTTATCTTTTCGTTATTGCTTTTATCATTTCTATTCCGCTGCGCATAACGAGTTTTGTAGAGATGATCGCGATCGAATTCCATCTTCGTACGGGCACATCGCTATTCACCCCCCCTCTAGCGCCGTCAAATCTCCAACAAGTGGTATCAGAGCCAGGTTGCTCTTCAACGGATTAACAACCGGGAGCAAGACGCTAGAGGAAAAGATGGAAGTTCAAGGATAATTGGGATGGGACATCAACACCCCAATTCCCTATTCCTTCTATGGACAAGAAGGATTCAATTCTTGGAAGGCGAGAATTGAAGATTTTTTGATGATAAGACCTTGAGGAGTGGTCCGCATTGATGGAAGGATTTGAATATCCTAAGGGACCAAAGGGAGGGTTTCTCAAGAAGAAGAAGTGGAGTGAGGAGCAACTCCAACAATTCGATAAAAACAAGAAGGTAATCAAATTCATTTTTGATTTAATTCCTAATGATCTCTTGTGTAGCCTAGGTGACTACGTGGATGCCAAGGAGCTATGGAGCGATTTGGCCAAGCTCCATGAAAGTCTATCACCCGTCCAAGAAGAAGGATCATCACCCTCTCAAGCTCAAGAAGAAACATCCAAAGAGCTAGAGGATTCGGAGGTTGATAGGGAATCAACATCCGGATCGGAAGAGGTGGAGGAAGTGGAAGAAGCATCCAAGTGGGACACTTGGCACATGGCTATTCACCCCCCCTCTAGCGCCGTCAAATCTCCAACAATAGGTCATTTTATATGTGAAATAAAATTTTGTATAAGAAGTCTATTATGGTGCATGCATGATTGTTTGGGTGATTTTGTGCAACAAGATATGCATGACATATTTGTTGATCGAACAACATGTTTGTCGTTTGGATCTATCACCCAAAATTGCTATGAACAGTGGCAAGAAAGCGTCTCGGGTTCATTATGATGGACTAAGGGCAGCGACTCATTCAAAGAGTTGTTAAAATAAAATTTTTCTCCGAGGGCGTTGCCCCTGCAAACCGCGCAAGGGGCTCTGCCCCTTAACCCCACCTGCTAACCTGCTAGCGGGACCGCCGTGTTGTAGAGGCTTATAAGTCATGCATAGCACAATAATAAAACCTACATGTCATAGATCTATGTGAATAATGTATGCCATGGTGCATGGTTATGACCCTTAACCCCAATGTGATTGTGGTTGTGTTGTGTTTGCATGTTGTAATTCATAATACAGCCTGCGAGTCGTACCTCCCTATTTTTCTAAGTGTAAAATAGATCTAGACTCGAATGTAACTCGTGTATTCTTATTTTATAATGTACAAAATGATGAGTGGAAAGTCCATTGGAGGATGAAGTTACAAGAAGGATGCCAACGACACATAACAACCAAATGATGCACTTGGAGAAGATGCTACCCCTAGGTTGACCCATCGCTCTTCTCATTGGCTTGAGGAGATCGTAGATTCGGGCCATAACCATGTCACGTTTAAAGTTATATGTTGATATATATTATTCTTATATGTGATGCATGTGATGCTTGTGTATGTGATGCATGTGATGCTTGTATATATGTGATGCATGTGATGCTTGTATATGTGAAGCATGCATAGTTAGTTGTCACACAATTAGGTCACTTATTATATGCCTACCAAAGTTTAATACTTACTATTACCTTGGTCAATCGTAGTGTGTTTGCCAAAGCAAAGTGACTCGATTTACCTCGGTAAAGTACGATAGGACAATCGTGATGTCCGCCTATTAAACCTTGGGTTTGACTAAACTAATATCTCTCTATTAGATTGAAGAACTTATAGGCATAGCTCATATGGGACATCTATCTACATTATACAAGTCTTGGGTGATTAGCCAAAGCTAACTCAAGATGAGTGGTAATTTAGAAAGATATCTCATGCGATGGGCACAATGAACAAATAATGTTGTTCATGTAGTTATACAAGAATTACATTAGATGTAATTGGTACAAGTTACCTACCTAACTTATACGAATCTTGGGCGATTAGCTAAAGGTAAGTCAAGATGCGGTATAATATGGATCTTGTCCCACTTTGTGACCAGTGGGAGAATCATTTAGTTAAAAGGCCTAATTAAATGATTGAAATATGATACATTTCTGCATTTCTGTATTGTAGATCACCATGTCATCAAATACGTCGAACACACTCTCTTTGCGATCTGTCTGTTGGTGCAGTGGGCACCAAAGTCGAACCGGTATTTTGATTATGGCAAAAGGCTCAATAGTTAAGGGTATATTTGTTATCTTACGAGCTCAATTAAGTGTGCAGAAATGCTAAAGTTGAGCGGAAGGTCTGCGACACCCGGTGGGAACCGAGGTGGTCGGGCAACGCCAGAGGGACTTCGGAGGAAGCCGAGGTACTCGGGTGAAGACCGGAAGCGAGGCTACAAGGTAAGCTCGTGTGAAAGCGAAGCAAGGTCGTTAAGCGTAGATCCGACCCAATACCTCCAATGGAAGGTCTAGGTCGAGATCAGATGGTTAGAACCATCGTACTTTATATTTTAAGCTAACTTGTACTGCAGTCCAAAACCCTTTGACTACAGTCAACTGCTAGTCAAGTTCCAGCCTCGAGAAGAGCTCGAATTTCAAGGGGGTGAATTTGGACTTGACTCGTGTTTTGGTACAAAGGGTGATGTGGCATCAAGGTGGACATCCAAACCATCACCAAGCTTCCTTGTGGTGGACGACCAAAATAAGGTGAGTTGGCACAAGATGGTTGGCTCCCATGATGTGGCACAAGTTGAATGGCTCCAACAAGTTGGCGCCCAAGGAGGTTGGAGGTGGCACAAGGTGGTTGGATGAAACACCTCATCCTCAAGTTGGTGCCCAAGGAGGTTGGAGGTGGCACAAGGTGGTTGGATGAAACACCTCATCCTTGAGTTGGCGCACAAGGAGGTTGGAGGTGGCACAAGGTGGTTGGATGAAACACCTCATCCTTGAGTTGGCGCAAAGGATGTGGATGAACAAGTATTGGGGGATAAGAACCTCACCTTGGACACTACCTATGTCTAAATTCATAGATCAATATCCATAAATAGACATGTTCAAGCCAAGCAAATAACAAGAATTCAAGAGCTCTCAACACGCTGTCGTAACGCCGCTACTACTACTCACATTTGCTACGACGAAGTGCCGCCGACAACGAAAGCTACATCTTCTACTTATAAGAGTTGTCGGTATATTTATTTAAGTTCTACTTCTTTAAATTGTCTTTGTGCTTTAATCGTAACAAGGAAAGGGGGAGTGTCCCTTTGCCTTGATTTCTTTTGTAATCGCTGTCTACTTCCAACGAAGAGGAGTGGTTTTAGTGAATTGCCCTCCGTACGTGATCAAGGATCACTAGGGCCGTGGATTAGCAATCGAAAGATTGTGAACCACGTAAAAATATCTTGTCTACTTTATATTTCCGCTGTGCACTCTCTACTTGCTTTTTACTTATTGCAAAAGTTTTTAACGACACCGTATCGCTATCCACCCCCCCCTCTAGCGACACTTTCGATCCAACAATTGGTATCAGAGCCGGGGGCGCTAAGATTCGGTGAAACCACCAATCTAGCTTTGTTTTTCTTTTTACAGATTTTTTATTTATTTATTTCTGTTTTCGTATAATTATTTCACTTGCTTATCTTCTCCTACATATAGAATTGCATTAGAGGCTTTAGGATCCGGATAAGGTTGTCCTTCGGGTTAGATCCCGAGTAAGGTTGTCCTCCGGAACTTCAACGACATTCGCATTTGATTGTTTATTTCTTTTTGCAAGTTACATTTTATATATCTTTTTTTTTACTTCCCGCACTACTAATCCAAGACGAAAGTCTTGGAATATTCTTTCCGTGTGTGTTTTGCAAGATTCTTTTCGTCGTTCTTCTTGTTTTTAAATGGCCCATCTCGAAGGGTTTAGCATCACCCCAGTTTTACAACGGTAATGACTTTCCTTATTGGAAGGGTCGGATGGAATGCTTTCTTAAAACCCAAATCGAGATGTGGATCGTAATCCAAACCGGTTTCACACTTCCTAATGAAGATGGTGAATCTTTGGGTTACGATCAATGGTCAAATTCCATGAAAAAACAAGTAGAAGCCGATGCCAAGGCAACTCAAATCTTGCAATGTGGGTTGTCCAAGGAAGAGTTCAACCGCGTCGGCCCCTTCATTAGTGCAAAGGACTTATGGACCAAGCTAGTGGAACTACACGAAGGCACCGACGACACGAAGGTATGTAAAAGAGATTTACTTCTAAATAAATTGTATAACTTGAAAATGCAGGAAAACGAGACCGCAACTCAACTACATGCTCGTATCCAAGACATCGTCAACCAACTCCATGCCATCGGACAAAAGGTCGAGGATCGCGACCTTATCAGGTATTCTCTTAACTCGTTTCCTAGGACCACCTTGTTGGCATCCATGGTCGATGCCTACAAGGTCTCCAAGGACCTTTCTAAAATTAGGTTAGACGAATTGTTTTCGAACTTGAATTACATGAGCAAACTAACGTGGTCCGTGCCGAGAAGAGTATTGCGTTAGTGCAGTTCCAAGAAGAAGAAGCCCCAAGCAAGCCACCCCGAGGAGGAAGAAGACGATATCCAAGCTCTAATGGCCAAGCCGACCGAGCACGACTCAAAACCAAGAAGAGTCCGAGTCTGAATCCGATGATGAGCTTCCATTCAAGACAAGCCACGGATCCGTATCCGGTTCAAAAGAATCATTAAGGGTAAGTCGGTCGTTACTTAATACTTTGTATGGTGCAATTAAATTTTTAAATAAGAAACTAGCTAAGTCCGAGTCCAAGGTCGAGACCCTAATTGAGGAGGTTAACCTCCTCAAACATGAGGTCTCCCTAACCTCTTCGACTACTCGTATTCAAGAGGAGGACTCAACTCAAGTTGAAAAGCTTGAAGTTGAGAACTCGCTTTTGAAAACACAAGTCGAAGACCTTAGGAACACGTTGGAAAGGTTCACTTTGGGATCCAAGGGACTTGACCTCTTACTTGGATCACAAAGGGCCGTGTACAACAACGCCGGACTCGGGTTTAACTCAAATACAACCAATAAGTCATATATGTCTATAGTAAACCAACATAAGAAAAATGTCCAAGCATGGGTCCCTAAGATCACTTTGATTTCAACTTTAGGATCTAACATGTATTGGGTTCCCAAGGACCAAATTCACTATGTGAATAGACCCACTCGATTCAATGGTCCAGGGGGAGCCAATACAAAATGTATTTTTGTTAAGTCTTAGAAATTGCATGCTTAGTTTTTCCTTTATTTTTAGAATGGTTAGATAGGACTCATAACCAACTAAAATCCTGCGAAAAGATTGAGCCTCGGGGAGCCTCTTTTCAAAAATAACTAGTTAGACCAAGATGTAGTCTCAAGTAAGTCGAGTTATCAATTTCTTGAAATTAGCTTTGTCTAAGGAAGTGGTCGTTGTTCCGATCAAAGAAGGCCTCTGGCCTCGCCACGACTGTAAGCTAATCTCTTGAAAAGATTACTTGATGAGCTTAGACTAAATCTGAATCTAACCTAATGTTGGTTAATTTAAATTCATTAAAATTAATCAAGTAAAATTGAAAGTCATCTCACAATAACACATAGGAATAACATGTTTTGATCATGTAGATATTGGTGAGATGATTTAGGTTTAAAAACTTACAAACAACCCTTTAGTAATTCCATTGATCCTACACATAAGAGTCGAAGAAACCATTAATATAGTTTTCGACGAAGGACACGAACCCGTTCAATCCTTAACAAAACCAACTAGCAAATCAACTTATAGCGAACCCGACTCTGATCTTGAACTTGAATCTCGTCCTAACCCAAGTCATCCTATTGACCAAGTGATAGATGACCCTAACCCGAGTCACACTAAGACTCAAACAAATCATCCTATCAATCAAGTTATAGGTGATCCAAATTTAGGGGTTCGAACTAGAGCTTCATATCGAAACCTTAGTCAAATCTCGTTAATTTCCAAAATCGACCCAAAACTATTGAACAAGCACTTCTTGATCCCGATGGATTATTGCTATGCAAGAAGAGCTAGCTCAATTCACTAGAAATGAAGTCCGGGAATTAGTACCACCACCTAAAGAAAAATCAATTATTGGAACAAGGTGGGTATTCAAATAAACTTGATGATAAAGGTGAAGTAGTTAGAAATAAAGCTAGGTTAGTCGCAAAAAGGGTTTAGTCAAGTCGGTTTAGATTACGATGAGACCTACGCCTCGTGAGCCACTCAGAGTCCATCCGAATGTTGTTAGCATATGCCGCACATCGAGGTTTTAAATTGTTTCAAATGGATGTCAAGTCAGCATTTTTGAATGGATACATTAAGGAAGAAGTTTACGCTACCAACCTCCTGATTCAAAATCTAGATAAACTCGACCATGTCCTTAGACTTAAGAAAGCCCTATATGGACTCAAACAAGCCCCAAGAGCTTGGTACGAAAGGCTTTCGATCTATCTTAAGTCCAAAGGATTCAACCAAGGTTTAGTCGACCCAACCTTATTCGTTAAAACCGTAGGAAAAGAAATCTTTATAGACCAAATCTATGTAGATGATATAAATTTTGGAACTACCAACTAGATCCTCGCTAAACGAATTCATCTCACTTATGGAAAGTGAATTTGAAATGAATTTAGTGGGAGAGTTAAGTTTCTTCTTAGGTTTACAAATTAAACAAACTAAAGATGGAATATATTTACATCAACAAAAATATACTAAGGACTTAATAAATCGATTTGGAATGAAAGATGCTAAAATAATCAATACACCTATGGCAACTAATGTTAATATAAACGAAGATGTAGAAGGAAAACCCGTTGACCTAAAATACTATAGGAGCGCAATAGGAAGTCTCCTATACTTAACCGCGAGCCGACCCGACATTTTATTCGCGGTAAGTATGTGCGCAAGGTTACAAACCTGTGCCAAGGAGTCTCACCTAACCCTAGTCAAGCGTATCCTTAGATATCTAAAGGGCACGCTAAACGTAGGTATTTGGTACCCTAGATCTACCGAGTTTAATCTAATCGCTACTCCCGACCGACTATGCCGAGTAAACTCGATAGAAAGAGCACGAGTGGTTGTTGTCAAATCCTACCGAGTCTAGTGAGTTAGTGCGAGGAAAGATTGCTGCTGTTGCCTTATCTACCACCGGTTTAATACGCGATGGGTGAGTGTGTCTCTCACCGTGGGATGAAGCACACTCTCCAAGACTTTAGCTTAATCTTTAACAACATTACAACCTACATAGCATCTCAATTAACTTAACTAAAAATCCAATATGTCATTCTAGGACAAAACATATAGAAGTTAAACACCACTTCATTAGGGAACATGTAACTAATGGAACTATACAACTAGAGTATGTTGAGTCCAAATCAAACCTACAATATATATATATTGGGAACTTGCTTGGACTTACAAACCCTAAAATATATTTACAAACTTTTTGAGTTAAGGCAAAAGGGGGAGAAAGTCACAAAAGTAACCAAAATTAACCAAAATTAAAGGGGAAGAAAGTAAACAAAATTATTACCAAAATTAAAGGGGAAGAAAGTAAACAAAATTATTACCTTTTATATTAAGTAATTCCGATTACTTAAGCAACTATTAAGGGGGAGTAAAAATTATTTTTCAAGAACTCACCTTCGGTCAAGGGGGAGGTTACCTCAAAGGGGAGAACTTGAAACAATAATATTTCTCACTCATGCTTAATCTTTATGCTAGCTCACTCATGCTTAATCTTTATGCTAGCTCATTCATACTTAATCATTATGCTAGCTCATTCATATTTAATCATTATGCTAGCTCATTCATACTTAATCATTATGCTAGCTCATTCATGCTTAATCATTATGCTAGCTTACTGTTATGCTTAATTTTTCCTTAACTTTTGTGTCGGTTTGCCATGAATCAAAAAGGGGAGATTGTTGGTGCAGTGGGCACCAAAGTCGAACCGGTATTTTGATTATGGCAAAAGGCTCAATAGTTAAGGGTATATTTGTTATCTTACGAGCTCAATTAAGTGTGCAGAAATGCTAAAGTTGAGCGGAAGGTCTGCGACACCCGGTGGGAACCGAGGTGGTCGGGCAACGCCAGAGGGACTTCGGAGGAAGCCGAGGTACTCGGGTGAAGACCGGAAGCGAGGCTACAAGGTAGCTCGTGTGGCGAAGCAAGGTCGTTAAGCGTAGATCAGGCCCAATACCTCAATGGAAGGTCTAGGTCGAGATCGGATGGTTAGAACCATCGTACTTTATATTTTAAGCTAACTTGCTGCGGTCCAAAACCCTTTGACTACAGGTCAAGCTGCTAGTCAAGTTCGACCTCGAGAAGGCTCGAATTTCAAGGGGTGAATTTGGACTTGACTCGTGTTTTGGTACAAAGGGTGATGTGGCATCAAGGTGGACATCAAACCATCACCAAGCTTCCTTGTGGTGGCGCCCAAAATAAGGTGAGTTGGCACAAGATGGTTGGCTCCCATGATGTGGCACAAGTTGAATGGCTCCAACAAGTTGGCGCCCAAGGAGGTTGGAGGTGGCACAAGGTGGTTGGATGAAACACCTCATCCTCAAGTTGGCGCCCAAGGAGGTTGGAGGTGGCACAAGGTGGTTGGATGAAACACCTCATCCTTGAGTTGGCGCACGAGGAGGTTGGAGGTGGCACAAGGTGGTTGGATGAAACACCTCATCCTTGAGTTAGGCGCAAAGGATGTGGATGAACAAGTCTTGGGGATAAGAACCTCACCTTGGACACTACCTATGTCTAAATTCATAGATCAATATCCATAAATAGACATGTTCAAGCCAAGCAAATAACAAGAATTCAAGAGCTCTCAACACGCCGTCGTACTTGCTACTACTACTCACATTTGCTCTGACGAAGTACATCTTCTACTTATAAGAGTTGTCGGTATATTTATTTAAGTTCTACTTCTTTAAATTGTCTTTGTGCTTTAATCGTAACAAGGAAAGGGGGAGTGTCCCTTTGCCTTGATTTCTTTTTGTAATCGTTGCTCCTACTTCCAACGAAGAGGAGTGGTTTTAGTGAATTGCCCTCCGTACGTGATCAAGGATCACTAGGGCCGTGGATTAGCAATCGAAAGATTGTGAACCACGTAAAAATATCTTGTCTACTTTATATTTCCGCTGTGCATTCTCTACTTGCTTTTTACTTATTGCAAAAGTTTTTAACGACACCGTATCGCTATTCACCCCCCCCCCCTCTAGCGACACTTTCGATCCAACACTGTCCTCGATAAGGATAAGCTCACTGGAGCTAATTTCCTAGACTGGTATAGGACCTTGAGGATAGTATTGGTGCAGGGGCACTAGATAATCGAACCTATGTTTTGATTATGGCAAAGAAAAAAAGTCAAGGTTATTTTGTTATCTCACGAGCTAAACCAAGTGTGCAGAAAATGCTAAGCTAAAGTTAAAGGTCAGCAACACCTGGAGGGAATCATGGTGGTCAGGCAACACCGAGAGGACTTCGGAGGGAGCCGAAAGAATCAGGTAGAGACCAGAAGCAAGGTTTAAAAGGTAAATGTTGAGGTAAGCTCGAGTGAGTAAAGTTAAGTGAGGTCGTGTCCTTCATACGAGGACATCCTTAGGCGACGATCCGACCAAGACTTCCCATGGAAGGTCTATGTCGAGATCGGACGACAAGTGGCCATCGAATTCACTTATATTTCGAGCTAACTCTTTATTGTAGTCAAAAATTTTGGCCATTAGTTCAACCGGCCAGTTCAACTACTGTTTGAATTACAGCTTCGAGATGAGTCAAAACTCATCCCTTTCTTCAAGGGTGAGGTGGCCATTGATGTTGGATCTTGATGTGCTCGAGGAGGGGACTTCTAGGGCTATAAAAGAAGGTCCATTCCTCACCATTTCATCAATCCTAAGTGCTCCAAAATGCTCTTGCAACACCGCTCTCTTACGATGACTCTACTATGCTAAAGTGCCGCCGGAACGACGATGACTCAATGTTAGCTCAAGATCTTCTTCGTCGTCGGTATAAATATCTTTATTTAGAGTCTTAATTGTGCATTCTTTTTGTTTTTGGAGCTTTAATCGTAACAAGGAGAGGGGGAGTGTCCTTCTACCTTGAGTTTTATTGTTTTCTTGTAATCGTTCACTCCTACCTCTAACGAGAAGGAGTATTTTAGTAGATTGTCCTTCGTACACGATCTAGGATCGTTAGGGCCTTGGATTAGTAGCTGAAGGCTATGAACCAAGTAAAAACAAACCTTGTCTTTTATATTTCCGCTGCATTCTCGCTCTTTTAATTGTTTCATATCAAAAGAACGAACGAAATTTGTTTTGTGCTATTCACCCCCCTCTAGCGCTCAAATCGATCCAACAGATAGTCCTCAAGCAAGAACGCAAACTGTACATCCTTGAGCAGTCCATTCCTGAACCACCCACCCCTACGGTTGATGTGAGCAAAACATATAGGGTTTTAGGAATAGTTTTTGCTCACATCTCATTACATTTTATGTTTGTTTCATGCATATTTTACTTTTTTTTTTTGCATGCATTTCCTATTTTCTGGTTCGGAGATATGCTCTTTGTACTTTTGTATGCAGGATATCATTTCATGGGGAAATTGGTGCACTTTTGGAGGAAAAGAAGGATATTTTGCAGCTGGACGCAAAAGGGGACACGGCCAGGGCATGTGGCTACACACGACCATGTCCAAGGCTCGAAGTTGGCCAACATGGCGCCACACACGGCCTAGTCGTGTGGAAACACACGGCCATGTGGCGCTTCACGATTCCGATATGATTCGATTATTTTCCAGGTTTTAGGGAGATCTAGGATGATGGCTATATAAAGGAGACTACGCCCAAACCCTAAGGGGGAGGCACGACGGCTGGGATGACACTCCGACGCCCTAAAAAGCTTTGGGAACTCGCAACGAGGAGGAAGAAAGCCGCCAAAGATCCAAATTTTGCACTTCAACACCAGAGAGAAGAGTCACATCGCATTGTAATTTTTGTTCTTTACATAATTTCCATTGTTTATACGAACATGATCGTGCTTTGTGTTTCTCCTCTCTTATTTATGGAGTAAACTCTTCGATTCTAGGACTAAGGAGTAGTTTGTGTTGAGTTAGAACATGTTGGTTCAAAAATCTTTTCGTTCTTGAATTTATATTTGAAATTGACATTTGGTTTAAAGCTATAACTATTGTTTTGGTTTTCTATCTACTGTGTTAGCCGATACGAGGGGTGACAACCCTCATATCTAAGATTTAGAAGAATTAAGGAGGAACCTAGGGGTTGGCCTCATCTCCCGTAACCGTGGGTAGAAGGATTCGATAGAGTAGGAAACACACTCCGTTTTTGACTCGTCGCAGGGATCGATTCGGCATCCTCATACCGACTATCCCATCCTAAGTCCAGGGGTTGACCTGGTAATGGCAGAGGTAGCTTCCGATAGATGCGAAGGCTCATCGGGGGAGTGTATGATGTCCTTTCCACAAAACCGTAGCTAGAAACCTAGACAAAACCTAATTGACAACGTGTTCTGCGACACACAAACGAAACCGAAATCCTAGAATCCCTTCCAAAGACTCGCAACTAGTTTCTTTCTTCTTCTGTGTGACACCGTATTGAGTTGGGACCGCCGTCAACTCTCGTAATTACAGCCCTTGGATATGAATTCCGAACAATAGCCTCCACTTACCAAATTAGTACTCGAATCTCAGTCCCTATAGGATCGATAATCTTTTTGTTACTTGATGACATCCGTGCACTTGCGGGCGTTGAGTGCGAGCGCACGCTTCGAGTCCTCGACAGTCTCCTTCGTGAGATTTGAGGTCGCATTCGCGTGCATCAACGACCACTCGTGCTGACAAGGATGCTTATAAGAAGCATCAAGATGACGCACTGGATGTGTCATGCCTTATGCTTGCCACCGTGAACTCTGAGCTTCAGAAGCAACATGAGAACATGGATGCCTATGATATGGTTGAGCATCTGAAACAACTATACTAGGGACAAGCAAGACACGAGAGATACGAAGTGTCAAATGCCTTATTTCAATGCAAGATGCAAGAAGCAACTACTGTAGACACTCATGTACTCAAGATGATTGGGTATGTTGAGAACCTTGTGAGATTGGGATTTCCATTTGGCCAAGAGCTGCCCACTGACCTTATTTTGCAGTCACTGTCAGAAGGCTACAATCAATTTATCATGAACTATAACATGAATGAAATTGACAAGCCTTTACCTGAGATATTGAGCATGTTGCGAACTGCTGAACTCAACCTTAAGAAGGCAAAGCCTAACACCATATTGATGGTGAACAAAGGCAAAGGCAAAGGTAGGCAGAAGCCTAAAGGTAAGGGTAAGACCCACACCAAAGGCAAAGGCAAGGAAAATGCATTGAAACCTAAAGGAGGGGTGTCTAAGGAAGGGGAATGCTTCCACTGTGCTGAGACTGGGCATTGGAAGAGAAACTGCAAGCTATACCTGGAAGAGGTGAAAAGGAAGAGAAGTGAGATTTCTGCCTCAGGTATATATGTTATCGAAGTCAATTTATATATCTCGTCTTCTTGGGTATTAGATACCGACTGTGCTTCTCACATTTGTACCAATGTGCAGGGCCTTTGAAAGACTAGATCATTGACGAAGGGCGAAGTGGACCTACGGGTAGGCAATGGAGAAAAAGTTGCCGCCATCGCTGTAGGGACATATTCCTTATCTTTGTCCACTGGGCTTATCTTAGAACTAGAAGACTGTTGTTATGTGTCTGCCTTGACTAAAAACATTATCTCTGTTTCTTGTTTAGACAAGAAAGGTTTTTCATTTGTAATAAAGGACAAGTGTTATTCCGTTTATTTAAATGATATGTTTTTTTGTAGTGCACACCTTGTGAATGGTCTCTATCTTCAAGATCTTGAAACCCCAGTCTATAACATAAATACCAAATGGTTCAAATCTAATGATCTGAACTAAACATATCTCTGGCATTGTCACCTGAGTCACGTAAATGAGAGTCGCATATCCCAGCTCCATAAAAATGGATTACTGGACTCATTTGATTTTGAATCATATGATACATGCGAATCCTATCTTCTAGGCAAGATGACCAAGACTCCATTTAGCGGACATGGCGAACGAGCTACTGATTTGTTAGAACTCATACATACTGATGTATATGGGCCTTTTAATGTAGCAGCTAGAGGAGGCTATCAGCACTTCATTACTTTTACTGATGATTTCAGTAGATACGGATATGTGTATCTTATGAGACACAAATCTGAATCCTTTGAAAAGTTCAAAAAATTCAAGAATGAAGTATAAAATCAACTTGGTAAGAGTATAAAAGTACTTCGATCAGATCGAGGTGGGGAATACCTTAGCCAAGATTTTCGTGACTATCTCGTTGAGTTTGGGATTAGATCTCAACTCACTCCACCTGGAACATCACAGTGGAATGGTGTATCAGAAAGGAGAAATCATACATTATTAGATATGGTGCGATCCATGATGAGTCACACAAATCTTCCTTCTTTCTTTTGGGGATATGCTTTAGAGACGACTGCTTTCACACTTAATCGCATTCCATCTAAGGCAGTCATAAAGACACCATATGCGATATGGACTGGGAAGAGTACCAAGATGTCTTTTATGAAGATTTGGGGTTGTGAGGCTTATGTTCGACGTCAAGTCTCCGATAAACTAGGCCCCAAATCAGACAAGTGCTACTTTATAGGATATCCTAAGTAAATGAAAGGATATTACTTCTACAATCCCAAAAAATGCAAAGTGTTTGTCGCTAGAAATGGAGTTTTTCTAGAAAGAGAGTTCATTTCTAGAAGAACTAGTGGGAGTAAAATACATCTTGAAGAAATTCAAGATCAAGATAGCATTGAGATGGAAATTGAACAGACACCACAAAGTGTTGTGGATGATGACATTGTTGCACAAGAAGTTGTGGAGCAACAATCTGTTCAAGTAGACCAACCTCTTCGCAGGTCTGATAGGATACGTCGTCAGCCTGAGAGATATTCATTTCTCTTATCTGACAATGATGACATTATGCTTGTTGAATTGAACGAGCCTACATCCTATCAGGAAGTTGTGATGAGCCCAGATTCTGAGAAATGGCTAGAGGCCATGAGGTCCGAAATGGAATCCATATACACTAACCAAGTATGGACTTTGGTTGATCCACCTGAAGGGGTCAAACCCATTGGGTGTAAGTGGATATTTAAGAGAAAGACTGACATGGATGGTCTTATGCATACCTATATAGGGAAATTGGTAGCTAAAGGTTTCAAATAGATTCATGGTATTGACTATGATGAAACTTTTTCACCAGTTGCGATGATTAAGTCCATTTGGATCATGCTTGCTATTGTAGCTTACCACGATTATGAGATCTAGCAAATGGATGTCAAAACTGTGTTTATGAATGGAAACCTCCTCGAGGATGTGTATATGACACAACCTGAGGGTTTTGTAGATCCAAAGCATACTGTCAAGGTATGCAAGCTGCAAAGGTCCATTTATGATTTAAAGCAAGCATCTAGAAGCTGGAATCTTTGATTCGATGATGCAATCAAATAGTTTGGTTTCATCAAGAATGAAGATGAACCTTGTGTCTACAAGAGGGTTAGTGGGAGCATAGTTATCTTTCTTATCTTGTATGTTGATGACATACTTCTCATTGGAAACGACATCCCTATGCTGCAGTCTGTGAAGACTTGGCTTGGGAATTGTTTCTCAATAAAGGACTTAGGTGAAACAACCTACATTTTAGGCATTAAAATCTATAGAGATAGATCTAAGAGATTGCTTGTCTTAAGTCAGAGTGCATACATTGACAAGGTGCTTAAACATTTTGCCATGCAGAATTCCAAGAAGGGATTTCTGCCAATGTCACATGGTGTGAGCCTTTCGAAGGCTCAATGCCCTTCTTCTAAGGAAGAAAGGGAACATATGGATCAGATCACTTATGCATCTGCTATAGTATCTATTATGTACGCCATGCTATGCACTCGTCCTGATGTCTTATATACTTTAAGCATGATGAGTAGGTACTAGTCAGATCCAGGTGACAGTCACTGGACAGCCGTCAAGAACATTCTTAAGTACTTGAGAAGAACTAAAGAATATTTCTTGATATTTGGAGGCAATGAGGAGCTCGTTGTAAAGGGTTACAACGATGCTAGCTTCCAAACGGACAAGGATAATTACAGATCACAGTCAGGGTATGTCTTTTGTTTAAATGATGGTGATGTGAGTTGGAAGAGTTCAAAGAAAGACACAGTCACAGATTCTACTACAGAGGCTAAGTATATTGCTACTTCAGATGTGGCAAAGGAGGATGTTTGGATCATAAAGTTTGTTTCTGAGCTTGGTGTAGTTCCTAGCATCATTAGCCCTATAGAGCTTTATTATGACAACAACGGGGCTATAACACAAGCTAAGGAACCTCGTTCTCACCAGTGTTTCAAACATATACTACGGCGATATCACCTTATTTGAGAGATCATCGATAGAGGAAATGTACGAATATGCAGAGTAGATACTGATGCTAACATTGCAGATCCCTTGACTAAGGCTTTGGCACAGAGGAAGCATGATAGTCATACTAGGTCATGGGGTCTTAGAGATTACAGTGATTGGCACTAGTGCTAGTGGGAGATTGTTAGTGTCAGCCCTTAGTGTCAATCATGGGATGATTGATTATATCATACTTCATTAATAAAGATAAAGTTTGGTTATTATATTCATTTCATACTTGTTCTAGCTGAAAAAATATAATAATTCCCTAGAAGGTAGGTTCTTATCTACAACATATCAATTGGTAGAATTGATTGTGAGAAGTTGTGGAGAACACTATTCTTAAATATTCCTAGTCAAGTATTAATATACAAGGGCAATATTATTGCATTGAGACTAGCATGTAGGTCAATTGATGATTTGATCTCACAGGTCATGGATATGTGATATCACATTGACACATGAGTATATATTAGAGAATATATACTGAATTGACCTGCCATGAGAAAGTTTCATGGATTGTTATATGAGTGTCATAAACTTTCTTATGTGACTATTAGTATGAATAGTCCTTAGACCTGAAATCACTACGGTTCCCTACATAAGGAGTTATGTACTTTGGCATCATCAAATGTCACCCGTAATAGGGTGGACTATAAAGGTGATCACTGGATATGTAACAAATTATGCAGAGGGATGTGAGTGATATAGATGAGATCTATCCCTCCCATATGATGGGAGTGATATCTTTAGGCCTCTTGATAGAGTAGGACCACAAAATGCATGACCATGCTCAAATGAGTCAATATGAGATATTGAGCTCATTTGTTTGAGTGAGTCTACATGGAGATCAAGAAACACAAAGATTGATAAGAGGATGATACGGTCTATGGCTCATTGATCAATCTAGATATCGAGGATAGAAGGATAAGGGCATACAAGATAATAGTCACAGAAAGGTTTTTGTCGGATCTTGACATTTTCATAACTTGGGTAGCAATGATGCATTGCTAGATGTCGCTCATTGCTTATGTGTCTAAAGTGGTTTAGAGACATTGGCAACGTTACGAAAATCTATAGGGTCACACACAAAGAACATGTTGTTTTGGAGATGAGGTTCATTTTAGTTTGACTAAATGAACTATTAGGCATTGAATTGGATTCATTGAAAGGGTTGGATTTGAGTCAGACTCAAATTAAATGGCCGAATTGAGTTGGACTCAAATTGATTTGATTTTAGTTTGACTCAAATCAATTTGAATGGTATGAATTCATCATGCATGATTAATGTGGATTAATCATGCATTGAAGAGGGAAAACCAAGGGTTGGATGAAACCTCTTTTCATTCATGATTAATATAGATTAATCATGCATTGAAGAGGGAAAACCAAGGGTTGGATGACACCTTTCATATTCATGGGATGAATATAAAAAGGGGGCTTTAGATTATGAAGAGGGCTAGTGGAGATTGCCTTTGTTTTCCCCCTTCTTCTTCTTCTTGGCCGAAATCCTTTCTTGGCCTATCTCTTTTTTGTGGTGTTGCTAGCACAACCTTTCTCCAAAAGAGTGTTTGTGAGGATACCATAGAGGCATGTACGCTTCAACGTGCAAGAGATCTGACGAACCATGGACGAGCGGGATAGACAAAGGGTACGCATCAAAGGTATACTATATAGGATAGGGCTTTTGATCTATACTTTGTATGAGTTTTCTTTTACATGGATCGCTCAAGGGATCCTTTTTCCACTGCGATTTTATTGTTTATCGCATAGGATTCCCTACAAATCTAACTCACAAAACGAGTCTATTATAAATCCTAACCCAAATTAATCTAGGGTACAATCAAACCACCTGATTTATCAGGTAATAGGTGATCCCAATTTAGGAGTTCAAACTAGAGCATCCTATAGAAACCTAAGGCAAATTTCACATATCTAAAAAATTGAACCCAAAACAATTGAACAAGCTCTTCTTGATCTTGATTGGATTATAGGTATGCAAGAAGAGTTTGCTCAATTTACTAGGAGTCAAGTTTGGGAATTAGTACCCCCACCTAAGGGAAAAAAGATAATTGGAACAAGGTGGGTATTTTGAAACAAATTTGATGATAAAGGAGATGTTGTTAGGAATAAGGCTAGGTTAATTGCTAGGGAATTCAGTCAAGTAGAGGGGCTAGACTACGATGAAACATATGCCCCCATAGCTAGACTTGAATCAATTAGGATGTTATTAGCCTACGCTGCACATCGAAGATTTAAACTATTTCAAATGGATGTTAAGTCAGTATTCTTGAATGGAATTATCAAGGAAGAGGTTTACGTTAGCCAACCACCTGGATTTGAGAGTCTAGATAAACCCGACCATGTCTTTAAACTTAAAAAAGCCTTATATGGACTAAAACATGCTCCTAGAGCTTGGTATGAAAGGCTTTCTATTTATCTTAGGTCTAAGTGGTTTAGTCAAGGTTTAGTTGACCCAACCTTGTTTGTAAAATCCATAGGAAAAGAGGTTTTCATTGCCTAAATCTACATAGATGACATAATCTTTGGAACAACTAATTCAATATTACTAAATGAGTTCATTTCACTAATGGAAAGTGAATTCGAAATGAACTTAGTAGGCGAATTGACATTTTTCTTAGGCTTACAAATTAAACAAACTAGAGAAGGTTTCTACCTACACCAACAAAAATATGCTAAGAAATTAATTAATAGATTTGGAATGCAAAACTCTAAGGAAATTAATACACCAATGGCAACTAATGTGAATATAGGAGAAGACTTAGAAGGAAAACCAATTGATTTAAAATACTATAGGAGCACGATAGGTAGCCTCCTTTACTTAACTGCGAGTCAACCCGATATACTCTTCGCAGTAAGTATGTATGTGAGATTTCAATCTTGCGCTAAGGAGTCGCACATAATGCTGGTCAAATGTATCTTTCGATACTTTAAAGGGACACTAAACGTAGGAATTTGATACGCTAGGTCTAACGAATTCGAACTAATCGACTACTCCAATTCAGATTATGCTGGTAGTAAACTCGATAGGAAGAGCATGAGTGGTTGTTGCCAACTCCTCGGCTCAAGTCTAGTTAGCTGGTGTAGTAGAAAGTAACAATGTTTTGCCTTATCTACCACCGAAGCCGAGTACGTTGCTATGGGTGAGTGTGTGGCTCAACTTCTTTGTATGAAGCACACTCTTTAAGATTTTCAATTAAACTTTAATCACACTGAACTTTTCATCAACAACATTAGTTCCATTAACCTAACTAAGAACCCTATTTGTCACCCTAGGACTAAACACATAGAGGTTAAACACCATTTCATTCGAGAATACGTAGCAAATGGTGTTAGTGCCTATAAGATCTACATATCTCCACAATGGCATGATATTGTCCACTTTGGGCCTAAGCCCTCATGGTTTTGTTTTTGAGCTTTACTCAAAAGGACTCATACCAATGGAGATATCTTTTCATCTTATAAGCACATGATCTTTTCCATGTCTTACCAATGTGGGACTTCGATTGTATTCTCAATACTCCAACAATCCCCCCTCAAATGAAGGACCACATTGACCCGCCCCTCAAGCCTATTTGTCCTCAAAGGACATCCTCTGCTTGATGTTCGATCCTCAACCCACCAGGACTTCCTGCCAACTGTCTGGTCCTCTTGACCCAGCTGAACTTCCTGCAAGTTGTCCAGCCCTTCTAGCCCAACTAGACTTCCTACCAATTGTTCGGTCCACCCGACCCAACTGGACTTCCTACCTGATGTCTGGTTCTCTTGATCCGGGCATAGGAGCTCAACTTCTTTCATTCAAGGTTCATGGCTTGACATGGATCATGACTCTGATACCAATTGTTGGTGCCTATAAGATCTACATATCTCCACAATGACATGATATTGTCCACTTTAGGCCTAAGCCCTCATGGTTTTATTTTTGGGCTTTACCTAAAAGGCCTCATACCAATGGAGTGTTAGTGCAATCGGCCCGAGTTGACTCGAGTTTGACTCGAGCAGTATTTTGATGATAGAGAAAACTTATGACATGAGATTGTCATAGGAAAGTCCAACATGGAGTTGGCATGGAAAATCCAAGCATGGGGCTTGGTGTCGAAAAGTGCAAAGCTGTGCACTTGGTGCTTGGTGAGGAATGCATTGCGAAGCTGTGCGCTTGGTGCATTTGGGAAGTCTTGAGGACTTGGCAAGTTCACTAGGCTCGGGGTCTTTGAGTCGGTGAATGATGGCATTGCGAAGTCGTGCGCTTGGTGCATCTGAGGGACCGCCGGACGGGGAGCGAATGGAGTGAGGCCTAAGGGAAGCATACTTCGAGGGCAAGAGACATGAAGGATGGCATTGTGAAGCCATGCGCTTGGTGCATCCGAGGGACGTAGGCCGAGGGAAGAGAGCTTCGGTGGGGAACTCCATGAGGGATGAGGTGGACTTGGCCAAGTTGCTAAGACTGAGTGTCGGATGCTCAAACAACTTGGTGTTTGAGGTTTTACCCGACATCAGTCGACTGACATAGGTGTCAGTCGACTGCTCCAAGTCGACTAGGGTTCGACTGGTGTTTGATTAACCAGGGTCTGGTTGATCAGTCGACTGCCGATGGATGGCAGTCGCCTAATAACACCATCAGTCGACTGATTGGGGTGTTTTCAGCCACAGAATGGTTTCCAGTCAAGTGCTCGTGCTGGCACTCGACTGATGGGATCATCAATCGACTGATGGGCATGATCAGTCGACTGATGATGGATCTGTTGGAGTTTTACCAACGTGGATCAAGTCATTGTGAGACAACAACTACAGTACTAGTCGACTGATGGGCGCGAAATCAGCCTGATGCAGGTTATAATTGGAGCTCAAGATGGAGGATTTCGCCAAGACTTTTAGAGTGACTTTGGAGGGGAATTGCTACTGCATTCCAGACTTTCAAGAGAAAACCAAAGCAAGCAACAAGAAAGCATTCAAATCAAAGAGTTGTAAAGTATTCTTTACTTGTATTTCTTAGTGTCTTTGTATTAGCTTTAATCTTGTAGTATTACTGTTGTAATAGCTTGTACGAGGTTTCTCCACCTCTGACATGTTGTCGAGAAGGAGTTTAGTTAGTGTCGTGCGCATAACTAGAGCTCGGTGAGCTCGCCCGTGGAGTGGGAACCATTCAGTTCTGAACCACATATATCTTGTGTATACTTGTATGTGTTGTTAGTATTTTCATTATTATTATTATTCCACTGCGCTAACAACAATCGTAGACAAGCGACGCAAGAAGAATGAACAAATTCCATCATACGACGAAGAGGGCTATTCACCCCCCTCTAGCAGACCACCGACGTTCCAACAAGTGATATTAGAGCTAGGAGCTTGTCGAGGACTAACCGCCGATACAAGCACTATAAGATGGCCGGCTACAACCTCCAACCACCAAAATTCGAAGGAGATTTTCAATGGTGGAGAAGAAAAATGGAGGTATATCTAGAATCCGATTTCGATTTCATGTTAATCCTAGAAAATGGTTTCCAAATGCCTAGGGATGAAAGCAATAGGCAAATTGAGAAGTCAAGGTGGACCCAAGACCAAATCAAGGACTTCAGGACAAATCTCAAGGTAATCGAATTACTTAATGATTTGTTACCTAATAATATTTGGTCTAGATTAGGTAATTATAGGGATGCAAGGGAGTTATGGAATAAGGTAATTAAATTCTAAGAAATTCCCGAACCGGCACAAGTAGAGGAAGATGCCGTGGAAGAGAGCCCATCCACATTCGACGATGTAGATGATTTGGTGGAAATCTCCACCTCTAGTATTGAGGGGGAGGAGAGACAATCTTCCATCCCGGAGCAAGTTCAACAAGAAACATCCACATCTGGGAGAAATGAAGACCAAGAAGAAAATTTCAGAGGTAACTCAAGCATATTGATTTTAAATAAAGATCATATAACTTGCTTTGAGTGTAGGGAGAAAGGGTATTACAAGAGCAAATGCCCAAAATTGGCTAAGAAGAAAACACCGGCACCAAAAGTCAACCAAAAGTCAAAGGATGCCGGAATCCCCACAATCAAGAGAAAAGAGCACATTGTGTGCTTCAAATGCAACCAAAAGGGGCACTACCGTAGTCAATGCCCTAAGGGAAGGAAGAAAGGCAAAGAAGGTGTATCTCATGTAGGGAGAGCTTCCCAAGTTAACCCTAAGGTAAATTTAATTAATGCACCTTCAATTCCTAAGGTTAATAAGCATGCTAAGAATTATTTTAGCTCTCTTGCAATTATTAATGAAAAACAAGCTAGTAGAAAGAAATATGTTTGTCTAGATGCCAAGCATGTTCATATATCTAAGGACAAACCTAGGACCAATAACACTAAACCTATCTTGCCTAGGGAAAGCATTAAGAGAATAGAAGAAAATCTAGGCATTAACCCTAAGAAGGGTAGATATGCCTAAGAAGAAAAATAATTCCCAAAAGATTAATGAAAAATCAAAATTGGAAAAATTAGAGTTAGAGAACCAAGTCTTGAGGTCAAGACTTGAGAAAATGGGGAAAACCCTTAGGATTATAGAAAATTCTATTCAAGGGTCAAATGCCCAAAAGTCAAGACCTAGGGTTCAAGAACGGTCTAAGGGCAAGGAAGGTTTGTGTCACAAACCTAAGCCCAAGAAGACTTATCATAATGTTTCATTTGATTATGGAACAACATCTAGGTCTAGAAAAACTAAGGCTAATAGGGAAGCTATCCCTAAGACTAGCCATGGTGTTTGCTTAGTGGCTAAGGACTTAAGAAAAACCAAGAAAGCCACTAAGAAGGTCAAAAGGGGAGTTACCCCTAGGTTTGACTTAGGAAAGACCCAAAAGACTGACTTCAAAGCCTAAAAGGGTCATAAGGAAGGTATCTAAGAAAGTTATCCCTAGTGAATATCTTGTAAACCCAAGGAGCTCCAATAGGTATTGGGTTCCTAGGAGCGTGATCGATTCACGCTAGATGGGTTAGGGTGTGTCAACCCTAAGTGGACGGGTAGTTAACGTAGCCATGGTGAGTTGACATATTAGGGTGTGCGTGTGCTAATATCCTTTAAGAAGTTAAAAAAAAAATGATTAAATTGGCACAAATAAGTCTTAGAGGTATTGGTGTGCCATTTTGGGTTTATGACACACTTAGGAGATAATGATATTAAGGAAAAATAGAATGAATTCCTAGAAATGACAATTTGGATTTAACACTTAGGTATTTTATACCTTAGTATATTTTACTTGCCATGATTTATTTGCCATGACATGACATCATTTTCATTTTTATCTCTAAAAATGTCATGATCATGTTTAGACTTATTTTTATATGTCATGTATGCTAACATTTCATTCACATGCCATGACATCATGATTTTAGCACAAGCTTAGTTATATCGTATATATGCCATAATCATATCATGCATAAAATAAAATTGATTTAAGGACTATTGGCATGACTTGAAGTCCCATGCATAAGGGAATCAAGTAGAGTTGCTTTAGAATATGCATGAGACCATTAAAGAACAAAAACCCACATCTCACTAGAATATTTGCCTTGAATGTGTTTTGCACATTTAGATAAAAGTGAGATATTTAGGAAAAAAAAATTAAATGTTTCAAAAATATTTTGAAAAACCTTGGTGAAGTCTATCTTTTGATAGCTATCACCATTGAATGGGATGATACAAAGAGGGCTCAATATTGAAGCTTTTCTAAACTTTTGAACTTTGTGTCAATCTCACTAATTCGTGGGTAAAATAATTTTTCAATATTTTTCACCCATTATGATTGTAATAAGTAATATACGTACAAAATTTCATGATTTATCAATGTATGTATATTTACTTACGAATTTCAGAAATTCATTTCTGAAAATCAGAAAACTACAAATGCAATTATCAGTCGACTGCCAGGGAGGCCCGTCGATTGATGTGGGAAGGAGTCGACTGATATCTGATTCAGTCGACTGCTCAAGCTGATTCTAGGTAAACCTTGGTGGTTAGGCCCATGTTCAGCTAGGTTTTGGTCCCCTAACCACTCCTAACTCTAGGACATGCTTGGGAGAGTATTAGAAAGGGTGGAAATCCATTGGATATGAATTAGAAGAAGTGTTTAGGGTGAGTATCAATTTTAAGGTGGATGGAAGTTCATTGTTGAACTTTGCCTTAATTTTGATTGTTTAATGTTCCTATTGGCTCAGGGACTCTCAAAGGACATTGTTGGTGCAATGGTCAAGGGGGAGCAAGCCTCTAGGGGGAGGTATCCATCATGGGAAGATGGATGTGTACTTTTCCTCATGGGTGGAAAATTGGGTTGCCTCACTTTAAGTGATATGAACTTATCACTAGAAAGATTATAGGCGTGTGTTCCTCCAAGGGAGAGATTGTAAGATCTCATTGGGATATGAGACATTCATACCCTTGGGGAGGACCTTTTTGATGTATGTCAAAAAGGGGGAGATGTTACCAAGTTACCAATTGGGTTTGGAATTCTCATTGGGATGTGAGAATTGTCAATTAGGGATAATTGGTAGACTTGAGGGATAGTTTTCTCAATCATCAAAAAGGGGAAGATTGTTGGTGCAATCGGCCCGGGTTGACTCGAGTTTGACTCGAGCAGTATTTTGATGATAGGTAAAACTTATGACATGAGATTGTCATAGGAAAGTCCAACATGGAGTTGGCATGGAAAATCTAAGCATGGGGCATGGTGTGGAAAAGTGCGAAGTCGTGCGCTTGGTGCTTGGTGCTTGGTGAGGAATGCATTGCGAAGTCGTGCACTTGGTGCATTTGGGAAGTCTTGAGGACTTGGCAAGTTCACTAGGCTTGGGGTCCTTGAGTCGGTGAAGGATGACATTGCGAAGCCGTGCGCTTGGTGCATCCGAGGGACCGTCGGACGGGGAGAGAATGGAGTGAGGCCCAAGGGAAGCATACTTCGAGGGAAAGAGACGCGAAGGATGGCGTTGCGAAGTAGTGCACTTGGCGCATCCGAGGGATGTAGGCCGAGGGAAGAGAGCTTCGGTGGGGAACTCCATGAGGGATGAGGTGGACTTTGCCAAGTGGCTAAGACTGAGTGTTGGATGCTTAAACAACTTGGTGTTTGAGGTTTTACCCAATATCAGTCAACTGGCATAGGTGCAGTCGACTGCTCCAAGTCGACTAGGGTTCGATTGGTGTTCGACTGACCAGGGTCTGGATGATCAGTCGACTGTCGAGGGATGACAGTCGCCTGATAACACCATCAGTTGAATGATGAGGGAGATCAGTCGACTAATCGAGGTGTTTTCAGCCACAGAATGGTTTCCAGTCGAGTGCTCATGCTAGCACTCGACTGATGGGATCATCAGTCGACTGATGGGCATGATCAGTCGACTGATGATAGATCTGTTGGTGTTTTGCCAATGTAGATCAAGTCGTTGTGAGACAACGACTATAGTACCAGTCGATTGATGGGCGCGAAATCAGCTTGATGCAGGTTATAAATGGAGCTCAAGATGGAGGATTTCACTAAGACTTTAAGGGTGACTTTGGAGTGGAATTGCTGCTGCATTCTAGACCTTCAAGAGCCAACCAAAGCAAACAACAAGAAAGCATTCAAGCAAAGAGTTGTAAAGCATTTTTTACTTGTATTTCTTAGTGTCTTTGTATTAGCTTTAATCTTGTAGTATTACTGTTGTAATAGCTTGTACGAGGTTTCTCCACCTCTGACGTGTTGTCAAGAAGGAGTTTAGTTAGTGTCGTGCGCATAACTAGAGCTCAGTGAGCTCGCCCGTGGAGTAGGAACCATTCGGTTTCGAACCACGTATATCTTGTGTATGCTTGTATGTGTTGTTAGTATTTTCATTATTATTGTTATTCCGCTGCGCTAACAACAATCTTAGACAAGCGACGGAAGAAGAACGAATGAATTCCATCATATGACGAAGAGGGCTATTCACCCCCCTCTAGCCGGCCACCGACGTTCCAACATGGAGATATCTTTTCATATTATAAGCACATGATCTTTTCCATGTCTTACCAATGTGGGACTTTGATTATATTCTCAATACTCCAACAAATGGAACAATTCAACTCGAATATGTTGAGTCCAAATCGAACCTAACAGATATCTTCACCAAACCCTTACTCGAAGCAGAGTTTAGTCTGCTTAGACGGAAATTAGGAATGTGCATAATAGAGTAGGACTCAACTCTTATATTTTTCTTGTATACTCTATTTTTGTTTTTCATGCTACATGGAACTAGCTTAGGGTTTACCTTAGCAAGCATGCACCTATAGATTTAAGGAGCCAACACATCTCACAACACATAGGATCAATGTGTTTGTGTACTTAGCCACGTAGATGGGCGTGAGATGTTAGGCCCCTACTCTTGGTTCCAGATGTAGATCAAGTGCATCGATATGAACCATGGAGTATAATTATTTAAAATAACCAACTCTATACAGGACTTATTGATCATTTTATATCAATTAAGTCACAAAGAGTTGAACATACTATTAGTTAAGATTATTTTGAAATTATTTATTTACAAAATCTATACAGGACATGCTTGGAATTACAAATTATAATCGCTTATTTTATAAAGTTTTGTTTACAAACCCCCATATTTTTCGATTTATGGCAAAAGGGGGAGAAAAAGGCCAAAGTTAAGGGATTAAAAATAATTTTTTGATAACTTAACTTAAAACATTCAGGCCAAAGTTAAGTAATTTTGATTACTTAACTTACTTAACCTTTTTAGTGGCAAACGTTAAGGGGGAGAGCTAAGTTTTTTTTCAAGTACTCACCTAAGGTCAAGGGGGAGGTTACCTCAAGGGGGAGGACTTGAAAAAGAAGCTTTGCTCTTTACTTATGCTAACTTACTAAGTTACTCATACTAACTTACTAAGTTATGCATTCTTTCATATTCATGCTTCTTTTATACTCATGCTAATTATGTTTCACATTTACTACTCGTCTTGTTTTACACTTAATTTTCCCTTAACTTTGTGTTGGTTTGTCATAGATCAAAAAGGGAGAGATTGTTGGTGCAGGGGCACCAGATAATCGAACCTAGGTTTTGATTATGACAAAGACCCAAAGTTAAGGTTTTATCGTTATCTCATATGCTCTATTAAGTGTGCAGAAAATGGTTAAGCTAAGCCGAAGGTCAGCGACACTCAGAGAATCTCGAGTTGAGAAACCGTGGTGGTTGGGCAACACCGGGAGAACTTCATGGGAGTCGAAGAATCAAGGTGGAGATCGGAAGCTAAGCAACTGGTCAGAAAGGATCGGAGAAAAGAACGAGTGCGAAGAGAGATGGTAAGGTCGTGTCCTCTGTATAGGGATGACTGTAGGCGGCGATCCAACTAAGACTTCCAGTGGAAGGTCTAGGTCGAGATCGGACGGTAAGAAACTATCATATTTACTATCTTTCATTTGTCTTGTGCTAACTCTTTATTGTAGGTGAATAACCAAGCTAGCAGTCGACTGCTGCTGCATCAGTCAACTGATGAAGGCTATCAGTTGACTGCTATTCAAACTGTCCTGCTCGATGAAGGTCAAGATAAGAACCCCTTTTCTTGGGGTGAGGTCTCCTTTTTGATAGGATTTGGATCTCAACGTCTTGGGGGTTGAAGGGCTATAAAAGAAGGAGGGTTTCACCCTTTAGGTCATCTAAATCGCTCCCAAGTGCTCTTACTACGTGCCATCACCAAAGACAACTCCACGCCGACAACACGCCGCAACTACATCTTCATTTATGTCGGTAGCATTTCATAGTTGTTTTAATTTATTTAGAGCTTTCTACTTTTGTGTAATCGAGCTTTATATTTGAGATTTTTCATTGTAAAGAGGAGAGGTGGGATTATCCCTCTTCCTCAAGCTTTTGTTCTTTGTAATCGTTGTCTCCTACCTCCAACGAGGAGACTTTGCTAGTGAATTTCCCCTTTTTACGCAGTCAAGGACCGCGAGGCCTTGGAGTAGCAACCCTTTGGTTATGAACCAAGTAAAAACAAAATTGAGTCATTTACTTTTATTGCATCTTAATTTCCGCCGTGCTACTCGAGTTTTATTGAACGAAAAGAAAAGTTTTCAAGTTCACTATTCACCCTCCCTCTAGCTTGCTTTCGATCCAACATTGATCAGTGGACATTGTTGTTTAGAGTTAAGTTCTAAGGGTTGTGGTTGCAAGGTTGATGGTAGTCTTAACTCAAATATGGTGTCACACGGAAGAAGTGAAGGTTGGTTCGAGGTTGAAAAAGGGATTCTAGGACTTCGGTTTCACTTGTGCATCATGGAACATACTATCAGTTAAATGTTGACTGGTTCTCTAATTATGGTCTTGTGGAAGGGACATCATACCCTTTTTCGATGAGCCTTCGCTTCTACCAGGAACTACCTATGCCTAACCAAGTCGACCCTTTCGTTAGGATAGGATAGACGGTATGAGGATGCCAAATCAATCCCTATGAAGTGTTGGGTTTCCCCGTCACCGACATGGGTGTGTGTTCGAACACGTTTGGTAAATATGCACATAGCGGAAGCAAAAACAAGTAATAAACTAATTTATTACAATACACACAACACATGCATGCAGGATACAAGTGTAGACATAATCGCATTTTCAAATTTTGCAATAAAGAAACTTATTTTAGGTATACCTGATGGATTATGTGAAGCGGAAATGACATCAACCTTAGAGACCCTCATAAGTTTCGTCTCTATCCGGATCCACACCGAGTATCATCGGGATAACTTCAACAAGCTACGAGCCCAATATTCACACGAGATACTAGTCTCGTATCGAAGATGTTGTTGTCCGAGAGACGATCACAATTTGAATCCAAAAATGAGTTTCGTAAACTCGCTTCTCGAATGTGGTTTTCATCAACAAATTGACGAAACTTCGATCCTCCACCAAAGAGGATTGTCGGAGATCCAATCCTCGGTAAGGAGGTCACTGTCGGAGTTCCAAACGCCGACTAAATGACGCTCTCGTCACAAAGGATACAAGATGTCCAAGAGGGTAGCTTGGTGGAGGAAGGTTGTCGACCAAGCAAGGATGGTCGGTGGCAACCAAGGGGACCGGCGGCTAGTGGCAGTCCGACGGTGGAGCTACTGGCCGACGGTGGTGGCTGGCCGGCGGCTGGAGGAGGTTGTGGCCAAATGGTTTTGGGTGGCACCAAGGGAGAAGAGGAGAAGAGAAACTAGGGTTTTCCAAAAACCTAAGTCGTCTGATCCGGGTTATCTCTCAACTCCGTTATTTATAGAGAACGTATCTCTTATCCAATAAGAGTCCTTTTCTCAAGACATTTTCTCAAGACCTTTTCTCTAAAACCTTTTCTCAAGAACCCTTTTCTCAAAGGGGATTGGTTCACAACCAAAAACTGTTAACTCGATCCAATAACTTAAGTTAAAATAAATCAAACTGCGTTGGTCTATTTTAAGTCAAAACGAACAGAACCAATTTTGGTTCATTCGTTTAAAACAAACCAAACCACTTTGGTTTATTTCCACTATTGGATTAGAACCAAACTGATTTGGTTCATCCATCATGTCTTCATAAGACTCGCCCCATCCACGCTTCCATTGCGATTGAAAAAAATTTCATACTTGCTCTTTGTTTGGTCCAACCAAACCAAGTCTCTCTCGATCTGAGAATCTCATTCTCAAACTCATTTTAAATCCTTCGGATAACACTCGTAGTGCATGTGACTAAATAGGTTCCCGATTTATGTTTGTCATCTATAATTAACCATTAATTATATAATGACATGAGTGACACCTAGTAGTACATCATGATCCTCAATTAATCGAAAAATCAACGGTTGACCCCAGAACAACTTCTGAAACCTTTTAGCAGCTACAATGAATCGTGCCCCATTCTTTTCACTCATCTTATACCCACTTGGTTTAGCACATGGTCTATTGTGTCAGTCCCCACTAGGCTGACCATGTCACACCTAGCCCAAGTATTATTTCCTCATCCTCCGGATTCTAGTTATTGCACATATATCCAAGAGTACCATACTCTAAACATGTAATGCTTTGACCAAAGACTTTAGTAACGATTCGATGAGAGGCCATAGAGTATACATCTCCTCCCAAGGAGTGGTGAATCTTTTATAGGCTATTCAAACACCTTCGACCACTTTGACTTATACACAATCATCCCGGGTCCACATTGTAGGGAATTCATGCGTGCTCGAAAACATTTTACAAGCACATAAGCAGCGGAAAAGTAGGATCCCTCCAGAGATCCATGCGGGAACCATACTCGTTTGATCAATTCTATCCTATGAGATTCGTAGTTACCTTCGATACGAGCCCTTCGTAATCCCGTCAGCAACACTTGCATGCAAGGTGTCCGGATCTCAGCATGGTCAGGATGTCCACTCCTCCACGGTATCCACATGAACCGTGAGATGAAGAGTAACCAAACTGTGGTGCTAGCCACAAGATGTTGGTTCGGCCAAGGAGGTAGAACAAGAAGGAGAAGAAGTTCACACTCAAGAGTCTACAAAAACTGTTAGGGCAATCTCTTGCCATGATAAGGTTTTGATATGTGTGGCAAAGGGTTTAAGTTAGGTTGGTATTGTTAGTTGATATGTGCGTTGGAGTCTTGCAGGACTTAGTAATTCGCACATGGAGCCTTGGCGGGTTCACCCTCACAACCTTGGTCCTTGAGTCGGTGAAGGATGACTTTGCGAAAATCGTGCGCTTGGAGCATTCGAGGGACCGCCAGATGAGATGACTTGAAGTGAAGCCAAGGAAGCAGACTTCGGAGGCAAGAGACGCGAAGGAGCATTGCAGAGTCGTGCGCCTGATGCTGCCGAGGGATGTGGCCGCGAACGAAGAGAGCTTTGGTGAGGGACTTCGAGTGAGATGAGAGAATGAGTGAAATGTAAGTAGCTCATTAGGTGAACATGACCGAATGGCTGAGTGTCGGAGACTTGACCGCAAGGGTTAAGGTTTACCCGACCGCCGGAAGCTCAAACTTATGTTAAGTTTGAGTTTTACGCGCACTCCGACCGCCATGTAATGGCGATCGCCGAGTCGAGTGTGTTCGACCGTATCCGATCGATGGGTTTATGCCCGTAGTCATCGCCATAGAATGGCAATGACCGCCGTGAGGATGTCGCGCACGAACCACTCTGAGTCGGGGCGTCGACTACGAGGCGCAATGATCGCGTGAGGTCCATCAGTCAACTGCCAAGTGTTCCGTTGGACTACAACGATCGGGATCCGACGTGTTCGGAGGCCGTTGTAGTGACGGCAGTCAACTGCCAAGGGCAGAAGTCGACTAGTGGCGGCCAACGGGAAGAAATCAGCCCTCTCTATAAAAAGAGAGGGTGTGAGCCTTTGAGAGGCTAATGCTTATGCTCTAAGTGATCTTCCTAGTGCCCCACAAGTTTTAAACTCTTCTTACTTGTCTTTACTCTAATCTTATTGTAAGAAGAGTGATCTTGGTTGTAAAGGTCACCTCCACCTAGCTTGGTGCAAAGGAGAGACCATTAGTGGATTGGTTTTGGTGGAGTGATTCACCGAGGATGAATCGGGGACCGTGGATTAGCGGCGTAGCCATGAACCACGTTATACCATCTTGTTAGCGTTTGTTTTCTTGTATTTCTATTTGCTTGTCTTGCTTTATTGTTTCCGTTGCGCTAATCTCTTTGTAGACGAGTAAATACCGACATCCAACGTAAGAGGGCTATTCACCCCCCTCTAGTCGGCCGTCCCGATCTCCCTACAAGTGGTATCAGAGCAAAGGAAAGCTTGTCGAGGACTAACCGCCACAACAAGCAACATTCAAAATGGCCGGCTCCAACATCCACCCACCGAAGTTCGACGGCGAATTCTCTTGGTGGAAAAAGAGAATGGAGGTATTTTTCGAAACGGATTTTGATATTATGATTACAATGGAATCCGGTTTCGTTTTGCCTAGGGATGAAGAAGGGAAGCCAATAGAGAAATCTAGGTGGACCAAAAAGCAAAGGGAAGAGCACCTTGCAAACTCAAAAGCCAAGCATCATCTTTTCAATGTGCTCCCCCAACAAGAGATCAACCGAATTGGAGAATGCCTAAGTGCCAAGGAGATGTGGGAGAAGCTAATTGAGCTTCATGAAGGCACATCCGAGGCGAAGCTAGCAAGGAGAGACCTCCTCCGCTCCCAACTCAACAACATTAAACTAGAAAAGGGAGAAAAGGTAATTACCTTACATTCTCGTTTCAAGGAAATTATAACCGGTTTGTCAAGTGTAGGTGAGAAGCTATCAAACCGGGATATGGTTATGAAGGCTATAGATGCCTTTCCGCGATCCTCAAAGTGGAGCTCCATGGTGGACTCCTTCTATATCTCAAAGAATTTAGAAGTGAGCACCTTGGAGGAGTTCTTCTCAACAATGGAGCTCCACGAAATAAGGCTTGAAAGAATACAAGAAGAGCCAAAAATCCAACCTTCAAGAGGAGTAGCCTTGATGGCAAACAAGGGGAAGAAGAAGATGGAGATCCCCTTCTCCTCTGATGATGAAGCCTCTTCCTCCTCCTCCATGGATAGCACGGAAGAAGCGTATATGGTAAGGAGGGTAAGGCGTGCTTTAAAGGGTTTTCATTTTAATAAATCTAATGATAGGAATAGAAGACCAAGGGGGTAGATCATATGCTACAATTGCCAAGGAGAGGGACATATAAGGGATAATTGTCCCCTCCTAAACAAGAGCAAGGAGGAGAAGAGAAAGAAAGAAGAAAAGAAGAAGAAAAAGGGTAGCAAGAAGAAAAAGGAAGAAGAAAAGAAGGCAAAGGAAAAGGGGAAGGCCAAAGCATTCAAGGCCAAGACATGGGATGACCCTTCCTCATCCTCTTCATCATCATCGGAAGAGGAGAATGCCTTTGTCACCAATTTGGCCTTAATGGCCTTTGATGACTTGGATCGTTCCTCCACCGAAAATGAAGGATCAAGCTCAAGTGGAGAGAGCTCAAATGAAGGGGGAGTCTCCTCCACATCATCATCCTCCTCATCCGAAGAAGAAGAAGAGGACATGGAAACTATGGTAACGAATCTAACTCCTAAGAAAATAGTTTCCATGGTTTCTAGCTTAACTAGGGATTTATTTAGAGCTAAGAGGAAGAACAAAAGCATGCTAGATCAAATTAAGGACTTAGAAAATAAACTAGAAAAAGCATGCTTAAATGATGATAATATTTCTTCTTGCCATGATGATGCATGCTCACATGAATATATGTCATTTAATGTTAGTGATGCATGCATGGATGAAAATAGAGCTTTAAGGGAAAAGGTAGACTATTTGACAAAAGCCCTAGAAAAATTCACAATTGGCTCCAACACCTTGAACATGATTATAGGGAGCCAAAGGGCAAGTTTTAATAAGAAAGGCCTAGGTTATAAAGAAAAGAAAAATGAAAATGCCTATAAATGCCTAATTGCTAGGGGACAAGATAAGAAGAAGGTAATTGCTAGGAAATGGATCCCCAAGGAGTATCTAGTGAACCCCATAGGCAAGAACTTATTTTGGGTTCCAAAATCCATCCTTAAGGGTTAGGATAACCCTAGGGTAGTCAACCATATGAAATTGACCTATATCATATTTTGGTTGACTTAGGATGGTGGGACAACATTTTTAAATAGTGTTAGGTGATGATAACGTGCCTATAAATAGTTAATAATGCTTAAATCATGATAATCAATGTAATTGCTATGTATATGTGCAATCATGATTTATGATTTTGAAATTTGGCACATCATCATGAGAAATAGGGTTTAAATCATGCTTTAGGTGATAATTTATTTATTATCATGACATAATACCTAATGCATGTTAACAATTCAATGAATACTTGTATTTCATGATCATAATGTAGAATTAATTGATATATGCCTTTATGATCATGAGGATTGTTAGGTTGATACTTAACCTTGATAGAATTGTATGAATATAATGGTTAAGTATATACAAATACCCCCTAGGATGCATCTCACACTCACCATAGGCTATTTTGATTGAAAACTTAACATGGGTGAGATGTTAGGATGATACAAATGTCCACTAATGCCTAAGGCATTTAGATGGTCATTTAAAGTATCAAAATAGCAATAATAGACCAATCATGGGGAAGGCCTATGTTTAATTCATAGACATATTGCCCAAAGATCATGGTTGGATATTTCATATGTTTTCAAAACAATTTCTTACTTTAAAATCTATATATTCATATTTTGAAACAATTGGATGCAAAACTAGGTGTTAAACTTGATACTAGAATGATCAACAACCTAGTGGTTTTTAAAACTTTTGGATTTTTGGCAAATACGTGGAAATATAATGTCTTTTCATGAAAAACTAATTTTCACTGATAAAGAATCTTACAAGAAAAATGTTCCCCAATTTTCATGATTTTTTGAATTTTCTAGAATTTTTAATGCATTTCTAAAATTACTTGAAAATCGTAATTTGAAACCATTGTGTCGATCATTGCCATCTTGATACTGATAGTGATCGTGATCACCTGAAAAATAGTCTAATATTTTCTGATTTCAGATTTTAAACATGTTTTTGGTAATTTTCTTCTATTAGACTTGATGCCATGGGTTTATAACTTAGTATTAATCTTTTTGATAATGTCAAAGGGGGAGAATTTGTAGAGAGAGTTTCATGGATTAAGGGGGAGTTGCATGTTGTTATATCATGTTTATGTTTACATGCTTTCTTACCTTAGAAATTTATATCAAATGTTTTTACCTAACTTAAACGGATTGGTACACATAAAAAAGGGGGAGATTGTTAGGGCAATCTCTTGCCATGATAAGGTTTTGATATGTGTGGCAAAGAATTTAAGTTAGGTTGGTATTGTTAGTTGATATGTGCGTTGGAGTCTTGTAGGACTTAGTAATTCGCACAAGGAGCCTTGGCGGGTTCACCCTCACAACCTCGATCCTTGAGTCGGTGAAGGATGACTTTGCGGAAGTCGTGCGCTTGGAGCATCCGAGGGACCGCCGGACGAGATGACTTGAAGTGAAGCTAAGGAAGCAGACTTCGGAGGCAAGAGATGCGAAAGAGCATTGCAGAGCCATGCGCCTGATGCTGCCGAGGGACGTGGCCGCGAACGAAGAGAGCTTCGGCGAGGGACTTCGAGTGAGATGAGAGAATGAGTGAAATGTAAGTAGCTCATTAGGTGAACTTGGCCGAATGGCTGAGTGTCGGAGACTTGACCGCAAGGGTTAAGGTTTACCCGACCGCCGGAAGCTCAAACTTATGTTAAGTTTGAGTTTCACGGCGACACCGATCGCCATGTAATGGCGGCAATTACTGAGTCGAGTGTGTTTGACTAGTATCCGACTGATGGGTTTATGCCCGTGATCGCCATGGAATGATCATTGCCGGAGGATGTCGCGAACGCATTGACCGCCGAAGCCGATCGGGCACGATTACGGAGGGCGATGACCGGTGAGGTCCATCACGATCGCCAAGTGTTCCGTTGGACTACAGCGGTCGGGATCCGACGTGTTCGAGGTCGTTGTAATAAAGTCGATCGCCAAGGGTAGCGATGTGGCGGCCAACGGGAAGAAATCAGCCCTCTCTATAAAAAGAGAGGGTATGAGCCTTTGAGAGGCTAATGCTTATGCTCTAAGTGATCTTCCTGTTGCCCCACAAGTTTTAAACTCTTCTTACTTGTCTTTACTTCAATCTTATTGTAAGAAGAGTGATCTTGGTTGTAAAGGTCACCTCCACCTAGCTTGGTGCAAAGGAGAGACCATTAGTGGATTGGTTTTGGCGGAGTGATTCACCGAGGATGAATCGGGGACCGTGGATTAGCGGCGTAGCCGTGAACCACGTTATACCATCTTGTTAGCGTTTGTTTTCTTGTATTTCTATTTGCTTGTCTTGCTTTATTGTTTCCGTTGCGCTAATCTCTTTGTAGACGAGCAAATACCGACATCCAACGTAAGAGGGCTATTCACCCCCCTCTAGCCGGCCGTCCCGATCTCCCTACAAAAACAACCACCAAAAACACTAAGTCTCATCTAATCCCTTTTATATTCAACCATTAAATATGAAGGGTTTGTGACTCTTGGCTTCCATGGAATTAATAACTCATTAATCCCATCTTAATGATCATGCAACCCTTCTTAATGGTGAGTCTCACTCAATCCGAATTTAACTTGAGTCTAACTCGGGTCAAATTCATTGGGTATACCTTGAGTCCTACTCAATCCGAATTTGACTTGAGTCTAACTCGGGACAAATTCATTGGGTATACCTTGAGTCCCACTCAATGAGACTAATCTATATTAGACTCAATCCGATGGCTTAATGGCTCATCACATGATCCATCTCCAACTCACATGTCCTAAGTGTGTGACCCAATAGGTTTTCGTAACGTTGGCAATGTTTCTAAAACCCTTTAAGAGACATAAGCAATGAGTGATATCTAGCAATACATCATTGCTACTCAAGTGACGAGAATGTCGAGATCCGACATAACTTTTCTGTGACTACTATCTTGTATGACTCAGTCCTTCTATCCTTGATATCTAGATTGATCAATGAGGCATAGACTGTGTCATCCTCTTATCAATCATGAGTTTCTTGTCCTCCAAGTAGACTACTCAACCAAATAAGCTCAATATCTCATATTGACTTATTTGAGTATGACCATGCATTTTAGCAGTCCTACTCTATCAAGAGGCTCATAGATATTACTTCCGTTATATCGAAGGGATAGGTCCCATCTATATCACTCACATCCCTTCGCATAACTTATTGCATACCCAGTGATCGCCTTTATAGCCACCCTGTTACGGGTGATGTTTGATGAAGCCAAAGTATACAACTCATTATGTAGGGAACCGTAGTGACTTCAAGTCTAAGGATTATTCATATCAATAGTCACATGAGAATGTTTATGACACTCATATAACGATCCACGAAACATTCTCATGACAGGTCAATTCAGTACATAGTCTCTAATATGTACCCATGTGTCAACTTGATATCACATATCCATGACTTGTGAAATTAAGTCATCAGTTGACCTACATGCTAGTCTCTATGCATTAATATTGTCCTTGCATATTAATACTCGACTAGAAATAGTTAAGAGTAGTGTTATATATATATGTCTATAGACTCTCACTATCAATTCATCCAATTGATATGCTATAAACTTGAACCTACTATTCAAGGAAACTATTATATTATTTATATAGCACAGATAAGAAATAACATAATAAGCAAACCTTGCCTGTTATTAATGAAATATGATACATATGATCCCTAATCAATCATCTCATGATTGACACTAAGGGCTGACACTAACACACATCTCCTCGGAGATGTTTGCTTAAGAGGTCAAAGTATAAGTCTACATGACCAAGATGACTTGAATACCGCAAGTCGAAGGAACATCACACTTAAGCTGTAGTAAGAACTTCATTGACATATCCATATATACAGAGAACCATATGAAGTCTTATAGCTAGTCACTCTAATGAACTAATTACCATAACTAGCATCTACGGTTAACTCCGGACATCCCAATATCTCCATCCAGTGAGAAACAACTGCTTGGATAAACCAAAGAGTATAACTCGTGCTAGTCTCAATAGAATTGATGGTGTCTGAATACATCAATTCATCGACTAGGGATAATTCCAATACATTACAATTACACATGTAGAGATACTCACTAGTGATCCAATCACAAATTCTCTCATGTTGTGAATCGTATTGTGGATATTTAGTAAATGAGTTTAAGATCCAATCAAATACATGATAGCATGTACACTCAAATAGGGAATCTTCATTTATCAAATAAATGGTACAACCATAAAGTGATTGCCTTAGGACATCTCTCATATATAACTAACAAACTCCCACTTGGTCTAATGCCAATCACTACGGTAGCCAATACCATAAGCCCTAACATGGCCCTCAAATTTACTTTGAGGTAAGGCCTTAGTTAAAGGATCCACTAAGTTCCTTTAAGTGGGAATCTTCTCGATTTTTATTTTCTTCCTACTTATGATCTCTCTGATCAGATGATAGCGGCGAAGCACATGTTTGGATTGTTGATCATACCACATCAAGTTCTGAGACAAACTTCTTGATCCAAACCGCTTCCTTTGCTGCTTCCGAAGCTGTAATGTATTCTGCCTCAGTGGCAGAATCCGCTATAGTGTCTTGCTTGGAACTCTTCTAGCTTATTGTGCCTCTATTCAAGGTGAATATGTACCCAGACTGAGACCTGGAATCATCCTTATCTGTTTGGAAGCTAGCATATGTATACCTACATATTACCATATTACCTTCTCCATATATTAGGAACACATCCTTAGTTCTTCTCAAGTACTTAAGGATTGTCTTAACAGCCGCCCTATTATCCATTCCTGGATCAGACTCGTATCTGCTTGTGACACTCAGAGCATACGATACATCAGGCCTTGTACATAACATAGAATACATGATAGATCCTCATGCGGATGAATAGGGGATCTTATTCATGTAAATCCTTGATGTGAGCAAAACATATAGGGTTTTAGGAGTAGTTTTCGCTCACATCTCATTTCATTTAATGTTGTTTCATGCATATTTTACTTTATTTTGCATGCATTTCCTATTTTCTAGTCCGGAGATCTACTCTTTGTACTTTTGTGTGCAGGATAGCATTTCATGGGGAAATGGCGCACTTTCGGAGCGAAAAAGAGCACTTGGTAGCTGAATGCAGTAGGGCACACGATCAGGGCATGTGGCTACACAAGCCTGTGTCTAAAGCTCTAGATTAGCTACTACAGGGCCACACACGACATGGCCGTGTGGTGGCCAAGTGTTTTGACACGATTAGGTCTTTTTTCGAATTTCGTCAAGAGCCGACCTCATGTCTATATAAAGAAAGTCATGCCCAAATCCTAGGGGGAAGGCCTGATGGCTGAGACGTCACACCGGTGCCCTAAAAAGCACCGAAAACTCACAAAGGGGAGGAAGGAAGCCGCTCAAGATCCAAGTTTTGCACCTCAACGCCAGAGAGAAGAGCCTCAACCCATTGTAATCTATATTCTTTCCATAATTTATCTTGTATATACGAATTTGACAATGCCTTGTGTTTCTTTTCTTGTATTCATGGAGTAGATTCTCTGATTCTAGGACTAGGGAGTAGTTTGTGTTGAGTTAGAACTTATTGGTTCAAATATCTTTTCATTCTTGAAATTATATTGGCAATTGGTGTTTTGTTTAGATCTATAGCTATTGTTTTGGTTTTCTAGTCACTGTGCTTAGCCGATACGAGGTGTGACAACCCTCGTATCAAAGATTTAGGAGAATTAAGGGGGAACCTAGGGGTTGGCCTCATCGCCGGTAACTGTGGGTAGAAGGATGCGATAGAGTAGGAAACACGCCTAGTTTTTGACTCGTCGCAGGGATTGATTTCGCATCCTCGTACCGACTATCCCATCCTAAAGCCAGGGGTCGGCATGGTATGGCAGAGGTAGCTTCCGATAGATGCGAAGGCTCATCAAGGGAGTGTATGATGTCCTTTCTACAAAATCGTAGTTAGAAACCTAGACAAAACTCAATTGAAAACGTGTTCTATGACATGTTGGTGTAGGGGCACCAGATAATCGAACCTATATTTTGATTATGGCAAAGACACAAAGTTAAGCTTATATTGTTATCTCACGAGCTGAATTAAGTGTGCAGGGATGTTAAGCTAAGTTGAAGGTCGGCGACACCCGAAGGTTCTCGTGTTGAGAAACCGTGGTGGTCGGGTGACACCTGGAGGACTTCGGAGTGAGCCGAAGAAATCAAGTGGAGACCGGAAGAAAAGCTACAAAGGTAAAACTTAAGGTAAGCTCGTGTGTGCGAGATAATGCAAGGTCGAGTCCTCCGTACGGGGACGTCCTTAGGTGACGATCCGACCAAGACTTCCCATGGAAGGTCTTAGTCGAGATCGGATGGTAAGTGGCCATCAAAATCACTTGTATTACTTGCATTTTCGAGCTAACTTTTCATTGCAGTTGGAAACCCTAGCAACAGTCGACTGATAGATTGTATCAGTCAACTACTACCTCCATTAGTCGACTGCTAGGGTTGATTAGTCGATTGATGTTCAAATTCCAGCTTCGAGGATAGTCAAAACCTCATCCCCTTATCTTAGGGTGAGGTGGATTTTGAAGATAAGATTTGAGCTCACGTTTAGGGTTCTCAAAGGCTAGAAAAGGAGTGTTATTCGCCATTTTCATCAATTAAAAAGCTCTCCAAATGCCTCTGCAACGTTGCTACTCTACGACGATCATACGATGCCGAAGCACTGCAGAAACACCAACGACACAAGCTCCACTTCCACTCTTTGATTCATCGATATCAGTTCACTTTAATTCTTATTTCTAAATTGTTATAATCAGTTTATTATTGAGCTTTTATCGTAACGAGGAGAGAGGGGTTTGTCTCTCTACCTCGAGCTTTTCGTGTTTTTGTAATCATCATCTCCTACCTCCAACGAGGAGGAGAGTTTTAGTGAATTGCCCTTCGTGCGTGATCTCAGATCGCTAGGGCCTTGGATTAGTAGCCGAAGGCTGTGAACCAAGTAAAAATAAATTTATGTTCTTTTATTTTCCACTGCATAACTCTTTGTATTATCGAACGAATGAAAACCAACGAAGATTTATCGTGCGCTATTCACCGCCCCTCTAGCGCTTATTCCGATTCAACACGACATACAAACAAAATCGAAATCCTAGAATCCCATCTAAAGACTCGTAGCAACCCTTCTCTTCCTCCGTGTGACACTGTATTAGAGTTAGGACCGCCGACAAACCTCCTAAGCACAACCATTTGAACTGAACTCCGAACAATAACATCCACTGAACATATTAGTACTCGAATCTCAGTCCCTGTGGGATCAATAATCTATTTATTACTTGACGACATCCATGCACTTGCGAGCATTGAGCACATGCTTCGAGTCCTCGACGGTCTCCATCGCAATATTTGAGATCGCGTTCGCGTGCATCAAATTTTTGGTGTCTTTGCGGGGGACTGATTGATTCGATATCGAATCAAGAAGTAGATAATTGGATCGGACTTAGGTTAGATTTATTTACTTTTATTTTTATTTTTATTTTACTGTATTTACTTCAGTTTTAGATTTCCCATATTTAGATTTTGTTTTTATTTTAGTAGTAATTTTATGTTTTCTTTTATAATTAGCTCTTCTTCATTTGATTTAGTCAGCTAGATTAGTTTATTTCCTATTTCTGAGCATTAGGGAATACTCCTAATTTTGTGGCTCAGTTCTTCGTATGCTTAGATGCCTAGGATCGGAAGGCCTGATTTCGATCGATCTAGAAATCGAACGAACCTTCCATCGTCAGAGAGCTGAACAAAAGAGGATGGAGGACCAAGCTGCATCCGTGGTGAACGTAGGTAGCCGACCTTTGCGGGATTACGCAACCCCTAGTGCTAGAGGATTTAGGTAGATCTAGCTGGACCGTCCATTTCGGCAAACAACTTTGAGCTGAAGCCGACACTCATACACATGTCTAGTAGAGTCAATTCGGGGAGTTGCGTCTGAAGACCCGAACCGGCACCTAGAGACATTTTTGGAAATCTACTCGACAATGAAGATCAATGGAGTCCCTGCCGACGTGATCCGCCTGAGCCTATTCCCTTTCTCATTGCGGGATAAGGTTAAGGCATAGCTTCACTCCCTACCATCGGGAAGCATTACTACATGGGAGCAGTGTGAGCAACAATTTTTGAATAAGTACTTCCCACCAAGCAAGACTGTTCACATTCGCCATCTAATCACGAGCTTCCTTCAGAAGGAAGGGGAGTCCCTATTTGATGTCTAGGATCGCTACAAGAGGCTACTCTACCAATGCCCCCACCATGGACTGGAAAGGTGGTTGGTGATCCACATCTTTTATAATGGGATCACGTACGACACAAAGATGTCCCTAGATTCTGCTGTAGGAGGAGCACTAATGAACAAGACTATCGAGGAAGCGGAGGAACTGATAGAAGAGGTGGCCCAGAACCACCATCAATGGGCTTCCGAACTTAGTCACCCAACTCTTGCAGCGGGATGATATGCTATCAACTCTGTGGACCACCTAGCAGTGAGGATGGACGTGCTTAGCAGACGGTTCGACTCTTTAAATCCTATTTTTGCATGTGCATCCAATGACTTTAGAGAGGGAGCAGCAACGTATCGGGAGGAGTACTATGGAGGGCATGGTGGCTTAGAAGAGAAGATTGAGCATGCCGATGCGGTTGGGGATTATAATCAAAGGCCCAACAACCCATACTCCGCTATCTACAAATTCGGATGGAGGAATCACTTGAATTTTTCCTATCGGAATAACTCGGGGAACTTCCAACCATCAGGAGGGTATGGGTAACAACAGGACAATGGGCAACAACAACAATAGAAGTCTAGGCTAGAATTGATGATGGAAGACTTCATTGATACCCAAACGAAGGCCAACGAAGAATTTTGACATTAACATTAGAAAACAGAAGAGTCACTTAAGGATTTGAAGGCCACTATTGACGGTCTTGCAAGTCACACGAGGATGTTGGAAACACAAGTAGCCCAGATAGCCCAAACTGTGTCGCAAACCATGGAGAGCTCTCCACCATTACCCGAGCAGAGTCAGGTCAAGGAAGAGGGAGTGTGCAGTGAGAGAGTAGCACAGAGAAACAGATTCGCCAAGGGGTGTGCAACCATGATTTCCATCCTACCCGACCAAGCCAAAATTGAAGATAAGATTCCACCCCAGCTTGAGAACCCTGGTGAATTTGTTATACCCTGCTCGATTTATGGGGAGAACTTCGATGAAGTGTTATGCGATTTAGGGTCATTAGTTAGCGTGATGCCCTACGCACTCTATCTGAAGATGGGATTGAATGGGATCCAACCAGGGAACCTTGGTATTCGTATGGGGGATCGTTAGGACCTTGGTGGTCGCTAGAGGGGGGGAGGGGTGTGGATAGCATCGTCGTCGTCATGCGATGGATTTCTTTTGCGATCGTGTGCTTGCTATAGAAAGTGTTATACGCAGCGGAAATAGAAATAATAAAACAAATACAACACAAACACAAGCACAACAATACGATGTAACATGGTTCGGAACCGAATGGTTCTTACTCCACGGATTGGGCTCTAAAAGCCCTACCGATGCCAACACACACCACTATTATAATAATACTCCTTCTCGACAACAAGTCGGAGGCGATGAAATCTCGTACAAAGATTACAATAGTAATATAATAAGAATACAAGCAAATACAATAGAATGTAAGTAAAGAAAACTTTACAAGGAGCTTTTAGATGCTTGCTTGTTGATTACTTGAACTGTGGTTGAAGACCCTGATTTTCACCAAAAAATCGCCTCAAGAATGTCCAAGAAACCAATAGCAAAAACCTCCTCCATGAGCTCCCTTTAAAGCTTCTCCTTGGGCTGAATTTCGCCTAGCAGTCGACTGATCGGGACCATCAGTCGACTGCCCTTGTAGCCATTGTCTCACAACGGCATGAACCACGTCGGAGAAATCCAATGGATAGACCATCAGTCGACTGATCATGCCCATCAGTCAACTGATCGAGCCTTTACTCGACTGTCAAACCCTAACAGTCGACACGGGAAGCTTCGTGGCGAATTCGACCGGCGGTGGTGATCTCTAGATCGATCATTGCTCGAACCATCATCAATCGGCGCCCAATCTTGGCGGTCATTGTCAAGCCAATTCTTATAGTTGAACTTTCGTTGACTCACACCAATCGACTGACCATAGGTCTCAGTCGACTGATACACCTCAAACATGAGGTTTTACCCCAAGTATGGTGCCCCCATACTTGCTAAACCACCCTTAGCCTAGACCTAAGCCTTCTAGCTACTTCCGTCAGCCTTGTGCCTATCGGATCCCTCCAAGTCATCCATGACTTGTTCATCCATACGCTAGCCTTCAGGTGCTTCCATCAGCTATTGTCATGCTAATGTGATCTACACCGCCAAGGCACATTGGGCTTACGCTGCCAAGACTCCGCTTGGACTTTACACTGCCAACCATTGGACTTATGCTGCCAATAGTTCACCCTTGGACTTTACGCCGCCAATATTCCCCTTGGACTTCTCAATTTCCAAGTACCCATGACTTGGACTTTCACCGCCAAGACTATACCCTTGGACTTACGTGGCCAAGATTACACCCTTGGACTTCCTTTCCAACCCAATGTTGGACTTCCCAAATGCCAAGACCCATGCTTGGACTTTTCCTTGCCAAGACCCATGCTTGGACTTTCAATGCCAAGACTCAAGCTTGGACTTTCCCATGCCAAGTTCACAAGACTTGGATTTCTCCCATGACAATGGTCAAACCATCGTCAAACATCAAGTATGACCTGGGTCGATTGCACCAACAATCTCCCCAACACTTATCAGACACCAATGTCAAACATCAAATACTACTCGAGTCCAACTTGAGTCTGGTCAATCGTGACCTGGGCCGATTGCACCAATAATCCCCCTTTTTGATGTTTGACAAAAACACTTTTGAGTTAGGCTCCTATCTCAAATTCCCTTACTAATTATCCCAAATTGGTAATTCCATACATTCTCCCCCTTTTTGACATACATAAAAAAGGTTCACCCTAAGGAGGTCAATGTCTCATATCTAATGAGATATTACAATCTCCCCCTTGGTCCAAAAACATCTAGGATGCCTATAATCTTCCTAGTGATAAGTCTCATATCACTTAAGAGAGACAATCTGTACAAACTCTCCCAATTTCCAAATTGGGCATCTCAAATTCCCATTTCTCTCCCTCATGAGGAAAAATACATCTATCATCCCATGATGGATACCTCCCCCTAAAGGCTTGCTTCCCCTTGACCATTGCACCAACAATGTCCTTGGGAAGTCCCTAAGCCATTAGGAATACTAATCCATCAAAAATAAGGTTAAAAGTTCAACATTGAGCTTTTCCACACCTTAAAATTGATATATCACCCTAATAACTCTCCTAATCCATATCCAATGGATTTTCACCCTTTCAATGCTTTCCAAAGCATATCCTAGGTTTAGGAGCAGTTAGGAACCCTAACATAGCTGAAATTGAGCTAAACAAACCTTGTTTACCCAAAATCAAACCTGACAATCGACTCTATCCTGATCAATGATCGCCTCTACCCATCGATGCGCCATCATCAACGATCGATAATTGAAATTCCCGAATTTCAGTTATTAGAATCGAATTTCAAAAATTCATAAGTAAATATACGTAATTTGAAAAATCGTGAAACTTCATACGTATAATACTTATTACAAATAAAATGGGTGAAAAATATTTGAAAAATAATTTACCCATAAAATAGTGAAATTGATACAATGTTCAAAAGTGAAGAAAAACTTCAATGGTTTAGCTCACTTTGTATCAACATCATCAGTGGTGATTGCTATCAAAAGATAGACTTCACCAAGGTTTTTTAAAATTATTTTAAAATTATTTTAAGACCTTATATTGGATCATATTCTTTGGGCTCAATGTACATGGCTAGAACATAAGCTTTCCCAATGATCCATCACTAATATAAGATGAGTTTGAGTTCATTTAGATGCAAAAATTATGCACCTTGAACTTAAATTATATCCTAGCATCTCACATGTATCTAGGGTGTATCAATATACATACATGTCAATGTAATGTGAGATGTGGGTTTTGTTCATCCTAAACTAGGGTTTCATGTATTTTTCTAAGGCAACACTACTTGATTCCTTTATACATGGGACTTCAAGTCATGCCAATTGTCCTTAAATCAATTTTATTAATGCATGAATGATCATGACATAAATGATGATATAAATAAAGCATGACCAATGATCATGATGTCATGACATATGATTAAATTTAAATCTACATGACATTAAAAGACAAACCCTAAACATAATCATGACATTTATATGAATTAAATGAATATGATGTCATGACATGTTATATGACAAATCAAGCATGGAAAATAAAATGTAAAGGTATAATAATACCTAAATTTTAATATTTGTTGCCATTTGTTAGAATTAAACCCATTTTGACATATTACTAGCTTATCCCAAGTGTGCCAAAAATCCAAAATGACACACCTCAACCTTTAAACCTAAATTGTGCCAATTTGATTAATTTTTCACTTTCATAAATAATATTGGAACATCCTAAACTCTTTTAGGATTTAACACTCAACCCTATTCCAAGGTATCCATAACCTTGAAAATAACATAAAGTACCACCTTTACCATGGTTAGGTTAACTACCCATCAATTTAAAGTTGGCACACCTAAACCCATCTACCGTGAATCGATCACACTCTTAGGAACTCAATACCTATTGGAGCTCCTTGGTTTTACTAGGTATTTCTTAGGGATGACCTCCCTAGATACCCTCCTAATGACCCTCCTAAGCTTAGAAGCCTTGGTCATTTTGGTCTTGCCTAGGTCAATTCTAGAGGTAACTCCCCCTTTGACCTTCTTAATGACTTCCCTAGGTTTCCTTGAAACCCTAGCTACTATGCACCTACCTTGGTCAACCTTAGGGATGACTTCCCTAGTGACCTTGGTTTTCCTAGACCTAGGTTGTATTCCATAATCAAATGGAACACCATGGTAGGTCTCCTTGGGCTTAGGTTTGTGACCCAAACCTCTCTTGCCCTTAGGTGGACCTTGCTTTCTAAAACCTAGGTTTTGACTCTTAGACCTAGATTTTTGATCCTTTGACCCTTGAATTTGATTTTGCATTTTTGCAAGGGTCTTTTCTAGTTTCTCTAGCCTTGACCTCAAGGCTTGGTTTTCTAGCTTTAATCTTCCCAATTTAGATTTTTCATATTTCCTTTGGGAATTGTTCTTCCTAGGCATATGTCTAGTCCATTTAGGATTGATGCCTAGGTGGTATTCTACCTTCTTAATGGTTTCCCTAGGAAGGATTTTTTTTAGGGACATTAGTTCCAAATTTATCCTTATTTGAAATGTTATATGATTTCGCACCTAGACAATAAAATCTATTTCTACTAGCATGCTTTTCATGAGTAATTGCAAGTGAATTAAAAATATCCTTTTTGATCCTAGAACTAGAAGGTGCATTAAAATATACCTTAGGGTTTACCTTAGAGGCTCCCCCTACATGTGTAGCTCCTTCTTTGACCTTCTTGCTCCCCCTAGGGCATTGACTCCTAAAATGCCCCGGTTGTTGGCACTTGAAGCAAATGATGTTCCCCTTGCTTTTTCTAGTGGGGGCACCGGTATCCTTGACTTTTTCATTGACTTTTGGTGTTGGAGGACTTTTCTTGACTCTTTTAGGACATTTACTCTTGTAATGTCCTAGTTCCCTACACTCAAAGCATATAATATGATTTTTAATATTAACCGCAATGTTTGAGTTACCTAGGGTGGTGGAAGTTTGGACTTCTTCCTCTTCTTGACCGGAGGTAGATTGTTCATGTTCTTCTTGCTCCGACATTGAGGATGATCTAATATTGATGTGAGCAAAACATATAGGGTTTTAGGAATAGTTTTCGCTCACATCTCATTACGTTTTATGTTAGTTTCATGCATATGTCACTCTATTTTGCACGCATTTCCTATTTTCTGGTTCGGAGGCCTGCTCTTTGTACTTTTGTGTGCAGGTTAGCATTTCGGGGGAAAATGCACACTTTTGGAGCAAAAGGAGGACATTTTGTAGCTAGATGCAGAATGGGACACGGCCAGGGCGTGTGGCTACACACGGCCGTGTCCAATGGGCGAGATTAGCCACCCCAGGGCCACACATGACCTAGCCATGTGGAAACACAGGGCCATGTGGCGGCCCGCCATATTTGCACGACTAGGGTTTTTTTCGAATTTTGTAGTGGTACGAGGTGATGTCTATATAAGGATGGCTTCGCCCAAACCCTAGGGGGGAAGCACGACGGCTAGGACGACACACCGAATCTCTAAAAGGCTTTGGGAACTCGCAACGAGGAGGAAGAACACCGCCAGAGGTCCACGCTTGCACTTCAACGCCGGAGAGAAGACCACGAAGGCATTGTAATCCCTTGTTCCTGTGCTTTATTTCTGATGTATTCGAACATGTACATGCCTTGTGATTCTTTCCTTATATACATGGAGTAGTTCCTTCGATTCTAGGATTAGGGAGTAGCTTGTGTGCACATTACATGTTGGTTCACGTTAAATTCTATCTTTGAGTTTAATTTGGCAATTGGAAGTTGTTTATACTATATCTATGCATGTTTAGTTTTCTACCTACTGTGCTTAGGCGATACGAGGGGTGACAACCCTCGTATATAAGATTTAGGGGATTTTATATAAGGAACCTAGGGGTAAACCTGATCTCCTGTAACCGTGGGTAGAAGGATGCGATGGAACCGGAAACGGTTCATCGTAGGGATTGATTCGACATCCTCGTACCGTCTATCCCATCCTTTTAAGGCGGAGATAGCTCCCGGTAGATGCGGTGGCTCATCGGGAGAGTGTATGATGTCCCTTCCACAAAACCATAGCTAAATGTCTAGACAACGCCAGTTGACTGCATTGTTTTGCGACACACAAGCGAAACTGAAGTCCTAGAATCACCTTTGAAGACCTCGGCATGATCCCTTCTTCCTCTGTGTGACATCGTATAGAGTATAGTCCACCGACATGTTAGTGAAAGCCCTAGAGCCAATCATGTGATGATTGTTGTATCATATTCCTATTTATAAAGGCATGGTTATTATATTTACTTGTATTGGTGCCAAATAACTAAGTATAATAATGTCCTTGAGTAGTAGGTTCTTATCTATATCAATCGATTGGTTGAATCGATAAATGAGATGATATAGAGAACACTACTCTTAATCATTCCTAGTCAAGTATTAACATTCAGGGACAATGTTAATGCATAGAGACTAGCATGTAGGTCAACACGATGGCTTGATCTCACAAGTCATGGATATGAGATATCAAGTTGACACATGAGTATGCATTGGAGAATGTATACTGAATGACCCGCCATGAGAAAGTATCATGGATCGTTATATGAGTGTCATATACTTTCTCATGTGGCTATTAGTATGACTATTAGTCCTTCGACCTGAAGTCACCATGGTTCCCTACATAAGGAGTTGCATACTTTGGTTTCGTCAAACGTCACCCGTAAATGGGTGGACTATAAAGGCGATTACTGGGTATGTGACAAATTATGCGGAGGGATGTGAGTGATGTAGATGGGATCTATCCCTCCTATATGACAGGAGAGACATCGTTATTCTTGATAGAGTGAGACCACGAAGTGCATGGCCATGCCCAAATGAGTCAATATGAGATATTGAGCTCATTTGATTAGAGTGAGTCTACTTGGAGTTCAAGATATAGATTGTACCGAGGATGACACGGTCTATGCCTCAATTGGTCAATCTAGATGTCAAGGATAGGGGGACATTGTCACATATTGTGAGAGTCACAATTAGTAGTCACAAAGGTGATGTTGGAGCTTAACATTCTTGTAACTTGGGTAGCAATGATGTGTTGCTAGATACCGCTCATTGCTTATGTTCCTAAATTGGTTTAGGGATATTGCCAATGTTACAAGAACCTATAGGTTCACACACAAAGGGCAATTAGATGGAGATTAGGTTCATATGATGAACCATGAGAATTAGGTTCATGTGATGAACCAAATTGGATTAAGAGTAATCCAAATTAGACTAATTGAGTTAGACTCAAGTTGATTCAAGTGTTGAATGAGTCTAATTTAGATTTGATTCATTTAGTCAATTTAAATTAATGAATAGAGATTCATTAAATCAAATTGACTTGAATCAAGTGGTTGGATTTGATCAACCATGGGAGATAAAAGGTCAAGTTTGACTTGACTTGAGAGGGAAGATTAAAGGTCAAGTTTGACTTGACCAAATGCCATGTCATGATGATGACTTGGCATGGCCGACCAATTATGATGCTCCACATCATCATGGACACATCATGGGGTGCCACCTCATGAGGGAGACCAAGATCCATTGGTTCTTGGAGTTACATGCATGCATGTAACCCCCTTACAGTGGGTTATGAAAGTGTGAAGTTAAGTTGTGTAACTTCATCTTCTTCCTTGGTTCTTCCTCTCTTTCTCTCCCAATCCTTCTTGGCCAAAATTTCCATGAGTGCTAGCACACTCTAGGTTGAGTTTCTCGACCATTTTTCCCTGTGGATACCAATAGAGGAGTGTACACTTGACACTCTTGAGTTCTGGCAAGCTTTTGGACGAGCGGGATAAGCGAAGGGCGTCGCTACGAGGGTAACGCTCTATCTTGTAGATCTAGAATCTTTAAACACATACATATTTTATTTTATATATATCTTCGCATGGATCCGTGGCCAGGCTTCCGAGGTTTCCGCAACGCAAAAAGTGGTTTTTACGGCTCGGAAAGTCCAACAGTGGTATCAGAGCCACGTGCGAAGCATGTTTGTTTTTCATATTTGTAGTTTTTGTATTAGATATAAAAATTACATAATTTTAAGTTTCTATAAATTTCCTATTTTTATCGAATTTTTGGATATTTTTCTCGAAGAGTCAAAGCAACGAGTGTTGGGACACTTGTTGGCTTCAACCATCGAGAAAAACTCTCCGAAACGGCGAGTTCTCGCTTTTGGTTTTTGGGACAGCGACTTAAGTCGTTGTAAGATCGTAGTAGGGATACTCACAAAGTTTATTTTTTGAGTAGGGGCGCTGCCCCTATCCCCGAAAGGGGCCTTGTCCCGCAATCGCGCTCGGAAATCGCTTAGCGGGACCGTTACGGAGAGGTGACCCATAAAATTGGAAAAAAAAAGAAGGAAAAATTATAGAAATTTTCTTTAAAAATACATAATTTAGAATTATGTATAATTATATGATTGTCATGGCCGAAGAACCCCAATTTGATTGGACGTTAATGTGTTGTAATTCATAATACGGTCTACGTGCCGTTTTTGTGGTTATGCGTGTTGTATAGTGTATGCGACCTGCGCGTTGTCCCTCTTCTTTTGAAATTCTAGTTATAAATAGTTTTAGACTCGAATGTAACTCGAGTTTCAAATTTGTAATGTACAAAATGGAGCGGTGGAAAGTCCACTTATAGACAAAGTTACGAGAAGGGTGCCGACGACACATGACGGTCAAAGGAAGCGCTTGGAGAAGTCGCTAGCCCTAGGTTGACCGTCTGATCTTCTCATTGACTTAAGAAGATCGTAGTAGGGTCATGACCACATCACAGTTGATTATATATATATATATATATATATATATATATATATATATATATATATATATATATATATATATATATATATTTGATTTTGCTTGTATGTATGTGATGCATGCTAGTAGAATAATGCTTGTATGTATATGATGCATGCTAGGATATTTTTCTTGTATGTATATGATGCATGCTAGAATAATGCTTGTATGTATGTGATGCATGCTAATATAGGATAATAAAGGCCTTAATGCGTATATGATACACATTACGATTAGATTAGATCTTAATCGAATAAACTCATAAATACCTACCAGGTCCTTGATACCCATCACTACCTTGATCATTTGTAGTTGTTGAATCTGCCAAAGCAGAGCAACACATATTATCTTGGTAGGGTACGGAGGGAATCTTGGTCCCGCCTATCACGGCTTGGGTTAGAGTAAGCTCAATTAGATTGAGTAAAACTAGTTAACTCAATTGGATTGAGTAGAATTATAGGCATATTCCAACCGTTGTAAAGATAGGATAAGATCGCATTTACACTAAATCTTGGGCGATTTAGCCAAAGCTAACTCAAGGTCTTTTGTAAATGTGGGTCTTGATCCTATAAACAAGAGTTGCATAGAGATGTAATCGGTAATGTGTTACCCACCGATCGTACTAAGTCTTGGGCGATTTAGCCAAAGCTAACTCAAGGCTTAGTATGATGTGGATCTTGTCCCGAAGGAATTATAGCTAGTTTGTATGAATCTAGTAATGTGGTTTGACCACATCCATAACTCGATTCTACAAAATTCCTATAATTCAGTGGGAGCATCATTTGATTAAAGGCTTAATTAAATGATAAAAGGAATATAATATTAATTCTCTACATTGTATGTTGTAGATTACTATGTCGACAAACACGAACACTCTCTCTCTGCGTTCTGTCCTTGAGAAGGACAAGCTCAATGGAGCAAATTTCCTGGACTGGTACAGGAACCTGAGAATTGTTCTCACCCAAGAAAGGAAACTGTACGTCCTGGAGCAGCCCATTCCGGAGGCACCTTCTGCCACTACCTCGCGAGCTGACAAAGATGCTTACAAGAAGCATCAAGATGATGCATTAGATGTGTCATGTCTAATGCTCGTGACCATGAACTCTGAGCTTCAGAAGTAACACGAGTTCATGAATGCTTATGATATGGTTGAACATCTTCGTCAACTATATCAAGCACAAGCAAGGCACGAGAGATATGAAGTCTCTAAGGCATTGTTTGGTTCCAAAATGCAAGATGGGACTCCCGTAGGTCCATATGTACTCAAGATGATTGGGTACGTAGAAAACCTACAGAGATTGAGATTCCCCCTTGGCCAAGAGCTAGCCACAGACTTGATCTTGCAGTCTTTGCAGCAAAGCTACAATCAATTTGTAATGAATTACAACATGAATGAAATTGATAAGCCACTGCCTGAGATGCTCAGCATGTTGAGAACTGCTGAGCTTAACCTTAAGAAGGGAAAATCTGACGTCATTTTAATGGTGCAAAAGAATAAAAGCAAGGGGAAGCGTAAAGGTAAGGGAAAGTCCCAAGCCAAGGGCAAAGGCAAGGAACTGAAACCCAAAGGAGGGGTGGCCAAGGAAGGGGTTTGCTTCCACTGCAAGGAAGCTGGACACTGGAAGCGTAACTGCAAGGCATACCTGGAAGATCTTAAGAAGAAGAGAAGTGAGACTTCTACTTCAGGTATAAATGTTATAGAAGTCAATCTATCTATTTCTTCATCATGGTTATTAGGTACCCGATGTTCATCTTATATTTGTACCAATGTGCAGGCGCTGAGAAATAGCAAGGCATTGACAAAGGGCGAGGTGGACCTACGAGTAGGCAATGGAGCAAGAGTTGATGTTGTTGCTGTAGGAACTTATGATCTATCTATGCCCTCTGGGCTTGTACTAGAATTAGATGAATGTTGTTATGTGCCTGCTTTAACTAAGAACATAATTTCGGTTTCTTGTTTGGACAAGAAAGGATTTACATTTATAATAAAGAACAAATGTTGTTCAGTTTATTTAAATGATATGTTCTATTGTAGTGCACCTCTAATGAACGGACTCTACTTTCTTGACTTAGAGAGCCCTATCTATGACATAAGTACCAAAAAGTTCAAGTCAAATGAGTTGAACCAAACCTATCTCTAGCATTGTCGCTTAAGTCACATAAATGAGAGTCGCTTATCCTAGCTCTATAAGGATGAGTTACTGGACTCATTTGATTTTGAATCATATGAGAAATGCGAGTCTTGCCTTTTAGGCAAGATGACCAAGACTCCCTTTAGTGGACACAGCGAAAGAGCAACGGACTTGTTAGGATTTATACATAGTGATGTATGTGGCCCTTTCAATGTTGCTGCTAGAGGTGGTTACAGGTACTTCATTACATTTACTGATGACTTCAGTAGATATTATTATGTGTATCTCATGACACATAAATCAGAATCCTTTGAAAAGTTCAAAGAATTCAAGAATGAAGTACAAAACCAGCTTGGCAAGAGTATTAAGATACTTCGATCAGATCGAGGTGGTGAATACCTTAGCCATGAGTTTCGTGACTATCTAGCTGAGTGTTGGATTCTATCCCAACTCACTCCTCCTGGAACACCACAGTGGAATGGTGTATCCGAAAGGAGGAATCATACCCTATTAGATTGTTGGGTTTTCGGCACCGCGGCGAGTGTATGTTCGAACATGTTTCGTAAACATGTGCACAGCAGAAGAAATAAAATTAATAAATCTACATTTATTACAACACACACATCACACGCATGCATAGTACAACATATGTAGACATAACCGTAAATTTAAATTTTGCAATAAAAGGAAATTTAACTACGTATACCTTTCGTATCACGTGTAGCGGGAAGGACATCAACCGGAACGATCCTCGCTAGAATGTTCTCTATCCGTATCCACGCCGAGTATCTTCGGGATGACTTCGCTAAGTCACGAGCCTCATCTTCGTACGGGTTACTAGCCTTGTGTTGAAGACGATGTGATCGAGAGAAGATCACGATCTGAATCCAAATTCGGATCCAAAGATGAGTCCTCAAAACTCGCTTCTCCGGAGAGGTATTCGTCAACCGTTTGACGAATCTTTCGTCCTCCACCTATGAGGATTACCGGAGATCGAATCCCTGGTAAGTAAGGTGTTGTCGGAGCTCCAAACGTCGTCCAAACGACGCTCCAACGAGAAGGAAACAAGCTGTCCAGAAAACTGGACAGCTTTGGTGGAGACCTTGCGCCGACCAAATAAGGAAAGCGACTTGCTCACCTTGTCGCCGGAGCCAAGGAAGATCACCGGAGCTCCTCCGGCAGTAGCTCGACGTCGGCAATGAGAGAAGACGGCAGCATCTGGTCGCCGGTTGGAGGAGGTGGGCGGCGGCAACAATGTTGGCGCCGACTTGAAGGAGAGGAGGGGGAGGTTGGGCGACCACAATTAGGTTAGGGCTTTTGGATTAGGGCTTAACAAACCCTTAAGCCCTCTTTTATAGAGAACTAATTCTCTTAATGGTTATTGGATCATAACCATAAGGCCCGTTAACCCGCTCCATTAATATAAGTTAAAATAAACCAAACCATGATGGTTTATTTTAAGTTAAAACGAACCGAACCAACTTTGGTTCATTCGTTTAAAATAAACCAAACCTTTTGGTTTATTCTCCTCCATTGGATTAGAACCAAACCATTTTGGTTCATCCATTATGTCTTCATAAGACACGGCCCATCCACGCTTCCATTGCGACTGAAACAATTTCATTCTCGCTTCTTGTTTGGTCCAACCAAACCTAGTTTCTTTCGGTCTGAGAATCTCATTCTCAAGCTCGTTTTAAATCCTTCGGATTACGCTCGTTGTGCGTGTGACCAAATAGATTCTCGGTTTATGTTGGCCATCTATAATTAACCATTAATTATAGAACGATCATGAGTGGCACCTAGTAGTACATCATGATCCTCAATTAATCGAAAAGATCAACGGTTGATCCATAACTATTTCTGAAACCCTTCAGCAGCTCGAATGAATCGTGCCCCATTCCCTTTACTCATCTTATACCCACTTGGTTCAGGACATGGTCTATAGTGTCAGTCCCCACTAGGTTGACTGCGTCACACCTAGCCCAAGTATCATTTCCTCATCCTACGGATTCTAGTTACTGCACATGTATCGAAGAGTACCTTACTCTAAACATGTAATGCTTTGGCCAAAGACTTTAGTAACAATCCGACGAGAGGCCATGGGTATACATCTCCTCGCAAGGAGTGGTGAATCCTTTATAGGCTATTCAAACACCTTCGATCACGACTTATACCCAATCATCCCAGGTCCACATCTCCACAGAGATGCTTGCTTAAGATGTCAAAGCATAAGTCTTTATGATCAAGATGACTTGAATACCACAAGTCAAAGGAACATCGCACTTAAGCTACAGTAAGAACTTCATTGACATATCTATATATGCAGAGAACCATATGAAGTCTTACGGCTGGTCACTCCAATGAACTAGTTACCATAACTAGCATCCACGATTAACTCCGGACATCACAATGTCTCCACGGTGAGAATCAGCTGCTTGGATACACCAAGGAGTATACCTCGTGCTAGTCTCGACAGAATTGATGGTGTCCAAATCCATCAATTCATCGACTAGGGATAATTCCGATACATCACAATTACACATGTAGAGATACTAGTTGTGATCCAATCACAAATTCTCTCATGCTGTGAGTCGTATCGCGAACATTCAGTAAATGAGTTTAAGATCCAATCAAATACATGAAACCATGTATACTCAAATAGTGAATCTTCATTTATCATATAAATGATTCATACATAAGGCGATTGCCTTAGGACATCTCTCATATATTACTAACAGACTCCCACTTGGCCTAATGCCAATCGCTACGGTATCCAATACCATAAGCTGTAACATGACCCTCAAACTTACTTTGAGGTAATGCCTTAGTCAAAGGATCCGCTAAGTTCCTTTCAGTGGGGATTTTCTCGATTTGTATTTCTTTCCTACTGATGATCTCTCTGATAAGATGATAGCGGCGAAGCACATGTTTGGATCGTTGATGAGACCTTGGCTCTTTCGCCTGTGCAATTGCTCCATTGTTGTCTGCGAGACCGGTATTGCTTCAACAATGGTGAATCACACCAAGTTCATAAATGAACTTCTTGATCCAAACCGCTTCCTTTGCTTCATTGCAATGTATTCTCGCCTCGCTGGTAGAATCCGCTCTGTCTTGTTTGGAACTTTTCCAACTCATCGCGGCCCCATTCAAGGTGAACACGATCCGCATCGAGACACGGAATCATCCTTGTCCTCTCGAAGCCGCATCTGTATACCCACGTATCACCATGTCCCCTTCTCCATATATTAGGAACACATCCTTAGTTCTTCTTAAGTACTTAAGGATCGTCTTAACAACCACCCAATGATCCATTCCTGGATCAGACTGGTATCTGCTCATGACACTCAGAGCATACGATACATCGGGCCTCGTACATAACATAACATACATGATAGATCCTATTGCGGATGCATAGGGAATCTTACTCATGCAAATCCTCTCATCTTCTGTGCGCGGACACATAGACTTCGAAAGGTGTACCCCATGCCTGATGGGTAGGAAACCTTTCTTGGATTCTGACATGCTAAACCTCTTTAGCACTCGGTCTATATATGTAGACTACAAAAGACCAAGCAACCGTTTCGATGTATCTCTATAGATCTTAATCTCGAGGATGTAGGTTGCTTCTCCCAGGTCTTTCATGGAGAATGTCTTGGATAACCAAACCTTAACTGACTGTAATATTAAAACATCGTTTCCTATAAGTAATATGTCATCGACATACAATACTAGGAACACAACTGCACTCCCACTATCCTTCTTGTACACACAAGGTTCGTCTGGATTTTGTGAGAAATCAAACTTTTTGATCGTCTCATCAAAACGGATATTCCAGCTCCTGGATGCTTGCTTCAATCCATATATGGACCGTCACAATTTGCATACCTTGGTTTTATCAACCGATGTGAAACCCTCAGGCTGTATCATATACACATCCTCGAGCAGATTTCCATTAAGGAAAGTTGTTTTCACATCCATCTGCCATATCTCATAATCATAATGAGCCGCTATGGCCAGGAGCATCCGAATGGATTTAAGCATAGCTACAGGCGAATAGGTTTCGTCATAATCAACACCTTGTTTTTGACGATATCCTTTCGCCACTAATCTAGCTTTATAGGTAATCACATTACCATCCATGTCGGTTTTCTTCTTGAAAACCCACTTGCACCCTATAGGCTTAATGCCTTCTGGTGGGTCAACCAAGTTCCAAACTTGGTTTTCATACATGGAATCCATTTCCGACTTCATGGCTTTAAGCCACTTATCCCTTTCTGAACTTGTCAGCACTTCTTCATAACTGGTAGGCTCCTCATCATCAATGAGTAACACGTCATTCGATTCACTTACGAGAAATCCATATCTCTCAGGAATGTTGCGTGTTCTACGGATCTCTGAAGATGTGGTGTTACGATGGTACTATGAGTTATCGGTTGTTGTGCTTCACCAGGTATCTCATCAATGTCTATTTGAGTCTCTCGAGCCTCCTCAAGCTCGACGACACTCCCACTGTTTTCTTGCAAGAGAAACTCTTTATCTAGAAACACAACATGCCTTGAAACAAACATCTTTTGTTCCACAGGATGATAGAATTGGTAACCCCTTGTTTCCTTAGGGTATCCAATAAATAGACATTTATCAGACTTAGCATCCAATTTGTCTGATACAGTCCGCTTCACATAAGCTGGACAACCCCATATCTTCAAGTAAGATACATGAGGTTTCTTACCATTCCATATCTCATATGGAGTAGTAGAGACTACCTTGGTTGGCATTTTGTTTAACAAGTAAACAACTGTCTGAAGTGCATAGCCCCAAAAGGACTTGGAAAGATTCGCATGATTCATCATTGACCTGACCATGTCCAACAAGGTCCGGTTACACCTCTCAGATACACCATTATGCTGTGGTGTATATGGCGGAGTCCATTGAGACAATATGCCATTGTCTCTTAGATAATCAAGAAACTCTTGACTTAAGTATTCACCACCTCGATCCGATCGAAGTATTTTAATACTCTTGTCATGTTGTTTCTCTACTTCATTTCTGAATTCTTTGAACCTTTCAAAGGCTTCAGACTTGTGTTTCATCAAGAACACATACCCAAACCGTGAGTGATCATCGGTGAAGGTAATGAAGTATCTATAGCCTCCTAAAGCTTGAGTTGACATAGGTCCAGATACATCAGTGCTAGTCATTGGGTATTAGATACTACCATGATTGACACTAGTGCTAGTGGGAGATTGTTAGTGAAAGCCCTAGAGCAAATGATGTGATGATTGTTGTATGGACTTTGTTGTATCATATTCCTATTTATAAAGGCATGGTTATTATATTTACTTGTATTGGTGCCAAATAACTAAGTATAATAACGTCCTTGTGTAGTAGGTTCTTATCTATATCAATCGATTGGTTGAATCGATAAATGAGATGATATAGAGAACACTACTCTTAATCATTCCTAGTCAAGTATTAACATTCAGGGACAATGTTAATGCATAGAGACTAGCATGTAGGTCAACACGATGGCTTGATCCCACAAGTCATGGATATGAGATATTAAGTTGACACATGGGTATGCATTGGAGAATGTATACTGAATGACCCGCCATGAGAAAGTATCATGGATCATTATATGAGTGTCATATACTTTCTCATGTGGCTATTAGTATGACTATTAGTCCTTCGACCTGAAGTCACCATGGTTCCCTACATAAGGAGTTGCATACTTTGGCTTCGTCAAACGTCACCCGTAAATGGGTGGACTATAAAGGCGATTACTGGGTATGTGACAAATTATGCGGAGGGATGTGAGTGATGTAGATGGGATCTATCCCTCCTATATGACAGGAGAGACATCGTTATTCTTGATAGAGTGAGACCACGAAGTGCATGGCCATGCTCAAATGAGTCAATATGAGATATTGAGCTCATTTGATTAGAGTGAGTCTACTTGGAGTTCAAGATATAGATTGTACCGAGGATGACACGGTCTATGCCTCAATTGGTCAATCTAGATGTCAAGGATAGGGGGACATTGTCACATATTGTGAGAGTCACAATTAGTAGTCACAAAGGTGATGTTGGAGCTCAACATTCTTGTAACTTGGGTAGTAATGATGTGTTGCCAGATACCGCTCATTGCTTATGTTCCTAAATCGGTTTAGGGACATTGCCAACATTACAAGAACCTATAGGGTCACACACAAAGGGCAATTAGATGGAGATTAGGTTCATATGATGAACCATGAGAATTAGGTTCATGTGATGAACCAAATTGGATTAAGAGTAATCCAAATTAGACTAATTGAGTTAGATTCAAGTTGATTCAAGTGTTGAATGAGTCTAATTTAGATTTGATTCATTTAGTCAATTTAAATTAATGAATAGAGATTCATTAAATCAAATTGACTTGAATCAAGTGGTTGGATTTGATCAACCATGGGAGATAAGAGGTCAAGTTTGACTTGACTTGAGAGGGAAGATTAAAGGTCAAGTTTGACTTGACCAAATGCCATGTCATAATGATGACTTGGCATGGCCGGCCAATGATGATGCTCCACATCATCATGGACACATCATGGGGTGCCACCTCATGAGGGAGACCAAGAGCCATTGGTTCTTGGAGTTACATGCATGCATGTAACCCCCTTATAGTGGGTTATGAAATTGTGAAGTTAAGTTGTGTAACTTCATCTTCTTCCTTGGTTCTTCCTCTCTTGCTCTCCCAATCCTTCTTGGCCGAAATTTCCATGAGTGCTAGCACACTCTAGGTTGAGTTTCTCCACCATTTGTCCGTGTGGATACCAATAGAGGAGTGTACACTTGACACTCTTGAGTTCCGGCAAGCTTTTGGACGAGCGGGATAAGCGAAGGACGTCGCTACGAGGGTAACGCTCTATCTTGTAGATCTAAGGTAGATCTAAGATCTTTAAACACATACATGTTTTATTTTATATATATCTTCGCACGAATCCATGGCCGGGCTTCCGAGGTTTCTGCAACGTAAAAAGCGGTTTTTGCGGCTCGAAAAGTCCAACACAACAACCCTCACAAATCGAAGCCTCTTAGAGTTTATTTATGAACAATTTCAACCACTGAACATATTGATATTCGAAACCCAGTCCCTGTGGGATCGATAATCTTTTATTACTTGATGAAATCCATGCACTTGCGAGCGTTGAGCGCAAGTGCGCGCTTCGAGTCCTCGACGGCCTCTGTCGCGAGATTTGAGGACGTGTTCGCGTGCATCAAATATCCTCCCCCTCAATCCTAGAGGTGGAGGCTTCTTCCACCTTTTCTTCCTCTTCCGATTCGGATCCAGATGTTGATTCTCTATCAACTTCCAAATCCTCACTTGCTTGTAAGGATGATGTGCTTGCTTCTTCAGGCTCCTCCTCTTGAGCCGGTGATGGGTCTTCATGGAATATTGTCACTTGGCTCCATAGCTCCTTGGCATCCATGTAGTCCCCTAAACTAGACACAATATTGTTAGGTATTAAATCAATAAAAAATTTCATTACTTTCTTATTTTCTCAAACCCTTGGAGTTGTTCCTCGGTCCATCTCTTCATCTTGAGGAAACCTCCCTTTGGTCCTCTCGGATAGTTAAACCCCTCCATCAAAATAGACCATTCTTCAAAATCCCTCATCATGATGAAGTCTTCAATTCTTTTCTTCCATGAATTGAAGCTTTCTCGTCCATAAAGCGCATGCGGGACCGGTGTGTTGATGTTCCATCATAATTATTCTTCAAACTCCATCTTCTTCCTCAAGCGGTGCTCTCTTGGTTGTTAATACTTGAAGAGCAACCTCGCTCTGATACCAATTGTTAGGATCTCGGTGGCCGCTAGAGGGGGGGTGAATAGCGTCGTCGTCGTCGTGCGATGGATTTCGTTTGCGATCGTGTGCTTGCTATAAAAAATGTTATACGCAATGGAAATAGAAATAATAAAACAAATACAACACAAACACAAGCACAACAATACGATGTAATGTGGTTCAGAACTGAATGATTCCTACTCCACGGATTGGGCTCTAAAAGCCCTAGCGATGCCAACACACACCACTATAACAATAATACTCCTTTTCGACAATAAGTCGGAGGCGGAGAAACCTCTTACAAAGATTACAACAGTAATACAATAAGAATACAAGAAAATACAATAGAATGCAAGTAAAGAAAACATTACAAGGAGCTTTTAGATGCTTGCTTGTTAATTGCTTGAACCGTGGTTGAAGACCCTGATTTGCACCTGCAAATCTCCTCAAGAACGTCCAAGAAACCGATAGCGAAAACCTCCTCCATGAGCTCCCTTTAAAGCTTCTCCTTGGGTTGGATTCTGCCTAGTAGTCGACTGATCGGGACCATCATTAGACTGCCCCTATAGCCGTTGTATCACAACGGCATGAACCACGTCAGATTAGTCCAACGGATAGACCATCAGTCGACTGATCATGCCTATTAGTCGACTGATTGAACCTTCACTACAAACCCTAAACCCTAACGATGACTCGGGAAGCTTCGTGCTCAATTCGACTGATCGATTGATCTCTAGATCAATCGACCGCCGTGCCATCGATTGATCGCCCAATCGCCGGAAGTCGATGTGCCACCAATTCGCAATCGAACTCCCGTTGACTCACACCAGTCGATTGACCATAGGTCCCAGTCGACTTATACACCTCAAATATAAGGTTTTACCCCAAGTATGGTGCCCCCATACTTTCTAGACCACCCTTAGCCTATACCTTATCCTTCTAGCCACCTCTGTCAGTCTCGCGCCTATCGGATCCCTCCAAGTCATCCATGACTTGTTCATACATACGCTAGCCTTTAGGTGCTTCCATTAGCTATTGTCATGCTAATGTGGTCTATACCGTCAAGGCACATTGGGATTACGCTGCCAAGACTCCGCTTGGACTTTACGCTGCCAACCATTGGACTTATGTTGCCAAGACATCACCCTTGGACTTTACATCGCCAATATTCCCCTTGGACTTCTCAATTGCTAAGTACCCATGACTTGGACTTTCACCGCCAAGACTACACCCTTGGACTTCCTTACCAACCCAATGTTAGACTTTCCAAATGCCAAGACCCATGTTTGGACTTTTCCTTGCCAAGACCCATGCTTGGACTTTCCTTGCCAACCCATGTTGGACTTTCAATGCCAAGACTCAAGCTTGGACTTTTCCATGCCAAGTACATAAGACTTGGACTTCTTCCATGACAATGGTCAAACCATCGTCAAACATCAAGTATGACCTGGGTCGATTGCACCAACAATCTCCCCAACACTTGTCAGACATCAATGTCAAACATCAAAACACTACTCGAGTCTGGTCAATTGTGACCTGGGCCGATTGCACCAACAGGGATGACTCAGTTAAGGAACCCATCGGCATGCTAGCACATGTGCTTGTGGTCATTGTGAACTTCGTGATACATACATATTTTTATTATACTTGACACATGACTAAACCCCCATAATCCCATCATTTTGGAAAGACCCTTTCTGGTGACTGCGGGAGCATGTACAGACGTAAAGGCACACAAGATCTCCTTGGAAGTTGACGGGGAGATCATTCTCTTCCACCTGTCAGAGTGTAGAGCTCCCTTCTTAAACGACTACACTTTTAGCAGGGTAAAGTCAAGCCCATCGGATGACAACACAGACAGATTAATGGAGGTTCACAGAGCCTCCGGAGCCAAGTTGAGATAATGGAGTGTGGTCGAGCTAAAAAACCTTAAACAAAGCGCTTCTTGGGAGGCAATCCAAGTTTAGTTTTTAGGTGTTCTTTTTTATTTTATTGCATTCATTTGGTTAATTTGAACTTTGATTTCCATTAGTTTAGCATTTTCGCACATGAATTAGGACTAGAAAGAACCTGCTAGGTAAAAATAAAAATCACTTTGAACCTACACGACTAAGCGAGTAAGGAGAATTTAGATCGTTGTGCACTGTGAGAAGGAAACGGTGGGCACATGGCCTGGCCGTGTGTTTTCACACGGCCATGCCCCCGACCCCCAGTGGCGCACATGGCCTGGCCGTGTGTTTTCACATGGCCGTGGCGCGTAAGGTTTAAGAGGCCATGTCGTGCGTTTTCACCCCAAATGTACCGTGTGTTTTGATTTCTTTTGCCCTAGCCGTGTGGAATCATCTTCCCCACCACCTAGGGCCCTCTCTAACCCTCAAAGAAGCCCAATAGAAGCAATGATGAGGGGGACAAGGCAAGTAGCGCCCCGATCTACTACCTCGGAGCGAAGAGCAGGGAGAACGGACGCCCCTCAAGCTCCGGAGGAAGGTACCGCTTTTCCAACCCTTCTCTTTCGCAATAATGAGCATAGGGAAAGATTTAAAATGCTTTCTACTAGAAGAATCACTACTACTAGGTATCTTAATGAAGACCTCTTAGAGTCTCTAGGTTTGTTTGGTGAAATTCAAGCTCTATTTGTAAAAATGGGGTGGGAAGAGATAATGGAGATAAGACACCCAACCTACCCTATGATAGTTTTAGAATTTTTGAGCTCTTTAGAAGTGGAAATTTTACGAGAAGAGAGAGCGAAGAGGGTAGGATTACCTTTAGGCTATTTAACATTGAACATGAATGAACACTACACCAATGGAACACATGCTTTGGCTTGCCTAGTGGGGGAGAAAAAAGAACCCCTATTAGGTTTAACTCTCGGATCTTTTGGACCGAATTGACAGGAGAGCACGCTTACGACCCATCTAAGGCAAAAGCATCATGCCTCCAAAACCCCATTTTCCAGTACCTACATCGAATTATGGCATGTACTATTTTTGGTCGTGGGGAGAGTGACGGTGTAGTGAGAGCGAGTGAGATGCTTTGCTTATGGGACATGCTACAAGAAAGGAGTAGCATTGATGTAGTGTCCCATTTCATTGGACACTTAGTGAAAATGGGTAAAGCGGCAAGAGGAGAGATTATTGTGGGGGGCCTACTTACCCACATTTGTCATAGGATGGGGTACGACTACACCGCGTTGGATAGCATAGAGGGGAGCTCTAGGATCGACCTAGGAGTTTATATGACCATGAAGATGATAGTAAGAGAGGGACACTCCTTATGCTTTGTAAGGAAAAACCTATGAGTTCTTAGGATCCCCGACCCCGATCGTACCACCATTACCACATGCACCAACTGGCGTTTAGACCTGATAGTGGAGTCCCCACCATATGAGGGACCATCCACTTCGGAACCCATCTCTCCCCCTGTACATCACTCTCCCTCCAGTCCACACATGTATAGGAGGCTACCTAGTCCACATCAACATGAGCCTGCACCTGCACCACCACGTTTTTCTACTTTTGAGCAGGATGCAGGTACATCTGCCTATGATTTTTCGGAGTTTCGATTGTGCCTCGATGACATATATGCCGAGCAGTAGACGTAGAGGCAGCGATGGGAGGAGTAGAGTGCCTACATGCAGGCAGAGTTTCAAGGCTTCTGGGAGCACTTTTAGTGGACCGAAGAGTTTTACAACGAGGCCCGTATCTACTTTTAGGGTGAGGCTACCCGTCGCTAGGAGGTGGCCACCTACCGCTAGGAGATGCGGTGACATATGCGTGCTCAGCAGGCACAGGGGGCCTAGGAGGAGGAGCACTGAGCAGCCACTGCATCCACCAGCTCTCAGATCAACCACATGTACATGTGGCATCAACGACTCAACACCAGATTCTCCTAGGACCTCGAGATGCATAGGCTACCAAACTTTCCACCTCGCCCACCATACGAGAGATATGTTTCGCTTAAGTCTGGGGGGCCCCAAGTTTCGATTTATTTTATTTCTAGCAGTAGTTTCTTTCTTGATATTTGCATTTTAGTTAGCATTCATTTGTTCATGCATAAGCTATTTAGTTTCTTTCAGCACTTAATTTTTGCTATCTATAAGTTGCCTCAGTAGTATTTTTAAGGGTTTCTTCATGAATTGTTTCCATGGGTAGCTTAGCTTCATTTACCTCATGGTATTTTATTTTATTTTCTCTAATGAATGTTCTAGACTTACACTGGTTAGCTTTTATTTTTTCACCTACACATGATGAACATTCTGAAAGGGAAAACCTAGTACGTGCTTAGTTATGATTCATCTCAGTAGTCAAGTACTTTGGACTCCATAGGTGACTCTAGATTTAGCATTTTAGTTACTGGAGATGCTCGGATTGTGGAAGCCCATTCGGAAAAATCAAAATCCTAAGAGAGAAAAAAAAATGGAATAAGAAAAGAGGGGAAAAAAGAGAGAGGAAAGAAAGAGAGAGTAAGAGAAAAAAAAATTGATTGAAAAAGATTATAAGGGATAAAAACAGTTATCGTGGGTGGAAATAGTTTTATGCCCCTTGGAGACCGAGTTAGGTTACTGGGGAAACACCTACCAATTTCTCACAATACCGAGCATGTCTTTGAGACTTTGTGCTAGATCTAGGGAACGATCCTCGCTTTGGGCAGGTAAGTGACTAAGAATCGGAGATCTTAGGAAAGTTATAGGATGACGACTTAACTTAGCATGGAACGGGTATCCCCTAAGAAGATTCGCTTAGCACGAGCACGAGGAGATAACTTAGTGAACTTCTAGAATATGTCTAATTTACTTTGATTGAAAATACCACTTGATAAATCTAGTTAATATCCTAAGTATGGAACAACACCTTTTTAAAATCTCATGGCACTGAGGTTTGATTAAGGACAAGAGAAGATCTAAGTTTGGGGAATTAATGTGAGAAAAATATATAGGATTTTAGGAGTAGTTTTCACTCACATCTTATTTCATTTTATGTTTGTTACATGCATATTTTACTTTATTTTGCATGCGTTTCTTGTTTTCTAGTTCGGAGATATGCTCTTTGTACTTTTTTTTGCAAGATAGCATTTCATGGGGAAAACGGTGCACTTTCGGAGCGAAAAAGAGCATTTGACAACTGGATGTAGTAGGGCACACGCCCAGGGCATGTGGCTACACACGACCATGTTCGAAGCTCGAGATTAACCACCATAGGGCCATACACGGCCTAGCCATGTGGAAACACACGACTATGTGGTGGCCAAGCATTTTGACATGATTAGGTCTTTTTCTGGATTTCATGAAGAGTCGACCTCATGTCTATATAAAGAAAGTCACGCCCAAACCCTAGAAGGGAGACCTGACGGCCAGGACGGGACATCGGTGCCCTAAAAAGCATCGTAAACTCACAACGAAGAGGAAGGAAGCCGCTCGAGATCCAAGTTATGCACCTCAACGCCAGAGAGAAGAGCCTCAACGCATTGTAATCTATATTCTTTCCATGATTTATCTTGTATATATGAATTCGAAAATGCCTTGTGTTTCTTTTCTCGTATTCATGGAGTAGATTCTCAAATTCTAGGACTAGGGAGTAGTTTGTGTCGAGTTAGAACATGTTGGTTCAAATATCTTTTCGATTTTGAAATTATATTTGCAATTGGTGTTTGGTTTAGATCTATAGGTATTGTTTTGGTTTTCTAGTCACTGTGCTTAGCCGATATGAGAGGTGACATCCCTCATATCAAAGATTTAGGGGAATTAAGGAGGAACCTAGGGGTTGGCCTCATCGCTAGTAACTATGGGTAGAAGGATGCAATAGAGTAGGAAATGTGCCTCGTTTTCGACTCATCGTAGGGATCGATTCGGCATCCTCGTACCGACTATCCTGTCCTAAAGCCAGGGTTTGACCTGGTATGACAGAGGTAGCTTCCGATAGATGCGAAGACTCATCGAAGGAGTGTATGATGTCCTTTCCACAAAATCGTAGTTAGAAACCTAGACAAAACTCAATTGAAAATGTGTTTTGTGACACACAAATGAAACCGAAATCCTAGAATCCCATTTAAAGACTCGTAGCAACCCTTCTCTTCCTCCGTGTGACACCGTATTAGAGTTAGGACCACCGACAAACCTTCTAAGCACAACCATTTGAAATGAACTCCGAACAATAACGTCCATTGAACAGATCGATAATCGAATCTCAGTCTCTGTGGGATCGATAATCTATTTATAACTTAACGACATCCTGCACTTGTGAGCGTTGAGCGTGAGTGCGCGCTTCGAGTCCTCGATGGTCTCTATCACGAGATTTGAGGTTGCATTCGCCTACATCAATCCTCTCATCCCTTGTGCGTGGACACATAGACTTCAAAAGTTGTATCCCATGCCTGATGGGAAGGAAACCTTTCTTCGATTCCGACATGCTAAACCTCTTTAGCACTCAGTTTATATATGTAGATTGTAAAAGACCAAGCAACCGTTTCGATTTATCTTGATAGATCTTAATCCTGATTATGTAGATCGCTTCTCCTAGGTCTTTCATGGAGAATATTTTGGATAACCAAATTTTGACTCACTATAAGATAGATATATCATTTCCTATAAGTAATTTGTCATCGACATACAACACTAGGAACACGACTGCACTCCCACTAACCTTCTTGTACACACAAGGTTTGTCTGGATTTTATGAGAAATCAAACCTTTTGATTGTCTCATCAAAACGGATATTCCCGCTCCTGGATGCTTGCTCCAGTCCATATATGGATCGTCAAAGTTTGCATACCTTGGTTTTATCAACCGATGTGAAACCCTCGGGTTGTATCATATACACGTCCTCGAGTAGGTTTCCATTAAGGAAAGTCATTTTCATATTCATATGTCATATCTCATAGTCATAATGGGTCGCTATGGCCAGGAGCATCCGAATGGATTTAAGCATAACAACTGGTGAATAGGTCTCATCATAATCAACACCTTGCTTTTGACGATAGCCTTTCGCCACTAATCTAGCCTCAAAGGTAATCACATTACCATCCATGTCGGTCTTCTTCTTGAAAACCCACTTGCAACCTATAGGCTTAATGCTTTCAGTGGGTCCACCAAGTTCTAAACTTAATTTTCATACATGGAATCCATTTCCGACTTCATGGCTTAAAGTCATTTGTCCCTTTCTGAACTCTTCAGAACTTCTTCATAACTGGTAGGCTCCTCATCGTCAATGTGTAACACATCATTCGATTTGCTTACGAGAAATCCATATATCTCAAGAATGTTGCGTGTTCTACTAGATCTACAAAGATGTGGTGTTACAATTGGTTCAGCCGATGACTCATCACTATGAGTTATCGGTTGTGGTGCTTGATGAGGTATTTCATCAATGTCTATTGAAGTCTCTTGAGCCTCCTCAAGTTCAACGACACTCTCACTATTTTCTTGCAAGAGAAACTTTTTCTCTAGAAACACAGCATGCCTTGAAACAAACACCTTTTGTTCCTCAGGATGATATAGTTGGTAACCCCTCGTTTCATTAGGGTATCCAATAAATAGACATTTATCAGACTTAGCATCCAATTTGTCTGATATAGTCCGCTTCACATAAGCAGGACAACCCCATATCTTCAAGTAAGATAAATGAGGTTTCTTACTATTTCATATCTCATATGGAATAGTAGAGACCACCTTGGTCGGGACTCTGTTTAGCAAGTAAATAGTTGTCTGCAGTGCATAGCCACAAAAGGACTTAGGAAGATTCACATGATTCATCATCGACCTAACCATGTCCAACAAGGTTCGGTTTCGCCTCTCAGACACACCATTAAGCTGTGGTGTATACGACGGAGTCCATTGAGACAATATACCATTGTCCCTTAGATAATTCAGAAACTCTTGACTCAAGTATTCACCACCTCGATCAGATCGAAGTATTTTAATACTTTTGCCAAGTTGTTTCTCTACTTCATTTTTGAATTCTTTGAACTTTTCAAAGGCTTCAGATTTGTGTTTCATCAAGAACACATACCTAAATCATGAGCGATCATCGATATGAAGTAGCTATAGCCTCCTAGAGCATGATTGACATAGGTCCGCATACATCAGTATGTATTAGACCAAGCAACTCTCCCAACGGTTCACCCTTTCCAGTAAAAGGTAATACAGTCATTTTGCCTTTTAAGAATGATTTGCATGTATCGAATGAATCAAATTCAAATGATTCCAGAATTCTACATCGGTGTAATTCGGACATGCGTTTCTTGCTTACATGGCCAAGACGACAATGTCACATGTAGGAGGCTAATTGATTATCTTTTCAAGTACGCTTGTTGCTCGCTTTGATATTGAATATGTCACTGGATACGTCCAACATATAAATACCATTGCATAAAGTTCCAGTCCCATAAAGAACTCCATTCAAAGTTATGTAACAACAATTGTTACTAAAAGTCAAATGGTATCCATTTCTATTTAAACAAGAAATAGAAATGATGTTCTTTATCAACGAAGGAATGAAATAGCAATTGTCCAGTTCTAAGACAAGTCATGTAGGGAGCTTCAACAGATATGTTCCGATGGCCAGTGCAACAACCTTTGCTCCATTTGTAACACGTAAATTTGACTCTCCCTTGACGAGTCTTCTTCTATTCCTTATCTCATGTATGTCATTACATATATGTGAGCCACACCCGGTATCCAATACCCAAGTGTCTAAAAAAATAGAATGACAATCAATAACGAAGATATCTGAAGAAGATGGGGCATCAGATGCCTTATTCTTCTTCATGGACTCAAGATAAATCTTGTAGTTTTTTCGCCAATGGCCCTCCTTGCCACAATGATGGCAATTTCCCTTTTGAGTTGGTTCTACCTTTTTAGCCCTTTTCTTCTTCCCCTTCTGTTGTTTCTTTGACTTCCTCTTAGAATCTTTCTTCGAGGAATCAACTAACAACACCGTTCCTTGCTCATGCTTCATAGAAGGCTCCACAGCCTTTAGCATGTTGAGAAGTACCACTGATCAACCTTCTTGCATCTCAGAGGTGAAGAGGAGCTTAGAGACTTCAAACCTTTCGGATCTCACTTGCTCATCAAACAACTCATAGAGATGAAAGACTATGGTATGAGCATCCATATGCTCATGTTGCTTCTGCAGCTCAGGTACCATCGCGGCTAGCATGATGCAACTCACCAATTCAGAATCATTCACATGTTTCTGATAGGCCAACAATTGGTCCGGAGTTGCACTAACTTTAGGATAGGTGGGAAGAGGCTCTTCGAGGATATATACAAGCTTTTCCACCTTGAGAACAATTCTCAGGTTTCTAAGCTAGTCCAAGAAGTTCATCCCAATCAATTTATTCAAAATCTAAAATTGATCACAAATTCAAAGACGTCATGGTTAAGCGATTAACCTAGAAATACAAATCGAGCATATATGAGAAAGATGATTTAAATGCATCAACATACATTTATAAATCCCATTCATTTTTCTAATTCGAAAATAAAAAACCCTCAAAATCAATTCGGGAGATCGTAGGTTCATCTCCGAATGGGTTGATATTCAACATAGATAAGAACAACCTTGGAGAGAGTCCAACAAGCCATTCTTAACTATGATGATAGGTATCAAGTATACCAATTACATATCACGTATATGTAACTATCACAATGTGCTATGAACTAATTAAATGTTCACACATACATTGGGTTGTTAACACATTAACAAGTATGCATCATATGCATAGCACCCAACTTCACCTCCCTTCACATCGACCTTGGAGAGAGTCTAACAAACCGATGCTCCAAGTTAAAGCCGACCCATTAATCGCGAAATAGTTTTAATATGGTTAGAGCGCATTCAACCAATTAGTCAGGCTTGGAGAGAGTCCAACAACCCAAACTAACGATTGACCTCTGACTCTTACCATATTAGTAATAAACTATTTCAATGGTTTGAACATGTTCAAGTTCGAGCTGGGCTTGGAGAGAGTCCAACAACCCAAACAAGAAACATAACTATGCTTCTAACCATATTAATGGAAGGTGTAGGCTTTAATATTGTGTAAGGGATTTATGGTATCATCCTCTTTGCATGCAAATAACTATTATCTACATGGCATGACACACATGACATACATCTACATGTCACGACACGCATAACATAATGATATGCATGTAATGTAATTACATGACATACAATTATGGCATGTACAAATAGTTTTAAATTTTCAAATCTAATCACATATTTTATTTATGGAAAATCTTAATTAAGGAAATACAAATTTAATTTAGGAAATGAATTTCCTAAATTATAATTTCCTAATCACATTAAAAATTTCCAATTTGAATTTCTTTACTTATTAAAATTTTCATAATTATTTCTAAACTTTTCAAAAGTAGAAAATTTTCAAAAATACAATTATGACTATCACAAAATAATTTTACGATTATGTCGGAACATAGTCGAGCTTTGATACCATTGTTGGGTTTCCCCAGCACCTACGTGGGTGTGTGTTCGAACAAGTGTCATAAACATGCAAACAACGGAAGCAAAAATAATTAATAAACTAATTTTTTACAATACACACACCACACGCATGCAGGATACAACAAGTGTAGACATAATCACATTTTTAAATTTTGCAATAAAAAAACTTATTCTAGGTATACTTGACGGATTATGTGAAGTGGAAATGACATCAACCTTAGTGACCCTCATAAGTTTTGCCCCTATCCATATCCACGCCGATTATCATCGGGATAGCTTCAACAAGCTATGAGCCCCATCTTCACATGAGATACTAGTCTTGTATCGAAGATGTTGTGATCCGAGAGACGATCACAATTTGAATCCAATTCGAATCGAAAATGAGTTTCGTAAACTCGCTTCTCGAAAGCAGTTTTCGTCAACCAATTGACGAAACTTCGATCCTCCATTAAAGAGGATTGTCGGAGATCCAATCCTCGACAAGGAGGCCGCTGTCGGAGTTCCAAATGCCGACTAAACGACACTCTCGTCACAAAGGACACAAGCTGTCCAAGAGGGCAGCTTGGTGGAGGAAGGTTGTCAGCCAAGAAAGGATGGTCGGCGATAGCCAAGGGGATCGGACGGTGGTGGCGATCGCAATGATGGGTTTGTTGGCGGTAGTCTGTGGCGATGATGATGGTGGTCGTGGTGCAGCGGCTAGAGGACATGGTGGCCAAATGGTTTTGGGCGGCACCAAGGGCTTGGTAGGTGCACAAGGGAGAAGAGGAGAAGATAAACTAGGGTTTTCCGAAAACCTATGTCGTCTGATCCGGGTTATCTCTCAACCCTGTTATTTATAGAGAACATATCCCTTATCCAATAAGAGACCTTTTCTCAAGACGTCTTCTCTAAAACCTTTTCTCAAAGGGTTATTGGTTCACAACCAAAACCCGTTAACCCGCTCCAATAACTTAAGTTAAAATAAACCAAACCGCGTTGGTCTATTTTAAGTTAAAACGAACTGAACCAATTTTGGTTCATTCATTTAAAATAAACCAAACCACTTTGGTTTATTTCGACCATTGGATTAGAACCAAACCAATTTGGTTCATCCATCATGTCTTCATAAGACTCGACCCATCCACGCTTCCGATGCGATTGAAACAATATCATTCTCGCTCTTTGTTTGGTCCAACCAAACCAAGTCTCTCTCGATCTGAGAATCCCATTCTCAAACTAATTTTAAATCCTTCCGATAATACTCATAGTGCGTGTGACCAAATAGATTCCTGGTTTATGTTGGTCATCTATAATTAACCATTAATTATAGAATGATCATGAGTGACACCTAGTAGTACATCATGATCCCCAATTAACTGAAAAATCAACGGTTGACCACAGAACAACTTGTGAAACCTTTCAGCAGTTATAGTGAATCGTGCCCCATTCTCATTACTCATCTTATACCCACTAGGTTTAGGACATGGTCTATTGTGTCAATCCCCACTAGGCTAACCATGTCACACCTAGCCCAAGTATTACTTCCTCGTGCTCCGGATTCTAGTTACTGCACATGTATCCAAGAGTACCATACTTTAAACATGTAATGCTTTGGCCAAAGATTTTAGTGACAATCCGACGAGAGGCCATAGGGTATACATCTCCTCCCAAGGAGTGGTGAATCCTCTCTAGGCTATTCAAACACCTTCGGCAACTTCGACTTATACCCAATCATCCCGGGTCCATATCTCCTCGGAGATACTTGCTTAAGATGTCAAAACATAAGTCTACATGACCAAGATGTCTTGAATACCGCAAGTTGAAGGAACATCACACTTAAGCTGCAGTAAAAACTTCATTGACATATCCATATATGCAAAGAACCATTTGAAGTTTTACATCTATTCACTCCAATAAACTAGTTAGCATAACTAGCATCCACGGTTAACTCCAGACATCCCAATGTCTCCAGCCAGTGAGAAACAACTACTTGGATAAACTAAAGAGTATAACTCGTTCTAGTCTCAACAAAATTTATGGTGTTCGAATACATCAATTCATCAACTAGGGATAATTCTAATACATCACAATTACACATGTAGAGATACTCACTAGTTGTGATCCAATTACAAATTCTCTCATGCTGTGAATTGTATTGTGGATATTCAGTAAATGAGTTTAAGATCCAATCAAATACATGATAGCATGTACACTCAAATAGGGAATCTTCATTTATCAAATAAATGGTATAACCATAAGGCGATTGCCTTAGGACATCTCTCATATATAACTAACATTAAGAGTTGGAACGTGTCCCGTTCTCTACTCCTTCATACCCTTCTACCTACAGTTATAGGAGATGAGGACAACCACTAGGTTCCTCTTTAGTTCTCCTAGATCTTTGATACAAGCGCTGTCACCCCTTGTATCGGCTATGCACAATAGATAGAAAAGCAAAACACAATCTTCATCAAATCAAACCAACATAAATTGTGAATAAAAATTCATAAATAGAATTAACATTTGACTAGCATGTTCTACATTACACAAGTTACTCCCAAATCCTAGAATAAAAGATTCTACTCCATAGATGGAAAAGAAAAGACACAAAGCATAATAGAATTGATCATTACAATGCAAAAGATGAATGGAAATTGAATTACAGTGCTCTTAGTCCATCTCTTCGATGTCATAGCGTAGGTTACGATCTTCTCGCCATCTCCTTTCTCCCTGTTGTGAGTTTTCGATGCTTTTAGGGCACCGGTGTGCCATCCCAACTGTCGGGCCTCCCTCCTAGGGTTTGGGTGTGACTTTCCTTTTATAGACTTGAAGCCGGCGCTGCCCGAAGCCACGAAAGAACCCTAGTCGCATTGAAATAAGCCAGCACCACACGACCGTGTGGATCCACACGGCCAGGCCGTGTGTGGCGTTGGGGTGGCCAAATTCATGGTTTGGACATGACCGTGTGGATTCACGCGGCTAGGTCATGTCCCCTTCTGTTCCTCCTGCCAAATGTATTCCTTTTGCTCAAAGAATGTGTCGTTTTCCTTGTAAAATGTTGTCATCCACACAAAAGTACAACGAGCAGATCTCCGAACTAAAAAATAGGAAATGCATGCAAAACAAAGTGAAATATGCATGAAACAAGTATAAAATGTAACGAGATATGAGCAAAAACTACTCCTAAAACCCTATATTTTTTTTGCTCTCATCAATTCCTCCAGACTTAAATCTTTGCTTGTCCTCAAGCAAATCTCAGTCCCATGAAATTTTAAAAAGCATTGTTCTATACTCAGCATGTTAACTAGATTTATCAAGTGGTATTTTTCATCAAAGCAAAATAGATATGTTCTAAAGGTTCACAAAGTTAGCTTCTCATGCACGTGCTAAGCGAATCTTCTTAAGGGATACATTGTTCCATGGTAAGTTAAGTCATCATCTTATAACTTTCCTAAGGTTTCCGACTTTTAGGCACTAGTCTGCCCTAAGCGAGGATCGTTACCTAGATCTAGCATAAAGTCTCAAAGGTGAGCTCGGTATTGAGAGAAATTGGTAGGTGTTTCCCCAGTAACCTAACTCGGTCTCAAAGGGGCACCTAGCCATTTCTACCTGTGACAAACTATTTTTTTTTTTTTTGCAAATAGAATTTTCTTTCTTCTCATACTCACGGGTGATTTTGATTTTTCGAAATGGGCTTAGACAATCTGAGCATCTCCAGTAACTAAAATCCTAAATCTAGAGTCACCTATGGATTCCAAGGTACTAGACTATTGGGATGAATCATAATTAGGTATGTAATAGATTCTTCCTTTCAGAATATTCATCGAGTGTAACCGTAAAAATAAAAGCTAAAGCTAACTAGTGCAAGTCTAGAACATTCATTATAGCAATAAAACACCACGAGATAAATGACACTACAAAAATAAGAGTATTTGGCGACAAATTTTGAAACGAATTTTGGAAAAAAAATTCATTGCAAAATTTTTTTTATAACGAAATTTTTTTCATTGCAAATAATTCGCCGCTAAATTCTGCAACGAAAAAAAAAATTGTCGCCAAAATTGCAACGAAAAAAAAATTATCGCCAATTTTGGTGACGAATAATTATTTTCGTCGCAAAATTTGACGACGAAACATAGTTCATCGCCAAATTTGCGACGAAAAAATAATTCGTCGCTAATTCTATGATGAATAAATAGTTCATTGCAAATATTTGACGATGAAAATGAAATTTGTCACCAAATTTGGCTACGAATATATTTTTTGTCGCCAAATTTGACGATGAATTTAATTTTCATCGGCAAATTTGGTGACGAAAATAATTATTCGTTGCTAAATTTGGCAACGAATCTAACTTTCATCGCTAAATTTGGTGACGAATCTAGCTTTCGTCACCAACATTTTTCAATTGCTAGACAATGATCCATCGATCAACTTCTGAACTTGCTCGTATTCCATTCGCTTCTTCTGGCAACGATCGTCTTCCTTCCGTTATATAAACAAAATCGGGTTCTAGCCCAGGAAATAGAGCCGAGGAGAGGCAGATCGACTGGTTGCTGCCTAAGAAGAGCCTGCACCCTCCCAAATCACCCAGCTCGATCGAGCATCCCCTCTCGACGTCCACTCGAGACACCTTGAAGATTCGCCGATCCACTAGGCAATCTAAGAAACTTAACAGGAAATCAGTGCGAACATGTAGGAGTTCGCCGGAGGGAGTTTGGGCCAAATAGAAATAGTGTCTCCGGGAGGCCTCTGTCGCAGGCAAGATGACCCTCGGCATTGGATCAGGATAACAGAGATCCCATGCCTACACCTCACCACTTCTCTTGGCAGCATAAAGAGTTTCGTTCATGAAGGTGGTGCATCGCAGTGCATTATCGCGTCTAGAGTCGTCCACTTCTCAATGTCGTCTTTCGCGAATGAGAGCTTGATTAGGTTGCAGTGGATGAGGATGACAGTGTAGCTTCCCTAAGAGGATTTGGACTTAGAGGAGAGAGTCACCTTGAAGAACTGGGAGCGCAGCTCATCGCTAGGGCAGTTCTGCAGCTCGAAGTGCTAGATCTCGCCGTGGAGGTTGTACGCGCACTTGATGTGGTCGGGGAGGTGGGGCAAGTCGACGTGCTCACCGGTGAGTGGGTTGAGCAGCTGGATCTTGAGTGGCTGTCGACGGTGAGGAAGAGGCAGTGGTGGATGGGCGGGTCGGGGAGGGCAGCGCGTAGGAGGCCTTCTCTAGAAGAGGCTCTGTTCGTCGGAGAACAGTAACCAGGGGAACTGAGGAAGAAGCTGAAGGCGAGAAGAGGAGCGGACGGCGTCGAACCAGTGGGCAAGCTAAATTAGGGAAAAATCAACGACGAATCCTATTTTGTTGTTAAGTTTGTCGCAAAATTGGCGACGAATACTAGATTCATCGCCAAATTGGTGACGAATACTCGATTTGTCGCCAAAATGGCGACTAATATAGTATTCGCTATCAATTATAATTACCAACGAAAAAAAATTTGTCGCTAGATTTATCACAAATTTTGCAATGAATTATTAAATTGTTGCAAAATTAGCGACAAATATATATTTCATCGCCAATTTTACGACGAAATTTATTTTTCATCGCAAAATTAGCGACGAAATTTATTTTTCGTCGCAAAATTGGCGACAAAAAATAAATTCATTGCCAATTTAGTGACGAATATTATATTCATCGCAAATTTTATATTTCCCACCATGCTAAATAATTGAAATTTTCCATCGTATTTCTCGTCGCCAAATTTGATGGGAAATTTGCAACGAATTCATGAATTTGTTGTTAATTTTAGCAACGAATTTTAGATTCGTTGCTAATTTGCAAAGAAAAAAATTTGTTGCAAATTTTTACAATGAAAATGTAATTCGTTGCAGAATTAGCAACAAAAATAAAATTTGTTGCAAGTTTTATAACGAATTCAAAATTCGTTGCAAAAATTTGCAATGAAAATGTAATTCATTGCAAAAAATTACAACAAAATTATAATTCTTTGCAAATTTTTGCAACAAAAATGTAATTCGTTGCAGAATTTACAACGAAAATAAAATTCGTTGTAAATTTTACAACGAATTCAAAATTCGTTGCAAAATTTACAACGAAAATGTGAATTTAATTTTTCGTCGCAAATTTTGGACTACATTTGCTATGAAAATGAATTGTTGGAAATTTAAATAATTTTGCAACAAAAAAATTTTTGTTGGAAATTTTGTTACTAATTTGCGATGAAATTTGAAATTTGTCGTAAATTTTGTTACAGATTTGCAAAAAATTATTTTCATTGCCAAATTTCGTCGCCAATTCGATGTTTTTTTGTAGTGTGAAGTTAGGCTATTTAAGGAGACAATTCGTGAAGAAATCTTAAAAATATTACTGAGGTAGCTTAAAAATAGCAAAAATTAAGTGTTGAAAGAAACTAGACACTCTATGCATGAACAAATGAATGTCAACTAAGACTAAAATGTAAATATCAAGAAAAGAAGTACTGCTAGAAACAAAACATATCAAAACTTGGGGTCCCCCAGACTTGTATGAAACAATACCTCGAATACGGTGGCCGAGGTGGGAAGTCCAACAGTCTCGGTATGTTGGGCTCCTGAGAAAATCTGGTGCTTAGCCACTGATGCCACATGTACATGTGGTTGATCTGAGAGCTGGTGGATGCAGCGGTTGCTCTGTGCTCCTCCCAGGCCCACTGTGCCTGTTGGGCACGTATGTGCTGTCGAACCTCCTGGCGATATGCAACCTCCTCTTGGAAATAGATACGGGCCTCGTCGTAGAACTCCTTGGCTTGCTTGAAGTGCTCTCGTAAGCCCTGAAACTCTGCCTGCGTATAAGTGCTCTACTCCTCCCATCGCTGCCTCTGCGTCTGTTATTAGGAACGATGCGCCCGCTAGAGGGGGGGGTGAATAGCATTATCGCCGCTCGATTGGAACTCGATCGCGTGCTTGCTACAAAACTTGTTATACGCAACGGAATATGCAATAATAAAACAAATACAACAAGAACACAAGCACAACACACAATATAATGTGATTCGGAACCGAATGGTTCATACTCCATGGATTGGGCTCGTAAGAGCCCTAGCAATGCAAACACGCACCACTAATCACAAATACTCCTTCTCGACATGAGTCGGAGGTGGAGAAACCTCACACAAATGATCTTACAATAGTAAGAAACAAATACAAGCAATTATAATAATGAAATGCACTACAAGTAAAGGAAAACACTTTAAAATTGCTCTTTTGATTGCTTGCTTTGTGGTTGCTTGAATTGCACTTGGAGACCTTGATTTGCAAAAGCAAATCGCCCCAAAACTCCTCAAGAACTGATGCTCAATCCTTCCCTCCGTGCTCATTTTAAACCTGCAACTCGGGCTAGATTTTGCCTATCAGTCGACTATTTGGGACCATCAGTCGACTGATGTCACTGTTGTCATGAGACAACGGCTCGATCCACGCTAGAAAAAGCAAATGGATACACCATCAGTCGACTGACTTTACCCATCAGTTGACTGATGGCTCAATCAGTCGAGTGGTCGACGTGATCACTCGATTAGAGAATCTTCTGTGCCCGAAATCCTGGCCACCAGTCGATTGATCAGGCCAGCAGTCGACTTTCCACCTATGGAAGTTGACTGCCAGGATACTTCCCATAGTCAAACCCTAGTTGACTCACACCAGTCGATTGACCCATGGTCCCAGTCGAGTGATACACCTCAAACATGAGGTTTTAACCCAAGTACGGTGCCCCCATACTTGCTAGACCACCCTTAGCCTAGACCTAAGCTTTCTAGCCACCTCCGTCAGCCTCGTGCCTATCGGATCCCTCCAAGTCATCCATGACTTGTTCATCAATACACAAGCCTTCAGGTGCTTCCATCGGCTATTGTCATACTAACGGTGTCTACACCACTAAGGCACATTGGACTTACACTGCCAAGACTCCGCTTGGACTTTACGCCACCAACCATTGGACTTATGCTGCCAAGATTTCACCCTTGGACTTTACGCAGCCAATATTCCCCTTGGACTTTCCAAATGCCAAGACTCAAGCTTGGACTTTCCCTTGCCAACCAATGTTGGACTTTCCATGCCAAGACCCTGTTGGGAAACTGGTCCGGATATGATGTTCACAACATCACGGGTGAATACTTCGCACAACCGCAACGGAAACAATAATTAAACCAAATCCCACCAGAGATCCTTGCAAAACTATAGAAATCATTTTCTTTAATCTAGTCTAGATTTTATCTAGAGGAGGAATATACCTTCGGTGCGTGCCCTTCGCAATCCCTCTTTTCCAAATGCTGTCGGATCTCAATACGGTAAGGGTAACCGTATATCTATGGTATCCACACTGACACCCACACGATTTGGAGTCACGTTGTGCTAGCAACCCCTAGCAAAACACCAAGAACTCTTTGGAAGAAGAAAGAGAGGAAGGAGGAGATAAGAGAACTCTTCTCTTGGCCCTTTTGGCTTGCACGCCCAAACAAAAGCCACACCCAAGTGTTCAACCTAAAACACCAAAGAAAAGGCCATTTTAATCCCATAGCCATCAATGACATTATCTCCTCATTAAGACATCTCTTAATACTAAGACCCTTGGTATTCTCTTTCATGAATTCTCATAATGAATACCAAGGCTCTTGGTATTCCCATGCATGATTAATCAAATTAATCATGCATGATGATGAATCATCTTCCATGGTTCAACTTGAGTCTAGCTCAAGTTTAACCAGTTTGAATCTAACTCAAATCTTGGCCATATGCTCAATTGTCCTCTTAGTCTAACTAAAAGAAACCATCTCCAAAACAGAATGTCATTTGTGTGCGACCCTATAGGCTCTTGTAACATTGGCAATGTATCTAAAACCCCTTTTAGATACATAAGCAATGAGCGGCATCTAGCAATACATCATTGCTACCCAAGTTACAAGATCGTTGAGATCCGACAACCTTTCCGTGACTATTATCATGTATGACGATGTCCTTCTATCTCTGATATCTTAGATCGATCAATAAGTCATAAACCATGTCATCCCCTTATCGATCTTTATGTTTCTTGATCCCTATGTAGACACACTCAAACAAATGAGCTCAATATCTCATATTGACTCATTTGAGCATGGCCATGCATTTCATGGTCCTACTCTATCAAGAGGCCAAAGATATCACTCCTGTCATATAGGAGGGATAGATCCCATCTTTATCACTCACATCCCTCCGCATAATTGGTTACATACCCAGTGATCGCCGTTATAGTCACCCTATTACGGTGTGACGTTAGACGATACCAAAGTGCATAACTCCTTATGTAGGGAACCATAGTGATTTCAGGTCTAAGGACTATTCATACCAATAGTCACATGAGAAAGTATATGACACTCATATAACGATCCATGATACTTTCTCATGGCGGGTCAATTCAGTATATATATTCTCCCATATATATACCCATGTGTCAATGTGATATCACATATCCATGACTTGTGAGATCAAGTCATCCATTGACCTACATGCTAGTCTCAATGTATTAATATTTCCCTTGTATATTAATACTTGACTAAAAATATTAAGAATAGTATTCTCTACAGGTTCTCAAAATCAATTCTACCAATTGATATACTGTAGATTATAACCTACTATTCAAAGACATTATTATATTTATTTTAGCCGACACATGCATAAAGTAAATATAATAAACAATCTTTGCCTTTTATTAATGAAATATGATACACATGATCCCTAATCAATCATCTCATGATTGACACTAAGGGCTGACACTAACAGACCCATGCTTGGACTTTCCTTTGCCAACCCATGTTGGACATTCCCTTGCCAAGACCGATGCTTGGACTTTACATGCCAAGTACTCAAGACTTGGACTTTTCCCATGACAATGGTCAAACCACCATCAAACATCAAATACTAACCTGGGTCGATTGCATTAGCAATCTCCCCAACACATGTCATACATCAATGTCAAACATCCATATCAAAATCAAAATACTTACTCGAGTCAAACTCGAGTCCGGTCAATCGTGACCTGGGTCGAGTGCACCAACAATCTCCCCCTTTTTGATGTTTGACAAAAATGTTAGGGCAATCAACCCATGAGAAGTGGTTTTGATGTGTGTGGCAAAGAGTTTAAGTTAGGTTTGTTATGGATTTGATATGTGCGTTGAAGTCATGCAGGACTTAGTAATTTGCACATGGACGATAGCATTGGCAAGATTCACCATCTCATGAATCGGTCCTTGAGTCGGTGAAAGATGCATTGCGAAAGTCATGCGCTTGGTGCATCCGAGGGACCGCTGGACGAGGAGCATTAGAGTGAAGCCGAAGGAAGTAGACTTCAGGGCGAGACGTGAAGGATGGTGCTACGAAGCTGTGCACTTGGCGCATCCGAGGGACGTGGCCGGACGAAGAGAACTTCAAAGGCGAGGGACTCCAAGGGAATGAGAGTGAGCAATTGTAACCTGGGACGGGTAGCTCTTAGGTGATCTTGGCCAATTGGCTAAGTGTCGGATGGGTTTTCCCGACATTAGTCGACTGCCATGATATGGAAATCGACTGCTCCAATTTGACTGGAGACTCGACTAGTGTTCGAGTCGAAGTTCTGGCGTATCAGTCGACTGCTAGCTTGTGGCAGTCGACTGCTAGCTTCATCAATCGATTGCCTAGGGGAGCAGTCGACCGATGTCAAGGGTTTCGGGCACAGAAGCTTTAGCAGTTGAGTGATCGCATCGACCACTCGACTGATGGCTCCATCAGTCGACTGATGTGGGAGCCATTGGTAGGAATCCAACGTGTAAGGAGCCATTGCGAGGCAACGACCACAGCAGTAGTCGACTGATGGATTCATCAGTCGACTGCTCGAGGCCCAACAGGAAGAATGACTTCTTCCTATAAGAAAGGGCCTTGGGTGACTTGGGAGGGTTAATGCTTTATTAAATATCCTCACAAGTGCCCAAACGAATTCTACTCTTCTTACTTGCATTTATTTCAATTCTATTGTAAGAAGAGAGATTGTAAGAAAGGTTACCTCCACCTTGCTTTGTGCAAAGGAGAGATTAGTGGAAAGCTTAAGGCGTGATTCACCTTGGAACGAATCGAGTTGTGGACTAGCGACAAGGGTCGTGAACCACGTTATATCGGTTTGTTAGCGCTTGTTCTTAATTGTCTTTATTGTTTATATTTCCGTTGTGCTAACCGTAATCGTAGACACACAAGAACGAGCGAATTCCACCGTACACGATAAAAGGCTATTCACCCCCCTCTAGCCGGCCACCGACGTTCCAACAAGTGGTATCAAAGCTAAGTTGCTTGTCACCGGACTCACCACCACAACAAGCACGACAACAACGATGGCCGGCTCCAACATCCATCCGCCAAAGTTCGAGGGGGAATTTGCATGGTGGAAGAAGCGTATGGAGTTATTCTTTAAAACGGATTTTGAAATAATGTTAATCATGGAAAATGGTTTCGAAGTTTCTAGGGATGAAGAAGGGGAGTCATTAGAAAAATCGAGATGGACAAAGAAACAAATAGAGGAGTACATGGTGAATTCGAAAGCCAAGCATCATCTATTCAATGTACTCCCTCAACAAGAAGTCAACTGAATAGGAGAATGTGTCAGCGCTAAAGAGATGTGGGAGAAGCTTATAGAACTTCATGAAGGCACATCCGAGGCAAAGCTAGAAAGAAGAGATGTCCTCCGCTCCCAACTCAATAGTATCAAACTCAATAAAGGGGAGAAGGCAACATCTTTACATTCTCGGTTTAAAGAAATTCTCAATGGTTTATCTAGTGTAGGGGAGAAGCTCTGCAATAGGGACATGATCATGAAGGCAATTGATGCCTTTCCCCATTCATCAAAGTGGAGTTCTATGGTGGACTCATTTTATATCTCAAAGAATCTAGAGGTAAGTACTCTAGATGAATTTTTCTCCACTATGGAATTACATGAGTCTAGGCTTGAAGGAATAGTAGAAGATCAAATCAAGCCGACAAGGGTGTTAGGTCAATCAACCCATGTGATATGGTTTTGATGTGTGTGGTAAAGGGTTTAAGTTAAGATGATTGGATTTGATATGTGCATTGGAGTCTTGCAAGACTTAGTAATTCACACATGAAGCTTTGGCAAGTGTCACCAACTCACAACCTCATGCTTGAGTCGGCGAAGGAGCATTGCAGAGTCGTGCGCTTGATGCATCCGAGGGACCGCCGGATGAGATGACTTGAAGCGAAGCCAAGGAAGCAGACTTCGAGGGCAAGAGACACGAAGGAGTATTGTAGAGCCGTGCACTTGATGCTGTCGAGGGATGTGGCCGCGAATGAAGAGAGCTTCGGCGAGGGACTTCAAGTTAGATGAGAGAATGAGTGAAATGTAAGTAGCTCATTAGGTGAACTTTGTTGGTGCAATCGGCTCGGGTTGACTCGAGTTTGACTCGAGCAGTATTTTGATGATAGACAAAACTTATGACATGGGATTGTCATAGGAAAGTCCAACATGGAGTTGGCATGGGAAAATCCAAGCATGGGGCTTGGTGTTGAAAAGTCCAAAGCATTACGAAGTCGTGCGCTTGGTGCTTTATGAGAAATGCATTGCGAAGCCGTGCGCTTGGTGCATTTGGGAAGTCTTGAGGACTTGTCAAGTTCACTAGGCTCGGGGTCCTTGAGTCGATGAAGGATGGCATTGCGAAGCCGTGTGCTTGGTGCATCTGAGAGACCGTCGGACGGGGAGCAAATGGAGTGAGGCCCAAGGGGAGTATACTTAGAGGGCAAGAGACGCGAAGGATGGTGTTGTGAAGTCGTGTGCTTGGTGCATCTGAGGGATGTAGGCCGAGGGAAGAGAGCTTCGGTGGAGAACTCCATGAGGGATGAGGTGGACTTGGCCAAGTGGCTAAGACTGAGTGTCGGATGCTCAAACAACTTGGTGTTTGAGGTTTTACCTGACATCAGTGGACTGACATAGGTGCCAGTTGACTGCTCCAAGTCTTCTAGGGTTCGACTGGTGTTAGACTACAGTTTTGTGGTTGACAGTCGACTGATGGGAATGTCATGGGCACAGAACGCTCCGTAGTCGACTGGGCAGTCGACTACTAGGTCACCAGTCGACTGATGGGCATGATCAGTCGACTGGTGGATGATCCATTGGAACTTGTCCAACGTGGATCTGGCTGTTGTGAGACAGCGACTACAGGAGCAATCGACTGGGGCCTTTTTGTAGTCGACTGCTAAGCGCGAAAATAGCTCGATGCAGGTTATAAATGGATCTCTAGATGGAGGTTTTTGCCAAGACTTTAAGGGTGACTTTGGAGGGAAATTGCTGCTGCATTTCAGACCTTCAAAAGCCAACCAAAGCAAGCAACAAGAAAGCATTCAAAGCAAAGAGTTGTAAAGCATTCTTTACTTGTATTTCTTAGTGTCTTTGTATTAGGTTTAATATTGTAGTATTTCTGTTGTAATAGATTGTACGAGGTTTCTCCACCTCCGACTTATTGTCGAGAAGGAATTTAGTTAGTACCGTGCGCATAACTAGAGCTTGGTGAGCTCGCCCGTGGAGTAGGAACTATTCGGTTCTGAACCACGTATATCTTGTGTATGCTTGTATGTGTTGTTAGTATTTTCATTATTATTGTTATTCCGCTGCGCTAACAACAATTGTAGACAAGCGACGCAAGAAGAACGATCGTATTCCACCGTAAACACGATTGAGGGCTATTCACCCCCCTCTAGCTGGCCACCAACGTTCCTACAAACTTAGCCGAATGGTTGAGTGTCGGAGGCTCGACCGCAATGGTTGAGGTTTACCCGACCGTCGGATGCTCAAACGGATGTAAAGTTTGAGGTTTACTCGGCATCAGTCGACTGCCATGTCATGGCAGTCGACTGCTTCAAGTCAATCACAAATCGATTGGTGTTTGGCTGCGGAACCAAGTCGACCAATCGACTGATTAAGGGAAGCAGTCGACTGATCGCACTGTGCACAGGCAATGAAGGTAGTCGTCACTCGACAGGGAGTCGACATCAGTCGACTGATGATATCATTAGTCGACTGATAATTCGACTATTGGAGAAGGCAGTCGTGGATCCCATGAATTCGGCCTAGTCAGATGTCGTTGGAGTCGACATCAGTCGACTGATGAAAGCATCAGTCGACTGATAGTGTCCAATGGGAAGATTTGCTTCCTCTCTATAAAAAGAGAGGGTGGGGGCTTTTAGATGGTTAATGTTCATGCTCTAAACATCCTATTATGTGCCCCACAAAGCTGAAACTCCTTCTCCTAGTTTTCTTTCACATATATTGTAAAAGAAGGAGTACCTCCACCTTGCTTGGGCTAAAGGGAGAGACCAATAGTGGATTGGTTTCGAAGTGATTCACCAGAGATGAATCGAACCGTGGATTAGTGGCGAGGCCATGAACCACGTTACATATTGGTGTTAGCATTGTTTTATCTTTTTGTTATCTTAATTTCTTGTTTAGTTTTGTTTCCATTGCCCTAATATTCTTTGTAGACAAGCAATTTCACCATACAATGATTGAGGACTATTCACTCCCCTCTAGCCGGCCACCAACGTTCCAACAAGTGGTATCAAAGCCAAGGAAGCTTGTCGAGGACTAACCGCCGCAACAAGCACTACATCAAGGATGGCCGGCTCTAACATTCACCCACCGAAGTTTGAAAGGGAATTTACATGGTGGAAGAAATGCATGGAGGTATTCTTTGAAACCGACTTTGAAATTCTATTAATAATGGAAAATGGTTTCGAGATACCTAGGGATGAAGATGGGGAGCAAATAGAGAAGACAAGATGGACCAAGAGACAAAGAGAGGAGTACTTGGCGAATTCGAAGGCTAAACATCACTTGTACAACGTACTCCCCCAACAAGAGATCAACCGGATTGGAGAATGTGCAAGCGCCAAGGAAATGTGGGAGAAACTCATAGAGCTTCCTGAAGGTACTTCCGAGGCGAAGCTTGCAAGGAGAGACCTCCTCCGCTCCAAACTAACAAATATTAAACTTGAAAAGGGAGAAAAGGTAACCACACTACACTCTCAATTTAAAGAAATTTTAATTGGACTAATGAGTGTAGGAGAAAAACTTTTGAACCGGGATATGCTTATGAAAGCAATCGATGCTTTTCCTCGGTCATCGAAATGGAGCTCAATGGTAGACTCCTTCTACATATCAAAGAACCTAGAAGTTAGCACCTTGGAGGAGTTCTTCTCAACAATGGAGCTCCACGAAACAAGGCTTGAAGGAGTAGTAGAAGAGCAAAGAATTCAACTATCGAGAGGAGTAGCCTTAGTAGCCAACAAGGGGAAGAAGAAGAAAGAGACTCCCTCCTCCTCCGATGAAGCATCCTCCTTATCCTCCATGAATAGAAATGAAGATGCTTATATGGTAAGAAAGGTAAGGCGTGCTTTAAAAAATTTAAAATTTAACAAATCTTATGATAGGAGAAGGCACAAGAGGAAGATAATTTGCTACAATTGCCAACAAGAGGGACATATAAGAGATGATTGTACCCTCTTGAATAAAAGCAAAGAAGAAAGGAGGAGAAAAGAAGAAAAGAAGAAGGGGAACAAGAAAAAGGAAGAAGAAAAGAAGGCCAAGGAAAAGGGGAAGGCTAAAGCACTCAAGGCAAGGACATGGGATGATCCTTCCTCATCATCATCATCGGGGGAAGAAAATACTTTTGTCACAAACCTTGCCTTGATGGCATTTGATGATCTAGACTCCTCCTCCTCCGAAAAAGAAGAAACAAGCTCAAGTGAGGAGAGCTCAAGTGAAGGGGGAGGCTCTTCATCATCCTCTTCATCCGAAGAAGAAGACATGGAAACTATGATAACGAATCTAACTCCCAAGAAAATAGTTTCCATGATTTGTAGCTTAACTAGGGATTTATTTAGGGGCAAAAAGAAAAACAAGAGCATGCTAGATCAAATTAAGACCCTAGAAGTAAAATTAGAACAAGCATGCTTAAATATTAATGATAATATTTCTTCTAGTCATGATGATGCATGCTCACATGATAACTATATGCCATTTGATGGTAATGATGCATGCATTGAAGAAAATAGGGCTTTAAGGGAAAAGATAGACTATTTGACTAAAGCCCTAGAAAAATTCACAATAGGCTCCAACACCCTTAATATGATTATAGGGAGCCAAAGGGCTAGCTTTAATAAGAAAGGCCTAGGTTATAAGGGAAAGACAAATGAAAAGGCCTATAAATGTTTGATTGCTAGGGGTCAAAGCAAAAATAAGACAATTACTAGAAAATGGATCCCTAAGGAATATTTAGTGAACCATATAGGAAAAAACTTGTATTGGGTTCCTAAATCCATCCTTAAGGGTTAGGAAAATCCTAGGATAGTCAACCATAAGAATTTTACTTATATCATACTATTTGGTTGACTTAGAATGATGTGGACTAAATTTTTGAAATAGTGTTGGGTGATGATAATGCACCCATAAATAGTTTAAATCATGCTTTTGGTGATACTTGAATTATTATCATGATTTTATACCTAATGCATGATTATAAATTGATTGATACATTTGTTTCATGATCATAATGTGAAATTAATGCATATATGTCTTTATGATCATGTGGTATGTTAGTGTGATACTTAGCCTTGTGTAGAATTGCATGAATTTGAAGGTTAAGTATATAAATATCTTTAGGAACATCTCACATTCACCATAAGGATAACTTTGATTGAGAACATAGTATGGGTGAGATGATAGGATGATACAAATGGTCCACTAATGCCTATGACATTTAGATGGTCAATTTATGTATCATAATAGCAATAATAGACCAATCATGGGGAAGACTTATGTTTAATTCATAGACATATTTCCCAAAGATCATGGTTGGATATTTCTAATGTTTTCAAAACCATTTCATACTTTAAAATCTGTGCTTTCATATTTTGAAACAATTTAAAGCAAAACTAGGTGTTAAAATTGATACAAACTTGATCAAAACACTAGTTGTTTTTGAAGCTTTTGGATTTTTAGAAAATCATTGAAAATATAAGTAATTTTCATGAAAACTCATTTTTCATTGATAAAGGACATTAAAAGAAATGTGTTTTAAAAATTTCAAGATTTTTTGAATTTTTTGGAATTTCTAGTGCATTTTTAAATTTCATCTAGAAAATCAGAAAATTTGTAATCTGCGTGCCAGTCGACTGGTAGTCTGAACCAGTCGACTGATGTATTGTGCACGAGCACAGTAACCAGATTTTATCAGGTTTTGTTTGGTTTTTGGTTTTTTTTCCTCCTTAGAGTTGATACCTTGGATTATAACATTTGTACAATGTTTTTGATGGTGTCAAAGGGGGAGAATTGATAGGTTTAAGTTAATCATGCTAAAAGGGAAAATTTAGCATGTCTTAAGAGGGAGTTGCATGTTTAAGGAGGAGTTGTTATACTCATGTTTTTACTTACATTCTTTCCTTGCTTATGTTTATTGTTATTTGTTTACCTAACTTAAACGGATTGCCACACATCCAAAAGGGAGAGATTGTTAGGACAATCAACCCATGTGATATGGTTTTGATGTGTGTGGCAAAGGGTTTAAGTTAGGATGATTGGATTTGATATGTGCATTGGAGTCTTGCAGGACTTAGTAATTCACACATGAAGCTTTGGCAAGTGTCACCAACTCAGAACCTCATGCTTGAGTCGGTGAAAGAGCATTGTAGAGTCGGGCGCTCGATGCATCCGAGGGACCGCCGGACGAGATGACTTGAAGAGAAGCCAAGGAAGCAGACTTCGAGGGCAAGAGACGCGAAGGAGCATTGTAGAGTCGTGCGCTTGATGCTGCCAAGGGACGTGGCCGCGAATGAAGAGAGCTTCGGCGAGGGACTTCAAGTGAGATGAGAGAATGAGTGAAATATAAATAGCTCATTAGGTGAACTTGGTCGAATGGCTGAGTGTCGGAGGCTTGACAGCAAGGGTTGACGTTTACTTGATCGTCGGACGCTCAAACAGATGTAAAGTTTTAGGTTTACTCGGCATCAGTCGACTGCCATGTCATGGCAGTTGATTGCTCCAAGTCGATCGCAAATAGACTGGTGTTTGGCTGCGGAACCAAGTCGATCAGTCGACTGATTAAGGGAAGCAGTCGACTGATCGCACTGTGCATGGGCACAGAAGCTAGTCATCACTCGATTGGGAGTTGACATCAGTTGACTGATAATCCGATTGTTCGAGAAGGTGACCGCGGATCCCGTGAATCCAGCCTGGTCAGAAGTCGTTGGAGTCGACATCAGTCGACTTATGAAAGCATCAGTCGACTGATAGTGTCCAATGAAAATATTTGCTTCCTCTCTATAAAAAGAGTGGGTGGGGGCTTTTAGATGGTTAATGTTCATGCTCTAAACATCCTATTAAGTGCCCCACAAAGCTGAAACTCCTTCTCCTAGTTTTCTTTCACATCTATTGTAAAAGGAGTGTTCTCATTGTTGTAAAGGTTTACCTCCACCTTGCTTGGGCTAAAGGGAGAGACCGATAGTGGATTGGTTTCGGAGTGATTCACCGGAGACGAATCGGACCGTGGATTAGCGGCGAGCCCGTGAACCACGTTACATATTGGTGTTAGCATTGTTTTATCTTTTTGTTATCTTAATTTCTTGTTTAGTTTTGTTTCCGTTGCGCTAATATTCTTTGTAGACAAGCAATTTCACCATATGACGATTGAGGGCTATTTACTCCCCTCTAGCTGGCCACCAACGTTCCAACAAAGGGGAGTTGCATTAATGGCCAACAAGGGGAAGAAGAAGGAGACACCACCTTCATCATCGGATGAAGACTCCTCCTCCTCCTCCATGGATAGCACAGAAGAAGCCTACATGCTAAGGAAGGTAAGACGTGCTTTGAAAAGTTTTAAATTTAACAAATCTAATGATAGGAGGAGAAGGCCGAGGCGAAAAGTTATTTGCTACAATTACCAAGGAGAGGGACATATAAGGGATGATTGTTCCCTATTGAACAAGAGCAAAGAAGAAAGGAGGAAGAAAGAAGAAAAGAAGAAGGGGAGCAAGAAGAAGGAGGATGAAAAGAAAATCAAGGAGAAAGGGAAGGCAAAGGCACACAAGGCCACATGGGATGATCCATCATTCTCATTGGAAGAAGAAGAAGCATTCACAAGCCTTGCCCTAATGGCAGTAGAAGACTTGGACTCCACCTCCTCCTCCGAAGAAGAAACAAGCACAAGTGAGGAGAGCTCAAGTGAAGGGGGAGCTTCATCCTCATCATCATCGACATCACAAGAAGAAGATTTGGTAAGTGAGGTAACAAATCTCCCTCCCAAGAAAATTATGTCTATGACTTCAAGTTTAACTAAGGAACTATTTAGGGCTAAAAAGAAAAACAAAAGCATGCAAAATGAAATTAATGCCCTAGAAGAAAAGCTAGAAAAAACATGTTTAAATGTTAATGATAATGTTTTTTCTTCTAGTTTTGATAAAACATGCTCACATGATGATTATATTTCCCTAGATGTTAATGATGCATGTATTGAGGAAAATAAGGCTTTAAGGGAAAAGGTAGATTTCTTAACTAAAGACTTAGAAAAGTTTACAATTGGCTCCAACACATTGAACATGATTATAGATAGCCAAAGGGCTAGCTTTAATAAGAAAGGCCTAGGATATAAGGGAAACAAAAATGAAAAGGCCTATAATGGTAGCTAGAAAATGGATCCCTAAAGAATATTTAGTGAACCCTATAGGAAAGAATTTGTATTGGGTTCCCAATGTAGGGGATCGATTGGCCGGCTAGAGGAGGGTGAATAGCCCTCTTACGATGGGTGTCGAAATTCTCTCGTTCGTTTGCTCATCTACACAATCGTTAGCGCAAGCGGAAGCATAAACAATAAAGACAAAGCAATAAACGAAAAATACAAACGCTAACAAAGAAGATGTAACGTGGTTCACGGCTACACCGCTAATCCACGATCCCGATTCGTCCGAGGTGAATCACTCCTTCAAAGCCAATAACTATTGGTCTCTCCTTTGCACCAAGCTAGGTGGAGGTAACCTTTACAAATCAAGCACACTCCTTCTTTTACAATAGATGTGAAAGAAAGCTAAGAGAAGGAGTTTGAATCTTGTGGAGTACTTGGATGGTTGTTTAGAACTTAAGCATTAACCTCCCAAAGCTCCACACCCTCTCTTTTTATAGAGAGGGCTGATTTCTTCCCGTTGGCCGCCACCAGTCGACTGCTGCCCTTGGCAGTCGACTGTCGCCACTCCAACGGCCTACGAACACGTCGGATCCCGACCGTTGTAGTCCAACGGAACACTTGGCAGTCGACTGATGAACCTCACCGATCATTGCTACCTCGTAATCGGCCCGCCATGATCGACTCAGCGGTCTAATACTGCGACATCCTCAGCGATCATTGCCATTCCATAGCGATCAGGGCATAAAACCATCGATCGGATACGGTCGAACACACTCGACTCGGAAGCGATCAGCCATTACATGGCACTTAACATAAGTTTGAGTTTCCGGCGGTCGGGTAAACCTTAACCCTTGCGGTTAAGTCTCCGACACTCAGCCATTCGACCAAGTTCACCTAATGAGCTACTTACATTTCACTCATTCTCTCATCTCACTCGAAGTCCCTCGAAGTCCTCAAGCTCTCTTCGTTCATGGCCACGCCCTTCTCTTCGCGTCTCTTGCCTCCGAAGTCTTCTTCCTTGGCTTCACTTCAAGTCATCTTGTCCGGCGGTCCCTCGGATGCTCTAAGCACACGGCTTCCGCAAAGTCATCCTTCACCGACTCAAGGACCGAGGTTGTGAGGGTGAACCTGCCAAGGCTCCATGTGCGAATTACTAAGTCATGCAAGACTCCAACACACATATCAAATAACAATACCAACCTAACTTAAACCCTTTTCCACACACATCAAAACCTTATCATGGCAAGAGATTGCCCTAACAATCTCTCCCTTTTTGATGTGTGGCAATCCGTTTAAGTTAGGTAAAAACATTTGATATAAATTTCTAAGGTAAGAAAGCATGTAAACATAAACATGATATAACAACATGCAACTCCCCCTTAATCCATGAAACTCTCTCTACAAATTCTCTCCCCCTATCATAAGCATAATCATTTCTTCCCCAAAATATATTCCCCGTTACTTAAACATACATTTCTCCCCCTTTGATACCATCAAAAAGATTAATCCTTATTTATAAACTCATGGCATCAGGTCTAATAGAAAGAGAACAGAAAAAACATGATTAAAATCTGAAATCAGAAAATATTGGGCTGTTTTTCAGGTGAGCAGTCGATTGCTATCAGTATGGCAGTCGACTGGCACAATGGATTCCGAAATTCTGATTTTCAGGGCGAATTTCAGAAATGCATTAAAAAATCTAAAAAATTTGAAAAATCATGAAATTTGGGGAAAATATTTCTTGTAAGTATATCTATCAGTGAAAAATAGGTTTTCATGAAAAATCATTATATTTTCCTAGATTAGCCAAAATTCTAAAGGCTTTAAAAACCACTAGTTTTTGAGCATGTTAGTATCCATTTTAACACCTAGTTTTGTATCCAATTGTTTCAAAACATGAATACGCAGATTTTAAAGTAAGAAATTGTTTTGAAAACTTATGAAATATCCAACCATGATCTTTGGGCAATATGTCTATGAATTAAACATAAGTCTTCCCCATGATTAGTCTATTATTGCTATTTTGATACTTTAAATGACCATCTAAATGCCATAGGCATTAGTGGACATTTGTATCATCCTAACATCTCACTCATGCTAAGTTTTCAATCAAGGTAGCCTATGGTGAGTGTGAGATGCATCCTAGGGGGTATTTGTATATACTTAACCATTATATTCATGCAACTCTATCATGGTTAAGTATCAACCTAACAACCTACATGATCATAATGACATATATGAATTAATTTCACATTATGATCATGAAATACATGTATTCATTAAATAATAATCATGCATTAGGTATTATATGATGATAATAAACAAAGTATCACCTAAAGCATGATTCAAACCTATTTCCCATGATTATGTGCCAAATCACAATATCATAAATCATGATTGCAAACATGTGCAACAATTACATTAATCATCATGATTTATGCATTATTATATATTTATGGGCACGTTATCATCACCCAACACTATTCTAAAAATGTCGTCCCGCCATCCTAAGTCAACCAAAATATGATATAGGTCAATTCCATATGATTGACTACCCTAGGGGTTCTCTAACCCTTAAGGATGGATTTTGGAACCCAAAATAAGTTCTTGCCTATTGGGTTCACTAGATACTCCTTGGGGATCCATTTTCTATCAATTACTTTCTTTTTATCTTGTCCCCTAGCTATTAAATATTTATAGGCCTTTTCATTTTTCTTTTCTTTATAACCTAGGCCTTTCTTATTAAAACTTGCTCTTTGGCTCCCTATAATCATGTTCAAGGTGTTTGAACCAATAGTGAATTTTTCTAGGGCTTTTATTAAATAATCTACCTTTTCACTTAAGGCCCTATTTTCTTCTATGCATGCATCACTTACATCTAATGGCATATAATTATCATGTGAGCAAGCATCATCATCATTATCATTAAAACATGCTTTTTCTAATTTTTGCTCTAATTCCTTAATTTGGTCAAGCATGCTTTTGTTCTTTTTCTTGGCTCTAAATAGATCCTTAGTTAAGCTAGAAATCATGGAAACTATCTTATGGGGTGAAAGATTCGTTACCATAGTTTCCATGTCCTCTTCTTCTTCGGATGATGAGGATGTAGAAGCTCCCCCTTCATTTGAGCTCTCCCCACTTGAGCTTGATTCTTCATTTTCGGTGGAGGAGCAATCCAAGTCATCAAAGGCCATCAAGGCCAAATTGGTGACAAAGGCATTCTCCTCATCCGATGATGATGAGGAGGATGAGGATGGGTCATCCCAAGTCCTTGCCTTTAGAGCTTTGGTCTTCCCCTTTTCTTTTGTCTTCTTCTCCTCTTCCTTCTTTTTCTTGCTCCCCTTTTTCTTCTTCTTTTCTTCTTTCTTTTTCTTCTCTTCCTTGCTCTTGTTTAGGAGGGGACAATTATCCCTTATGTGTCCCTCTCCTTGGCAATTGTAGCAAATGATTTTTCCCCTTGGTCTTCTATTCCTATCATTTGATTTGTTAAAATGAAAACCTTTTAAAGCACGTCTTACCCTCCTTACCATATATGCTTCTTCGGTGCTATCCATGGAGGAGGATGAGGATGCTTCATCATCCGAGGAGGAGGGGATCTCTATCTTCTTCTTCCCCTTGTTTGCCATCAAAGCTACTCCTCTTGAAGGTTGGATTTTTGGCTCTTCTTGTATTCCTTCAAGCCTCGTTTCGTGGAGTTCCATTGTTGAGAAGAACTCCTCCAAGGTGCTCACTTCTAAATTCTTTGAGATATAGAATGAGTCCACCATGGAGCTCCACTTTGAGGACCGGGGAAAGGCATCTATAGCCTTCATTACCATATCCCGGTTGGAGAGCTTTTCACCTACACTTGACAAACCGGTTATAATTTCCTTGAAACGAGAATGTAAGGAAATTACCTTTTCTCCCTTTTCTAGTTTAATGTTGTTGAGTTGGGAGCGAAGGAGGTCTCTCCTTGCTAGCTTCGCCTCGGATGTGCCTTCATGAAGCTCAATTAGCTTCTCCCACATCTCCTTGGCACTTAGGCATTCTCCAATCCGGTTGATCTCTTGTTGGGGGAGAACATTGAAAAGATGATGTTTGGCTTTTGAATTTGTAAGGTGCTCTTCCCTTTGCTTTTTGGTCCACCTAGATTTCTCCATTGGCTTCCCTTCTTCATCCCTAGGCAAAACGAAACCGGATTCCATTGTAATCATAATATCAAAATCCGTTTCGAAAAATACCTCCATTCTCTTTTTCCACCAAGAGAATTCGCCGTCGAACTTCGGTGGGTGGATGTTTGAGCCGGCCATTTTGAATGTTGCTTGTTGTGGCGGTTAGTCCTCGACAAGCTTTCCTTGGCTCTGATACCACTTGTAGGGGATCGATTGCCCGGCTAGAGGGGGGTGAATAGCCCTCTTACGATGGATGTCGGAATTCTCTCGTTCGTTTGCTCGTCTACACAATCGTTAGTGCAAGCGGAAGCATAAACAATAAAGACAAAGCAATAAATGAAAAATACAAATGCTAACAAAGAAGATGTAACGTGGTTCACGACTACACCGCTAATCCACAATCCCGATTCGTCCGAGGTGAATCACTCCTTCAAAGCCAATAACTATTGGTCTCTCCTTTGCACCAAGCTAGGTGGAGGTAACCTTTGTAGGGGATCGATTGACCGGCTAGAGGGGGGTGAATAGCCCTTTTCGTTTGGATACCGGTATTTGCTCGTCTACAAAACTAATTAGCGCAAGCAGAAGACTAATAAAGACAAGCAAATAGAAATACGAGAAAACAAGCGCTAACAAAGAATGTAACGTGGTTCACGGCTACGCCGCTAATCCACGATCGCGATTCGTCCGAGGTGAATCACTCCTCCAAAGCCAATCACTATTGGTCTCTCCTTTGCACCAAGCTAGGTGGAGGTAACCTTTACAATCAAGATCACTCTTCTTATAAATAGAATGGAGTAAAAACAAGTAAGAAGAGTTTAGAGCTTGTGGGGAACTAGGAAGATCACTTAGAGCATAAGCATTAGCCTCTCAAAGGCTTACACCCTCTCTTTTTATAGAGAGGGCTGATTTCTTCCCGTTGGCCCACTACGATCGCCACCTTGGCAATGATCACACTACAACGGCCTCCGAACACATCGGATCCCGACCGTTGTAGTCCAACGGAACTCTGGCAATGATCGATGGACCTCATCGATCATCGCTCCTCGTAGTCGATCGCTCGCCGGCTACAAATTGCTCGTGGCTAAAACCCTATTGACCCGATCATTCTGTCTTGATCGTGATGGTCTTGGTAGTCGATCGCCCACGTATGGTAGTCATTGCGCCATAATCGATCGATCGATACCACCAAACTTCACTCGACTCAGAGCAGTCGACTGCCATGACATGGCGGTCGACTGGTGTCGGGAAAACCCATCCGACACTTGGCCAAATGGCCAAGTTTCACCTAAGAGCTACCCCTCCCCGGGTTACAATCGCTCACTCTCATCTCTCGGAGTCCTTCGCCTTCGAAGTTCTCTTCGTTCTCGACCACGTCCCTCGGCAGCATCAGGCGCACGGCTCTACAATGCTCCTTCGCGTCTCTTGCCTCGAAGTCTACTTCCTCCGGCTTCACTCCAAGCTTCTCGTCCGGCGGTTTCTCGGATGCTCCAAGCGCATGACTTCCGCAAAGCTATCCTTCACCGACTCAAGGCACGAGTCATGAGATGTGAAACTCGCCACGGCTCCATGTGCGAATTACTAAGTCCTGCACAACTTCAATGCACATATCAACATATCAAACTAACTTAAACCCTTTGCCACACCATCAAAACTATATTACGGCAAGAGATTGCCCTAACAACCTTTACAAATCAAGCACACTCCTTCTTTTACAATAGATGTGAAAGAAAGCTAAGAGAAGGAGTTTGAATCTTGTGGAGCACTTGGATGGTCATTTAGAACTTAAGCATTAACCTCCCAAAGCTCCACACCCTCTCTTTTTATAGAGAGGGCTGATTTCTTCCTGTTGGCCGCCACCAGTCGATTGCTGCCCTTGGCATTCGACTACCGCCACTCCAACGACCTCTTAACACGTCGGATCCCGACCGTTGTAGTCCAACGGAATACTTGGCAGTCGACTGATGGACCTCACGATCGCGCCTCGTAGTCAATCGCCCGATCGGCCACGGCGGTTCTGCGTGCCGCGACATCTCGGCGGTCGATCGGGCATAAACCCATCAATCGAACACACTCGACTCAGAGCAGTCGACTGCCATTACATGGCAGTCGACTGGTGCCGTGTGAAACTCAAACTTAACATAAGTTTGAGTTTCCGGCGGTCGGGTAAACCTTAACCCTTGCGGTCAAGTCTCCGACACTCAGCCATTCGGCCAAGTTCACCTAATGAGCTACTTACATTTCACTCATTCTCTCACCTCACTCGAAGTCCCTCGCCGAAGCTCTCTTTGTTCGCGGCCACGTCCCTTGGCAGCATCAGGCGCACGGCTCTGCAATGCTCCTTCGCGTCTCTTGCCTCCGAAGTCTGCTTCCTTGGCTTCACTTCAAGTCATCTCGTCCGGCGGTCCCTCGGATGTTCCAAGCGCACGACTTTCGCAAAGTCATCCTTCACCGACTCAAGGACCGAGGTTGTGAGGGTGAACCTGCCAAGGCTCCATGTGCGAATTAGTAAGTCCTGCAAGACTCCAATGCACATATCAAATAACAATACCAACCTAACTTAAACCCTTTGCCACACACATCAAAACTTTATCATGGCAAGAGATTGCCCTAACACCCAAATCCATCCTCAAGGGTTAGAAAAACCCTAGGATAGTCAACCATAGTGGACTTAACTTATATCATATTAAATGGTTGACCTAGGAGGATGTGGGTGACAATTTTGATTTATAAGTGTTGGGTGATGATAATGTGATCATATTATGGAATCATAATAATATTTGATCATGATATGCAATTATTAATAACATTTGATCATGATTGATAATATATGTTTTTATGATCATGTTGGGTGGTTTTAGGATGCATGATACTTAACCATGGGTAGAATTTCATGAAATTTTGGTTAAGTATAAATACCTTTAGGTTCATCTCACACTCACTATAGGCTACTTTGATTGAAAACATAGCAAGGACGAGATGATAGGATGATACAAATGGTCCACTAATGCTTATGACATTTAGATGGGTCATTAAGTGTATCAATAGATTAATCATAGACCATCTATGGGGAAAGAAAATATTTAATCAATGGATATATTTCCCATAGATTATAGTTGGATATTTTAAATGATTTAAAATCATTTCATGTTTTATAAACAGTGAGTTCATATTTTGAAAAGTTTCAAGGCAAAACTAGGCTTTAAAGATGATACAAACTTTATACATTTTGTAACTTTTGAGTTTTTGCCTAATTTTCAAAAATAAAATGAATTTTCATGAAAAAAATATTTTTCACTGATAAAAGAATCATTATATATATGTACTCCAAATTTTATGTTTTTTTGAATTTCCTAGAATTTTTAATGTATTTCTGAAATTGGATTTCGAAAATCAAAATTTCTAAAAACTGGGTGCTAGTCGACTGATTCTCTGATTCAGTCGACTAATGTACTGTGTACGAGCACAGTAATCTGTTTTATCAAGTTTTGAGTTTGGTTTTTGGTATTTTCTTCCATTAGACTTGATGTCATGCTTGTATAACATTTGTATAATGTTTTTGATAGTGTCAAAGGGAGAGAAATGATGAGTTTAAGTTAATCATGCTAAGGGGGGAAATTTAGCATGTCTTAAGGGGGAGTTGCATGTTTAAGGGGGAGTTTTTATACTCATGTTATTTACATGCTTTCTTGCCTTATGTTTTATGTTAATTGTTTTACCTAACTTAAACAGATTGCAACACATCAAAAAGGGGGAGATTGTTAGGGCAATCAACCCATGGAATGTGGTTTTGATGTGTGTGGCAAATGGTTTAAGTTAGGTTTGTTATGGATTTGATATGTGCGTTGAAGTCATGCAGAACTTAGTAATTTGCACATGGATGATAGCATTAGCAAGATTCACCATCTCATGACTCGGTCCTTGAGACGGTGAAAGATGCATTGCAGAAGTCGTGCGCTTGGTGCATCCGAGGGACCGCCGGACGAGGAGCATTGGAGTGAAACCGAAGAAAGTAGACTTTAGGGCGAGATGCGAAGGATGACACTGCGAAGCCGTGCGCTTGGCGCATCCGAGGGACATGGCCGGACGAAGAGAACTTCAAAGGCGAGGGACTCCAAGGGAATGAGAGTGAGCGATTGTAACCCGGGACGGGTAGCTCTTAGGTGATCTTGGCCAATTGGCTAAGTGTCGGATGAGTTTTCCTGATATCAGTCGACTGCCATAATATGACAATCGACTGCTCCAAGTTGACTGGAGACTCAACTGGTGTTCGAAGTCGGTTTCAGATATCGATCGATCGCGCCAGGCTTGTGGCGATCGCTAGCTCCATCAATCGGCTACTAAGGGGAGCGATGACTAATGTCGAGGTTTCGCACGAAGCGCGCCGGTGATCACGTCGACCACTCGATTGATGGCTCCATCAGTCGATTGATGGGAAGATCAGTCGACTAATAGGGGAGTCGTTGGTTGGAATCCAATGTGGAAGGAGCCGTTGCGAGGCAACATCCACAGCAGCAGTCGACTGATGGATTTATAAATCGACTGCTCGAGGCCCAATGGAAAGAATGACTTCTTCCCTATAAGAAGTGGCCTTGGGTGACTTGGGAGGGTTAATGCTTTGTTCCTAAACATCCTCACAAGTGCCAAACGAATTCTACTCTTTTTACTTTCATTTATTTCAATCCTATTATAAGAAGAGAGATTGTAAGAAAGGTTACCTCCACCTAGCTTTGTGCAAAGGAGAGATTAGTGGAAAGCTTAAGGCGTGATTCACCTTGGAACGAATTAGGTCGTAGACTAGCGGCAAGGGTCGTGAACCATGTTATATCGGTTTGTTAGCGCTTGTTCTTAATTGTCTTTATTGTTTATATTTTCGTTGTGCTAACCGTAATCATAGACACACAAGAATGAGCGAATTCCACCGTACATGATAAAAGGCTATTCACCCCCTCTAGCCGACCACCGACGTTCCAATAAAAAACACCCTTGAGTTAGGCCCCGAACTCAAATTCACTTACCAATTATCTCAAATTGGTAATTTTAACATTCTTCCCCTTTTTGACATACATAAAAAAGGTTCACCCCAAGGAGGTCAATGTCTCATATCCCAATGAGATCTTACAATCTCCCCCTTGGTCCAAAAACCTCTAGGATGTCTACAATCTTCCTAGTGATAAGTCCCTTATCACTCAAGAGAGGCAATCCTACACACTCTAGATTGATTACGATCATTTCTACAAATTGTGTTAGCGTGCAGCGGAATAATGATGATAACAAAAACAAAATGCACAATCACACAATTACACAAGGATATAATGTGGTTCAGAACCGAATGGTTCCTACTCCACGGATTGGGCTCTAAAGGCCCTAGCAATGCAAACACGCACCACTAATCACAAATACTCCTTCTCGGAACAATCCGGAGGTGGAGAAATCTCGTACAAATGATTACAATAGTAATACGAAATACAACAAGCAAATACAAGTAAATACAACAAAAAAAATTCAAAGAAAACTTTACAATCGATCTTTTGGAAGCTTGCTTGTTTGGTTGGTTGAGTTGCACTTGGAGACACTGAATTACACCAACAATTCACCCCAAAACTCCTCAAAGAACCATAGTGAATCCTCCCTCCATGAGCTCTCTTTAAAGATGCTCCTTGGGATGGATTTCGCCTAGCAGTTGACTGATCGAGACCATCAGTCGATTGCCCCTGTATCCGATGTCTCACAAGGCATGAACCACGTCGGATAAGTCAAAAGGATACACCATCAGTCGACTGATTATACCCTTCAGTTGACTGATGGCTCAATCATTCGAGTGGTCGGGCTAATCACTCGATTGGAGAACCTTCTGTGCCTGAGATCTCGAGCACCCGGTCGGTGATCACCCGGATCGGTCATGCTCCAGCGTGATCGCGAGCACTTCCCACATTCAAACCCTAGTTGACTCACACCAGTCGACTGACCCATGGTCCTAGTCGACTGATAGACATCAAATATGAGATTTTAACCCAAGTATAGTGCCCCCATACTTGCTAGACCACCCGTAGTCTAGACTTAAGCCTTCTAGCCACCTCCATCAGCTTTGCGCCTATCAGATCCCTCCAAGTCATCCATGACTTGTTCATCCATATGCTAGCCTTCAGGTGCTTCCATCGGCTATTGTCATGCAAATGGTGTCTACACCACCAAGGCACATTGGACTTATGCTGTCAAGACTCCGCTTGGACTTTACGCCGCTAACCATTGGACTTATGCTGCCAAGACTTCACCCTTGGATTTTACGCCGCCAATATTCCCCTTGGACTTTCCAAATACCAAGGCTCAAGCTTGGACTTTCCCTTGCCAACCTATGTTAGACTTTCCATGCCAAGACCCATGCTTGGACTTTCCATGCTAACCCATGTTGGACTTTCCATGATAATGGTCAAACCATCGTTAAACATCAAGTATGACCTTGGTCGATTGCATCAGCAATCTATTCAACACATATCAGACATCAATGTCAAACATCAAAACACTACTCAAGTCAAACTCAAGTTTGGTCAATCGTGACCTGGGCCGATTGCACCAACAATCTCTCCCTTTTTGATGTTTGACAAAAACACCCTTGAGTTAGGCCCCTAACTCAAATTCCCTTACCAATTATCCCAAATTGGTAATTTTATAACATTCTCTCCCTTTTTGACATACATCAAAAAGGTTCTCTCCAAGGAGGTCAATGTCTCATATCCCAATGAGATCTTACAATCTCCCCCTTGGTCCAAAAATATCTAGAATGCCTACAATCTTTCTAGTGATAAGTCCCATATCACTCAAGAGAGACACTCCTAGAAACACTCCCAATTTCCAAATTGGGTATTTGAGATGCCCATTCTTCCCTCTCATGAGGAAAAATAATATCCATCATCCCATGATGGATACCTTCCTCTAAAGGCTTGCTCCCCCTTGACCATTGCACCAACAATGTCCTTGGGAAGTCCCTAAGCCAATAAGAATTCTAAACCATCAAAAATAAGGTCCAAAGTTTAACATTGAACTTTCCACACCTTAAATTTGATACATCACCCTAACATCTCTCCTAATCCATATCCAATGGATTTTCACCCTTTCCAATGCTTTCTAAAGCATATCCTACGGTTATGAGTGATTAGGGAACCTTACCATAGCTGAAAATGGGCTAAACATACCTTGTTTACCCGAAATTAGCTCTGGCAATCGACTTTATCAAAAAACAGTCGACTGCCGTGCTCATCAGTCGACTCCCAACAAGGGCAGTCAACTGATAACTGAAATTTCTGAATTTCAATTATCAGAATCAAATTTCAAAAATTTATAAATAATTATACGTAATTCAAAAACTCATGAAACTTCATACGTATAATACTTATGTCAAATACAATGGGTGAAAAATGTTTGAAAAATATTTTATGCATAAAATAGTAAAATTGACACAAAGAAGACTCCACCGATGCCTAAAAGTCAAGAAAAGTCAAATGAAGCCGGAATCCCAATTAGGAAAAGCAAGGAGCACGTGGTGTGTTTCAAGTGCCAACAACGGGGCCACTATAGGAGTTAATGCCCTAGGAGAAAAGAAGAAGCATCACAAGTAGGGGGAGCTAAGGCAAACCCTAAGGTAACCTTTAAGTATGCATCTTCTTCAATTAAAAGTCAAAAGCATGCTTTTAATTCACTTGCTATTACTCATGAAAAGCATGTTAGTAAAAATAGATTTTGTTGTCTAGGAGTAAAAAATGTCAACATTAGGAAGAAGGAGAAATTTGGGACTAATGTCCCTAAAACTATTTTACCTAAGGAAAGCATTAGGAAGATAGAGAACCACCTAGGCTTTAACTCCAAGAAATCTAGACATATGCCTAGGAATGACCCAAATAATCAATGACACATGGGCCCACCAAAATAGAAAAGTTAGAGGTTGAGAACCAAGTCTTGAGGTCAAGGCTTGAGAAACTTAAAAAGACCCTTAGGAAGATGCAAATTTCAATCAAAGGGTCAAATAGTCAAAACCTAGGGTGTAAGAGGCAAGAACCATCTAGGAGGCAAGGTTTGGGTTACAAGCCTATGTCTAAGAAGGTAATGCCTACTTACCATAGTGTTCCATTTGTCTATGGAACTAAACCTAGGTCTAGAAAAACTAAGATCAATAGGGAAGTCATTCCTAAGGTTGACCAAGGTAGATGTCTAGTGGCTAGGGTTTCAAAGAAATCTAGGGAAGCCACTAAGAAGGTTACAAGGGGAGTTACCCCTAGAGTTAACCTAGGCAAGACCCAAATGACCAAGGCTACCAAGCCTAGAAGGGTCATTAGGAGGGTATCTAGGAAAGTTATCCCTAGCGAATACCTAGTAAACCCAAGGAGCTCCAATAGGTATTGGGTTCCTAGGAGCGTGATCGATTCATGCTAGATGGGTTTAGGTGTGTCAATCTTGAAGGGATGGGTAGGTAACCTAATCATAGTAAAGGTGGCACTTTAGGTCATTTTCAAGGTTATGGGTACCTTGGAAATGTGATTTGAATTTTTATCCCAAAGGATTTTAGGATGTGCCAATATATTTTTGGGATTATGAAAAATCAATTAAATTGACACAATTTAGGTTTAGAGGTTGTAGTGTGTCATTTTGGGTTTTTGGCACACTTGGGAGATAATTGACAATATGGAAAAATGGACTTAATAATAAAAAATGGAAATTAACATTAAAATTTAGGTATTATATACCTTTATATTTTATTTGTCATGCTTTGTTTGTCATATAACATGCCATGACATCATATCTATTTTTAATCATATAAAATATCATGAGTATGTTTAGGGTTAGTTTATAATGTCATGTATATTTAGATTATATCATATGACATGACATCATGATCATTGGCCATGTTTATTTATATCATCATTTATGTCATGATCATTCATGCATTTAATTTGATTGAAATTGAATTAAGAACAATTGACATGACTTGAAGTTCCATGTATAAGGGAATCAAGCAAGGTTACCTTAGAAAATGCATGAAACCCTAGATTAAGAGAACAAAATCCACATCTCATATCACATTGACATGTATGTGTATTTATACACCCTAGATACATGTGAGATGCTAGGATATGAGTTAAGTTCAAGGTGCATAGTTTTTGCATCTAGATGAACTCGAACTCATCTTATATTAGTTGTGGATCATTGGGAAAGCTTATGTTCAAGCCATGTACATTAAGACTAAAGAATATGATCCAATATAAGGTTTTGAAAACATTTTGACAAACCTTAGTGTAGTCTATCTTTTGATAGAAGTCACCATTGATGAAGTTGATATAAAGTGAGCTAATAATATGGATTTTATTATTAATTGAAATGCTTGAGTTACCTAGGTCGGTGGTAAGTGCCGGAGTTTGAGCTTCTTCATCTTGACCAGATGTAGAGGCTTCTTCTTGATGCTCCGGAGTGGAAATCCTCTCCTCCTCAATCCTAAAGGTGGAGGCTTCTCTTACTTCTTCTATCTCCTCTTCCACCGATCTGGAAGTTGACTCCTCCTCAACTTCCGAATCCTCACTTGCTTGTGAGGATGAGGATTCTTCTTTGGCCTCCTCTTCTTGAGCCGGTAATGGGTCTTCATGGAATCTTGTCAATTCCCTCCAAAGCTCTTTAGCATCCATGTAATCCCCTAGGCTAAACAAGATGTCATTAGGAATCAAATCAAAAATAAATTTGACTACCATCTTATTTTTATCAAACTGTTGGAGTTACTTCTCAGTTCATCTCTTCTTCTTAAGGAAGCCTCCCTTTGGTCCTCTTGGATAGTTAAATCCCTCCATCAAAATCGACCATTCTTCAAAATCCTTCATCATGATGAAGTCTTCAATTCTTCTCTTTCATGAATTGAAGCCTTCTCGTCCATAAAGTGCATACGGGACTGGTGTGTTGATGTCCCATCCTAGTTGTCTTCAACCTCCATCTTCACCCTCTAGTGGTCCTCTCTTGGCGGTTAGTCTAAATGAAGAGCGGCCTTGCTCTGATACCAATTGTTAGGAACGATGTGCCCGTTAGAGGGGGGGGGTGAATAGCATTGTCATCGCTCGATTGGAACTCGATCGCGTGCTTGCTACAAAACTTGCTATATGCAGTAGAATATGCAATAATAAAACAAATACAACAAGAACACAAGCACAACACGCAATATAACATGGTTCGGAACCGAATGGTTCATACTCCACACATTGGGCTCGTAAGAGCCCTAGCAATGCAAACACGCACCACTAATCACAAATACTCCTTCTCGACATGAGTCAGAGGTGGAGAAACCTCGTACAAATGATCTTACAATAGTAAGAAACAAATACAAGCAATTATAATAATGAAATGCAATATAAGTAAAGGAAAAACACTGTACAATTGCTCTTTTGATTACTTGCTTTATGGTTGCTTGAATTGCACTTGGAGACCCTGATTTGCAGCAGCAAATTGCCCCAAAATTCCTCAAGAACTGATGCTTAATCCTTCCCTCCATGCTCCTTTTAAACCTGCAACTCGGGCTGGATTTCTCCTATCATTCGACTGCTCGAGACCATCAGTCGATTGATGCTACTATTGTCATGAGACAACGACTCGATCCACGTTGGAAAAATCCAACGGATACACCATCAGTCGACTGATGGCTCAATCAGTCAAGTGGTCGACGCAATCACTTGACTAGAGAACCTTCTGTGCCTGAAATCTCGACCATCAGTTGACTGATCACAATATCAATCGACTGATCAGACCAGCAGTCGACTGCCCACCTCTGGCAGTCGACTGCCATGATACTTCCTATAGTCAAACCCTAGTTGACTAACACCAGTCGACTGACCCATGGTCCCAGTCAAGTGATACACCTCAAACATGAGGTTTTAACCCAAGTATGGTGCCCCCATACTTGCTAGACCACCCTTAGCCTAGACCTAAGCCTTCTAGCCACCTTCATCAGCCTCGCGCCTATCGGATTTCTCCAAGTCATCCATGACTTGTTCATCCATATGCTAGCCTTCAGATGCTTCCATCGGCTATTGTCATGCTAACGGTGTCTACACCGCCAAGGCACATTGGACTTACGCTGCCAAGACTCTGCTTGGACTTTACACTGCCAACCATTGGACTTATGCCGCCAAGACTTCACCCTTGGACTTTACGTCGCCAATATTCCCCTTGGACTTTCCAAATGCCAAGACTCAAGCTTGGACTTTCCCTTGCCAACCCATGTTGGACTTTCCATGCCAACACCCATGCTTGGACTTTCCTTTGCCAACCCATGTTGGACTTTCTCTTGCCAAGACTCATGCTTGAACTTTACATGCTAAGTACTCAAGACTTGGACTTTTCCCATGAAAATGGTCAAACCATCGTCAAACATCAAATACTAACCTGGGTTGATTGCATCAACAATCTCCCCAACACATGTCAGACATCAATGTCAAGCATCAAAATACTTACTCGAGTCAAACTCGAGTCCGGTCAATCGTGACCTAGGCTGATTGCACCAACATCTGTTGCTCGACATATATGTCATCGAGGCGTGATCGAAACTCAAAAAAATCATAGGCAGATGTATTTGCATCCTGCTCAAAAGTGGAAAAAGAAGGTGGTGCAGGTTTAGGCTCTCGATGTGGACTAGGTGGGCTCCTATATCTCTGTGGACTCGAGGGAGAGTGATGGGTAGGGGATGAGACGGGTGCCTCATTAGAAGGCCCCGCATGTGGTGGGGACTCCACTACCTGGTCCAAGCACCAGTTGGCGTTGTTGGTGATGGTGGTACGATCAATGTCAGGGAGCCTAAGGGATGGTACATTTTTCCTTACAAAGCACAAAGAGTGCCCTTCTCTTACTATCATCTTCATCGCCATACACACCCCTAGGTCGATCCTAGGGCTCCCCTCTACTCTATCTAGTGTTGTGTATTCGTACCCCATCCTATGGAAAATATGGGTAAGTCCCCCCCACCAAATAATTTCTCCCCTCTCCGCTTTTACCCATTTTCACTAGGTGACTGATGAAATAGGACCCTACATCAATGCTACTCCCCTCTTGAAGCATGTCCCATAGGGAAAGTAGCTCACTTGCTCTCACTACACCGTCACTCTCTCCTCTCCCAAAAATGGTCCTTGCCATAACCCAGTGAAGGTACCGGAAGATAGGGTTCTAGAGGCAGGAGGCTTTTGCTCTAGAAGAGTCATAATTATATTCCCTCGTCAATTCGGTCAAAAAGGTCTGTGCATTAAACATGACAGGAGTCCTCTACTCTCCTCCACTAGGCAATCCAAAACAGTTATTCCATTGGTGCAAGGTCCACTCGTGCTCGATGTTGAATAGCCTAAATGTAATCCTTCCCTCATCGCTCTCTCTTCCCGTCAAAATCTTCACTTCTAATGAACTAAAAAATTCTAAAACTATCCTAGGGTAGGTTGAGTGTCTTATCCCCATAATCTCTCCCCACCCCATTTTCACAAATAGGGCGTCAACATCACCCAACAACACTAGGGTTTCTAAGAGTTCTTCATCTAAAAGCCTAGTTGCAGTGATTTTTTTAGAAGAAAGTGTTGGTGCAATCGACCCAGGACACGATTGACCAGGACTCGAGCTTGACTCGAGAGATATTTTGATGTTCGACAAAAATATATGACAATGTGATTGTCATGAGAAAGTCCAAGTCATGAGTACTTGCCATGGAAAGTCCATGTAGGACACTTGGCATTTGGAAAAGTCCAAGTCTTGAGTACTTGGCATATAAAGTCCAAGCATGGGTCTTGGCAAGGAAAAGTCTAAGAATGGGTCTTGGCATGGAAAGTCCAACATGGGTTGGCAAGAAAAAGTCCAAGCTTGAGTCTTAGAATTTGAGAAGTCCAAGGGGTTTGATATTTGTGGCGTAAAGTCCAAGTGGGAGTCTTGGCAGCGTAAGTCCAATGGTTGACGGCGTAAAGTCCAAGCGGAGTCTTGGCACCGTAAGTCCAATATGCCTTGGCGGTGTAGACACCGTTAGCATGACATAGCCGATGGAAGCACCTGAAGGCTAGCGCAATGGATGAACAAGTCATGGGTGACTTGGAGGGATCCGAGAGGTGTGAGGCTGACGTAGGTGGCTAGAAGGCTTAGGTCTAGGCTAAGGGTGGTCTAGCAAGTATGGGGGAACCATACTTGGGTTAAACCTCATGTTTGAGGTTAAAACCTCATGTTTGAGGTGTGCCAGTCGACTAGTGTCATATGGCAGTCGACTGGTGTGAGTCAACTAGGGTTTGTGAAGTGTCGCCGATTGCGGTGGTGGGCGATCATCGGAGCAAGAAGTCGATCGATCGTCATCGTGATCGGTGCTTGATTTTCGAGAGAATGGAGTCGACTCATTGGGGTTAGTAGTCGAGTGGAGGCTCCATCAGTCAAGTGGAGGCTCCATCAGTCGATTGATGGTCATGATCAGTCGACTGATGATGGACCCGTTGAATTTTTCCAGCGTGGATCTAGCGGTTGTCTCACGACAACAGTGGCATCAGTCGACTGATGGTCCCGAGCAGTCGACTGATCAGCGATTTCCAGCCCAGGTTGAAGCTTTAAATGAAGCTTGTGGAGGAGGACTTCACCAAGGTGAGGCGTTTTGGGGCGATTTGTTGTTGCAATTCAGGGTCTCCTAGTGCTACTCGATCAACCTAGCAAGCAAGCATTCAAAAGACTTTTGTAAAGTGTTTCTTTGCATTCTCTTGTTGTATTTCATATTGTATTTTCTTGTTGTAAACTATTGTAAGAGATTTCTCCACCTCCGACTTGTGTCGAGAAGGAGTTATTGCATAGTGGTGTGTGATTGGCATCGCTAGAGCTCTTTAGAGCTCAATCCGTGGAGTAGGAACCGTTCGGTTCTGAATCACGTTAAATATTTATGTTTGTATGTTTGTTCTATTTCGTTATTCTATTATTCCTATTTCCGCTGCGCGCTAATGAAAATTGTAGATGAACACAATTGAATTCCATCTACGCAACGTATCAACGTTATTCACCCCCTTCTAGCGATCAACATTTCCCCAACAGAAAGAACATTATATCTATCTCTATCTCTATGCTCATTATTACGAAATACAAGGGATGGATGAGCATCACCTCCCTCTGGAGCTTGTGGATCATCCCTTCTTTTTGATCATCGCTCTGAGGTAGCAGATCGTGGTGCCACTTGCTTTGTCCTTCTCATCTTTGCTTCTTTTGGGCTTCCTTGAAGGTTGGAGAGGCTCCTAGGAGGTGGGGAAAGTGATTTCACATGGGTAGGGTAAGAAAAATTGAAGAGCACAGTGGGATTGGGGTGAAACACACGGTGTGACACATTTATCCCTTGTACGACACGACCGTGTGTAAACACATGACCTGACCATGTGCACCACTGGGAGATGAGTCGGACGGGGCACGACTATGTGTAAACACATAGCTTGGATGTGTGCTCCCCCTGTTTCTCTCCCAGAGTGCACCACGGTCTGAATTCTCCCACACACCCCACCGTGTAGGCTTAAAATGATTTTTGATTCTACTTAGCAAGTTCTTTCTAGTCCTAAAACTATTTGCAAAAATGTAAATGACCATAAATCAAAGTCTAAATTATACACATGAATGCAATAAAATTAAAACAACTAAAGACTAAACTTGGGTTGTCTCCCAAGAAGTGCTTTGTTTAAGGTCTTTTAGCTCGACCATACTCCATCATTTCAACTTGGCTCCGGAGGCTCCGTAAACCTCCTTTCATTCGTCTCAAAATCTATATCTTTTAGTGAGGTAGTCGTTATCCTGGACGAGGTATACCCATTTGAGAAGGGATCCTTACACTCTGATAGGTTGAATATGATGATCTGGTCATCTACTTCCAAGAAGACTTTATGTGCCTTCACGTCTATGCATGCTCCCGCAGTCGCCAGAAATGGCCTTCCTAAATGATGCAATTCTGAGGGTTTGGTCTTGTGTACAATATGATAAAATCTGTGGGTATAACAAAATTCTCAACTACATCATGTACATATTCTAGAATGCCAAAAGGTTCCTTGATCGAGTCGTCCGCCATACGAATACCCATGCCCGTCGATTGTATACCACTTAATCCCATCTCCAGGTAGAATGCATAGGGAATCACGCTAACTGATGACCCTAGATCGCATAGTGCTTCATCGAAGCTCTCACCATAAATCATGCAGGGTATAACAAATTCACCAGGGTATGTCCTCCTGCTTGGGTGGGATTTTATCTTCAATTTCAACCTGGTTTGGTAAAGTCAAAATCATGGCTGCACACCACCTAGTAAATCTATTTTTCTATCCTATTCCCTCATTGTATATCCCCTCTTTCTTAACCTGGTTTTGCTCAGTTGATGTTGGAGAGATATCCATGGTCTGCGATACGGTCTGGGCTATTTGGACCACTTGCGTTTCCAACATTTTTGTGCGGCTTGTAAGCCCATCGACAGAGGACTTCAACTCCCTAAGTGCCTCTTCAGATCTTTGATGTTAGCACTGGAATTCTACATTGGTCTTTGTTTGGGTAGCAATAAAATCTTCAATCATTAGTTCCAGTCTAGATTTGGGTGGTTGTTGCTGCCCGCTGCCCTGTTGTTGCCCACATCCTCTCGATTGCTGGAAATTCTCTGAATTATTCCTATAGAAAAAGTTCAGGTGGTTCCTCCATCCATGATTGTAGGTGCTAGAATATGGATTGTTGGGCCTTTGATTGTGATCGCCAACTGCATCGACATGCTCAATTTGCCCTTCGTAGCTGCCCCACCCTCATAGTGGTCCTCCTGATACGCTGCTACTCCTTCCCCAATAGTATTGGCTGCACATGTAGATGCAAGGGTTATAGTGTCAAACCATCTGCTTAGCACGTCCATTCTTGCCGCTAAGTGGTCGATGGAGTTGACAGCATATCGACCGACTGCAGGCGCTGAGTGACTACGCTCGGAAGCCCATTGATGGTGGTTCTGAGCCACCTCTTCTATTAGCTCCTTTATTTCCTCGATAGTCTTATTCATTAATGCTCTTCCTATAGCAGAATCGAGGGACACCTTAGTGGCGTACGTGATCCCATTATAGAATATGTAGATCACCAGCCAAATCTCTAGACCATGATTGGGGCATTCGTGGAGCAACCCTTTTTAGCGATCCCAAGCTTCGAACAAGGACTCCCCTTCGTTTTGGCAGAAGCTAGTGATCAAGTGGCGCATGTGAGCAGTCTTACTTGGTGGGAAAAATTTATTTAAGAACTGCTACTCACATTGCTCCCACATGGTGATGCTTCCTGAAGGAAGGGAGTGGAGTCGTGTCTTCGCCTTATCCCATAGTGAGAATGGGAATAGGTTCAGATGGATCGTGTCAGCTGGTACTCCATTGAGTTTCATCGTCGAGCATATCTCCAAAAATGTCTCTAGGTGCCGGTTCGGGTCTTCAGTTGTAGGTCCGCAGAATTAGCTCTGCTGGACCATGTGTATAAGTGTAAGTTTTAGTTCAAAGTTGTTGGCTGAGATTGATGGTCCAGTTATGCTTGGCCTATATCCTCTAGCACTTGGGGCTACATAGTCTTGCAAAGGCCGGCTACCTATGTTTACCATAGATGCATCTAGATCCTCCATGCCTTTCTATTTAGCTCTCCTGCGATGGGAAGTTCTTTTGATTTCTGGTTCTATCAGAAATAGATTTTTTGATCTTAAGCATCTATGCATATGAAGAACCGAGCCACTAAATTAGGAGTATACTGTTGGGTTTCCCCGGCACCGCGGCGAGTATGTGTTCGAACACATTTCGTAAACATGCACACAATGGAAGCAATAAAAGCAATAAATCTAATTTATTACAATACACACATCACAATATGCATGATACAACATGTGTAGACATAATCGCTATTTAAAATTTTGCAATAAAACGAAACTTATACTAGGTATACTTGACGGATCACGTGTAGCAGGAATGACATCAACCATAGTGACCCTCACTAGAATCGCCTCTATCCGTATCCACGCCGAGTAACGTCGGGATAGCTTCACAAATCCACGAGCCTCATCTTCACAAAAGTCACTAGCCTCGAGTCGAAGACGATGTGATCCAAGAGACGATCACAATCCAAAATAAACTCGGATCCCAAAATGAGTTTTACAAACTTGCTTGTCAGAAGCGGTTTTCATCAACCATTTGATGAAAACTTAACCCTCCACCTATGAGGATTGCTGGAGATCCAATCCCCGGCAAGTATACCATAGTCGGAGCAAAAAACACTGACCAAACGGCCTCTCCACGCAAAGCCTGGTTACTCCTTGGTTGCCGGCGGCCAAGGGAGGTTTGCTGGTGGCTGAGGGTGGCCCAAGGGACTTCGGCGGCTGGTGGATGGCCAGCGACGAGGAGAGGCAGTAGCTTCAATGGGCAGCGGCGGCACAAAGGTGGGTGACAACCACCTTGGCTTGGGCGGCAAGAAGGAAGAGAAGGAGGCTAGGGTTTCCAAAACCCTTGAACCAATTAATTCTCCACGAAAAACCCTTAAGCCGTATTTTTATAGAGAACACATTCTCCTAACGGTTATTGGTTCATAACCAAACCCCGTTAACCTGCTCCAATAACTTAAGTTAAATAAACCAAACTGCGTTGGTCTATTTTCAGTTAAAATGAACCGAACCAACTTTGGTTCATTCGTTTAAAACAAACCAAACCACTTTGGTTTATTTTCCACCATTAGATTAGAACCAAACCAATTTGGTTCATCCATCATGTCTCCATTATACTTGACCCATCCATGCTTCCGATGCGACTGAAAATATTTCACACTTGCTCTTTGTTTGGTCCAACCAAACCAAGTCTCTCTCGATCTGAGAATCCTATTCTCAAACTCGTTTTAAATCCTTCGGATTACACTCGTTGTGTGTGTGACCAAATAGGTTCCCCGTTTATGTTTGCCATCTATAATTAACCATTAATTATAGAACGATCATGAGTGGCACCTAGTAGTACATCATGATCCCCAATTAACCAAAAAATCAACGTTTGATCCCAGAACCTTTTCTGAAACCCTTCAGCAACTACAATGAATCGTGCCCCATTCCATTCACTCATCTTATACCCACTTGGTTTAGGACATGGTCTATTGTGTCAGTCCCCACTAGGTTGACTACGTCACACCTAGCCCAAGTATTACTTCCTCGTCCTCCGGATTCTAGTTACTGCATATATATCCAAGAGTACCATACTCTAAACATGTAATGCTTTGGCCAAAGACTTTAGTAACAATCTAACGAGAGGCCATAGGGTATGTAGGGGATCGATCGGTGTGTATTGGCTCAGCTAGAGGGGGGTGAATATCCCTCTATCGTTTGATGGTGGAATTTGCTCGTTCTCGTAGCATTGCTTGTCTACGATTGTTGTTAGCGCAGCGGAATAATAATGATAATAACAATACTAACAACACATAACAATCACAAGCAATACACAAGCATATACGTGGTTCGGAACCAAATGGTTCCTACTCCACTAGCGAGCTCACCGAACTCTAGTTTTGCGCACGACACTAACTAAACTCCTTCTCGACTACACGTCGGAGGTAGAGAAACCTCTCATAAGTTATTACAACAAGTAATATATGAAATACAAGCAATACAAAGACAAATACGAAATACACGTAAAGAACACTTTACAACGCTTGCTTTGAACCCTTTGCTTGTAGCTTGCTTTAGATGGCTCTTGAAGGTCTGGAATGCAGAAACAATTCCCCTCCAATAGCTTTACAAAAGTCTTGGCGAAATCCTCCAACTTGAGCTCCATTTATAACCTGCATCAAGCTGTTTTCACGCCCATCAGTCGACTGCCAAAAGGCCCCAGTCGACAGCCCCTATAGCCGTTGTCTCACAACGGCCAGATCCACGTCGGATAAGTTCCAACGAATCACCTACCGATCATTTGCCGGTCCATGGCGATGTGATCAGACTAAGCCGGCCGCGATCGGCTATGGAGCGTTCTGTGCTCATGACACTCCCATCAGTCGAGTGCCATCCCCTGGCAGTCGACTGTCAGTCCATGGCAGTCGATTGCCAAGCACAAACCCGCAAGTCTTACACCAGTCAAACCCTAGTCGACTTGGACCAGTCGAACCGGCACCTATGCCAGTTGACTGCTGTCGGGCAAAACCTCAAACACCAAGTTGTTTGAGCATCCGACTGTCGAGTAAACCCTCAAACATCAAGTTTGAGCCTCCGACACTCAGTCTTAGCTACTTGGCCAAGTCCACCTTATCCCTCATGGAGTTTCCCACCGAAGCTCTCTTCCCTCAGCCTACGTCCCTCGGATGCGCCAAGTACATGGCTTCGCAGTGTCATCCTTCATGTCTCATGCCCTCGAAGTATGCTTCCCTTTGGGCTTACTCCATTCGCTCCCCGTCCGGCGGTCCCTCGGATGCACCAAGCGCATGACTTCGCAATGCCATCCTTCACCGACTCAAGTGTTAGGGCAATCTCTTGCCGTGATATGGTTTTGATGGTGTGGCAAAGGGTTTAAGTTAGGTTGGTATTGTTGATTTAATATGTGCGTTGAAGTCGTGCAGGACTTAGTAATTCGCACATGGAGCCATGGCGAGTTTCACCAACTCATCACTCGGGCCTTGAGTCGGAAGCCGTGCGCTTGGAGCATCCGAGGGACCGCCGGACGAGAAGCTTGGAGTGAAGCCGGAGGAAGTAGACTTCGAAGGCGAGGGACTCCGAGAGATGAGAGTGAGCGATTGTAACCCGGGAAGGGTAGCTCTTAGGTGAAACTTGACCATTTGGCCAAGTGTCGGATGGGTTTTCCCGACACCAGTCAACTGCCATGTCATGGCAGTAGACTGCTCTGAGTCGATGGGTTGATCGACTGGTATAAGACCGATTTAGTGCTTGGCGTTCATCGCCATGCACCGGCGATCGATTGATGTCGACATTGCCAGGAAGCGATCGGTGATGGAACTATGCGCAGGCGCAGAATGGAGTCGACTCGACCGAGCACTCGTCGATCGAGCATCGGTCGGTGATGGTCCCATCGATCGTGATGCGATGCCATCTGCTGGATGGAATCCAACGTGGAAAGCAGCCGTTATTGGGCAACGGCTACGGGATCAGTCGACTGATCGAGGGCATCAGTCGACTGATCCCGTGTCAACGGGAAGAAACCCTCTTCCTCTATAAAAAGGAAGGGGGTAAGGGTTTGGGAGCCTAATGCTTATGCTCTAATACTCTCCCAAAGTTCCCTAAAGCTTTCCATCCTCTTACTCAAGCTTATTTCCATTCTATTTGTAAGAGGAGTGTTTGTAAAGGTTACCTCCACCTAGCTTGGTGCAAAGGAGAAACCAATAGTGATTGGGTTTCGGAGTGATTCACCGTGGACGAATCGGACCGTGGATTAGCGGCGTAGCCGTGAACCATGTTATATCTCCGTGTTTGTATTGTCTTTGTTTTACTTCTATTTGCTTGTCTTAGTTTATTGCTTCCGCTTGCGCTAACATTTTCGTAGACGAGCAAAATACGACATCCAACGAACGAGGGCTATTCACCCCCCTCTAGCCGGCCAATCGATCCGACCCTACAAGTGGTATCAGAGCAAGGTTGTTTGTCGAGGACTAACCGCCGCAACAAACACTTCATCTAAAGATGGCCGGCTCAAATATCCATCCACCGAAGTTCGACGGCGAATTCGCTTGGTGGAAGAAGCGAATGGAGGTATTCTTCGAAACCGACTTTGAAATTTTATTAATAATGGAAAACGGTTTCGAGTTGCCTAGGAACGAGGATGGGGAGCCATTGGAGAAATCGAGATGGAGCAAAAGACAAAGAGAGGAGTATTTGGCAAATTCAAAGGCCAAGCACCACCTCTACAATGTCCTCCCCCAACAAGAAGTCAATAGGATAGGGGAATGTTCTAGTGCTAAGGCGATGTGGGAGAAGCTAGTAGAGCTTCATGAAGGTACCTCAGAGGCTAAGCTAGCAAGAAGAGACCTCCTCCGCTCTCAACTATCAAATATTAAGCTTGAAAAGGGAGAAAAGGTAACTTCCCTACATTCTAGAATTAAAGAAATATTAATTGGGCTAACAAGTGTAGGTGAGAAGCTATCAAACCGGGATATGGTAATGAAGGCCATAGATGCCTTTCCCCGATCCTCAAAATGGAGCTCCATGGTGGACTCATTTTACATCTCCAAGAACCTAGAAGTGAGCACCTTGGAGGAATTCTTTTCAACCATGGAGCTTCATGAGACAAGGCTTGAAGGTATACAAGAAGAGCCTAGAGTCCAAAATTCACGGGGAGTAGCCTTGATGGCAAACAAGGGGAAGAAGAAGATGGAAGTCCCCTCCTCCTCCGATGATGAAGCATCTTCCTCCTCCTCCATGGATAGCACCGAAGAAGCCTATATGGTAAGGAAGGTAAGACGGGCTTTAAAAGGTTTTCATTTTCATAAATCTAATGATAGGAATAGAAGACCAAGGGGGAAGGTCATATGCTATAATTGCCAAGGAGAGGGACATATAAGGGATAATTGTCCCCTCCTAAATAAGAGCAAGAAAGAAGAAAAGAAGAAGAAGGGGAGCAAGAAAAAGGAAGAAGAAAAGAAGGCAAAAGGAAAAGGGAAGGCCATGGCACTCAAAGTCAAGACATGGGATGACGTTGCCCCCGCCTCCTCATCCGAAGAAGAAGAGCATGTCTACTCCAACCTAGCACTTATGGCTCTTCATGACTCGGATTGCTCCTCCTCCTCCTCAAATGAAGAATCAAGCTCAAGTGGGGAAAGCTCAAATGAAGGGGGAGCTTCTACATCCTCTTCATCCGAAGAAGAAGAAGAGGATATGGAAACTATGGTAACGAATGCTTCTCCTAAGAAAATAGTTTCCATAATCTCTAGTTTAACTAAGGACTTATTTGGCATGAAAAAGAAAAATAAGAGCATGCTAGATAAAATTAAGGATTTAGAAAATAAGCTAGAAAATGCATGCTTAAATGATAATATTTCTTCTAGCTTAGATGATGCATGCTCACATGACCTTTATGTGCCATTAGATGTTAGTGATGCATGTATAAATGAAAATAGGGCCTTAAGGGAAAAGGTAGATTATTTAACCAAAGCCCTAGAGAAATTCACAATTGGCTCCAACACATTGAATATGATCTTAGGGAGCCAAAGAGCTAGTTTCAACAAAAAGGGCCTAGGCTACAAGGAAAAGAAAAATGAAAAGGCCTATAAATGCCTTATAGCTAGGGGACAAGATAAGAAGAAGGTAATTGCTAGAAAATGGATCCCCAATGAGTATTTAGTGAACCCAATAGGAAAGAATTTATTTTGGGTTCCAAAATCCATCCTTAAGGGTTAGAAAACCCCTAGGGTAGTCAACCATATGAACTTGATCTATATCATATTTTGGTTGACTTAGGATGACGGGACAACATTTTTTAGATAGTGTTGGGTGATGATAATGTACCCATAAATAGGTAATAATGCTTAAATCATGATGATTAATGTAATTCCTATGTATATTTACAATCATGATTTATGTTTTTGAAATTTGGCACGTTATCATAAGAAATAGGTCTGAATCATGCTTTGGGTAATACTTTGTTTGTTATCATATAATACCTAATGCATGACTATTATTTGATGAATTCATGAGTTTCATGATCATAATGTGAAATTAAATCATATATGTCATTATGATCATGTAGGATGTTAGGTTGATACTTAACCATGATAGAATTGCATGAATATGTTGGTTAAGTATATACAAATACCCCCTAGGATGCATCTCACACTCACTATAGGCTAACTTGATTGCAAACTTAGCATGAGTGAGATGTTAGGATGATACAAATGTCCACTTGTGCCTATGGCATTTAGATGGTCATTTAAAGTATCAAAATAGCAATAATAGACCAATCATGAGGAAGACTTATGTTTAATTCATAGACATATTGCCCAAAGATCATGGTTGGATATTTCATATGTTTTAAAAACAATTTCTTACCTTAAAATACATGTATTCATGTTTTGAAACAATTGGAACCAAAACTAGGTGTTAAACTTGATACTATCATGATCAAAAACCTAGTAGTTTTTAAAGCTTTTGGATTTTTGGTAAAAATGTGAAAATATAATGATTTTTCATGAAAAACTATTTTTCCCTGATAGATATACTTAAATGAAATGTGTTCCCAAATTTCATGATTTTTCAAATTTTTTGGAATTTTTTTATGCATTTTTGAAATTCGGCCAGAAAAATCAGAAATTCCGAAAATCACGTGCCAGTCGACTGGTATCTGAACCAGTCGACTGATGGCCTGCATTTCAGACCAGTAACGGCTGAATTCCAATTTTTTTATCAACTTGTGGTATTTTCTTTCTATTAGACTTGATGCCATATGTTTCTAACTTAGTATTCATATTTTTGATGGTGTCAAAGGGGGAGAAATGAATATGTTTAAGTTAATTATGATATGGGGAGAGATTAAGGGAGAGTTTCATGGATTAAGGGGGAGTTGCATGTTGCTATCAAATGTTTATGTTTACATGCTTTCTTACCTTACATTCTTACCTTACAAATTTATATCAAATGTTTTACCTAACTTAAACGGATTGCCACACATCAAAAAGGTGGAGATTGTTAGGGCAATCTCTTGCCGTGATATGGTTTTGATGGTGTGGCAAAGGGTTTAAGTTAGGTTGGTATTGTTGATTTAATATGTGCGTTGAAGTCGTGCAGGACTTAGTAATTCGCACATGGAGCCATGACGAGTTTCACCAACTCATCACTCGGGCCTTGAGTCGGTGAAGGACTGCTTTGCGGAAGCCGTGCGCTTGGAGCATCCGAGGGACCGCCGGACGAGAAGCTTGGAGTGAAGCCGGAGAAAGTAGACTTCGAAGGCGAGGGACTCCGAGAGATGAGAGTGAGCGATTGTAACCCGGGAAGGGTAGCTCTTAGGTGAAACTTGGCCATTTGGCCAAGTGTCGCCATGTCATGGCAATCGATGGGTTGATCGACTGGTATAAGACCGATTTAGTGCTTGGCGATCATTGCCATGGGTCGTGATCGATTGATGTCGGCAATGATAGCCATCGCCATGGATCGGCGATCGATTGATGTCGACAGCAATGCCGACCGCCAGGAAGGCGGCGATCGTGATGGAATCTGCGCACGCGAATGGAGTCGACTCGACTGAGCACTCGACTGATCGAGCATCAGTCGACTGATGGTCCCATCAGTCGACTGATGCCAATACCGTTGGATGGAATCCAATGTGGAAAGCGGCCGTTATTGGGCAATAGCTACGGGATCAGTCGACTGATCGAGGGCATCAGTCGACTGATCCTGTGTCAACGGGAAGAAACCCTCTTCCTCTATAAAAAGGAAGGGGGTAAGGGTTTGGGAGCCTAATGCTTATGCTCTAATACTCTCCCAAAGTTCCCTAAAGCTTTCCATCCTCTTACTCAAGCTTATTTCCATTCTATTTGTAAGAGGAGTGTTTGTAAAGGTTACCTCCACCTAGCTTGGTGCAAAGGAGAAACCAATAGTGATTGGGTTTCGGAGTGATTCACCGTGGACGAATCGGACCGTGGATTAGCGGCGTAGCCGTGAACCACGTTATATCTCCGTGTTTGTATTGTCTTTGTTTTACTTCTATTTGCTTATCTTAGTTTATTGCTTCCGCTTGCGCTAACGTTTTCGTAGACGAGCAAAATACGACATCCAACGAACGAGGGCTATTCACCCCCCTCTAGCCGGCCAATCGATCCGACCCTACATCAAGGACCCCGAGCCTAGTGAACTTACCAAGTCCTCAAGACTTCCCACATGCACCAAGCGCACGACTTCACAATGCTTTGGACTTTTCCATGCCAACCCCATGTTGGACTTTCCCACACTAAGCTCTATGCTTGGATTTTCCATGCCAACTCCATGTTGGACTTTCCCATGACAATCCCATGTCATGAGTTTTGTCTATTATCAAAATACTATCAAGGTACTGATCGAGTCAAACTCAAGTCAACCTGGGTCGATTGCACCAACAATCTCCCCCTTTTTGATGATCGACAAAACTACCATCTTAAGTCTACCAATTCTCCCATATTGGCAATTCTCACATCCCAAATGAGAGTTCCAAACCTAATTGGTAACTTTGTAACTTCTCCCCCTTTTTGACATTACATCAAAAAGGTCGTCCCCAAGGGTATGAATGTCTCATATCCCAATGAGATCTTACAATCTCTCCCTTGGAGGAACACATGCCTACAATCTTTCTAGTGATCCCATATCACTTAAAGAGAGGCAACCCAATTTTCCTCCCATAAGGAAATACATATCCATCTTCCCATGATGGATACCTCCCCCTAGAGGCTTGCTCCCCCTTGACCATTGCACCAACAATGTCCTTGGAGAGTCCCTAAGCCAATAGGAACATTTAACCAATAAAAATTAAGGCAAAGTTCAACAATGAACTCTTATCCACCTTAAAATTGATACTCTCCCTAAACCCTTCTCCTAATCCATGTCCCAATGGATTTCCACCCTTTCTAATGCTCTCCCAAGCATATCCTAGGGTTAGGAGTGGTTAGGGGACCTTAACCTAGCTGAACATGGGCCTAACCAACAAGAGTTATCCGAAATCATCTTGGGCAGTCGACTGAATTCAGAAATCATCACGCCACCTCCATCACGATCGTGGCCTCCTGGCGGTGATAACTCGCTTGAGTCAATTCAGAAATGACTTTCCGAAATTCATAAGTAAATATACATAGGTTTAAAAATCTTGAAATTTGGTATGTATATTACTTATCATAAACACTATGGGTGAAAAATATTTGAAAATTATTTTACCCACTAAATTAAGAGATTGACACAAAGTCCAAAAGTTAAGAAAAGCTTCAATAAAGAGGCCTCTTTGTATCATCCCATTCAATGGTGATAGCAATCAAAAGATAGGCTTCACCAAGGTTTTTCAAAATGTTTTCAAAATGTTTTTGAAACCTTTAATTTTTTTTTCCTAAACATCTCACTTATATCTAGATGTGTAAAACACATACAAGGCAAGTTTTTAGTGAGATGTGGGGTTTTGATCATTTAATGGTTTCATGCATATTTCTAGGCAATATTATTTGATTCCCATCAAATCATGCCATAGTCCTTAATTCATTTTTAATTATATGCATGATGATGATTATGGCATAAATATGATATAGATAAAAGCATATGCCAAAATTATGATGTCATGGCATAAAAATAATTCTAAACATGATCATGACATTTTTATAGATAAAAATGAAAATGATGTCATGACATGACAAGGCAAACAAATCATGGCAAGTAAAATATACTAAGGTATAAAATACCTAAGTGTTAAATCCAAATTGCCATTTCTAGGAATTTATTCCATTTTGCCTTAAAACCATTTTCTCCCAAGTGTGCCATAAACCCAAAATGACACACCAATACCTCTAAGACCTAATTATGCCAATTTAATCATTTTTAACTTCTCAAGCATATTGGCACATCCTAATGTGTCAACTCACCATGGCTAGGTTAACTACCCATCCACTTGGGGTTGACACACCCTAACTCATCTAGTGTGAATCAATCACGCTCCTAGGAACCCAATACCTATTGGATCTCCTTGGGTTAATAAGGTATTCACTAGGGATAGCCTCCCTAGATACCTTCCTAATGACCCTTTTAGGTTTTGACATACTAGTCAAATGGGTCTTTCCTAGGTCAACTCTAGAGGTGACTCCTCCATTGACCTTCTTAGTGGCTTTCTTGGTTTTCCTTAAGTTCTTAGCCACTAAGCACACACCATGGCTAGTCTTAGGGATAACTTCCATATTGGCCTTGGTTTTTCTAGACCTAGATGTGGTTCCATAATTAAATGGAACATTATGGTAGGACATAGGTTTGTGACCCAAACCTTTCTTGCCCTTAGACATTTCTTGTTTCCTAGGTCTTGACTTTTGAACATTAGACCCCTTAACCGAATTTGAGATAATTGCTAGGGTCTTTTCCAATTTTTCTAGCCTTGACCTTAAGGCTTGGTTTTCTAGCTCTAATTTTCCCAATTTTGAATTTTCATTAGGTTTTTGGGAATTGTTTTTCCTTTTAGGCATATGCCTAGATTTCTTTGGGTTAATGCCCAAGTTTTCATCAATTCTCCTAATTGACTCCCTAGGAAGGATTGGTCTAGTATTATTGGTCCTAGGTTTGTCCTTAGAGAAACTAACATGCTTAGCACCTAAGCAATAAACCTTATTGTTTCTCCTAGCATGCTTTTCATTGATAATAACAAGAGAACTAAAATAATTTTTGGCATGCTTTTTGACTTTAGGAATTGAAGGTGCTTTAATTAAATTTACCTTAGGGTTAGCTTTAGGAGCTCCCCTACATGAGTTACACCTTCTTGCCCTTTCTTCCTTCCCCTAGGGGATTGCTTCGGTAGTGCCCCCTTTGGTTGCATTTGAAGCACACAATGTGCTCTTTGCTCTTAATTGAGGGAACTCCGGCATCCTTTGACTTTGAGTTGACTTTTGGTGTCGATGCCTTTTCCTTAGCCAATTTAGGGCAATTTCTCTTGTAATGCCCTTTCTCCCTACACTCAAAGCACATTATGTGATTTTTATTTAAAATAATAACACTTGAGTTACCTAGGGAGGTGTGGAGGCCTCTTCATTTCTTCCGGAGGAAGAAGCTTCATTTTGATCTTGCTCCGGAATAGAAACCCTTTCCTCCCCCTCAATGCTAGAGGTGGAGGTCTCCACTAAATCATCAACATCTTCAAATGTGGATGCCAATTCTTCCACGACATTCTCCTCTACTTGTGCCGGTTGGGAATTTTCTTGGAATTTCATTATCTTCTCCCATAATTCGTTTGCATCCCTATAGTCACCCAATCTAGACCAAATATGATTAGGTAACAAATCACCAAGTAATTTTATTACCTCGAGATTTGTCTTGAAGTCCTTTATTTGGTCTTGGGTCCACCTTGACTTCTCAATTTGCCTATTTCTTTCATCCCTAGGCAATCTGAAACCGTTTTCTAAGATTAGCATAAAATCAAAATCGGTTTCTAGATATACCTCCATTTTTCATCTCCACCATAGAAAATCTCCTTCGAACTTTGGTGGTTGAAGGTTGTAGCCGGCCATTTTGTAGTGCTTGTGTCGGCGGTTAGTCCTCGACAAGCGCCTTAGCTCTGATACCACTTGTAGGGGATCGATCGGTGTGTATTGGCCCGGCTAGAGGGGGGTGAATAGCCCTCTATCGTTTGATGGTGAAATTTGCTCGTTCTCGTAGCATTGCTTGTCTACGATTGTTGTTAGCGCAGCGGAATAATAATGATAATAACAATACTAACAACACATAACAATTACAAGCAATACACAAGTATATACATGGTTCGGAACCGAATGGTTCCTACTCCACGGGCGAGTTCACCAAGCTCTAGTTATGCGCACGACACTAACTAAACTCCTTCTCGACTACACGTCGGAGGTGGAGAAACCTCTCACAAGCTATTACAACAAGTAATATATGAAATACAAGCAATACAAAGACAAATACGAAATACACGTAAAGAACACTTTACAATGCTTGCTTTGAACCCTTTGCTTGTAGGTTGCTTTAGATGGCTCTTGAAGGTCTGGAATGCAGCAGTAATTCTCCTCCAATAGTTTCACAAAAGTCTTGGTGAAATCCTCCAACTTGAGCTCCATTTATAACCTGCATCAAGCTATTTTTGCGCCCATCAATCGACTGCCAAAAGGCCCCAATCGACTGCCCCTGTAGCCGTTGTCTCACAACGGCCAGATCCACGTCGGATAAGTTCCAACGGATCACCTACTTGTCGATCGCCACCATGGCGATCGGGTGACTAGTAGTCATCGCCTTGCCGACTACGGAGCGTCAATGCTCGCGACACTCTCATCGACCGATCGCCATCCCTCGAATTGATGGCTGATATCGCCGATCACCCATGGCGATCGCTCAAGCACAAACCCGCAAGTCTTACACCAGTCGAACCCTAGTCGACTTGGACCAGTCGAACTGGCACCTATGCCAGTCGATTGCTATTGGGCAAAACCTCAAACACCAAGTTGTTTGAGCATCCGACCGTCGGGTAAACCCTCAAACATCAAGTTTGAGCCTCCGACACTCAGTCTTAGCCACTTGTCCAAGTCCACCTTATCCCTCATGGAGTTTCCCACCGAAGCTCTCTTCCCTCGGCCTATGTCCCTCGGATGCGCCAAGCGCACGACTTCGCAGTGCCATCCTTCGCGTCTCATGCCCTCGAAGTATGCTTCCCTTTGGGCTTACTCCATTCTCTCCTTGTCCGGCGGTCCCTCGGATGCACCAATCACATGGCTTCGCAATGCCATCCTTCACCGACTCAAGGACCCCGAGCCTAGTGAACTTACCAAGTCCTCAAGACTTCCCACATGCACCAAGCGCACGACTTCGTAATGCTTTGGACTTTTCCATGCCAACCCCATGTTGGACTTTCCCACACCAAGCTCTATGCTTGGATTTTCCATGCCAACTCCATGTTGGACTTTCCCATGACAATCTCATGTCATGAGTTTTGTCTATCATCAAAATACTATCAAGGTATTGATCGAGTCAAACTCGAGTCAACTTGGGCCGATTGCACTAACAGGGTATACATCTCTTTGCAAGGAGCAGTGAATCCTCTGTAGGCTATTCAAACACCTTCGGCCACTTTGACTTATACCCAATCATCCTGGGTCCACATCTCCTCAGAGGTGTTTGCTTAAGATGTCAAAGCATAAGTCTTCATGATCAAGATGACTTGAAAACTACAAGTCGAAGGAACATCACACTTAAGCTATAGTAAGAACTTCATTGACATATCCATATATGTAGAGAACCATATGAAGTCTTACAACTGGTCACTCCAATGAACTAGTTAACATAACTAGCATCCACGATTAACTTCAGATATTCCAATGTCTCTAGCCAGTTAGAAATAACTGCTTGGATAAACCAAAGAGTATACCTCGTGCTAGTCTCAACAGAATCGATGACGTCCGAATCCATCAATTCATCGACTAGGGATAATTCCAATACCTCACAATTACAGATGTAGAGATACTCACTAGTTGTGATCCAATCACAAATTCTCTCATGCTGTGATTCATATTATGGACATTCAGTAAATGAGTTTAAGATCCAATCAAATATATGAAAACATGTATACTCAAATAGTGAATCTTCATTTATCAAATAAACGGTACAACCATAAGGCGATTGCCATATGACATCTCTCATATATTACCAACAAACTCCCACTTGGCCTAATGTCAATCGCCATGGTATCCGATACCATAAACTCTAACATGACCTTCAAACTTACTTTGAGGTAAGACCTTAGTTAAAGGGTCTACTAAGTTTCTTTCAGAGGGAATCTTCTCGATTTGTATTTTCTTCCTACTGATGATCTCCCTGATCAGATGATAGCAGTGAAGCACATGTTTGGATCCTTGATGGGATCACATCAAGTTCAGAGATGAACTTCTTGATCCAAACCTCTTCCTTTGCTGCTTCCGAAGCTGCAATGTATTCTACCTCAGTGGTAGAATCCACTATAGAGTCTTGCTTGGAACCTTTCTAACTTATTACACCTCTATTTAAGCTAAATACGTATCCAGATTGAGACCTGGAATCATCCTTGTCTGTCTGGAAGCTGGCATCCGTATACCCGCATATTACTATATCACCTTCTCCATATATTAGGAACACATCCTTAGTTATTCTTAAGTAGTTAAGGATTGTCTTAACTGTTGGTGCAATCGGCCCAGGTCATGATTGACCAGACTCGAGTTTGACTCGAGTAAGTGTTTTGATGTTTGACATGGACGTCTGACATTGATGTTTGACATGTGTTGGGGAGATTGCTGATGCAATCGACGTAGGTTAGTATTTGATGTTTGACGATGGTTTAACCATTGTCAAGGAAAAGTCCAAGCATGGGTCTTGGCAAGGGAAAGTCCAACATGGGTTGGAAAAGGAAAGCCAAGCATGGGTCTTGGCATGGAAAGTCCAACATGGCTTACCAAGGGAAAGTCCAAGCTTGAGTCTTGGCATTTGGAAAGTCCAAGGGGAATATTGGCGGCGTAAAGTCTAAACGGGAGTCTTGGCAGCATAAGTCCAATGGTTGATGGCGTAAAGTCCAAGAGGAGTCTTGGCAGCGTAAGTCCAATGTGCCTTGGCGGTGTAGACACCGTTAGCATGACAATAGTTGATGGAAGCACCTGAAGGCTAGCATATGGATGAACAAGTCATGGATGACTTTGAGGGATCCAATAGGCGCGAGGCTGACGGAGGTGGATAAAAGGCTTAGGTCTAGGCTACGGGTGGTCTAGCAAGTATGGGGACACCATACTTGTAGTTAAACCTCATGTTTGAGGTGTATCAGTTGACTGAGACCTATGGGCAGTCGACTGGTGTGAGTCAACTAGGGTTTGACTGCGGGAATTGGCCTAGCATTCGACTGCCAGCCTTTGGCAGTCGATTGCTTGCCTGATCAGTCGACTGATTTGTCTATCAATCGACTGATGCTCGAGAATTCAGGCACAAAATTGAGTCAGACTCGACTGTTAGGGTTAACAGTCGAGTGAAGGCTCCATTAGTCGATTGATGGGTATGATCAGTCGACTGTTGATGGATCCGTTGGATTTTTCCAGCGTGGATCTAGCCGTTGTCTCACGACAACAGTGGCACCAATCGACTGATGATCCCGAGCAGTCGACTGATAGGAGAAATCTAGCCCAAGGAGCAGCTTTAAAAGGAGCTCATGGAGGGAGGATTCACCATGGTTCTTTGAGGAGTTTTTGTGGCGAATTACTGGTGTAATTCAGGGTCTCCAAGGCTATTCTTCAATCAACCAAAAGCAAGCAATCAAAAGCTCTTGTAAAGTTATTTTCTTTACTTGTATTGCAATTCATTATTGTATTTTCTTGTATTCTTATTGTATTACTTTTGTAATCACTTGTACGAGGTTTCTCCACCTCCGGATTGTTTCGAGAAGGAGTTTATTGGATTAGTGGTGTGTGGTTGCATCGCTAGGGCTCTTACGAGCCTGATCCATGGAGTATGAACTATTCGGTTCTTAACTATGTTATATTTTGTATATTGAATTGTGTTTGTCTTATTTTATATTGCTATATATTTCATTGTGCTAACACCACTTGTAGAGATGAACACGATCGTAATCCATCGAGCGACGACAACACTATTCACCTGCCCTCTAGCGGGCGCAATGTTCCTAACAATTGGTATCAGAGCTAGGAGCTCTTCACCGGCTTAACAACCAAAAGAGCACTACTAGAGGAAGAAGATGGAGTTTGAAGAAAAAGTTGGATGGGATATCAACACCCCAATTCCATACGCTTTCTATGGACAAGAAGGGTTTGAGCAATGGAAGGCACGGATGGAGAACTTCTTCATGATGGACTTCGAAGATTGGATGATTCTAGCGAAGGGTTTTGAATTTCCAAGAGGTCCAAAAGGAGGATACCTCAAGAAGAAGAGATGGACCAAAGAACAAGTCCAAACCTTCGAGAGAAATGATAAGGTAATGCAATTGATATTAAATTCATTACCTAACGATATTGTGTCTAGGTTAGGTGAATGTCTAGATGCCAAGGAGCTATGGGAAAAAGTAGCTAAGCTCCATGAAGATCCATCACCGGCTCAAGAAGAGGAGGAGCCCAAAGATGAAGAAAGCTCATCCTCACAAGAAAGTGAGGATTTGGAGGTTGATAGGGATTCAATCTTTGGATCGGAATCGGTAGAGGAGGAAGAAGCACAAGAAGCCTCCACCTCTAGGATTGAGGGGGAGGAGAGATCATCTTCCATGCCGGAGCATCAAGAAGAAACCTCTACATCCAGTCAAGATAAAGAAGCTCGAACTCCGGCACCTACCATGGTTAACCTAGTTAACTCAAGCATTTCGATTAATAATAAAAATCATATTATATAAAAATCATATTATATGCTTCGATTAATAATGCTCCTTCTTTAGTTAATAGGAAAAAGCATGCTAGAACTCATTTAAATACATTTGCTATTACTCATGAAAAGCATGCTAGGAAAAATAAATATTATTGTTTAGGAGGTAAGAGTGTCCATTTTAGCAATAAGGAGAAATTTGGGACTAATGTCCCTAGAAAAACATTACCTAAGGAAACCATTAGGAAAATAGAAAACCATTTAGGCATTAACCCTAATAAGGGTAGGCATATGCCTAGAGGAAATGGTAATGCCCAATGACCAAATGAAAAATAAAAAATTGGACAATTAGAGTTGGAAAATCAAGCCTTAAGGTCAAGGCTTGAAAAATTAGAGAAGACCCTTAGGATTATGCAAAACCAAATAAAAGGGTCAAATGGTCAAAGCCTAGGGTCTAGAAGTCAAAGTCAAAGATCTAGGAAACAAGAACCATTCAAGGGCAAGTCTAATCCCAAAAAGACCTACCATAGTGTTTCATTTGATTATGGAACACAACCTAGGTCTAGAAAAACCAAGGTCAATAGTGAAGTCATCCCTAGAGTTGACCATGGTGTGTGCCTAGTGGCTAGGGTTTCAATGAAACCTAGGGAAACCACTAAGAAGGTTACAAGGGGAGTCACCCCTAGAGTTAACCTAGGCAATACCACAATGACCAAGGCTAACAAGCCTAGGAGGGTCATTAGGAGGGTATCTAGGGAGGTTATCCCTAAGGAATACCTAATTAACCCAAGGAGCTCAAATAGGTTTTGGGTTTCTAAGAGCGTGATGGATTCACGCTAGATGATTTTAGGTGTGCCAACTTTAAATTGATGGGTAGTTAACCTAACCATGGTAAAGGTGGTACTTTAGGTTATTTTCAAGGTTATGGATACCTTGGAAATAGGTTTGATCTTTATATCCTAAAAGATTTAAGGATGTGCTAATATATTTTTGGAATTATGAAAAATCAATCAAATTGGCACAATTTAGGTTTAGAGGTCTTAATGTGTCATTTTGGATTTTTGGCACACTTAGGAGATTATTAATAATATGGAAAAATGGGTTTAATAATAACAAATGGCAATTAACTTTAAAATTTAGGTATTATTATACCTATACATTTGATTTTTCTTGCTTTGTTTGCCATATAACATGCCATGACATCATATTTATCTTTATCATATAAAATAGCATGAGTATGTTTAGGATTAGGGATTAATGTCATGTATATTTAGATTATATCATATGTCATGACATCATGATCATTGGCCATTGTTACTTATGCTATCATTTATGCCATGATCATTCATGCATTTAATTAGATTAAAATTGATTTAAGGACTATGGCATGACTTGAAGTCCAATGAATAAGGGAATCAAGTAGAGTTGTCTTAGAAAATACATGAGGCCTTAGTTTAAGATAAACACAAACCCACATCTCACATCTAAATTGACATGTATGTATATTTATACACCCTAGATACATGTGAGATGCTAGGATATGAGTTATGTTCAAGGTGCATAGTTTTTGCATCTAGATGAACTCAAACTCATCTTATATTATTGGTGGATCATTGGAAAAGCTTATGTTCAAGCCATGTACATTAAGCCCAAAGAATATGATCCAATATAATGTTTTGAAAATATTTTAAAATCATTTTGAAAAATCTTGGTGAAGTCTATCTTTTGAAAGCAATCACCATTGATAAAGTTGATACAAAGTGAGCTAAAACATTGAAGTTTTTCTTCACTTTTGAACTTTGTGTCAATTTTTGTTGGTGCAGGGGCACTAGATAATCGAACCTGTGTTTTGATTATGGCAAAGACACAAAGTTAAGTTTACATCGTTATCACATGAGATAAATCAAGTGTGCAGAAAAGTGCTAAAGCTGGAGCTGAAGGCTAGTGACACCCGGAGGAAGCCGCGGTGGTCGGGCAACACTCGAGTGACTTCGGAGGGAGCCGAAGGAATCGAGTGGAAGGACGGAAGCGAGAGATACTATCAAGGTAAGATCGTGTGAGTGAGAGATTGTAAGGTCATGTCCTCTTTACGGACACGACCGTAGGCGGCGATCCGATTAAGACTTCCCGTGGAAGGTCTAGGTCGAGATCGGACGGTCAGAAACCGTCGCATTAATCATTTTCTGAGCTAACCTCTTACTGCAGGGAAGTGGCGGCCGATCATGATCGCTTTGGACATCAAGCGATCGATCCCGATGCTCATCCGATCGATGGGAGGCATCAGTCGACTGATGGCGACGAATCAGCCTTTGCGCTAGGTCAAAATGGATAAGGTTTGACGCGGCCACTTCGCGATAAAATTTGGACAACTTCGTGATCTGTTCCGAAAAAAGAGGAGACATATTCAGAGGCCAAAATCTATAAAAGGAGGGGAGGATTCCAACTCCAAGCATCATCAAGTTTATTCATCAAGTGCTCCTACAACGCCAACGCTCCAACGCCGTCATAACGCCGACGCGACGACAAGTTCAAATCTCCTTCGTCGGCAGCAGTAGCAAGTAATTATTTTTATTGTATTCTTTATTTTAATCGTAACGAGGTGAGGTAGGCTTGTTGCCTCATCCTCGTACATTCGGTTTTTGTGATCGTTGTCTCCTACCTCCAACGAGGAGGAGACGTTATAGTGTTTTGCCCTCCGTACGCGGTCTAGGACCAATAGGGCCTTAGAGTAGCAACTGCTGGGTTGTGAACCAAGTAAAAATAAATGTGTTCCTTTATTTTTCGCTGCTCTTACTTGTTTAATTGTCTACTCGAACGAAACATCGAAAAGATTTACGATCGCTATTCACCCCCCCCTCTAGCGACGCTTCTCGATCCAACAAATTTCACTATTTTATGGGTAAAATATTTTCCAAACATTTTTCACCCATTTTATTGATCATAAGTATTATACGTATGAAATTTCATGATTTTTCGAATTACGTATAATTATTTATGAATTTATGAATTTTCGATTCTGATAATTGAAAATTAGATTTTTCAGTTATCAGTCGACTGCCCTTGTTGGTAGTCGACTGATGAGCACTTCAGTCAATTGATTTCTGAGAGAGTTGACTGATTGGCTAATTTCGGGAAAACAAGGTATGTTTAGCCCATTTTCAGCTATGGTAAGGTTCCCTAACCACTCCTAACCCTATGATATGCTTTGGAAAACATTGTAAAGGGTGAAAATCTATTGGATATGGATTAGGAGAGTTGTTAGGATGATGTATCAAATTTAAGGTGTGGGAGAGTTCTATGTTGAACTTTGAACCTTAATTTTGATGTTTTAGAGTTCCTATTGGCTTAGGGACTTCCCAAAGACATTGTTAGTGTAATGGTCAAGGGGGAGCAAGCCTTTAGGGGGAGGTATCCATCATGGGATGATGGATGCTATTTTTTCTCACGAGGGGGAGAAATGGGATTTTGAGATACCCAATTTGGAAATTGAGAGAGTGTTTAGGATTGCATCTCTTGAGTGATATGAGACTTATCACTAGGAAGATTGTAGGCATCCTAAGTATTTTTGGATAAAGGGGGAGATTGTAAGATCTCATTGGATATTAGACATTGACCTCCTTGGGTGCACCTTTTTGATGTATGTCAAAAAGGGGAAGAATTAATGTGAATTACTAATTTGGAAAATTTGTAAGGGAATTTGAGTTAGAGGCCTAACTCAAGGGTGTTTTTGTCAAACATAAAAAATGGGGAGATTGTTGGTGCAATCGGACCAGGTCATGATTGACTGGACTCGAGTTTGACTCGAGTAAGTGTTTTGATGTTTGACATGGATGTCTGACATTGATGTCTGACATATGTTGGAGAGATTGCTGACGTAATCGACCCAGGTTAGTATTTGATGTTTGACAATGGTTTGACCATTGTCAAGGAAAAGTCCAAGCATGAGTCTTGGGAAGGGAAAGTCCAACATGGGTAGACAAAGGAAAGTCCAAGCATGGGTCTTGGCATGGAAAGTCTAACATGGGTTGGCAAGGGAAAGTCCAAGCTTGAGTCTTGGCATTTGGAAAGTCCAAGGGGAGTATTGGCGGCGTAAAGTCCAAGCGGAAGTTTTGGCAGCATAAGTCCAATAGTTGGCGGCGTAAAGTCCAAGCGGAGTCTTGGCAGTGTAAGTCCAATGTGCCTTGGCGGTGTAGACACTGTTAGCATGACAATAGCTGATGGAAGCACCTGAAAGCCAGCGTATGGATGAACAAGTCATGGATGACTTGGAGGGATTCGATAGGCGTGAGGCTGACGGAGGTGGCTAGAAGATTTAGGTCTAGGCTACGGGTGGTCTAGCAAGTATAGGGGCACCATACTTGGAGTTAAACCTCATGTTTGAGGTGTATCAGTCGACTGGGACCTATGGGCAGTCGACTAGTGTGAGTCAACTAGGGTTTGACTATGGGAATTGGTCTAGCAGTCGACTGCTTGCCTGATCAGTCGACTGATATGTCTATCAATCGACTAATGCTCGAGAATTTGGGCAAAGAATTGAGTCAGACTCGACTGTTAGGGATAATAGTCGAGTAAAGGTTCCATCAGTCGACTGATGGGTATGAACAGTCGATTGATGATGGATTCGTTGGATTTTTCCTGCGTGGATCTAGTCGTTGTCTCATGATAACAGTGGCACCAGTCGACTGATGGTCCCGAGCAATCGACTGATAGGCGAAATCCAGGCCAAGGAGCAGCTATAAAGGGAGCTCATGGAGGGAGGATTCACCATGGTTCTTTGAGGAGTTTTTAGGGTGAATTGTTGGTGTAATTCAGGGTCTCCAAGGCTATTCTTCAAGCAACTAAAAGCAAGCAATCAAAAGCTCTTGTAAAGTTATTTTCTTTACTTGTATTGCAATTCATTATTGTATTTGCTTGTATTCTTATTGTATTACTTTTGTAATCACTTGTACCAGGTTTCTCCACCTCTGGATTGTTCCGAGAAGGAGTTTATTGGATTAGTGGTGTGTGGTTGCATCGCTAGGGCTCTTACGAGCCTGATCCGTAGAGTAGGAACCATTCGGTTTCGAACCACATTATATTTTGTGTTATGAATTGTGTTTTTCTTATTTTTGTTCTTTCTATATATTCTGCTGCACTAACACAACTTGTAGAGACGAACACGATCGTAATCCATCGAGTGACGACAACGCTATTCACCCCCCCTCTAGCGGGCGCAACGTTCCTAACATTAAATGCCACCTAATGATCCATTCTTGGATCAGACTGATATCTTCTCGTGACCTTCAAAGCATACGATACATCGGGCCTCCTACATAACATAGCATACATAATAGATTCTATTGCGAATGCATAGGGAATCTTACTCATGCAAATCCTTTCATCTTCTGTGCGGGGATACATAGACTTCGAAAAGTGCATCCCATGTCTGATGGGAAGGAAACCTTTCTTAGATTCCTACATACTAAGCCTCTTTAGCAGTCGGTCTATATATATAGACTGCAAAAGACTAAGCAACTGTTTCGATCTATCTCTATAGATCTTAATCCCGAGGATGTAGGTTGCTTCTCCCAAGTCTTTCATGGAGAATGTCTTGGATAACCAAATTTTAACTGACTGTAAGACAGCTATATCATTTCCTATAAGTAATATGTCATCGACATACAACACTAGGAACACGACTGCGCTCCCACTAACCTTCTTGTACACACATGGTTCATCTGGATTTTTGTGTGAAATCAAACCTTTTGATTGTCTCATCAAAATGAATATTCCATCTCCTAGATGCTTGCTTCAGTCCATAAATGGACCGTCGAAGTTTTCATACCTTGGTTTTATCAACGGATGTGAAACCCTCAAGCTGTATCATATACACGTCCTCAAGTAGGTTTCCGTTAAGGAAAGCCGTTTTCACATCCATCTGCCATATCTCATAATCATAATAAGCCGCTATGGCCAGGAGCATCTGAATGGATTTAAGCATAACTATCGGTGAATAGGTTTCGTCATAATCAACACCTTGTTTTTGACGATAGCCTTTCGCCACTAATCTAGCCTTAAAGGTAATCACATTACCATCCATGTCGGTTTTCTTATTGAAAACCCACTTGCACCCTATAGGCTTAATGCCATCAGGTGGGTCTACCAAGTTCCAAACTTGATTTTCTTACATGGAATCCATTTCCGACTTCATGGCTTCATGTCATTTGTCCCTTTCTGAATTTTTCAAAACTTCTTCATAATTGGTAGGCTCCTCATCGTCAATGAGTAACACGTCGTTCGATTCACTTACGAGAAATTCATATCTCTCAGGAATGTTGCGTGTCCTATCAGATCTACGAAGATGTGGTGTCACAATAGGTTCAATTGATGTGTCATCATTATGAGTCATTGGTCGAGGTGCTTGACTAGGTATCTCATCAATGTCTATTGGAGTCTCTTGAACCTTCTCAAGTTCAACAACACTCCCACTATTTTCTTGCAAGAGAAACTCTTTCTCTAGAAACAAGATGATAAAATTTGTAACCCCTCATTTCCTTAGGGTATCCAATAAATAGACATTTATCAGAATTGGCATCAAATTTGTCTGATACAGTCCGTTTCACATAAGCAGGACAACCCCATATCTTCAAGTAAGATAAATGAGATTTCTTACTATTCCATATCTCATATGGAGTAGTAGAGACTACCTTCGTCGGGACTTTGTTTAACAAGTAAACAGCAGTCTGAAGTGCATTGCCCCAAAAGGACTTGGAAAGATTTGCGTGATTCATCATCGACCTAACCATGTCCAACAAGGTTTGGTTTCTCCTCTTAGATACACCATTATGCTGTGGTGTATACGGCAGAGTCCATTGAGAGAATATACCATTGTCCCTTAGATAATCTAGAAACTCTTGACTCAAGTATTCACCACCTCGATCCGATCGAAGTATTTTAATACTCTTGCCAAGTTGTTTCTCTCCTTCATTTATGAATTCTTTAAATCTTTCAAAGGCTTCAGACTTGTGTTTCATCAAGAACACATACCCAAACCGTGAGTGATCATCAATGAAGGTAATGAAGTAGTTATAGCCTTCTGGAGCTTGAGTTGACATAGGTCCGCATACATCAGTATGTATTAGACAAAGCATCTCTCCCACCGGTTCACCTTTTCCCGTAAAAGGTAACTTAGTTATCTTTCCTTTTAAGCATGATTTGCATGTATCGATTGAATCTAATTCAAACGATTCTAGAATTCCACATCGGTGTAATTCGGACATTACATGGCCAAGACGACAATGCCACATGTAGGAGTCTAATTGATTATCTTTTCGAGCATGCTTGTTGCTCACTTCGATATTGAGAATGTCATTGGATACGTCTAACATATATATTGTTGGAACGTCGGTGGCCGGTGATGTGAGCAAAATATATAGAGTTTTAGGAGTAGTTTTCGCTCACATCTTGTTACATTTTGTGTTAGTTTCATGCATATGTTACTCTATTCTTGCACACATTGCCTATTTTCTAGTTCGGAGGTCTGCTCGTTGTACTTTTGTGTACAGGTTAGCTTTTCTGGTGAAAAAGATGCATTTTCGAAGCAAAAGAAGGACTTTCATAGCTAGACGCAGAGGGGGACATGGCCAGGGCGTGTGGATTCACACGACTATGTCCAATGGGCGAAGAATAGCACCCCAGGGCTGCACACAGCCTGGTCATGTGGAAACACACGACCGTGTGGCGGCCCAATAGATTTCCACGACTACGGCTTTTTTCGGATTTACAGTGGTCCGAGGCGATGTCTATATAAAGATGGCTCTGCTCAAACCCTAGAGGGGAGGCACGACGGCTAGGATAGCACGCCGAAGCCCTAAAATGCTTCGGTAACTCGCAGCGGGGAGGAGGAACGCCGCCGGAGAGAAAATCACGAAGCATCGTATATCTCTATTTCTGTGCTCTATTTCTATTGTATTCGAACTTAAACATGTTTTGTGATTCTTCCTTCGTGTTTATGGAGTAGTACTTTCGATTCTAGGATTAGGGAGTAGCTTGTGTACATAAACAATGTTGGTTCATATTAAATTCTGGCCAATAGTTTGATTTGACAATTGGTAGTTGCTCTCTATTATATCTACGTGTGTTTGGATTTCTTTCCGCTGTGCTTAGTCGATACGAGGTGGTGACAACCCTCGCAATCTAGAATTTAGGAGGTTTGATCCAAGGAACCTAGGGGTAAACCTGACTGTTGGTGCAGTGGGCACCAAAGTCGAACCGGTATTTTGATTATGGCAAAAGGCTCAATAGTTAAGGGTATATTTGTTATCTTACGAGCTCAATTAAGTGTGCAGAAATGCTAAAGTTGAGCGGAAGGTCTGCGACACCCGGTGGGAACCGAGGTGGTCGGGCAACGCCAGAGGGACTTCGGAGGAAGCCGAGGTACTCAAGTGAAGACCGGAAGCGAGGCTACAAGGTAAGCTCGTGTGAAAGCGAAGCAAGGTCGTTAAGCGTAGATCCGACCCAATACCTCCAATGGAAGGTCTAGGTCGAGATCAGATGGTTAGAACCATCATACTTTATATTTTAAGCTAACTTGTACTGCAGTCCAAAACCCTTTGACTACAGTCAACTGCTAGTCAAGTTCCAGCCTCGAGAAGAGCTCGAATTTCAAGGGGGTGAATTTGGACTTGACTCGTGTTTTGGTACAAAGGGTGATGTGGCATCAAGGTGGACATCCAAACCATCACCAAGCTTCCTTGTGGTGGACGCCCAAAATAAGGTGAGTTGGCACAAGATGGTTGGCTCCCATGATGTGGCACAAGTTGAATGGCTCCAACAAGTTGGCGCCCAAGGAGGTTGGAGGTGGCACAAGGTGGTTGGATGAAACACCTCATCCTTGAGTTGGCGCAAAGGATGTGGATGAACAAGTCTTGGGGGATAAGAACCTCACCTTGGACACTACCTATGTCTAAATTCATAGATCAATATCCATAAATAGACATGTTCAAGCCAAGCAAATAACAAGAATTCAAGAGCTCTCAACACGCCGTCGTAACACTACTCACATTTGCTACGACGAAGTGCGCAACGACAAAGCTACATCTTCTACTTATAAGAGTTGTCGGTATATTTATTTAAGTTCTACTTCTTTAAATTGTCTTTGTGCTTTAATCGTAACAAGGAAAGGGGGAGTGTCCCTCTGCCTTGATTTCTTTTTGTAATCGTTGCTCCTACTTCCAACGAAGAGGAGTGGTTTTAGTGAATTGCCCTCCGTACGTGATCAAGGATCACTAGGGCCGTGGATTAGCAATCGAAAGATTGTGAACCACGTAAAAATATCTTGTCTACTTTATATTTCATGTGCACTCTCTACTTGCTTTTACTTATTGCAAAAGTTTTTAACGACACCGTATCGCTATTCACCCCCCCCCCCTCTAGCGACACTTTCGATCCAACAATTGGTATCAGAGCCATGGTCCATGTCAAGCCATGAACCTCGAACGAAGGAAGTTGAGCTCCCACGTCCGGATCAAGAGAACCAGACATCAGGAAGGAAGTCTAGTTGGGTCGGGGGGACCGAACAACTGGCAGGAAGTCCTGGTGGGTTGAAGATCGGACATCAAGCAGAGAAAATCCTTCGAGGAGGGATAGGCTTGAGGGGGGGCCCAATGTGGTCCTTCGTTTGAGGGGGGGATTGTTGGGAGTATGAGGAATACAATCAAAGTCCCACATTGGTAAGACATGGAAAAGATCATGTGCTTATAAGAAAAAAGATATCTCCATTGGTATGAGGCCTTTTGGGTAAAACCCAAAAACAAAACCATGAGGGCTTGGGCCCAAAGTGGACAATATCATACCATTGTGGAGATATGTGGATCTTATATGCACTAACACTGACCTCCCATAACTGCGGGGAGAAGGGAGCGGTGGAATCGAAAATGGTCCACCTGCAAGGATTGATTTGGCATCCTTGTACCCTCTATCCCATCCTTTTGGGCGGAGGTAGCTCCCAGTGAATGTGGCAACTCTGCGGGAGTGTATGATGTCCCTTCCCCAAAACCGTAGGTAGACGTTTAGATGACGCCAATTGACACTATTGTTCTGTGGTACACAAGTGAAATCGAAGTCCTAGAATCACCTTTTAAGTCCCCGGCACACTCTTTTCCTTCTTCCGTGTGACACCGTACAGAGTAGGGTCCACCCATAGTCTTCACCAACCGACTCTCTCAGAGATTACGTCCGAACAATCGCAACCACTTAGTGTATTGGTATTTGAATCCCAGTCCCTGTGGGATCGATAAATCTTTATTACTTGATGACATCCGTGCACTTGTGGGCGTTGAGCGCGAGCGTGCGCTTTGAGTCCTCAACGGTATCCATTGCGAGATTCGAAGTCGCAACTATGCACATCAAGTTTTTGGCACCGTTGTCGGGGACTGTCGATTCGATATCAAATCGAACGGTGGTAAATTGGATCGGACTTAGGATTAGATTATTTACTTGTTTTATTTTCTTATTAGTTTACTTTATCTTCTTTAGTTTTATTTTCTATATTTAGATTTAGTTTTTATTTTCAGTAGTAGTTTTTTTTATTTACTTATTGCGTCTTATATTTTTATTTTCTAGACTTATTTATTTTCTACTTTTAGCATTAGGTTAGCACTCTTAACTTTGTGGTTTGGTTTGTCGTATGCTTAGATGATTAGGGTCGAAAGATTTAATTCCGATCAACTTAGAGATTGAGTTTCACCGTCGGAGAGCAGTACAGCGAAAGATGGAAGATCAAGCTGCATCCGAGGTGAATATAGGAAGCCAACCTCTGCGGGACTACGCAACTCCTAGCGCTAGAGGATTCAGGTCGAGCATAGCTAGACCGTCTATTTCAGTGAATAACTTTGAGCTGAAGCCGACACTTATACATATGGTCCAGCAAAGCCAATTCGGGGGAGTTGTGACTGAAGACCCGAACCAGCATCTTGAGGCTTTTCTCGAAATCTGCTCGACAATGAAACTGAACGGAGTCCCTTCTGTCGCGATCCACCTGAGCATGTTCCCATTTTCACTGCGAGATAAGGCTAAGGCTTGGCTTCACTCTCTACCCTCCGGCAACATCACCACATGGGAGTAGTGTGAGAAGAAACTTCTGAATAAATACTTCCCACCAAGTAAGACTGCTCACATGCCCCACCTTATCACGAGCTTTTGCCAGGAGGGGAAGTCCTTATTCGAAGCATGGGATCACTACAAGGGGCTACTTTATCAATGCCCCCACCACGAACTGGAGAGGTGGCTGGTGATCCACATTTTCTATAATGGGATCGCTTACGCCACAAAGATGTCCCTAGATTCTGCCGCAGGAGGAGCACTAATGAACAAGACCATAGAGGAGGCAAAAGAGCTTATCGAAGAGGTGGCACAAAACCACCATCAATGGGCTTCCGAACGTGGTCAACCCACGCCTGTAGTAGGACAATACACTGTGAACTCCATGGACCACCTTTCGGCAAGGATGGACTCGCTCAGCATATGGTTTGAATCTTTGAATCCTTCATCTTCATGCGCGGCCATTGATTTTGGGGAAGGAGCGACAATGTATCGTGAGGACCACTATGGAGGGTAGGGGACCTCAGATGAGCAGATTGAGCACTGTGACACGATTGGGGACTATGACCAAAGGCCCCACAACCCATACTCTAATACCTACAATCCCAGATGGAGAAATCACCTGAATTTCTCCTACAAAAATACCTCGAGAAACCCCCAACCATCCGGAGGGTATGAGCAATAGCAAGGCAATGGGAAGCGACCATAGAAGTATAGACTGGAACTGATGATGGAAGACTTCATCGCTACCCAAACTAAGGCCAATGAGGAATTTCGTCGCCAACATCAGAAGTCTGAAGAAGCACTTAGAGACTTGAAGGCCACTGTTGACTGCCTTGCAAGTCATACCTGGATGTTGGAGACACAAGTGACCCAAATAGCCCAATCCGTGTCACAACCTGTGAAGAACTCTCCGACGAGTCAAAGAAGAGAGGAAGGAGTAGGGCAAAGTAGCCAATTCTCTAAGGGGTGTGAAACCATGATTTCTACCCTACCTGACCAAGCTGAGTTTGAAGAGAAGATTATAATACAGCTTGAGAACCATGGTGAATTCGTTATTCCTTGCTCGATTTATGGGGAGAGCTTCGACGAAGCATTATGCAACTTAGGGTCATCAGTCAGTGTGATTCCCTACGTATATTTTCTAAAAATGGGACTGAGCGGTCTCCAACCAGCGAATCTTGGTATTCGTATGGGAGATGATTCAGTAAAGGAGCCCGTTGGCTTGCTACCACACATTTTTGTGATGATTAAGGATTTTGTGATACCCACGGACTTCATCATACTGGACACAAAATCGAATCCCCAGAATCCCATCATTCTGGGAAGGCCTTTTCTAGCAACCGCAGGGGCGTGCATCCTTTTCAGCCTTTTGGAGCACAGAGCTCCCGACTTTGACGGCTTCACGATTAGCAGAATGAAGCCGGAACCTCCAGATCAAGATCTTGAGATGGATGAATGGAGGTTCACTGAACCACCAGAGCCGAGTTGATAGAAGAGTGCGGTCGAGCTAAACGACCTTAAACCAATCACTTCTTGGGAGGCAACCCAAGTTTAGTTTTAGATTTCCCTTTTCGATTGCATTGCATATGTTTGTCTGATTTTAGTTTTGATTTCCATCACATTTAGAGTTAGGAATAGAAAATAATTTTGCTAGGCAAAAATGAACCCCATATTAGCCTACACGGCGAAGTGTATGAGAAAATTCGGGCCATGGTGCATAAATGGGCAAAAAATGGGGACACACGGCTTGGCCATGTGTTTTCCCATGGTCGTGCCCGATTGATCAGAGGCACGCACGGCTTAGCCGTGTGTTTTCACATGGCCATGGCGCGCGAGGTTAAAAGGGGCGAGCCGTGTGTTTTCACCCCATTTGCGTCGTGTGCTTCAAAAGTTCTTGCCCTAGCCGTGTGATTTCGTTTTCCCCTTACTCTAGAAGCATTTCTAACCTCTAAAGAAGCCAAAAGGAGCAAGGATGAGAAGGACCAAGACCGTAGCATCCCGATCCGGTGCCTCGGAGCGACGAACAAGGAGAGCCGATGCCCCTCAAGCTCCAGAAGAGGGTAACGCCCTACCCCCTCTACTTTTTTGCAATAATGAACATAGAGATAGATACAATATTCTCTCTACTCGTAAACTTACTGCTACTAGGTACTTAGACGAGGATGTGCTAGAATCTTTAGGTTTGTTGGGTGACATGCAAACCCTATTTGCAAAAATGGGGTGGGATGAGATTATGGGAATAAGGCACCTAACCTACCCTAGGATAGTTTTGGAATTTTTGAGTTCTTTAGAGGCGGAAGTTTTAACAGGTAGAGAGAGCGAGGAGGGTAGGATAACTTTTAGGCTTTTTAATATTGAGCATGAGTGGACCCTTCACCAATGGAACTCATGCTTTGGCTTACCAAGCAGGGGAGAGAGAAGGACCCCTAATGGGTACAACTCTCATATGATTTGGACTGAGTTGACAGGGGAGCATGCTTATGACCCATCTAGGGCTAAAGCGTCGCACCTCCAAAACCCCATCTTTCGATACCTATACCGCATCATGGCTAGTACCATATTTGGTCGTGGGGAGAGTGACGGTGTAGCCAGAGCCAGCGAGCTGCTTTGCTTATGGGATATGCTACAAGAAAGGAGTAGCATCGATGTAGGGTCCCACTTCATTAGACACTTAGTGAAGATGGGCAAAGCAGCACGCGGAGAGATCAATGTTGGAGGCCTACTTACCCACATTTGTTATAGGATGGGGTACGACTACACAACATTAGAGAGTATAAAGGGGGGCCCTAGGATTGACCTAGGAGTATGCATGGCCATGAAGATGATTGTAAGAGAATGAGACTCTTTATGCTAGGTAAGGAAAAATCTTATGGCCCTTAGGCTCCTCGACCCGGATCGTAGCACCATCGCTATACGCACCAACTAGCGCTTAGACCTGATAGTGGAGTCCCCTCCACATGAGGGACCATCCACAACAGTGTCCATATCTCCACCTTTGTATCACTCTCCCTCCAGTCCACACATGCATAGCAGCCCACCTAGTCCACGCTGACATGAGCCTACACCTGCACCACCACCTTTTTCTACTTTTGAATAGGATGCAGGTACATCGGCCTATGATTTCTCGGAGTTCCGATCACGCCTCGACGACATTTACACTGAGCAGCAGACGCAGAGGCAGCGATGGGAGGAGCAGAGTGCCTACTAGTAGGCAGAGTTCCAGGGATTCTGGGAGCATTTCCAGCGGGCTAAGGAGTTTTACGATGAGGCCCACATATACTTCCAGGAGGAGGTTGTTCGTCGCCAGGATGAGGCAGCCTACCGTAGGGAGATGCGACAACATATGCATGCCCAGCAGGCGCAGTGGGCTAGGGAGGAGGAGCACCGAGTAGCTGCTGCATCCACCAGTTCCCAGATCGACCACATGTATATGTGACATCAGCGGCTCAGTAGCAGGTTCTCCCAGGATTCAGAGATGCCCAGGCTCCCATACTTTCCACCTCGTCCAACATATTTGAGGTATATTTTCATTTAAGTCTAGGGAGGAGACCCCAAGATCTATTTTGTTTTGTTTCCTAGCAGTAGTTTCTTTTCTGGTATTTTCATTCATTTGTTCATGCATGCATGAGTTGATGAGTTTCTTTCGGTACTTAATTTTTGGTGTTTGTAAAGCTACCTCAGTAGTATTTTTTTTTTAGAGTTGCTTGCATGAGTTGTTCCCATAGGTAGCTTAACTCCATTTATCTTGTGGTATTTTATTTTATTCGCTCTATTGAATGTTCTAGACTTACACTGGTTAGCTTTATTTTTACACTTACACATGTTGAACATTCTAAAAGGGAGAATCTAGTACATACCCAGTTATGATTCACTTCAGTAGTCTAGTACTTTGGAATCCATAGGTGACTCTAGGTTTAGCATTATAGTTACTGGATATGCTTGAATTGTGTAAGACCATTTGGAAAAATCAAAATCCCTGTGAGCCAAAAAAATAAAAGAGAAATAAAAGAAAACAAAAGGAGAGAAAAAGAAATGAAAAAAAAAGAAGAAAAAAAAGAGAGATTGAGAGGGATAAAAAACAATTGTCGTGGGTGGAAATGGCTAGGTGCCCCTTTGAGACCGAGTTGGGTTACTAGGGAAACACCTCCCAATATCTCTCAATACCGAGCACGCCTTTGAGAATTTATGCTAGATCTAGGGAACGACTGTCGTTTTGGGCAGGTAAGTGCCTAAGAGCCGAAAATCTTAGGAAAGCTATGGGGTGACGAATTGACTCACCATGGAACGGGCATCCCTTAAGAATGGTTCGCCTAGCACGAGCACGAGGAGCTAACATAGTGAATTTTTAGAATGTATCTGTTTTGCTTTGATTGCAAATACCACCTGATAAATTTAGTTAGCATGCTAATTATGGAATAATATCTTTTTAAAAAAATTTATGGCACTGAGGTTTGCTTGAGGACAAGCAAAGATTTAAGTCTGGGGGAAGTGATGTGAGCAAAACATATAGGATTTTAGGAGTAGTTTTCGCTCACATCTTGTTACATTTTATGTTAGTTTCATGCATAAGTTATGTTAGTGCAATCAACCCGTGATATGGTTTTGATGTGTGTGGCAAAAAGATTAAGTTAGGATGAATGGATTTGATATGTGCGTTGGAGTCTTACAGGACTTAGTAATTCGCACATAGAGCATTGGCGAGTTTCACCTCTCATGACTCAGTCCTTGAGTCGGTGAAGGATAGCTTTATGGAAGTCATGCGCTTGGAGCATCCAAGGGACTACCGGACGAGGAGATTGAAGTGAAGCCGAAGGAAGTAGACTTCAGGGCGAGACGCGAAGGATGGCACTGTAGAGTCGTGCACTTGGTGCATCTGAGGAATGTGGCCGGACGAAGACAACTTCAAAGGCGAGAGACTCCAAGGGATGAGAGTGAGCGAATGTAACCCGGGATGGGGTAGTGCGCTTAGGTGAAACTTGGCCAATTGACTAAGTGTCGGATGGGATTTCTCGACATTAGTCGACTGCCATGTCATGACAGTCGACTGCTCCAAGTCGATTGTGACTCGACTGGTATATGAATCTGGTTTATGTGCCATCAGTCGACTACCATGGATTGTGATCATTTGCCAAGACCATCGATCCAGCTAGCGATGGCGTGATCGATTAGTCGAGAGGTTTGGGAATGAGTATTAGTAATATGTGAGAGATGTCCTAAGGCAATCGCCTTATGTTAGACCCATTTATATGATAAATGAAGATTCACTATTTGAGTATACATGTTCTCATGTATTTGATTAGATCTTAAACTCATTTACTGAATGTCCATGATATGATTCACAGCATGAGAGAATTTGTGATTGGATCATAACTAGTGAGTATCTCTACATGTGTAATTGTGATGTATCCAAATTATCCCTAGTCGATGAATTGATGGATTCGGACACCATCAAATCTGTCGAGATTAGCACGAGGTATACTCCTTGGTGTATCCAAGCAGCTGATTCTTGGGCTGGAGACATTGTGATGTCTGGAGTTAATCGTGGATGCTAGTTATGGGAACTAGTTCATTGAAGTGACCAGCTGTAAGACTTTATATGGTTCCTTGCATATATAGATATGTCAATGAAGTTCTTACTGCAGCTTAAGTGTGATGTTCCTTTGACTTGCAATATTCAAGTCATCTTGATGATGAAGACTTATACTTTGACATCTTAAGCAAGCATCTCTAAGGAGATGTGGACGCGGGATGATTGGGTATAAGTCGAAGTAATCGAAGGTGTTTGAATTGCCTATAAAGGATTCACCACTCCTTGCGAGGAGATGTATACCCATGGCCTCTCATCGGATTGTTACTAAAGTCTTTGGCCAAAGCATTACATGTTCAGAGTAAGGTACTCTTGGATACATGTTCAGTAACTAGAATCCGTAGGACGAGAAAATGATACATGGGTTAGGTATGACGTAGTCAACCTAGTGGGGACTGACACTATAGACCATGTCCTAAACCAAGTGGGCATAAGATGAGTGAATGGAATGAGGCACGATTCATTGTAGCTGCTGAAGGGTTTCAGAAATAGTTCTGGATCAACCGTTAATCTTTTCGGTTAATTGGGGATCATGATGTACTACTAGGTGTCACTCATGATCGATCTATAATTAATGGTTAATTATAGACGGCCAACATAAATCGAGAACCTATTTGGTCACACACACAATGAGCGTAATCTGAAGGATTTAAAACGAGCTTGAGAATGAGATTCTCAGACCGAGAGAAATTAGGTTTGGTTGGACCAAACAAGGAGCGAGCATGAAATCGTTTAAGTCGCAATGGAAGCGTGGATGGGCCATGTATTATGAAGACATGATGGATGAACCAAATTGGTTTGGTTCTAATCCAATGGTGGAGAATAAACCAAAGGGGTTTGGTTTGTTTTAAACGAATGAACCAAAGTTGGTTCGGTTCGTTTTAACTTAAAATAGACCAAATTGGTTTGGTTTATTTTAACTTAAATTAATGGAGTGGGTTAACGGGTTTTGGTTATGAACCAATAACCATTAGGAGAATTTGTTCTCTATAAAAAATAGGGCTTAAGGGTTTTGCGGAGACCTAATCCAAGCAACCCCAAAGTTGCCGCCCCTCTCTCCTTCTCCTCTTGTGGTCGGCGCCCAAACCCTAGCTATCGCCCACCTCTTGTGCCGCCGTCCAAGTTGTTGCCGACGTCCAAGCTTAAGCCGACGATCCTCCGGCGACCCTCCGGTGATCTTCCTTGGCTCCGGCAACAAGGTGAGCATCTAGCTTCCTTATTTGGCCTGCGCTAATCCTCCACCAAAGCTGTCCAGTTTTCTGGACAGCTTGTTTACTTCGTGTCGGAGCATCGTTTGGATGACGTTTGGAGCTCCGACAGCGGCTTTCTTGCTGGGGATTCATACTCCGGTAATCCTCATAGGTGGAGGATGAAGGATTCGTCAAACGGTGGGTGAATACCTCTCCGGAGAAGCGAGTTTTTGAGGACTCGTTTTGAATCCGAATTTTGATTCGGAATGTGATCTTCTCTCCATCACATCGTCTTCGACACGAGGCTAGTGACTCGTACGAAGACGAGGCTCATGACTTTGTGAAGTCATCCCGAAGATACTCGGCGTGGATACAGATAGAGGTGATTCTAGCGAGGATCGCTCCGGTTGATGTCTTTCCCGCAACAAGTGATACGTAAGGTATACGTAGAATAAATTTCGTTTTATTGCAAAATTTGAAACTACGATTATATCTACACATGTGGTACTATGCATGCGTGTGGTGTGTGTGTCGTAATAAATTAGATTTATTATTTTTATTTCTTCTGCTGTGCAAATGTTTACAAAACATGTTCGAACACACACTCGCGGTGCCGGAAACCCAACAGTGGTATCAGAGCCCAGGTTATGTTTCGACATAAACGTAAAATTATTTTGCGATAGTCGTAATGGTATTTATGAAAATTTTCTACTTTTGGAAAGTTAGAAGTATTTATGAAAATTTTTTAATTTTGGAAGGTCTAGAAGTATTTATGGAAATCTTCTACTTTTGGAAAGTTAGAAGTATTTATGGAAATTGATATTTTTCATAAATAAAATATTTGATTAGATTTGAAAATTTGTTTCCTAATTTAATCATGATTTGATTTTGGAAATCAAATATTAAAATATTTTATTTCCATAAGTAGTTTGATAATTTAGTAAATTTGTTTCCTAAATTGACATTCCTTAATCAACACTTTCCACAAATAAAATATGTGATTAGATTTGGAAATTTGTTTCATAATTTAATCATGATTTGATTTGGAGAATCAAATCTCAAACATTTTTTATTTCCATAAATAGTTATGATATATAAGGAAATTTTGTACATGTTATAATTGTATGTCATGTAATTGCATTAGATGCATATAATTATGTCATGCGTGTCATGACATGTAGATGTATGTCATGTATGTCATGTCATGTAGATAATAGTTATTTGCATGCAAAGAGGTTGAGACATAAAAACCCTTACTCGATATTAAAGCCTACACCTTCCATTAATATGGTTAGAACCAGGGTTCTATTTCTTGTTTGGGTTGTTGGACTCTCTCCAAGCCCGGCTCGAACCCGAACATGTTCAAGCCATGGAATAGTTTAATACTAATATGGTAAGAGTCAGAGGTCAATCATTAGCTTTGGTTGTTGGACTCTCTCCAAGCCGGGCTAATTGGTTGAATGTACTCTAACCATATTAAAACTATATATCGATTAATAGGTTGGCTTTAACCTGGAGCATCAGCTTGTTGGACTCTCTCCAAGGTCGATGTGAAGGGAGGTGAAGCTGGGTGCTATGCATATGATGCATACTTGTTAATGTGTTAACAACCCGATGTATGTGTGAACATTCAATTAGTTGATAGCACATTGTGATAGTTGCATATATGTGATATGCAATCAGTATATTTGATACCTACCATCGTAGGTATGAATGACTTGTTGGACTCTCTCCAAGGTTGTTCATATCTATGTTGGATATTAGCCTATTCGGAGATGGACCTACGATCTCCCGAAATGATTTTGGGGTTTTTTGAAATTTGAAAAATGAATGGGATTTATGAAAGTATATTGATGCATTTTAAATCATCTTTCTCATATATGCTCATTTTGTATTTCTAAGTTAATCTATTGATCATGATGTCTTTAGATTCGAATAAATTGACTGGGGCAAACTTCTTGGACTGGCTTAGAAACTTGAGAATTGTTCTTAAGGTTGAAAAGCTTGCAAATGTCCTCGAAGCGCCTCTTCCCGCCCGTCCTAGTGACAATGCAACTCTGGACCAATTGTTGGCCTATCAGAAACATGTGACTAATTCTGAAATGGCGAGTTGCATCATGCTAGCCACGATGGTACCTAAGTTACGGAAGCAGCATGAGCATATGGATGCTCATACCATAGTCTTTCATCTTTATGAGTTGGTTGATGAGCAAATGAGATTCGAAAGGTTCGAAGTCTCCAAGCTCCTCTTCACCTCTGAGATGCAAGAAGGTTCATCTGTGGTACTACTCAACATGCTGAAGACTATAGAGTCTTCTGTTAAGCATGAGCAGGGGATGGTGTTGTAAGTTGATTCCTCGAAGAAAGGTTCTAAGAGGAAGTCAAAGGAATAGCAGAAGGGGAAGAAAAAGGCTAAAAAGGCAGAACCAGCTCAAAAGGGAACTTGCCATCATTATGGCAAGGAGGGCCATTGGCAAAGAAATTGCAAGATTTATCTTGAGTTCGTGAAGAAGAATAAGGCATCGGATGCCCCATCTTCTTCAGATATCTTCGTTATTGATTGTCATTCTATTTCCTCAAACACTTGGGTATTAGATACTGGGTGTGGCTCACATATATGTAATGACATACATGAGATAAGTAATAGAAGAAGACTCGTCAAGGGAGAGTCAAATTTACGTCTTGGGAATGGAGCAAAGGTTGCTGCACTCACCATCGGAACATATTTGTTGAAACTCCCTATAGGACTTGTCTTCGAACTGGATAATTGCTTTTATGTTCCTTCATTGATAAAGAACATCATTTCTATTTCTTGTTTAAATAGAAATGGGTACCATTTGAATTTTAGTAACAATTGTTGTTACATAACTTTGAATGGAGTTCTTTATGGGACTGGAACTTTAAGCAATGGTGTTTATATATTAGATGTATCCAGTGACGTTTTCAATATTGAAGCGAGCAACAAGCATGCTGGAAAGGATAATCAATTAGACTCCTACATGTGGCATTGTCGTCTTGGCCATGCAAGCAAGAAACGCATGTCCGAATTACACCGATGTGGAATTCTGGAATCGTTTGAATTGGATTCATACGATATATGCAAATCATGCTTAAAAGGCAAGATGACTAAGTTACCTTTTATAGGAAAAGGTGAACGAGTGGGAGAGTTGCTAGGTCTAATACATACTGATGTATGTGGACCTATGTCAACTCAAGCTTTAGGAGGCTATAGCTACTTCATTACCTTCACCGATGATCACTCACAGTTTGAGTATGTGTTCTTGATGAAACACAAGTCTGAAGCCTTTGAAAGGTTCAAAGAATTCAGAAATGAAGTAGAGAAACAACATGATAAGAGTATTAAAATACTTCGATCGGATCGAGGTGGTGAATGCTTAAGTCAAGAGTTTCTAGATTATCTAAGAGACAATGGTATATTGTCTCAATGGACTCCGCCATATACACCACAACATAATGGTGTATCTGAGAGGCGTAACCAGACCTTGTTGGACATGGTCAGGTTAATGATGAATCATGCGAATCTTTCCAAGTCCTTTTGGGGCTATGCACTTCAGATAGCTGTTTGCTTGTTAAACAGAATGTCAACTAAGGTAGTCTCCACTACTCCATATGAGATATGGAATAGTAAGAAACCTCATGTATCTTACTTGAAGATACGGGGTTGTCCTGCTTATGTGAAGCGAACTGTATCAGACAAATTGGATGCTAAGTCTGCTAAATGTCTATTTATTGGATACCCTTAGGAAACAAGGGGTTACCAATTCTATCATCCTATGGAACAAAAGGTGTTTGTTTCAAGGAATGCTGTGTTTCTAGAGAAAGAGTTTCTCTTGCAAGAAAACAGTGGGAGTGTCGTCGAGCTTGATGAGGCTCGAGAGACTCAAATAGACATTAATGAGATACCTGGTGAAGCACAACAGCTGATAACTCATAGTGATGAGCAATCGGCTGGACCTATTGAAACACCACATCTTCGTAGATATGGTAGATATGCAATATTCCTGAGAGATATGGATTTCTCGTAAGTGAATCGAACGATGTGTTACTCATTGATGATGAGGATCCTACCAGTTATGAAGAAGTTCTGACAAGTTCAGAAAGGAATAAGTGGCTTGATGCCATGAAGTCGGAAATGGATTCCATGTATAAAAACCAAGTTTGGAACTTGGTTGTGTTAGTAATATATGAGAGATGTCCTAAGGCAATCGCCTTATGTATGAACCATTTATATGATAAATGAAGATTCACTATTTGAGTATACATGTTTTATGTATTTGATTGGATCTTAAACTCATTTACTGAATGTCCACGATACGATTCACAGCATGAGAGAATTTGTGATTGGATCACAACTAGTGAGTATCTCTACATGTGTAATTGTGATGTATCGAAATTATCCCTAGTCGATGAATTGATGGATTTGGACACCATCAATTCTGTCGAGACTAGCATGAGGTATACTCCTTGGTGTATCCAAGCAGTTGATTCTCACTGGCTGGAGACATTGTGATGTCCGGAGTTAATCGTGGATGCTAGTTATGGTAACTAGTTCATTGGAGTGACCAGCCGTAAGACTTCATATTATTCTCTGCATATATAGATATGTCAATGAAGTTCTTACTGTAGCTTAAGTGCGATGTTCCTTTGACTTGCAGTATTCAAGTCATCTTGATCATGGAGACTTATGCTTTGACATCTTAAGCAAACATCTCTAAGGAGATGTGGACCTAGGATGATTGGGTATAAGTCGAAGTGATCGAAGGTGTTTGAATAGCCTATAAAGGATTCACCACTCCTTGCGAGGAGATGCATACCCATGGCCTCTCGTCGGATTGTCACTAAAGTCTTTGGCCAAAGCATTACATGTTTAGAGTAAAGTACTCTTTGATACATGTGCAGTAACTAGAATCCGTAGGACGAGGAAATGATACTTAGGCTAGGTGTGACGTAGTCATCCTAGTGGGGACTGACACTATAGACCATGTCCTGAACCAAGTGGGTATAAGATGAGTGAAGGGAATGGGGCACGAATCATTCGAGCTGCTGAAGGTTTTCAGAAATAGTTCTGGATCAACCGTTGATCTTTTCGATTAATTGGAGATCATGATGTACTACTAGGTGCTACTCATGATTGTTCTATAATTAATGGTTAATTATAGACGGCCAACATAAACTGAGAACCTATTTGGTCACACGCACAATGAGCGTAATCCGAAGGATTTAAAACGAGCTTGAGAATGGGATTCTCAGACCGAGAGAAACTAAGTTTGGTTGGACCAAACATGGAGCGAGCATGAAATCATTTCAGTTGCAATGGAAGCGTGGATGGGCCCTGTCTTATGAAGACATAATGGATGGACCAAAATGGTTTGGTTCTAATCCAATGGAGGAGAATAAACCAAAGGGTTTGGTTTATTTTAAACGAATGAACCAAAAGTTGGTTCGGTTCGGTTCATTTTAACTTAAAATAAACCATCATGGTTTGGTTTATTTTAACTTATCTTAATGGAGTGGGTTAACGGGCCTAATGGTTATGATCCAATAACCATTAAGAGAATTAGTTCTCTATAAAAGAGGGCTTAAGGGATAATTAAGCCCTAATCCAAAACCCTAGCAATAGTTGCCGCCCACTTCATCCCCTCTAAGAGTTGGCGCCAACCTCCATTGCCTTGACCCCTTGTGCCACCGTCGGCTCCTTGCATCCAAGCTTCAGCCGGTGATCCTCCGGCGACCCTCCGGTGATCTCCTTTAGGTTTGGCATCAAGGTGAGCTTTATCTTCCCTTGGTTGGCCGGCGCCTATCTCCTCCACCAAAGCTGTCCAGTTTTCTGGACAGCTTGTTCTCCTCTCGTCGGAGCGTCGTTTGGACGACGGTTAGAGCTCCGACAGTGGCTAACTTACCGGGGATTCGATCTCCGGTAATCCTCTGAGGTGGACGACGAAGGATTTATCAATCGGTTGACGAATACCTCTCCGGAGAAGCGAGTTTTGAGGACTCATTTTTGGATCCAAATTTGGATTCGGATCGTGATCATCTCTCGATCACGTCGTCTTCAACACGAGGCTAGTAACCCGTACGAAGACGAAGCTCGTGGTTTAGCGAAGTCATCCTAAGGATACTTGGCGTGGATACGGATAGAGGCGATTCTAGCGAGGATTGTTCCGGTTGATGCCGTTCCCGCTACACGTAATACGAAAGGTATAACGTAGTTAAATTTCCTTTTATTGCAAATTTAAATTTACGGTTATGTCTACACTTGTTGTACTATGCATGCGTGTGATGTGTGTGTTGTAATAAATATAGATTTATTATTTTTATTGCTTCATTTGTGCTCGTATTTCTGGCGTGATCGAAAACACACACCGTGATCTTAGGAAACCCAATAGTGGTATCAGAGCCCAGGTTGTGTTTCGACATAATCGTAAAAATTGTTTTGCGATAGTCATAATGTTATTTCTGAAAATTTTCTAATTTTGGAAATTAGAAGTATTTATGGAAATTTTTCAATTTTGGAAAGTCTAGAAGTATTTATGGAAATCTTCCACTTTTAAAAATTTGGAAGTATTTATGGAAATTGATATTTTCCATAAATAAAATATTTGATTAGATTTTGGAAATTTGTTTCCTAATTTAATCATGATTTGATTTGGGAAATCAAATCTTAAAATATTTTATTTCCATAATTAGTTTTGATGATTTAGGAAATTGGTTTCCTAAATTGATTTTCCTTAATCAACTAATTCCATAAATAAAATATGTGATTAGATTTGGAAATTTATTTCCTAATTTAATCATGATTTGATTTGGAGAATCAAATCTTAAACATATTTTATTTCCATAAATAGTTATGACAAATAAGGAAATTATGTACATGACATAATTGTATGCCATGTAATTGCATTAGATGCATATCATTATGCCATGCGTGTCGTGACATGTAGATGTATGTCATGTATGCCATGTCATGTAGATAATAGTTATTTGCATGCAAAGAGGATGAGACATAAAAACCCTTACTCAATATTAAAGCATTCACCTTCCATTAATATAGTTAGAACCAGAGTTCCGTTTCTTGTTTGAGTTGTTGGACTCTCTCCAAGCCCGGCTCGAACCCGAACATGTTCAAACCATGGAATAATTTAATACTCATATGGTAAGAGTCAGAGGTCAATCGTTAGCTTTGGTTGTTGGACTCTCTCCAAGCTGGGCTAATTGGTTGAATGCGCTCTAACCATATTAAAACTATTTCTCGATTAATGGGTTGGCTTTAACCTGGAGCATCGGCTTGTTGGACTCTCTCAAGGTCGATGTAAAGGGAGGTGAAGTTGGGTGCTATGCATATGATGCATACTTGTTAATGTGTTAACAACCCGATGTATGTGTGAACATTCAATTAGTTGATAGCACATTGTGATAGTTGCATATACGTGATATGCAATTGGTATAGTTGATACCTACCATCGTAGCTATGAATGGCTTGTTGGACTCTCTCCAAGGTTGTTCATATCTATGATGGATATCAGCCCATTCGGAGATGGACCTACGATCTCTCGAAGTGATTTTGGGGTTTTTGAAATTCGAAAAATGAATGGGATTTATAAATGTATATTGATGCATTTTAAAATTGTTTTCTCATATATGCTCGTTTTGTATTTCTAGGTCAATAAATTGATCATGACGTCTTTGAATTTGCACACTATTTTGGATTCGAACAAACTGACTAAGCCTAACTTCCTGGACTGGCTTAGAAACCTGAGAATTGTACTCAAGGCGGAAAAGCTTGCATATGTCCTTGAAGAGCCTCTTCCTAACCGTCCTAAGGACGATGCAACTCCAGACCAAATGTTGGTATATTAAAAGCATGTGGCAGATTCTGAGCTGGCGAGTTGCATTATTCTAGCGGCAATGGTACATGAGCTGCAAAAGCAGCATGAGCATATGGATGTTAATACTATGGTCTTCTATCTTCATGAGTTGTTCGATGAGCAAGCGAGATCCGAAAGGTTCGAGGTCTCTAGGCTCCTCTTCACCACGAAGATGCAAGAAGGTTCGTCTGTAGTGCAGTTTGTGCTAAAGATGAACGGGTACATCGAGCGACTAGCCACCCTCGGATTTGTGATGGATCATGAGTTAAGTATTGACTTAATTCTGCATTGTTTGCCCAAGAGTTTCTCACAATTTGAGATGAATTATCGGATGAACAAATTAGAATCCACTATTCCCGAGCTCCTCAATATGCTGAAGACTGTGGAGCCTTCTGTGAAGCATGAGGAGAAGGCGGTTCTGTTAGTTGATTCCTCAAAGAAAGGTTCTAAGAGGAAGGCAAAAGAACAGAAGAAAGGAAAGAACAAAAAGGCAAAGAAAAGAGAAAGTATAAAGGGCACTTGCCATCAAGGAAGGCCAGCAAAGCTGCAAGATTTATCTTGAGTCCATGAAGAAGAAGAAGGCATCCGATGCCCCATCCTCTTCAGGTATCTTCGTTATTGATTGTCATTCTATTTCCTTAGACACTTGGGTATTGGATATTGGGTGTGGCTCACATATATGTAATGACATACAGGGGCTAAGGAATAGAAGAAGACTTGTCAGAGGGGAGTCAAATTTGCAAGTTGGCAATAGAGCAAAGGTTGTTGCGGTCGCCATCGGAACTTATTTGCTGAAGCTCCCTAGTGGACTAGTCTTGGAACTGGACAATTGCTATTATGTTCCTTCTCTAATAAAGAACATTGTTTCTATTTCCTGTTTAAATAGAAATGGTTTCCATTTGATGTTTAGTAACAATTGTTGTTATATAACTTTGAATGGCGTACTTTATGGAACTGGAACTTTGAGTAATGGTATTTATACGTTGGACGTATCCAGTGCCATTTTCAATATCGAAGCGAGCAACACGCGTGCTCGAAAGGATAATCAAATAGACTCCTATATGTGGCATTGTCGTCTTGGCCATATAAGAAAGAAACGCATGTCCGAATTACACCGATGTGGAATTCTGGAATCGTTTGAATTGGATTCATACGATACATGCGAATCATGCTTAAAAGGCAAGATGACTAAGTTACCTTTTACTGGAAAAGGTGAACGAGTGGGAGAGTTACTAGGTCTAATACATACTGATGTATGTGGACCTATGTCAACTCAAGCATTAGGAGGCTATAGCTACTTCATTACCTTCACCGATGATCACTCACGGGTTGGGTATGTGTTCTTGATGAAACACAAGTCCGAAGCCTTTGAAAGGTTCAAAGAATTCAGAAATGAAGTAGAGAAACAACATGACAAGAGTATTAAAATACTTCGATCGGATCGAGGTGGTGAATACTTAAGTCAAGAGTTTCTTGATTATCTAAGAGACAATGGCATATTGTCTCAATGGACTCCGCCCTATACACCACAGCATAATGGTGTATCTGAGAGGCGTAACCGGACCTTGTTGGACATGGTCAGGTCAATGATGAATCATGCAACTCTTCCCAAGTCCTTTTGGGGCTATGCACTTCAGACAGTTATTTACTTGTTAAACAGAATGCCTACCAAGGTAGTCTCAACTACTCCATATGAGATATGGAATAGTAAGAAACCTTATGTATCTTACTTGAAGATATGGGGTTGTCCTTCTTATGTGAAGCGGACAGTATCAAACAAATTGGATGCTAAGTCTGATAAATGTCTATTTATTTAATACCCTAAGGAAACAAGGGGTTACCAATTCTATCATCCTGTGGAACAAAAGGTGTTTGTTTCAAGGCATGCTGTGTTTCTAGAGAAAGAGTTTCTCTTACAAAAAAATAGTGGGAGTGTCATTGAGCTTGAGGAGGCTCGAGAGACTCAAATAGACATTGACGAGATACCTGGTGAAGCACAACAGCCGACAACTCATAGTGATGAGCAATCGGCTGGACCTATTCTAACACCACATCTTCGTAGATCTGGCAGAACACGCAATATTCCTGAGAGATATGGATTTCTCGTAAGTGAATCGAACGACGTGTTACTCATTGATGATGAGGAGCTTACCAGTTATGAAGAAGTGCTGACAAGTTCAGAAAGGGATAAGTGGCTTGGTGCCATGAAGTCGGAAATGGATTCCATGTATGAAAACCAAGTTTGGAACTTGGTTGACCCACCTGAAGGCATAAAGCCTATAGGGTACAAGTGGGTTTTCAAGAAGAAACCCGACATGGATGGTAATGTGATTACCTATAAGGCTAGATTGGTGGCGAAAGGATATCGTCAAAAGCAAGGTGTTGATTATGACGAAACCTATTCGCCTGTAGCTATGCTTAAATCCATTCGGATGCTCCTGGCCATAGCGGCTCATTATGATTATGAGATATGACAGATGGATGTGAAAATAACTTTCCTTAATGGAAACTTGCTCAAGGACGTGTATATGATACAGCCTGAGGGTTTCACATCGGTTGATAAAACCAAGGTATGCAAATTGCGACGGTCTATTTATGGATTGAAGCAAGCATCCAGGAGCTGGAATATCCGTTTTGATGAGACAATCAAAAAGTTTGATTTCTCACAAAATCCAGACGAACCTTGTGTGTACAAGAAGGTTAGTGGGAGTGCAGGTGTGTTCCTAGTATTGTATGTCGATGACATATTACTTATAGGAAATGATGTTTCAATCTTACAGTCAGTTAAGGTTTGGTTATCCAAGACATTCTCCATGAAAGACCTGGGAGAAGCAACCTACACCCTTGGGATTAAGATCTATAGAGATAAATCGAAACAGTTGCTTGGTCTTTCGCAGTCTTCATATATAGACCGAGTGCTAAAGAGGTTTAGCATGTCGGAATCCAAGAAAGGTTTCATACCCATCAGGCATGGGGTACACCTTTCGAAGTCTATGTGTCCGTGCACAGAAGACGAGAGGATTTGCATGAGTAAGATTCCCTATGCATCCGCAATAGGATCTATCATGTATGCTATGTTATGTACAAGGCCCGATGTATCGTATGCTCTGAGTGTCACGAGCAGATACCAGTCCGATCCAGGAATTGATCATTGGGTGGGTGTTAAGACGATCCTTAAAAACTTAAGAAGAACTAAGGATGTGTTCCTAATATATGGAGAAGGGGACATGGTGATATGCGGGTATACGGATGCCAGCTTCTAGACAGACAAGGATGATTCCAGGTCTCAGTATGGATACGTGTTCACCTTGAATGGGGGCGTAGTGAGTTGGAAAAGTTCCAAACAAGACACTATAGCGGATTCTACCACTGAGGCAGAATACATTGCAGCTTCGGAAGCAGCAAAGGAAGCGGTTTGGATAAAGAAGTTCGTTTATGAACTTGGTGTGATTCCGGCCATTGTTGAAGCAATACCGGTCTACTGTGACAACAATGGAGCAATTGCATAGGCGAAAGAGCCAAGGTCTCATCAATGATCCAAACATGTGCTTCGCCGCTATCATCTTATCAGAGAGATCATCAGTAGGAACGAAATACAAATCGAGAAAATTCCCACTAAAAGGAACTTAGCGGATCCTTTGACTAAGGCATTGCCTCAAAATAAGTTTGAGGGTCATGTTAGAGCTTATGGTATTGGATACCGAAGCGATTGACATTAGGCCAAGTGGGAGTCTGTTAGTAATATATGAGATATGTCCTAAGGCAATCGCCTTATGTATGAACCATTTATATGATAAATGAAGATTCACTATTTGAGTATACATGTTTTATGTATTTGATTGGATCTTAAACTCATTTACTGAATGTCCACGATACGATTCACAGCATGAGAGAATTTGTGATTGGATCACAACTAGTGAGTATCTCTACATGTGTAATTGTGATGTATCGAAATTATCCCTAGTCGATGAATTGATGGATTTGGACACCATCAATTCTGTCGAGACTAGCACGAGGTATACTCCTTGGTGTATCCAAGCAGCTGATTCTCACTGGCTGGAGACATTGTGATGTCCGGAGTTAATCGTGGATGCTAGTTATGATAACTAGTTCATTGGAGTGACCAGCCGTAAGACTTCATATGGTTCTCTGCATATATAGATATATCAATGAAGTTCTTACTGTAGCTTAAGTGTGATGTTCCTTTGACTTGCGGTATTCAAGTCATCTTGATCATGGAGACTTATGCTTTGACATCTTAAGCAAACATCTCTAAGGAGATGTGGACCCGGGATGATTGGGTATAAGTCGAAGTGATCGAAGGTGTTTGAATAGCCTATAAAGGATTCACCACTCCTTGCGAGGAGATGCATACCCATGGCCTCTCGTCGGATTGTTACTAAAGTCTTTGGCCAAAGCATTACATGTTTAGAGTAAAGTACTCTTCGATACATGTGCAGTAACTAGAATCCGTAGGACGAGGAAATGATACTTGGGCTAGGTGTGACGTAGTCAGCCTAGTGGGGACTGACACTATAGACCATGTCCTGAACCAAGTGGGTATAAGATGAGTGAAGGGAATGGGGCACGAATCATTCGAGCTGTTGAAGGGTTTCAGAAATAGTTCTGGATCAACCGTTGATCTTTTCGGTTAATTGGGGATCATGATGTACTACTAGGTGCCACTCATGATCGTTCTATAATTAATGGTTAATTATAGACGGCCAACATAAACCGAGAACCTATTTGGTCACACGCACAATGAGCGTAATCCGAAGGATTTAAAACGAGCTTGAGAATGGGATTCTCAGACCGAGAGAAACTAAGTTTGGTTGGACCCAACATGGAGCAGCATGAAATCGTTTCAGTCGCAATGGAAGCATGGATGGGCCGTGTCTTATGAAGACATAATGGATGGACCAAAATGGTTTGGTTCTAATCCAATGGAGGAGAATAAACCAAAGGGTTTGGTTTATTTTAAACGAAAGAACCAAAAGTTGGTTCGGTTCATTTTAACTTAAAATAAACCATCATGGTTTGGTTTATTTTAACTTATCTTAATGGAGCGGGTTAACGGTCCTAATGGTTATGATCCAATAACCATTAAGAGAATTAGTTCTCTATAAAAGAGGGCTTAAGGGATAATTAAGCCCTAATCCAAAACCCTAGCAATAGTTGCCGCCCACTTCATCCCCTCTAAGAGTTGGCGCCAACCTCCATTGCCGCCCAGCCCCTTGTGCCACCATCCAGCTCCTTGCCGGCATCCAAGCTTCAGCCGGTGATCCTCCGGCGACCCTCCAGTGATCTCCTTTAGGTTTGGCATCAAGGTGAGCTTTATCTTCCCTTGGTTGGCCGGCGCCTATCTCCTCCACCAAAGCTGTCCAGTTTTCTGGACAGCTTGTTCTCCTCTCGTCGGAGCGTCGTTTGGACGACGGTTAGAGCTCCGACAGCGGCTAACTTACCGGGGATTCGATCTCCGGTAATCTTCTGAGGTGGAGGACGAAGGATTCGTCAATCGGTTGACGAATACCTCTCCGGAGAAGCGAGTTTTGAGGACTCATTTTTGGATCCGAATTTGGATTCGAATCGTGATCATCTCTCGATCACGTCGTCTTCAACACGAGGCTAGTAACCCGTACGAAGACGAAGCTCGTGGCTTAGCGAAGTCATCCTAAGGATACTCGGCGTGGATACGGATAGAGACGATTCTAGCGAGGATCATTCCGGTTGATGCCGTTCCCGCTACACGTAATACGAAAGGTTTAACGTAGTTAAATTTCCTTTTATTGCAAATTTAAATTTATGGTTATGTCTACACTTGTTGTACTATGCATGCGTGTGATGTGTGTGTTGTAATAAATGTAGATTTATTATTTTTTTGCTTCCGCTGTGCGCATGTTTACGAAACGTGATCGAAAACACACACGCCGCGGTGCCGGAAACCCAACAGGTTGACCCACCTGAAGGCATAAAACCTATAGGGTGCAAGTGGGTTTTCAAGAAGAAAACCCACATGGATGGTAATGTGATTACCTATAAGGCTAGATTGGTGTTAAAAGGATATCATAAAAAGAAAGGTGTTGATTATGACGAGACCTATTCGCTTGTTGCTATGCTTAAATCCATTCAGATGCTCTTGGCCATAGCGGCTAATTATGATTATGAGATATGGCAGATGGATGTGAAAACAACTTTCCTTAATGGAAATCTGCTTGAGGACGTGTATATGATACAACCTGAGGGTTTCACATCGGTTGATAAAACCAAGGTATGCAAATTGCGATGGTCCATATATGGATTGAAGCAAGCATTCAGGAGATGGAATATCTGTTTTGATGAGACAATCAAAAAGTTTGATTTCTCACAAAATCCAGACGAACCTTGTGTGTACAAGAAGGTTAGTGGGAGTGTAGTCGTGTTCCTAGTATTGTATGTCGATGACATATTACTTATAGGAAACGATGTTTCAGTTTTGCAGTCAGTTAAGATTTGGTTGTCCAAGACATTCTCCATGAAAAACCTGAGAGAAGCAACCTACATCCTCGGGATTAAGATTTATAGAGATAGATCAAAATAGTTGCTTAGTCTTTCGCAGTCTACATATATAGACCGAGTGCTAAAGAGGTTTAGCATGTCGGAATCCAAGAAAGGTTTCCTACCCATCAGGCATGGGATACACCTTTCGAAGTCTATGTGTCCACGCATAGAAGATGAGAGGATTTACATGAGTAAGATTTCCTATGCATCTGCAATAGGATCTATCATGTATGCTATGTTATGTACGAGACCCGATGTATCGTATGCTCTGAGTGTCACGAGTAGATACCAGTCTGAACCAGGAATGGATCATTGGGCGGCTATTAAGACGATCCTTAAGTACTTGAGAAGAACTAAGGATGTGTTCCTAATATATGGAGAAGGGGACATGGTGATACGTGGGTATACGGATGCCAACTTCCAGATAGACAAGGATGATTCCAAGTCTCAGTCTGGATATGTATTCACCTGGAAAGGAAGCGCAATAAGTTGGAAAGGTTCCAAGCTTGACACTATAGCGGATTCTGCCATTAAGGCAGAATACATTGCGGCTTCGGAAGTAGCAAAGGAAGCAGTTTGGATCAAGAAGTTGATCTTTGATTTTGATGTGGTCTCATCAATGATCCAAACATGTTCTTCGTCTCTATCATTGGATCAAAGAGATCATTAGTAGTAAGGAAATACAAATTGAGTAGATTCACACTGAAAGGAACTTAGCGGATCCTTTAACTAAGACATTACCTCAAAATAAGTTTGAGGGTCATGTTAGAGCCTATGGTATTGGATACCATAGTGATTGGTATTAGGCCAAGTGGGAGTTTGTTAGTAATATGTGAGAGATGTTCTAAGACAATCGCCTTATGTTAGAACCATTTATATGATAAATGAAGATTCACTATTTGAGTATACATGTTCTCATGTATTTGATTAGATCTTAAACTCATTTACTGAATGTTCACGATATGATTCACAACATGAGAGAATTTGTGATTGGATCACAACTAGTGAGTATCTCTACATGTGTATTTGTGTTGTATCGAAATTATCCCTAGTCGATGAATTGATGGATTCAGACACCATCAAATCTGTCGAGACTAGCACGAGGTATACTCCTTGGTGTATCCAAGCAGCTGATTCTCACTAGCTGGAGACATTGTGATGTCCGTAGTTAATCGTGGATGCTAGTTATGGTAACTAGCTCATTGAAGTGACCAGCCGTAAGACTTCATATGGTTCTCTGCATATATAGATATGTCAATGAAGTTCTTACTGTAGCTTAAGTGTGATGTTCCTTTGACTTGCGGTATTCAAGTCATCTTGATAATGAAGACTTATGCTTTGACATCTTAAGCAAGCATCTCTGAGGAGATGTGGACCCGGGATGATTGGGTATAAGTCGAAGTGATCGAAGGTGTTTGAATAGCCTATAAAGGATTCACCACTCCTTGTGAGGAGATGTATACCCATGGCCTCTCGTCGGATTTTTACTAAAGTCTTTGGCCAAAGCATTACATGTTTAGAGTAAGGTACTCTTGGATACATGTGCAGTAACTAGAATCTGTAGGACGAGGAAATAATACTTGGGCTAGGTGTGACGTAGTCAACCTAGTGGGGACTGACACTATAAACCATGTCCTGAACCAAGTGGGTGTAAGATGGGTGAAGGGAATGAGGCACGATTCATTATAGCTGCTGAAGGGTTTCAGTAATAGTTCTGGATCAACCGTTGATCTTTTCGGTTAATTGGGGATCATGATGTACTACTAGGTGCCACTCATGATCGTTCTATAATTAATGGTTAATTATAGACATCCAACATAAATCGAGAACCTATTTGGTCACACGCACAACGAGTGTAATCTGAAGGATTTAAAATGAGCTTAAGAATGAGATTCTCAGACCAAGAGAAACTAGATTTGGTTGGACCAAACAAGGAGCGAGCATGAAATCGTTTCAGTCGCAATGGAAACGTGGATGGGCCGTGTCTTATGAAGACATGATGGATGAACCAAATTGGTTTGGTTATAATCCAATGGTGGAGAATAAAACAAAGTGGTTTTGTTTGTTTTAAACGAATGAACAAAAGTTGGTTCGGTTCATATTAACTTAAAATAGACCAAATCGGTTTGGTTTATTTTAACTTAAATTAATGGAGTGGGTTAACGGGTTTTGGTTATGAACCAATAACCATTAGGAGAATTTGTTCTCTATAAAAAATAGGACTTAAGGGTTTTGTGGAGACCTAATCCAAGCAACCCCAAAGTTGCCGCCCCTCTCTCCATCTCCTCTAGTGGTCGGCGCCCAAACCCTAGCTGTCACCCACATCTTGTGCCACCGTCCAAGTTGTTGCCGGCGTCCAAGCTTCAGCCGACGATCCTCCGGCGACCCTCCGGTGATCTTCCTTGGCTCTGGTGACAAGGTGAGCATCTAGCTTTCTTATTTGGCCGGCACTAATCCTCCACCAAAGCTGTCCAGTTTTCTGGACAGCTTGTTTACTTCGTGTTGGAGCATTGTTTGGATGACGTTTGGAGCTCCGACAATGGATTCCTTTCCGGGGATTTTATCTCCGGTAATCCTCATAGGTGGAGGACAAAGGATTCGTCAAACGGTGGGTGAATACCTCTTCGGAGAAGCAAGTTTTTGAGGACTCGTTTTGAATCCGAATTTTGATTCGGAATGTGATCTTCTCTCCATCACATCGTCTTTGACATGAGGCTAGTGACTCGTACGAAGACGAGGCTCATGACTTTGTGAAGTCATCCCGAAGATATTCGGCGTGGATACGGATATAGGCGATTCTAGCGAGGATCGCTCCGGTTGATGCTTTTCCCGCTAAACGTGATACGTAAGGTATACGTAGAATAAATTTTCTTTTATTGAAAAATTTGAAACTACGATGATACTACTGGTACTTTTTCTACCTAATTCCCAATAGAAGAGTTAGCAGGTGACCCGTGACTCGTCCCAAAATACCTGGTTCAGCCAAAGGGGAAAAGGAGAAACAGTTCGGGCGAGAGTTATCAGAAGCCATTGGCACGGGCGAGAGTTATCAGAAGCCAGTGACACGGGCGAGAGTTAGACGAAGCCATTGACACGGGCGAGAGTTATCGGAAATAATCGACACGGGTGCAAGTACCAGAGGTCATCGGCACGGACAAGTAGTGAGAGTCATCGGCACAGGCGAAGGCTAGAAGCAAGGGATGCAGATGGAAAAGAGGCGGAAGGCACTTCACTAACAGAGGAATAGGAACTGGTTCAACTAGGCAATTCCCGAAGCCAATGAGATGGAGGAAGGGTCAACTCGACCTAATCGACGCGAAAGAAGTTTGGTACGGGAAAAAGGAAAATTGGTTCGGTTTGAGGAGAAACCCTAAGGCTAGGTCACCTATGGTATAGGGGCCTAAGTTGACTTCACCCAAAGCAGAGGGGTGAGGGAGACAGTTTAACCTCGTTGCCTGAAAAGTAAAGGGAAAGGTGCTATGCAACGGCTTGGGGGGCCCCACGCAATATTCGGGGGAGTCCTCGTTCCTCATATTTGTAACAGAATTATTCTCCAGGAGGAGGAGGTGGCCACGTGTACGATGGAGATAATCCAGGACGTTGCGAGGAAGAAAGGGGAAGATAAAAAGGAGGAGAGCAAGGAAGTAAAGGAGGGATCAATCCGCAATCATTCGCATCCAGCAAGAGAGAAGAGGAGACGAGAGAAAAAGAAGAACGGTCTCGCCGGAGAAGGAAGACGGAGATCTGCTGTTTGTTAAGTCTCTTGTATTTTCCTCATCTTGTAACATCATTGTAAGAGGTCTTTTCTCCTCCACCTTCGGAAACATGCTTTCTGTAAAGGGGGATCTTCATAGTGAAAGTGCTTAGGCACCGCATCTGGTGAGAAACCTCACCCCCGTGGAGTAGGAATCCTTATTCCGAACCACGTTACATCTCGTGTCTGAATCTCGATTGCTGGTGTCGGGTTTTCGCGTTTCGTCTACTTCATTTCTTATTCTTTACTGATCGCTGCTGGGGGAGAATATTCCGAGACCTCCCTCATCGCTTCATCGCCTTGAAAACGGAGCGAACGGATTTTTCCCCGCACCACATCGATTGGCCGTCGTAGGAACATTTGGTGGACGCGTTGAGATGCAACCCAAGAAATGCAACAACGATATCTCGGGTGGAGGGCGCCCCATCACCCTTCTACCATCGCAACTAAAGGCCTTAATGGATGATGCTATCACGAAGCCCTCGCTAGAGAGAAGGAGAAGGATATATCTGCATCCGCACTTCGGGAACCTTCTTCCAGATCCTCCCAGAAATGCCTCCTCCCTCTCGTACAGCCGCCCATGGTGATGTGTTGCCTGGAGGCGGACTCGGGGGAAGAACACCCCAGAATACTATGCCCTTCACCCAAACGCGCTGGGAGGAACAGGGTGAAAGTCAATCCACCAGACCTTCGGAATTCTACGAGCCTAGCCCCTTCACGATGGACATTCTTTCGGAGCTCCCTCCATCCTACTTCCGAAATCCTCAGATCTGTAAGTACGATGGTTCGACGGATCCGGAAGAGCACATATCACAATTCGATGGAGCGGCCTCGCTTCACTGTTATACTGACGCTCTCAAGTGTCGAGTCTTCCGGACCACCCTGATTGGTTCGGCGCAAAAGTGGTTCACTACTCTGCCCCCGGGATCTATCACCTGTTTCGCTGACTTCCAGAGAATGTTCAGTCGAGAATTTGTCAGCTGTAAGGCGTATAAGCAAGACGCCTCTATGTTAATGCATATCACCCAGGGACCTTCAGAATCCCTTAGGGTATATCCATCGATTCACCTCGGCGGCTAGGGAATCCCGCACTGATCCAATCCTTCCAGAGGTGCCATTCAAGACGAAGGAGGGCCCTTCCTTAGTTCCTTCGAGGCGACCTACGGATAGCTATGAAGAGCTCTTAGCCGTGCGAGGCGGTTTATCCGCCAAGAAGAAGGATTAAGGGTGATGAGAGCCGAAGCGGCGCAATGATCCCAACTGAAAGGGCTCGTCCCGCTGCTCCTCAAGCTCCCCCTCGGCGGGAGTATACAAGACCTTTTCGGCACGAGGCTCCGAGGCCTCGACCAATGCTACAGGGAGTTCGCCCCGCCCCGCCATTGCAAATCATGGCTGCTGAAGTGCTTCCTCCTGTGAGGACTTGGAAAGAACGTGAAATGGAGTTCTACGATCAACAGGGTCTGCTACAACGACCCTTGGGACATAGAGGGATCCCGCGTAATCCCCCAGCCCCATTCTTTTGCCAATATCATACAGAGTACGGTCACAGTAGCAATCGATGTTTCAAGCTACAAGAAGAACTAGATCGCCTCCATGTTGCATATCCGCAATTGAGGTATCAAGCCGGAGGGACGGCACGGCGAGGCCCCCGAACCAATGTCGCCCGTCCGGGGCCGTATAATCAACAACCTCGGGTCACTTTCCCCCAAACGCCGTCCCGAGAGGTGGTCTCTCAAGAAGGTCCATCAGGTGAGGGCCCTTCCTCCACTTCAGATGACCTCCCCCCTCGGGGAGTTATCCATGTGATAGTCGGAGGACCTACTGACGGGGACTCTAACCGGGCACGGAAGTCATACGCCCGTCTTATGGAGAGTTTGGCCATCGTCATCGACCAGACTGTACAAGCGGCGCCGCCCGTTTCGTTCGGGCCAGAAGATCTGCAGGGTGTTCTGCTGCCTCATACAGACGCCTTGGTTATCCGTATATCCCTGGCTAATTATGAAGTGGCCCGGGTGCTAGTTGATTCGGGGAGCTCTGTCAACATCCTCTTCCAGGAGGCCTTCAGGCAGATGCAACTGGGAAATGCCCAGCTAGAAGATGTGTCCACTCCCCTTTTCGGATTCGCAGGGCACATGGTCCACCCAACGGGGCAGATTTCATTGCCTTTAACTCTGGGTGAAAAGCCCCGCCAAAAAACTAGTATAATCCCTTTCCTTATCGTGGATGCTCCATCCACTTATAACGCTATTCTTGGGCGCCCTTTCCTCACCCTTTTTCAGGCCGTGGCTTCCCCGTACCACCAGAAGATGAAATTTCCAGTGGGACAATTGGTGGGAGAAGTTCGTGGAGAACAGAAGGTCTCCCGGAGCTGCTATGTGCAAATGGTTCGGGACGATCAAAAGAAGGCCGACAAGACCTAAAAGGCAAAGGTCATCGCTACCGACGTCTGCGTCTGGAGAATTTCCCCAAGGTGATAAGATAGAGGAGGGAGAACTGGTGGAGATTGCTCGGAAAGGCCACGGATAGCACAAACAGGTGATATCAAAGGAGAGCCGTGGCTCGCTTAAAGAAGAATGAGGACATCTTTGCAAGAGATGTGCATGATCTCACTGTATCCATCCTCAAGTAGCGGAACACCACCTCAACATCATTAGAGGAGCCCGACCTGGCCCAATGTAAGAGGCGACATTTTGGACCCGAGAAAGACAAGATCATAGCTGAGGAGGTGGATAAGCTACTAAAAGTGGGCCATGTAAAGGAAATCCAGTTTCCCGAATGGGTTTCTAATGTAGTCTTGGTCCCCAAGCCTTCTGGGCAATGGAGGATGTGTATCGATTTCCGTGATTTGAATAAAGCATGCCCTAAAGACTGCTACCCCTTGCCTCATATTGATCAATTGGTGGATTCTACTGTAGGATATGAAGTGGTTTCCCTAATGGATGCATATCAGGGATATCATCAAATACCTTTGGCCAAAGAGGATTGAAAGAGGGTTAGCTTTGTGACTGTAGGGGGATTATATGCCTATGTGGTCATGCCGTTCGGATTGAAGAACGCCGGGGCTACATATCAGTGCCTTATGGACAAAATTTTTGCAGAACAGAAAGGGAAGAATGTGGAGGTCTACGTGGATGACATCCTGGTCAAGTCAAAGGTCACTCGGGATTTAGTCAAGGACTTGAATGAAACCTTCGCTACGTTAAGGCGATTTAATATGAAGCTAAACCCTAACAAATGCTTGTTCGGGGTAAAAAGTGGCAAGTTCTTGGGGTACATTGTGACTGAGAAGGGGTTGCAAGCCAACCCCGAGAAGGTGAAGGCCTTATGCAACATGAAATCACCTACTAACCTGCAAGAGACCTAGAAGTTGGTGGGCAGGATTGTTTCTTTATCCCGATTCATAGCCAGATCGGCGGACAAAGGGCTACCTTTCTTCAGGATCTTGCGCAAAGCTACTAAATTTCAGTGGGACGATCAATGTGAACAAGCTTTCCAGGAGTTGAAGAGATATCTGGCCGGACTCCCGTTACTGGCTAAACCAATACAGGGAGAACCACTATGGATGTATCTGGCCGTCTCAGAAGGAGCCGTTAGTTCGGTATTACTGAAACAAGAAGGTTCTCACCAGCAACCTATTTACTATACCAGCCATATTCTGAAGGGGGCAGAATTCCGTTATACGGAGTTAGAGAAGCTGGCATATATCTTAGTGCTAACCACCCGCAAACTGAGGCCATACTTTTTGGCTCATCCTATCACCGTTTTAACACACAGCGAATTGGGCAAGGTCGTCACTAAGCCAAATTTCTCGGGAAGGTTAGCCAAATGGGTGATAGAGCTAAGTGAGTATGATATACACTACCAACCTCGCACGGTCATCAAGGCCCAGGCACTCGCTGATTTCCTGGCCGAGGTACCTTGTGGTTCGGAAGAAGGTTCAGCTATGAAGGAGAGGGAATCAAAGGCATGGAATATATTCGTAGATGGCTCCTCAGGATCTACAGGCAGTGGTGTTGGTGTTCTATTAATTACCCCGGAGGGTGAACAAACTCGATTAGCCGTTCACCTGGAATATCGGGCATCTAATAATGAAGAAGAATATGAAGCTATCCTAGCGGGATTGCAGGCTGCTAAAGCGGTAGGGGCTTCTTCCATTGTGATCCACTCGGATTCCCAGTTGGTAATATCCCAACTTCAAGGTTCTTTTGCGGTTCGGGAGGAAAGGCTGCACAAGTACTTGAAAGCTTTTGAGAAAGAAAAAGCTCAATTTCATCAAGTCCTCTTGAAGCAAATCCCGCGGGAGCACAATGAGAAGGCGATGAATCGGATGGCTAATATTTGTGGGAGAATAAAATCATCGGAGGCGATCGGTGAAATTCACACTTCCTTAGCAATATGCAACATAGAGGAGACGCACAATCAAGCCTAATTCTTGATTGGAGAACCGATATCATAGCTTATTTACGGCACGGGAAGATTCCTGAAAGGAAAATTGCGGCATCTACTTTAATACACCGAGCCAAACGGTTCATCCTCTTAAATGAAGACCTGTACAAGACCTCTTTCGGGCGACCCTTGTTAAAATGCCTAGGAAATGAGGATGCGGAATGGGTACTCCGGGAGATCCATGAAGGATCTTTACGCAATCATTTAGGAGGAGAGCTTTAGCAAGAAAGACCTTGTTGGGATACTTTTGGCCTACTCTTCGAGATGCGGCTCGTATAGTGCAAAGTTGCATCGCTTGTCGAAACATAGCAACCGTTACGGCGACCGGTGAGTTAATGAAAGTAGTCTCTTCTGTCCTTTGACCAATGGGGAATGGATATAGTGGGTCCAATGCCAGCACCTTCTGAAGAGGTTTTATTGGTATTGTGGATTATTTTCCAAATGGGTGGAGGAGCCCTTAGCCAAAATTACGGAGAATGCCGTATCTGATTCTTATAGAGAAATATCATTTGTCGGTATGGTATCCCTCGGAAAATAGTCAGTGATAATGGGCGACAGTTCCAAGGGAAAAAGATTCAAGAATGGTGCCAAAGTCTCAACATTCAGCAAGCTTTCACTTCGGTAGCTCACCCTCAAGCGAATGGACAAGTGGAGGTAACTAACAGGATCCTCGTTCAAGGATTAAAGACCAAGTTGGGTGCTCAGAGGAGAAACTGGGTGGAAGAGCTACAGCTGTGGGCCTATCGAACCACACACCTAAGGCTGACAGGAGAGACTCCCTTTAGTTTGGTATATGGGGTGGAGGCCGTTATTCCGGTCAAAGTTTTGTTGGATAGCGCTCGGGTAAAAGCATACGAGCCAGATCAGAACCAACTTATCCGAAGTACCGAATTAGATCTGGTGGAGGAAAGGCGGGAGATGGCCCGGAGGCGAGCGGAATTTTACAAGCAGAGAGTTCAGCGAGCCTTTAATAAGAAAGTGGTGCCTCGGAGATTTCAAGAAGGAGATTGGGTTTTGCGTAAGGTCAATCCCGCTGGAGATCCTGGAAAGTTGGCTCCCAACTGGGAGGGACCCCTCTGAGATAAGCGTCTGCGTCGTCGAGTATATTATCGAGAGACGACCAAGGCAAAGAGCTTCCACGACCTTGGAACGCCCTTCACTTGAAGCTCTTTCACACTGTATGAGAAATATGAAATAGAAAAGGAGAGATTATGAAACTCAGAGGGAGTGTTTATTGAATTGATTATATTAATTGAATACCAAGTGCTCTCTAAATTTCATTAAGGGGTTATTTACAAGGGCAATACGGTATTACCAATGAGTATTGAAGGAGAAACAGAAACACAGAAAGGAAATCCCCGTTTCAAAATGAGATATTGTATTACAGCTTAAATCGTTCAGGAGGATAACGTTTGAACCCAGCCTCCCAATTTAAAGAAAATGAAGGATAAGTTGGAGGAGGCAATCCCTGGGCGGCATATTGTCTAACTGCGTCATTAAATCCGTCCTGATAAGTGGCGCGCATTAAAATAACGAGTCGCTCCTGGCGGTTCGGGCGGTCAGGGCTTCGTTCTCGATGCTGCCTCTCGCACTTTTCTTGTTGTTCGCGAAGATTTCGACGCACGTCCACATAGCGCCGTGACACCTCCATAATTGCGTCAGCCAGAGTGGAAACATCATCGGCTCGAGAACTTTGGTCCTGCTGCACAAGATGCGTCATCTCCACCATATTCCGACGCATAGAGGCTGAAATCCCTTCCACCGCTTCAGAATAAGATCTGGTCTGAATGAGTTCAGTGTTCATCCTCTGAAGGGAAGTCTCTTGCCTGCGTAGACGGGCATGAGCATGCGCCCGGGAATTTATAAGGGAGGAGTTTTCTTGTACCTCCTTACACAAGCGGGTGCGGAGGTCCCCTATCTTATCCTGTGCTCGTTGGTATTGAACTTGAAGGCGAGCGATGGTGTCCGCATCCTGTTGCTTCCCCTTGAGGAGCTCTGCTACCTGCCCTTGAAGACGCAATAGCTCTTGAGCTGAGGATGATTCCGTATCAAGAGAACTTGATGGGATTTCCTGCTGAGGGACAAGTGGCCCCGCCCCCGGACATGGTTGTTCCTTTAATACTGCGATAATGTCAGCATCTTTTTGAATTTGCTGGCGAGCTTCAGTTAATTGCTCCTGGCACAAGGATAGAAGTTGTTCTCGGCTCTGAGCATTCGCCAAGTCTTCCGTTCGCTCCCATTCTTGAGCTTGGGTTCGGTATTGATGAAGGGAGCAACCCAATTCTTGATGATTGGTCAGGGCCTACATACCGGTTGAGGAGAAAAGAAATGGGTCAGTTAAACAAAGATAAGGAAATTAACTAAGAAAATGTACCAGGTCCAAAGCATGATGCAGGCCTTCCATACGAGGAGTCATCTCCTCTAAGTTCAGGATCCGAAGACTCCTGGGAGAAAGGGAAGAAGATGGGACGGATGACGTCGAAGGGTGAATTTCACCCACAAAGGGGAGAATGGAGGCGGTATTCATTGGTGGAGAACGGAGAGAGGGAGGAGTCTCATTCAAAAGGCCCATGGAAGTGGTGGTCAAGGATGGCATATCCGGAGATGTGGGGAGAATGGGCGTCATGTTTGTCTGGGAGGTGAAGTCGGAAGGAAAAATGGAAGGAGGCTGATTGGAGGAGGGTTCTGGAGAAGATGAGATGATGAGCACTGGGTCGGGGAAGCCTTCAATGGGGATTTTAGAAGTAGAAGGACCCTGGTCAGGGTCCACAGGAAGGGAAGGACTCTTCAGGCGATAAACAAAGGGGGAAGCTGGCGGTGAAGGAATGTCAATCGCCATGGGTTCAGGAGAGGAATAACGGGCCGGGGAAAGAGAAGACTGGGGTGGTATAACCCCTGTCATCGGCTGGCATGAGGGCATCTCCTTCCCAGATGCCTCCCCAGGTTGCAGGGAAGAAGAGGGCGATTTTTGAATATCGTTGACAGAAGGAGGCAAAGGGGGAAAGTTAGGGCTTGTACAGGTAGGAGGAAGTGAAGAGGGACTGATGACCCCGGCTTCCTTCGGGATGGGGGTAGCGAAAGTCACCGAAGGAGGAGAGGGAGAACGACGAGGTGATTCCTATATGGTGGTGATCGAAGGAGGTGAAGAAGAAGAAGAAGCTAAGGGCTGACTGATACCCCGTTAGCAAATTTGTGTAGCGGCCCGCTATTTCCTGGAAGAAGGTGGAATGCATCTCGGATATCTGAAAACAACGAAAGAAGAGGAACCGGGAAGAAAAGATAGAAGAAACGAAATTTGACGGCGGAGGAGCAAACGAGTGAAGAAGAAGGAAACCAAAAGACGAGGGGATGAAGGTAGCAGAAGAAACGAAGGCGAAAGGGTCCCCTATAAAAGGAGGAAGAATGGGCTTGCAGCTGTTAATGGGCTTCGTCGAAGGGAAAGAAGGATTTATTTTTCCTAAATAGCCCATTATATATGAAATGCTATCCCCGCAGAGCGGAAGTTTATCCCCGTGTGGTGGTGGAACGGAAGAACCGAGACTCCTCGGTTACTACTTACTCTATATATGAAATGCTATCCCCGCAGAGCAGAAGTTTATCCCCGTGTGGTGATGGAATGGAAGAACCGAGATTCCTCGGTTACTACTTACTTTATATGCAAAATTCTATCCCCGCAGAGCGGAAGTTTATCCCCGTGTGGTGGTGGAACGGAAGAACCGAGATTCCTCGATTACTACTTACTTTATATGCAAAATGCTATCCCCGCAGAGCGGAAGTTTATCCCCGTGTGGTGGTGGAACGGAAGAACCGAGACTCCTCGGTTACTATTTACTCTATATACAAAATGCTATCCCCGCAGAGCGGAAGTTTATCCCCGTGTGGTGGTGGAACGGAAGAACCGAGATTCCTCGGTTACTACTTACTTTATATGCAAAATGCTATCTCCGCAGAGCGGAAGTTTATCCCCGTGTGGTGGTGGAACGGAAGAACCGAGATTCCTCGGTTACTACTTACTTTATATGCAAAATGCTATCCCCGCAGAGCGGAAGTTTATCCCCGTGTTGTGGTGGAACGGAAGAACCGAGACTCCTCGGTTACTATTTACTCTATATACAAAATGCTATCCCTGCTGAGCGGAAGTTTATCCCCGTGTGCTGGTGGAACGGAAGAACCGAGATTCCTCGGTTACTACTTACTTTATATGCAAAATGCTATTCCCGCAGAGCGGAAGTTTATCCCCGTGTGGTGGTGGAACGGAAGAACCGAGATTCCTCGGTTACTACTTACTTTATATGCAAAATGCTATCCCCGCAGAGCGGAAGTTTATCCCCGTGTGGTGGTGGAACGGAAGAACTGAGACTCCTCGATTACTATTTACTCTATATACAAAATGCTATCCCCGCAGAGCGAAAGTTTATCCCTGTGTGGTGGTGGAACGGAAGAACCGAGATTCCTCGGTTACTACTTACTTTATATGCAAAATGCTATCCCCGCAGAGCGGAAGTTTATCCCCGTGTGGTGGTGGAACGGAAGAACCGAGACTCCTCGGTTACTATTTACTCTATATATGAAATGCTATCCCCGCAGAGCGGAAGTTTATCCCCGTGTGGTGGTGGAATGGAAGAACCGAGATTCCTCGGTTACTACTTACTTTATATGCAAAATGCTATCCCCGCAGAGCGGAAGTTTATCCCCGTGTGGTGGTGGAACGGAGGAACCGAGACTCCTCGGTTACTACTTATGTTATATATAAAGTGCTATCCTCGCAGAGCGGAAGAACATCCCCGTGTGGTGGTGGAACGGAAGAACCGTAATACATCGGTTACTACTTATATTATATATAAAGTGCTATCCCCGCAGAGCGGAAGTTATCCCCGTGTTGTGGTGGAACGGAAGAACCGAGACTCCTCGGTTATTATTTACTCTATTTATGCAAATTACCATCCCCGCAAAGCGGAAGATATCCCCGTGTGGTGGTGGAACGGAAGAACCGAGACTCCTCGGTTATTATTTACTCTATTTATGCAAATTGCCATCCCCGCAAAGCAGAAGATGTTGGTTTTCCGGCACCGCGGCGTGTGTGTGTTCGATCATGTTTCGTAAACATGAGCACAGCGGAAGCAATAAAAATAATAAATACTCCTATTTATTACAACACACACAACACACGCATGCTATTACAACAAGTGTAGACATAACCGTAAATTAAAATTGCAATAAAAAGAAATTAAACTACGTTATACCTTCCGTATGACATGTAGCGGGAACGGCATCAACCGGAACGATCCTCGTAAGAATCGTCTCTATCCGTATCCACGCCGAGCTCCTCGGGATGACTTCGCTAAGTCACGAGCTTCGTCTTCGTACGGGTTACTAGCCTCGTGTTGAAGACGACGTGATCGAGAGATGATCACGATCCAATCCAAATTCGGATCCAAAACGAGTTCTCAAAACTCGCTTCTCCGGAGAGGTATTCGTCAACCGTTTGACGAATCCTTCGTCCTCCACCTCAGAGGATTACCGGAGATCAAATCCCCGGTATGTTAGCCGCTGTCGGAGCACTAACCGTCGTCCAAACGACGCTCCGACGAGAGGAGAAGAAGCTGTCCAGAAAAACTGGACAGCTTGGTGGAGGAGATAGGCGCCGGCCAACAAAGGAAGCCAAGTGCTCACCTTGATGCCAAACCTAAGGAGGATCGCCGGAACTCTTCCGGCAGCAGCTCGACGCCGCGAGGAGGAAGGAAGCCGCCTGACGCCGGTTGGAGGAGCTATGGGTCGGGCGGCAACACAAGCTGGGCGGCAACTTTGTGTTGGGCGGCTAGGGTTTGGATGATTGGATTAGTTAGGGTTTAACAATCCCTTAAACCCACTTTTATAGAGAACTAATTCTCTTAATGGTTAATGGATCATATCCATAAAGCCCGTTAACCCGCTCCATTAAGATAAGTTAAAATAAACCAAACCATGATGGTTTATTTTAAGTTAAAACGAACCGAACCAACCTTTGGTTCATTCGCTTAATATAAACCAAACCCTTTGGTTTATTCTCATCCATTGGATTAGAACCAAACCATTTTGGTCCATCCATTATGTCTTCATAAGACACGCCCATCCATGCTTCCATTGCGTGAAACAATTTCATGCTCGCTTATGTTTGGTCCAACCAAACATAGTTTCTCTCGGTCTGAGAATCCCATTCTCAAGCTCGTTTTAAATCCTTTGGATTACACTCGTTGTGCGTGTGACCAAATAGGTTCTCGGTTTATGTTGGCCGCCTATAATTAACCATTAATTATAGAACGATCATGAGTGGCACCTAGTAGTACATCATGATCCCCAATTAACCAAAAGATCAACCCGCTTGATCCGTAACTATTTCAAACCCTTCAAGCTCGAATGAATCGTGCCCCATTCCTTTCACTCATCTTATACCCACTTGGTTCAGACATGGTCTATTGTGTCCCCCTCACTAGGTCGACTACGCCACACCTAGCCCAAGTATCATTTCCTCGTCCCCACGGATTCTAGTTACTCCACATGTATCAAGAGTACCTTACTCTAAACATGTAATGCTTTGGCCAAAGACTTTAGTAACAATCCGACGAGAGGCCATGGGTATACATCTCCTCGCAAGGAGTGGTGAATCCTTTATAGGCTATTCAAACACCTTCGATCACTCGACTTATACCCAATCATCCGGGTCCACATCTCCTTAGAGATGTTTGCTTAAGATGTCAAAGCATAAGTCTCCATGATCAAGATGACTTGAATACCGCAAGTCAAAGGAACATCGCACTTAAGCCACAGTAAGAACTTCATTGACATATCTATATATGCAGAGAACCATATGAAGTCTTACGGCTGGTCACTCCAATTAACTAGTTACCATAACTAGCATCCACGATTAACTCCGGACATCACTATGTCTCCAGCCAGTGAGAATCAGCTGCTTGGATACACCAAGGAGTATACCTCGTGCTAGTCTCGACAGAATTGATGGTGTCCAAATCCATCAATTCATCGACTAGGGATAATTCCGATACATCACAATTACACATGTAGAGATACTCACTAGTTGTGATCCAATCACAAATCCTCTCATGCTGTGAATCGTATTGTGGACATTCAGTAAATGAGTTTAAGATCCAATCAAATACATTAAACATGTATACTCAAATAGTGAATTTTCATTTATCATAAAAATGGTTCATACATAAGGCGATTGCCTTAGGACATCTCTCATATATTACTAACAGAAGATATCCCCGTGTAGTGGTGGAACGGAAGAACCGAGACTCCTCGGTTATTATTTACTCTATTTATGCAAATTGCTATCCCCGCAAAGCGGAAGATATCCCCGTGTGGTGGTGAAACGGAAGAACCGAAATTCCTCGGTTATTATTTGTTCTATGTCTCAGTTGCTTGTATTAATTAACTTTATATGGTTGTATTCTTGTGCAATAGCAGAGTCGGCTCGTCTAAGGGGTCTATATACCCAGCAGATTGAAAAGACGGGAGAGCCGAAATATGCCCCAAATTACATGTAAATACAAAAGGAGTAAAGAGTAGTACAACTCAGAAGGTCCTGGAGGAAGGAGATAAACTAGGGAAGTTCGATGATACGGGAGAACTACATACTCCCAGCCATCTACAAGGAGAAACAACAAGAGAAACCCTAATACATCTAGGGTATTACAATTCTTTGTTAGGCGGAACGGATGGAGTTTCTTTGCGCGGTCGGGGTTGGCGCAGTAGCTGTTGAAGATAAGACTGCTTCAAGAAGATTTGCTTGGACAGTTCTTTTTGGGACCCGATCAGTTGTTGGCGCAGGGAACGATTGTTGGCGGAGGTTTCCTCTAGCTGTTGCTGTAAACACTTCACTTGTTCCTCCAAGATGACTATGTACCGGTGGTCATTTATCTGTTCTTTAGAAGGCGAGGAATCACGCCTGTTCGATATTCTCTCCATGACAAGCAAAGGAAAAGGAGAATGGTGGAAGCTATGTAAAGGTCGGTGGATTTTATAGCAACGAAGGGGAGGAATGCATTTATTGGTAGAAGAGGTAGGGACCATAAATGCCAAAGAAAGGGAAAGCGTGGAGCGGTAGTGGGAAGGTCGGGAAGACAACGTAATTAAGAGGGTCGAATCACGAATCGAGAAAAGTGTGTGTTCGGATCCGGGTACCATCCTTCAGAAAACAGAAACCTTACTTCTACAGAAAAAAGACAAAAGCAGATATCGTTTTCCTTCTTTGTTTCATTAATATATTTGAAATAATTACATTGGCTTGATTTATACAGACTTTCCCCGATTACTCTTGACAGATGAGATGGGAGATGTCTCTTTGGGGGGAGAAGGAGCCAATATGACTCGGAAACGCTCACCTTGAGGTGGAGGAAGAACTGGTGGACCTTCATCAAAAGAGTAAGGATGAATCCTCGCTGAAGGAACTGGCACGAAAGCCAATGCTGGCGGAAGTGGGGCAAGATCAGCGACCGCATGAGGATCTCCCACCGTATACTCCCACGTGAAGGGAGGATTCCACACCCTGTTGCGGAAGGAGGGGAAAGGAGCGCGGAAGGATCTCCCCGCTGGAGGGGTGGGAGTTGGACCGGAAGGCAGAAAAGGTAGGGGATGGAAGACTGAAGTGGCGGTTGACTGGGTCTCCGAATCTGCATCATCCTCAGAGACCCAGTCTTGTATTTCAAAAGATTCTGATTCCGAAGAAATTTCAATGGGATGCCCTGCTGAAGCCATGATGGTAAGATAACAGGACGAAGACAAGGGGGACGAAGGATTTATAATGGAAGGAGAATGGCGGAAAAGTTCTGGGGAAGGGGGAGAAGACGAAGAGGCTGGCATCTTTTCCGAAGCAGGAGGAAGGATAGGGAAAATCAACGGGCAAAAGGCCATTTAAAGTGACGTCCGAACCAAAATCGGGGCGGATGTGGATACTAGTAGACAAAATCCCGTAAGAGAGCCCCCGAACTAGCCAGGCGATGACGTTATATGGTACGGGTAAAGAAATGACAAGGGGAAGCTCAAAATTGGTCCAAAACCCCAACTCGTTAGGGAACCCGCAAGGACCGTAATGGACAGACATATTGATAAAAGTCAGCTCTTAACAGTAAAGAAAGAAAAAGTTATTACTAAAAGACAAGATCGAGGTTACATTCAAATCGCTCGGGGAACAATTAGCCAACGCCCGATACAGGATCTAAGTAGCTAGTGTTCGCCCAGAGGCGGATATCCTTGTTCGGCGTTTGAGCCACTCGAAACCTAATATGAACAAGTCTACTCCCTTCTTGACGATTCTGCTCTTGAGGTCGACTTCTGCTCCTTCATTTGATTTTGACCGGGCTAGTTGGGCTCGTATCCGTCATCGATGAGCATCTTTCTCGATGGCGCTGTATGGCTCTTGACCCAGCCGAAAGAGCTTCATGATATTCTTGATGAAGAAGGGCTTGCTGCTGAGCCATCGTGGACAAGGTTTGAGGAAGAGCTGGCACCAGGGAAGAGAGCTCCACGCATTTCTCTGTACAAGATTTCCTGGTGGCCTCCCAAGCTTGACGCTCCAATTGGAGCCTGGAGCGCTCCTGCTGAAGCTGTAGGATGGTGGTTGAGGATTTTGCAGAGTCAATCATGGCATCTCCCAGGTGCCCTTTATACTCCTCGCCCCGCACCAATTCATCTATACAGCGACTCACTAGATCGGAGGAAAATCACGCTCCAATTCCTCATTCTTCCGCTGCAGCTCTTCTTTCTCACTCTGAAGCAGAGCCACTTGCATCATTGCGTCTTCGCATTGGCCCCTCATATCCTTTTCTTTCGCCTCTTGCTCGCTCAGTTGCTGGACAAACTTTTTCTGTTGAGACACGGCGGCGAAGTGGCGAGTTTCCACAGTTGATTGGAATCGGGCCAGATGGGTTATCATACTACTATATTGGGTGGCGGCCTGAAGAAGAACAAGCTATTAGTACATGCCAGTATATGAAAATAGGCAGGGTGAAGAAGAAACGAAGAAACAATAGATACCTCCGCCAGTAGTTTGCCTACTTGTTCACAAGGGGCCTGTACGCCCGATTGATTGAAGAACTTCACCTCCGAAGGATGCCGAATTTTCAGTAAGGATCCTAATGTGGCCCTCGGAGGAACGGGAATAGAGGGGTCTTCCCCTTCAGCAGAGGCAGAAGGTCCGATACAACGAAGGGGAACAGGAGCCGCTCTCGGGTCGGAAGGTTTGGGAGCGGGGGGAAGTTCTGTAGGAGAGGATGGGGGCGAATTCTGGGCAGACGGGGAAGAATGTAAAAAATGGGAGGGGGAATCCTCTCCGTGAGGGGATGAAGAAGGGGCAGGGGAAGTATTGCCTCCTCTCCTTGGTTCATAAATGGCTAGGGAACGAGACTCTAGCTGGCCCGAAGATGAGGGAAGAAGAGTCGAGGAACTCGAGGCTCCTTTCTTAATAAGCCGTAGCTTTTTACGAGGAGATGATGGAACTGCGGTTGATTTACCTCTTTTGGTCGAGGTTTTCTTCTTCTTCTCGGCCTCAATCGCCTCCCCTTCTACCAAAGCCTTCTGCATCAGGTTATCTGCAAGGTATGTTGTCAGGAAAGATGAATAACGCAGAAATGAAGTCCTATTGCCAGTTAAATAGCACCCTACCTACAGCAACCGAAGTCGTCAGAGGTAGAGGAGACAATCCAAAATGACGCAAGAGGGGAGTCTCTAGCAGCTGGTTCGAACAGTAGTGTAGCTCTCCTAAAACTCTATACACCTCCGGGAAAGGACATTTGGTCCTCATGTCCCGGAAGGAAGGTAATTCGGGAAGGTCTACCTTCCAAGTATCAGAATAAGGTAAAGACTCAGGAAGTTGTACAAAGAAGTATAGTGCTTCCCAGCCCTTGTGGGAAGTAGGCAGGTTCACCAGAAATTGGCAGTCTGAACGACTAGACAAATAGAAGAGGCCTGCCTTAGAAGACTTTAATTGGAAGAAGCAATGGAATAGTTCTGGGGTCAAAGGGAGGTTCAAATGTTGGAACACTATGTGGGCTCCCGATAGAATTCGGAAGGAGTTGGGGGTGAATTGGTTCAGGGGTAGTCCATAGAAGTCTAGAAGGTCCAAATAGACTGAGGGTACCAGCAGGGATAGGCCGTTAAGAAATTGTTCGGAGAAAAAGCAGGTCAGGCCAGGAGGAGGGTTGTGAGGTCGATGTATTTTAATTGTGAAGCAGCATTTTATAGAGGGGGCTATGTAGTCGTTCTTAATGTTAAAGAAGTAATGGTTGCAATCTAACTGAGTTACGGTGTGTTCGTACCAGGCAGGTGGAAGGGTGGTCCTAGGAGCCATGGGTGTTAAACTAAGCAGAGCACTTACTCGGGGGAAAGGGAGAATCACGTGAGAAGGGGAGGACTGAATCGCCGAAACACCGCCGGTGAAAATCGCGGAAGAAGAAGAACAGACTGGATTGTTAGGCACGCTAAATGATACCTAAGAGGAGAAGGCGGAGGTTTATATAGGGTTTTCCGTGACGATTCAATTTCACGAAGAGAGAAGGAGAAGCGGAGCCCATGGGCCCATTGGGCCGCCTCGAGGGCACACAAGGGAGTTATAAAGGAAAAGGTGGATTCAAACGGAGGAATGAAGAATAGGGCATAAACTTTACGCACATTTGGAAAGTCAAGCTTATAACTTCGCTTGACTATTTTTCGGGGTTGACTAATGATACTACTGGTACTTTTTCTACCTAATTCCCAATAGAAGAGTTAGCAGGTGACCCATGACCCGTCCCAAAATACCTGGTTTGGCCAAAGGGGAAAAGGAGAAACAGTTTGGGCGAGAGATATCAGAAGCCATTGGCACGGGCGAGAGTTATCAGAAGCCAGTGACACGGGCGAGAGTTAGACGAAGCCATTGACATGGGCGAGAGTTATCGGAAATAATCGACACGGGCGCAAGTACCAGAGGTCATCAGCACGGACAAGTAGCGAGAGCCATCGGCACAGGCGAAGGCTAGAAGCAAGGGACGCAGATGGAAAAGAGGCGGAAGGCACTTCACTAACAGAGGAATAGGAACTGGTTCAACTAGGCAATTCCCGAAGCCAATGAGATGGAGGAAGGGTCAACTCGACCTAATCGACGCGAAAGAAGTTTGGTACGGGAAAAAGGAAAATTGGTTCAGTTTGAGGAGAAACCCTAAGGTTAGGTCACCTATGGTATAGGGGCCTAAGTTGACTTCACCCAAAGCAGAGGGGTGAGGGAGACAGTTTAACCTCTTCGCCTGAAAAGTAAAGGGAAAGGTGCTATGCAACGGCTTGGGGGGCCCCACGCAATATTCGGGGGAGTCCTCGTTCCTCATATTTGTAACAAAATTATTCTCCAGGAGGAGGAGGTGGCCACGTGTACGATGGAGATAATCCAGGACATTGCGAGGAAGAAAGGGGAAGATAAAAAGGAGGAGAGCAAGGAAGTAAAGGAGGGATCGATCCGCAATCATTCGCATCCAGCAAGAGAGAAGAGGAGACGAGAGAAAAAGAAGAACGATCTCGCCGGAGAAGGAAGACGGAGATCTGCTGTTTGTTAAGTCTCTTGTATTTTCCTCATCTTGTAACATCATTGTAAGAGGTCCTTTCTCCTCCACCTTCGGAAACATGCTTTCTGTAAAGGGGGATCTTCATAGTGAAAGTGCTTAGGCACCGCATCTGGTGAGAAACCTCACCCCCGTGGAGTAGGAATCCTTATTCCGAACCACGTTACATCTCGTGTCTGAATATCGATTGCTGGTGTCGGGTTTTCGCGTTTCGTCTACTTCATTTTCTTATTCTTTACTGATCGCTGCCGGGGGAGAATATTCCGAGACCTCCCTCATCGCTTCATCGCCTTGAAAACGGAGCGAACGGATTTTTCCCCCGCACCCACATCATACTATTATATCTACACATGTGGTACTATGCATGCGTGTGGTGTGTGTGTTGTAATAAATTAGATTTATTATTTTTATTTCTTTTGCTGTGCACATGTTTATGAAATATGTTCGAACACACACTCGCCGCGGTGCCGGAAACCCGACAGTGGTATCAGAGCCCAGGTTGTGTTTCGACATAATCATAAAATTGTTTTGCGATAGTCATAATGGTATATATGGAAATTTTCTACTTTTGGAAAGTTAAAAGTATTTATGGAAATTTTTAATTTTGGAAAGTCTAGAAGTATTTATGGAAATCTTCTACTTTTGTAAAGTTAGAAGTATTTATGGAAATTGATATTTTTCATAAATAAAATATTTGATTAGATTTGGAAATTTGTTTCCTAATTTAAACATGATTTGATTTGGAAAATCAAATCTTAAAATATTTTATTTCCATAAGTAGTTTTGATGATTTAGGAAATTTGTTTCCTAAATTGACATTCCTTAATCAACACTTTCCACAAATAAAATATGTGTTTAGATTTGAAAATTTATTTCCTAATTTAATCATAATTTAATTTGGAGAATCAAATCTCAAACATATTTTATTTCCATAAATAGTTATGACATATAAGGAAATTTTGTACATGTCATAATTGTATGTTATGTAATTGCATTAGATGCATATCATTATGTCATACTTGTCGTGACATGTAGATGTATGTCATGCCATGTAGATAATAGTTATTTGCATGCAAATAGGATGAGACATAAAAACCCTTACTCAATATTAAAGCCTACACCTTCCATTAATATAGTTAGAACCAGAGTTTCATTTTTTGTTTTGGTTGTTGGACTCTCTCCAAGCCCGGCTCGAACCTGAACATGTTCAAGCCATGGAATAGTTTAATACTAATACGGTAAGAGTTAGAGGTCAATCGTTAGCTTTGGTTGTTGGACTCTCTTCAAGCCGGGCTAATTGGTTGAATGTACTCTAACCATATTAAAACTATTTCTCAATTAATGGGTTGGCTTTAACCTGGAGCATCGGGTTGTTGGACTCTCTCCAAGGTCGATGTGAAGGGAGGTGAAGTTGGGTGCTATGCATATGATGCATACTTGTTAATGTGTTAACAACCCGATGTATGTGTGAACATTCAATTAGTTGATAGCACATTGTGATAGTTGCATATATGTGATATGCAATCGGTATATTTGATACCTACCGTCGTAGTTATGAATGGCTTGTTGGATTCTCTCCAAGGTTGTTCATATCTATGTTGGATATCAACCCATTAGGAGATGGACCTACGATCTCCCGAAGTGATTTTGGGGTTTTTTGAAATTCGAAAAATGAATGGGATTTATGAATGTATATTGATGCATTTTAAATCATCTTTCTCATATATGCTCGTTTTGTATTTCTAAGTTAATCTATTGATCATGATGTCTTTAGATTTGAATAAATTGACTGGGCCGAACTTCTTGGACTGTCTTAGAAACTTGAGAATTGTTCTCAAGGTTGAAAAGCTTGCAAATGTCCTCGAAGTGCCTCTTCCCGCCCGTCCTAGTGACAATGCAACTCTGGACCAATTGTTTGCCTATCAGAAACATATGACTGATTCTGAAATGGCGAGTTGCATCATGCTAGCCACGATGATACCTAAGCTGCGGAAGCAGCATGAGCATATGGATGCTCATACCATAGTCTTTCATCTTTATGAGTTGGTTGATGAGCAAATGAGATTCGAAAGGTTTGAAGTCTCCAAGCTCCTCTTCACCTCTGAGATGCAAGAAGGTTCATCTGTGGTACTGCTCAATATGCTGAAGACTGTGGAGTCTTCTGTGAAGCATGAGCAGGGGACGGTGTTTTAAGTTGATTCCTCGAAGAAAGGTTCTAAGAGGAAGTCAAAGGAATAGCAGAAGGGGAAGAAAATGGCTAAAAAGGCAGAACCAGCTAAAAAGGGCACTTGCCATCATTATGGCAAGGAGGGCCATTGGCGAAGAAATTGCAAGATTTATCTTGAGTTCGTGAAGAAGAATAAGGCATCGGATGCCCCATCTTCTTCAGATATCTTCGTTATTGATTGTCATTCTATTTCCTCAAACACTTGGGTATTGGATACTAGGTGTGGCTCACATATATGTAATGACATACATGGGCTAAGGAATAGAAGAAGACTCGTCAAGGGAGAGTCAAATTTACGTGTTGGGAATGGAGCAAAGGTTTCTACACTCGCCATCGGAACGTATTTGTTGAAATTCCCTACAGGACTTGTCTTAGAACTGGACAATTGCTTTTATGTTCCTTCGTTGATAAAGAACATCATTTCTATTTCTTATTTAAATATAAATGGGTACCATTTAAATTTTAGTAACAATTGTTGTTACATAACTTTGAATGAAGTTCTTTATGGGACTGGAACTTTAAGCAATGGTGTTTATATGTTGGAGGTATCTAGTGACATTTTCAATATCGAAGCGAGCAACAAGCATGCTCGAAAGGATAATCAATTAGACTCCTACATGTGGCATTGTCGTCTTGTCCATGCAAGCAAGAAACGCATGTCCGAATTACACCGATGTGGAATTCTGGAATCGTTTGAATTGGATTCATACGATACATGCGAATCATGCTTAAAAGGCAAGATGACTAAGTTACCTTTTATAGGAAAAGGTGAACGAGTGGGAGAGTTGCTAGGTCTAATACATACTGATGTATGTGGACCTATGTCAACTCAAGCTTGGCGCATCCGAGGGACGTGACCGGACGAAGACAACTTCAAAGGCGACGGACTCCAAGGGATGACAGTGAGCGAATGTAACCCGGGATGGGGTAGTGCGCTTAGGTGAAACTTGGCCAATTGGCTAAGTTTCGGATGGGATTTCTCGACATTAGTCGATTGCCATGTCATGGCAGTCGACTCCTCCAAGTCGATTATGACTCGACTGGTATACGAGTCTGGTTCATGTGCCATCAGTTGACTGCCTTGGATTGGCAGTCGACTGCCAAGACCATCAGTTGACTGCTGATGGCCGCAGTCGATTGATCGAGAGGGTTTGAGGCACAGAACCTCTCGTAGCTGACTGGGCAGTCGACTACGAAGGCATCAGTCGACTGATGGATACATCAGTCGACTGCCAAGGTTTCTGTTGAACTACAACGATGGGGATCTGACGTGTTCGGAGGTCGTTGTAGTGACAATAGTCGACTGCCAAGGGCAGCAGTCGACTGATGGCGGCCAACGGGGAGAAATCAACCCTCTCTATAAAAAGAGAAGGTGTGGGCTTTTGGGAGGCTAATTCTTATGCTCTAAACTCTCCAAAAAGTGCCCTAAAGATTTTCCATCCTCTTACTTGAGTTTATTTACATTATATTTGTAAGAGGAGTGTTCTTGTGTAAAAGAGGTTACCTCCACCTAGCTTGGTGCAAAGGAGAGATCTAGTGGATAGATTGAGGAGTGATTCACCTTGGACGAATCGGACCGTAGATTAGCGGTAAAGCCTTGAACCACGTTACATCTTCTTGTTAGCGAATTGCTTTTTACTTTGTTTTTGTCTTGATTGTCTTAGCTTTATTTCCGTTGCGCTATCCTTTGATTGTTGACGATTAAGCAAGCCATAGATTTTCACCATACGACGATAAAGGCTATTCACCCCCCTCTAGCCGGCCAACATCGACCCTACAAGTGGTATCAGAGCCAAGTCATTTGTCGAGGACTAACCACCGCAACAAACACTTCGTCAAGAGATGGTCGGTTCTAATATTCATCTGCCGAAGTTCGAGGGAGAATTCTCTTGGTGGAAGAAGAGAATGGAGGTATTTTTCGAAACCGATTTCGAAATTTTATTCATAATGGAAAATGGTTTCGAGCTACCCAAGGATGAAGAGGGGAAGTCAATCGAGAAGTCTAGATGGACTAAAAAGCAAAGGGAAGAGTACTTAGCAAACTCAAAGGCAAAGCACCATCTCTACAACATACTCCCCCAACAAGAAGTAAACCGAATTGGAGAGTGTACAAGTTCTAAGGAGATGTGGGAGAAGGTAGTAGAGCTTCATGAAGGTACCTTGGAGACCAAGCTTGCAAGAAGAGACCTCCTCCGCTCCCAACTAACGAACATCAAACTTGAAAAGGGAGAAAAGGTAACCTCACTACACTCTCGATTTAAGGAAATTTTGATTGGGATAACAAGTGTAGGAGAAAGACTTTCGAACCGGGATATGCTTATGAAAGAAATCGATGCTTTTCCCCGGTCATCGAAATGGAGCTCAATGGTGGACTCCTTCTACATGTCAAAGAACTTAGAAATGAACACCTTGGAGGAGTTCTCAATTATGGAGCTCCATGAAACAAGGCTTGAGGGAGTAATTGAAGAATCAAGTATCAAGCCATCAAGGGGAGTGACACTATTGGCCAACAAAGGGAAGAAGAAGATGGAGATTCCCTCCTCCTCCGATGAAGCATCCTCCTCCTCCTCCGATGAAGCATCCTCCTCCTCCTCCGATGAAGCATCCTCCTCCTCCTCCATGGATAGCACGGAAGAAGCTTATATGGTAAGGAAGGTAAGGCGTGGTTTGAAAAATTTTAAATTCAATAAATCTAATGATAGGAGGAGAAGACCAAGGGGGAAGGTAATTTGCTACAATTGCCAACAAGATGGACACATAAGAGATAATTGTCCACTCTTGAACAAAAGCAAAGAAGAGAGGAGAAAGAAAGAAGAAAAGAAGAAAAAGGGGAGCAGGAAGAAGGAAGAGGAAAAGAAGGCCAAAGAAAAGGGGAATGCCAAGGCACTAAAGGCAAGGACATGGGATGACCCCTCTTCATCATCATCATCATCGGAAGAGGAAAACGCTTTTGTCACCAACCTTGCTTTGATGGCGTTTGATGACCTAGACACCTCTTCCTCTGAGCAAGAAGAAAGAAGCACTAGTGAGGAGAGCTCAAGTGAAGGGGGAGCTTCATCCTCATCATCATCGGAATCGGAAGAAGAGAACATGGAGACTATGGTAACAAATCTCTCACCCCATAAAATAGTTTCCATGATTTCTAGCCTTACTAAGGACTTATTTAGGGCTATGAAAAAGAATAAAAGCATGCTAGATCAAATTAAGGCCTTAGAAAATAAATTAGAACAAGCATGTTTTGATGTTAATAATGATAATGCATGCTCACATGACTATATGCCTCTTGATGTTAATGATGCATGCATTGAGGAAAATAGGATGTTAAGAGAAAAGGTAGATCATTTGACCAAAGCCCTAGAAAAATTTACAATTGGCTCCAACACCCTTAATATGATTATAGGGAGCCAAAGGGCTAGCTTCAATAAGAAAGGCCTAGGATATAAGAAAAATATAAATGAAAAGGCTTATAAATGTTTAATTGCTAGGGGTCAAGATAAAAAGAAAACAATAGCTAGAAAATGGATCCCTAAGGAATTTTTAGTGAACCTAATAGGAAAGAACTTGTTTTGGGTTCCTAAATCCATCCTTAAGGGTTAGGAAAACCCTAGGATAGTCAACCATATGGAATTTACCTATATTATATTTTGGTTGACTTAGGATGGCGGGGTTTTTGAAATAGTGTTGGGTGATGATAATGCACCCATAAATAGTTTAAGTCTTGCTCAACACTTAGTGTTATGTGATACTTATGACCTATACATTTTTATCATAGTCTTGGGTGATGATAATGTGCCCAAAAATAGATAATAATTCTTAAATCATGATAATTGATGTAATTGTTATACATGTTTGCAATCATGATTTATGATCTTGATATTTGGCACATAGTCATGGGCATTAGGGTTCAAATCATGCTCTAGGTGATACTTGACTTTTTATCATGATTACATACCTAATGCATGATTATAAATTGATAAATATATTTGTTTCATGATCATAATGTGGAAACAATACATATATGTCATTATGATCATGTGGATTGTTAGGATGATACTTAACCTTGGGTAGAATTGCTTGAAATTAAAGGTTAAGTATATACAAATACCTTTAGGATACATCTCACACTCACCATAGGCTACCTTGATTGAAAACTTAGCATGGGTGAGATGATAGGATGATACTAATGGTCCACTAATGTCTATGGCATTTAGTTGGTCATTTTTAAGTATCAAAATAGCAATAATAGACCAATCATGGGGAAGACTTATGTTTAATTCATAGACATATTGCCCAAAGATCATGGTTGGATATTTCATATGTTTTAAAAACCATTTCTTACTTTAAAATCTGTGCTTTCATGTTTTGAAACAATCTAAAACAAAACTATGTGTTAAAATGGATACAAATTTGATCAAAACACTAGTTGTTTTTGAAGCTTTTGGATTTTTGGCAAATCATTGAAAATTTAAGTAATTTTTAGGAAAACTCATTTTTCACTGATAAAGGACTTTAAAAGAAATGTGTTTTCAAAATTTCACAATTTTTCGAATTTTCTGGAATTTATAGCGTATTTCTGAATTTCGTCCAGAAAATTAGAAAACTTGATTTCCTTGTGCGATCATTGCCATCTTGATATCAGTTGGTGATGTCTGTCTGCTTATCAAGTTTTGTTTGGTTTTTGGTAGTTTTTCCTCCTTAGAGTTGATACCTTAGATTATGACATTTGGAAAATATTTTTGATGGTGTCAAAGGGGGAGAAATAGGGAAGTTTAAGTTAATCATGCAAATAGGAAAGTTTAGCATGTCTTAAGGGGGAGTTGCATGTTTAAGGAGGAGTTGTTATACTTATGTTTTTATTTACATGCTTTCCTTTCTTATGATTATTGTTATTTGTTCACCTAACTTAAACGGATTGCCACACATAAAAAAGGGGGAGATTGTTAGTGCAGTCAACCCATGATATGATTTTGATGTGTGTGGCAAAGGGTTTAAGTTAGGATAATTGGATTTGATATGTGCGTTGGAGTCTTGCAGAACTTAGTAATTCACACATAGAGCATTGGCGAGTTTCACCTCTCATGACTCGATCCTTGAGTCAGTGAAGGATAGCTTTACAGAAGCCGTGCGCTTAGAGCATTCGAGGAATCGCCGGACGAGGAGATTGGAGTGAAGTTGGAGGAAGTAGACTTCAGGGCGAGACGCGAAGGATGTCGCTGCAGAGCCTTGCGCTTGGTGCATCCGAGGGACGTGGCCGGATGAAGATAACTTCAAAGGCGAGGGACTCCAAGGGATGAGAGTGAGCAAATGTAACCCGGGACGGGGTAGTGCGCTTAGGTGAAACTTGGTCAATTGGCTAAGTGTCGGATGGGATTTCCCGATATCAGTTGATTGTCATGTCATGGCAGTCGACTTCTCTAAGTCGATTGTGACTCGACTGGTATACGAGTCTGGTTCATGTACCATCAGTCGACTGTCATGGATTGGTAGTCGACTACTAAGACCATCAGTCGACTGCTGATGGTAGCAGTCGATTGGTCGAGAGGGTTTGGGGCACAGAACCTCTCGTAGTGGACTGGGCAGTCGACTACGAAGGCATTAGTCGACTGATGGATACATCAATAGACTGCCAAAGTTTCCATTGAACTACAACGATCGGGATCTAACATATTCGGAGGCCGTTGTAGTGGCAGCAGTCGACTGCCAAGGGCAGCAGTCGACTGATGGCGGCCAACTGGGAGAAATCAGCCCTCTCTATAAAAAGAGAGGGTGTAGGCTTTTGGGAGGCTAATGCTTATGCTCTAAACTCTCCCAAAAGTTCCCTAAAGATTTTCCATCCTCTTACTTGAGTTTATTTACATTATATTTGTAAAAGGAGTGTTCTTGTGTAAAAGAGGTTACCTCTACCTAGATTGGTGCAAAGGAGAGATCTAGTGGATAGATTGAGGCGTGATTCACCTTGGACGAATCGGACCGTGGATTAGCGACGAAGCCGTGAACCACGTTACATCTTCTTGTTAGCGAATTGCTTTTTACTTTGTTTTTGTCTTGATTGTCTTAGCTTTATTTCTGTTGCGCTAACCTTTGAATGTAGATGATTAAGCAAGCCATAGATTTCCATCGTACGACGATAAAGGCTATTCACCCCCCTCTAGCCGACCAACATCAACCCTACATGTTACTCTATTCTTGCACGCATTGCCTATTTTTTGGTTCGGAGGTCTGCTCGTTGTACTTTTGTGTGCAGGTTAGCTTTTCTGGTGAAAAAGATGCATTTTTAGAGAAAAAGAATGACTTTCACAGCTAGACGCAGAGTGGGACACGACCAGGGCATGTGGATTCACACGACCGTATCCAATGGGTGAAGAACAACACCCCAAGGCTGCACACGGCCTGGCCGTGTGGAAACACACGAATTTACGCGACTAGGGCTTTTTTCAGATTTTGCAGCGGTCCAAGGCGATGTCTATATAAGGATAGCTCCGCCCAAACCCTAGAGGGGAGGCATGATGGCTAGGATGGCATGCCGAAGCCCTAAAAAGCTTCGGTAACTCACAGCGGGGAGGAGGAACACCGCCGGAGGTCCACAACTTGCAATACAACGCCGGAGAGAAGATCACAAAGCATCGTATATCTCTATTTCTGCGCTCTATTTCTATTGTATTTGAACTTAAACATGTTTTGTGATTCTTCCTTCGTATTTATGGAGTAGTACTTTCGATTCTAGGATTAGGGAGTAGCTTGTGTACATAAACAATGTTGGTTCATATTTAATTCTGGCCAATAGTTTGATTTGACAATTGGTAGTTGCTCTCTATTATATCTACGTGTGTTTGGCTTTCTTTCCCCTCTGCTTTGGCAATACGAGGTGGTGATAGCCCTCGCAATCTAGAATTTAGGATGTTTGATCCAAGGAACCTAGGGGTAAACCTGACCTCCCATAACTGCGGGGAGAAGAGAGCGGTGGAATCAGAAACAGTCCGCCGCAAGGGTTGATTTGGCATCCTCGTACCCTCTATCTCGTCCTTTTGGGTGGAGGTAGCTCCTGGTGAATGCGGCGGCTCTGCGGGGAGAGTGTATGATGTCCCTTCCCCAAAACCGTAGGTAGACGTTTAGACGACGCCAATTGACAACATTGTTCTGTGGTACACAAGTGAAATTGAAGTCCTAGAATCACCTTTTAAGACCCCGGCACACTCTTTTCCTCCTCCGTGTGACACCATACAAAGTAGGGTCCACTGATAGTCCTTACCAACCGAATCTCTCAGAGATTACATCCGAACAATCGCAACCACTTAGTGTATTGGTATTCGAATCCCAGTCTCTGTGGGATCGATAAATCTTTATTACTTGACGACATAAATGAACTTACGGGCATTGAGCGCGAGCGTGCGCTTTGAGTCATCGACAGTATCCGTTGTGAGATTCGAGGTCGCGATCGTGCGCATCAACCAGCTAGAGGGGGTGAATAGCCTTTCTCATGTACGGTGGAATTTACTCATTCTTGATCATCTACGAATATGATTAGCGCAAGCGGAAATATAAAGCTAAAGTAAAAAAATTAAGACAAAGGAAGGCAAACGCAAACACGAAGACATAACGTGGTTCATGGCCTTGCCGCTAATCCACGGATGGATTCGTTCCAGGTGAATCACACCTTAACCTTCACTATTCTCTCCTTGGCACCAAGTAAGGTGGAGGTAACCTTTTCATACAAGATCACTCTTCTTACAATAGGGTTGAGATAAACGCAAGTAAGAAGAGTAGGAAAACATTTTGGGCACTTGGGTGTTGTTTGGAGTTAAAGCATTAGGCTCTCCAAGTGTCCAAAGGCCTCTTCTTATAGGGAAGGGGCCATTCTTCCCGTTGAGCCAGCGGTAGTCGATTGATGAATCCATTAGTCGACTACTATTGTGGCCGTTGCCTCACAATGTCTCCTTCCACGTTGGATTCCAACCAATGGCTCCCACATCAGTCGACTGATAGAGCCATTAGTCGAGTGGTCGACGCGATCACTCGACTACTGAAGCTTCTGTGCCCAAAACCCTCGACATCAGTCGATTGATCCCCTTGTCAGTCGACTGATGGAGCTAGCAGTCGACTGCTACAAGATGGCAGTCGACTGATCTGCCAGAACTTCGACTCCAACACCAATCGAGTCTCCATTCGACTAGGAGTAGTCGACTGCTACCTATAGCAGTCGACTGGTGTCAAAAAACACCCATCCGACACTTAGCTGTTTGGCCAAGTTCACCTACGAGCTAACCTGTCTCGGGTTATAATCGCTCACTCTCATTCTCTTGGAGTCCCTCACCTTGAAGTTCTCTTCGTCCGGCCACGTCCCTCGGATGCACCAAGGGAACGACTTTGCAATGCTATCCTTCGCGTCTCGCCCTGAAGTCTTCTTTCTTCGGCTTCACTCCAATGCTCCTTGTTCGGCGGTCCCTCGGATGCACCAAACACACGGCTTCCGTAATGCATCTTTCACCGACTCAAGGACCAAGTCATGAGATGGTGAATCTTGCCAATGCTATCGTCCATGTGTGAATTACTAAGTCCTACATGACTTCAATGCACATATCAAATCCATAACAATCCTAACTTAAACCCTTTGCCACACAGACATCAAAACCACATCACATGGGTTGATTGCTCTAACATATATACCATTGCACAATGTTCCAGTCCCATAAATCATGTTATTCAAAGTTATGTAACAACAATTGTTACTAAAAGTCAAATGGTACCCATTTTTATTTAAACAAAAAATAGAAATGATGTAATTTATCAACGGAGGAACATAAAAGCAATTGTCCAATTCTAAGACAAGTCTTGTAGGGAGTCTCAATAAATACGTTCCGATGGCAAGTGCAGCAACCTTTGCTCCATTCCCAACACATAAATTTGATTCTCCCTTGATGAGTCTTCTTCTATTCCTTAGCCCATGTATGTCATTACATATATTTGAGCCACACCCAGTATCCAATATCCAAGTGTTTGAGGAAATAGAATGACAATCAATAATGAAGATATCTGAAGAAGATGGGGCATCTGATGCCTTATTCTTCTTCACGGACTCAAGATAAATCTTGCAATTTCTTCGCCAATGGACCTCCTTGCCACAATGATGGCAAGTGCCCTTTTGAGCTGGTTCTGCATTTTTAGCCTTTTTCTTCTTCCCATTCTGCTGTTCCTTTGACCTTCTCTTAGAACCTTTCTTCGAGGAATCAGCTAACAACTCCATCCCATGCTCATGCTTCACAGAAGGCTCCACAGTCTTCAACATGTTGAGCAGTACCATAGATGAACCTTCTTGCATCTCAGAGGTGAAGAGGAGCTTGGAGGCTTTGAACCTTTCGGATCTCACTTGCTCATCAAACAAGTCATAAAAATGAAAGACTATGGTATGAGCATCCATATGCTCATGCTGTTTTTGTAGCTCGGGTACCATCGCGGCTAGCATGATGCAACTCACTAGTTTAGAATCACTCACATGTTTCTGATAGGCCAACAATTGGACCAGTGTTGCATCATCACTAGGATGGGCGGGAAGAGACTCTTCGAGGACATACACAAGCTTTTCCGCCTTGAGTGTTGGTGCAGTAGGCACCTATGTCGAACCTGAGTTTTGATTATAGCAAATGATACAAAGTTAAGCTCATGTCGTTATCTCACGAGTTGAATCGAGTGTGCAGAAAATTGCTATAGCTGGAGTTGAAGGCTAGCGACACCCGGAGGAAGCCGCGGTGGTCGGGCGACACTCGAGTGACTTCGGATGGAGTCGAAGGAATCAAGTGGAAGACCGGAAGCAAAAGCGACATAGTAAGTATCGAGGTAAACTCGAGTGAGTAAAGTGAAGTGAGGTCATGTCCTTTGTACGGGGACGTCCTTAGGCGACGATCTGACCCAAGACTTCCTATGGAAGGTCTATGTTGAGATCGGACGGCAAGTGGCCATCGAATTCACTTATATTTTGAGCTAACTCTTTATTGTAGTCAAAAATCCTGGCCATCAGTTCAACCGGCCAGTTCAACCGGGCTAGTTCAACCGGCCAGTTCAACCGTCTAGTTCAATCGATGGTCAAAAATCAGCCTCGAGGAGTCAAGCTTTATCACCATTTTTCAAGGAGTTTTGTGCCCAATTCCTATTGGTTGAAGACCCATTAGATGAGGGGCTCAAAGGCTATAAAAGGAGGGCTTCTCCTAGGGTTTTTCATCATCTCTAAGTGCTGACAAACCTCCACAACTCTGCGATTTTTCGACTCTCTGACGAAGTCTTTGTCAACAACCCTAGTTTACTTTCTACTCTTTTAGTTGTTGATATTCTTATTTTGTCGTCTCTTTAAATATTGCAATTCATTTTATTAATCGAGGTTTTCTATCGTTTCACTTTACATTAATAGAAGAGAGGGTTTGTCTCTCTATCTTTTCTTTCGAAGTTTTTTTTGTAATCGTCAAACTCCTACCTCCAACGAGGAGGAGTGTTTTTAGTGAATTGCCCTCCGTGCGTGATCAAGGATCACTAGGGTCTTGGAGTAGTAGCCGAAGGCTACAAACCAAGTAAAAAAACATTTGTCTCATTTATTTATAGTTTATCTTTCCGCTGCAATTAACTGTCTACTCGAGTTTTTAACGAACGAATTAAAAAAAAAGGTTTATCGCTATTCACCCCCCCCTCTAGCGATCCACTTCAATCCAACAATTGGTATCAGAGCCGGGGGCGCTTAGATTTGGTGAAACCACCAATCTAGCATTTTTTACAGATTTATTTTTCGTTCATTTAAATTTTTCTCCCGCACTACTAATCCAAGACGAAGTCTTGGTACTCTTCGTTTGGTTTTGTTTTGCAAGTATTCGCTTTTGGAGTAGCCGACGGTAAAATAGGCATAACTTTTCGTACAAGTTGACCCACGAAACGGTCTACCTACCAAAATGAAGCTCTCGGAAAGATCTACATTCTTACCAGGGTAAACCCTCGTAACAAGCTGTATTCATCCCAAAAAACCATCGTTTAGTACCATTTCCGGGACATAGAAGGTTGTAAGTGCTCATCTTTTATTTTAGTTGGTTATTTCTCATTTATTCCTTTTGTTTCTTTTCATTTCCTACATTACTAATCCAAGGTGAAGTCTTGGAACTTTTTTTTCATGTTTTTTTTTGGTATTTTTTGTGCAAGGTTTCCCTTCCAAATGGCCCATCTCGAGGGTTTTAGCACCGTCCGACCTCCGTTTTACAATGGAGATGATTTCCGTTACTGGAAAGGTCGGATGGAATGCTTTCTCAAAACCCAAATCGAGATGTGGATCATAATCCAAACGGGTTTCACACTTCCGAATAATGAAGTGGGTGAATCCTTGGGTTATGACCAATGGACCATTGCGACAAAACGACAAGTCGAAGCCGACGCCAAGGCAACACAAATCCTCCAATGCGGCTTGTCCAAGGAGGAGTTAAATCGCGTCGGCCCCTTCATAAGCACAAAGGACCTTTGGACAAAGCTAGTGGAGCTACACGAAGGGACCGATGAAGCCAAGGTATGTAAGCGCGACCTTTTATTTAATAAATTATATAATCTAAAAATGCAAGAACATGAAACGGCGACGCAACTCCACGCCCGCGTCCAGGACATAGTCAACAATCTACACGCAATCGGGCAAAAGGTCGAAAACCGTGACCTTATAAGGTATGTCCTAAACTCCTTTCTGAGGACTACCTTGTGGGCATCAATGGTCGATGCCTACAAGGTCTCCAAGGATCTTTCTAAACTTAGGTTAGATGAACTTTTTTCTGATTTTGAACTTCATGAGCAGTCTAACTCGGAACCCGAGAAAGGTATAGCACTATTTGCAGGTTCAAAGAAGAAAACCGCTAGCAAGCCACCCCCGAAGGAAGAAGAGGATGAGTCAGATTCGGATGTCGACTCGGAAATGGAGGCCGAACTAGTCAACCTAGTTCGGAGGAGAGTCAAGGGCCGAAAATGAACCGTCATTCGACCCAACGAAGGTAAGCCTAAAAGTTCAAATATTAGATGTTATGAATGCAACAGGTTTGGACATATCAAGTCCGAATGCCCAAAACTCAAGAGAAAGGCACCAAAACACAAAAAGGCACTCAACGCTACTTGGGAAGAAGCTTCCGAGGACGAAGACGATGATCGAGTCCTCATGGCTAAACCGGTGGAATCGGAGACGGAGTCGGAATCGGAACTTGAATCGAAAACCGAAGACGAGTCGGACTGCGAAGCACTATTCAAGACAAGCCACGGATACGCATCCGGTTCAAAAGATACACTCAAGGTAAGTCGGTCTCTCATTACTACACTTTATAGTGCAATTAAGTTTTTAAATAGAAAGTTAGCTAAGTCCGAGTCCAAGGTCGAGACCCTGGTTGAGGAAGTTAAACTCCTCAAACACGAGGTCTCCCTAACCTCTTCGACTAGTCGAGTTCAAGAGAAGGACTCAACTCGGGTTGAAAAACTCGAAGTTGAGAAGTCACTCTTGAAGAGTCAAGTCGAAGATCTTAGGAATACATTGGAAAGGTTTACTTTAGGATCCAAAGGACTTGACCTCCTACTTGGATCGCAAAGGGTCGTGTACAACAAGGTCGGGCTAGGGTTTAGCTCTAACACGACCAATAAGTCGTATATGTCGATTGTAAGTCGACATAAAAAATGTGTCCAAGCATGGGTCCCTAAGACCACCTTTATTTCAAACTTAGGATCAAACCAGTACTGGGTTCCCAAGGATCAAATCCACTATGTGGAGAGACCGAATCGATTCAATGGTCCAGGGGGAGCTAGTACGAAACTTGTTTATGTTTTAACTTAGAAATTGCATGCTTAGGTTTTTATTTAGTTGGATTTTTCTTTTTAGAATGGTTAGATAGGACTATAACTCGTCAACACTTGATAACATAGTACCAGGACGCAGCGAGATGATAGTACGCTAGGAAAATGGAGTCTCGTGTATTCAAGCTAGATAAGGTGTATCTAGTTCGGTTCACTTGACCGAGTGGAACTAGCTGAAGCTACCTCGCCGTATCCTAGACTAGTTAGACCAGGAAGTGGTCTTAGGTGAGTCAAGTTACTATTTTCTTGAAAATGGCTTTGTCTAAGGAAGTGGTCATTGTTCCGATCAAAGAAGGCCTCTGTGCCTCGCCACGACCTGGAAGCCATGATCTTGAAAAGGTGACTTGATAAGCCTAAGGTCAAATCCAAATCTAACGCAAGGTTGACAAGTGTTTAAGTCATTAAATTTAAATCAAGTAAAATTAGAAGTCATCTCACAAGAACATATAGGGTTAATGTGTTTGATCATGTAGACATGGGTGAGATGATTTAGGTTAATAATTTTCAACTAATCTTTAAAAAATCCAATATCCGATCCAACTACCTTGCATGTAGGATCAATGGATGTTGGACAGTGGTTGCTCCCGACACATGACCGGGGATCAACTCAAGTTTTCGAAGCTTCGATTCAAACGACAAAGATCGGTAGCCTTTGGAAATAACGGCAAGCTCAAAATCATCGGATCAGGTGATATTGAGCTTAACTCAAATTTTGTTATTCAAAACATTTTATTAGTAGAAAATTTTCAATATAATCTACTTAGTGTAAGCCAATTGTGTGATAATAACTATAAGGTCATATTTCTAGAAAATGAATGCGTAATTAATACAAACGAAACCTCTAAAACAATTCTTAAGGGAACTAGAAATAACAACATTTACACTATTAACTTAACTAACTCCTCAACTAAGTGTCTTATGACACGGCAAGAGGAATCATGGTTGTGGCACCGACGACTCGGTCACTCACACCCAAGACTCATCCACAAGATGAGTCAGAGTGACTTAGTCAGAGGTTTTCCTAACCTCAATAACTTGGATAATAAAATATGTAATGCTTATCAACAAGGTAAACAATCTAGGACACAACATCAACTAACTAATCAAGAACGAACCAAAATTGTGGTTGAGCTCCTACACATGGATCTATTTGATTCACACGGAGCTAAGTCACTTAATGGAAGTAAATTCTGTTTAGTCATTATTGATGACTACTCTAGATTTACTTGGGTTAGGTTCATCAAACACAAAAGTGATACCCTAGATCAATTAATCAACCTATTTAAGTTAATAGAAAATCAACAAAATATTAAAATCAAAAGACTTAGGACTGATCATGGTGGTGAATTCGAAAACCATAGGTTTACAGAATTCTGTAACCTAAATGGATACCACCATGAGTTCTCTTGCCCTAGAACTCCACAACAAAATGGCCTAGTAGAACGCAAAAATAGAACCCTACAAGAAGCCGCTAGGACAATGTTAAATGAGTATAACCTACCCGATAGGTTTTGGGCGGAAGCCGTGAGTATGTCATGCTATGTCCAAAAAAGGATCCTTATGGTAAAGAGGCACCTTAAGACCTCATACGAGATTTATCACGATAAAATACCTAACATCAAGTACTTTAGGGTATTTGGGTGTAAGGTGTTGGGGGATCGAAACGGCCAGCTAGAGGGGAGTGAATAGCCCTCGATCATTGGATGTCGGAATTCGCTCGTTCTCATTGCGTTGCTTGTCTACGATTGTTGTTAGCGCAGCGGAATAACAATAATAATGAAACTAACAATGATACATAATCACATAACACAAGATATACGTGGTTCGGAACCAAATGGTTCCTACTCTACGGGCGAGCTCACCGAGCTCTAGTTATGCGCACGACACTAACTAAACTCCTTCTCGACTACACGTCGGAGGTGGAGAAACCTCTCACAAGCAATTACAACAGTAATATACAAATACAAACAAGAATACAAATACAATACAAAAGAAATACTTTTCACCGATTGCTTTTGATCACTTGTTTGTTGCTTGCTTTGATTGGCTCTTGAAGGACTGGAATGCAGCAGCAATTCCCCTCCAATAGCTCCACAAAAACATTGGCAAAAACCTCCATCTCGAGCTCCTTTAATAACCTGCATCGAGCTATTTTCGTGCCTATCAGTTGACTTCCAAAAGGCACCAGTCGACTGCCCCCGTAGCCGTTGTCTCACAACGGCCAGATCCACGTTAGACAAGTTCCAACGGATCACCTACCAGTCGACTGATGATGCCCATCAGTCGACTGGTGACCTAGTAGTCGACTGCCCAGTCGCCTATGGAGTGTTCTGTGCTCGCGACACTCCCATCACCAATCGCCACCTAGCCGATCGGCCGCCGACATCGATCGGCTAGCCGACATCGCCGATCGCTACGATCCATGGCAGTCGACTACCAAGCATAAAACCCTAGCCTTACACCAGTCGAACCCTAGTCGACTTGGATCAGTCGAACCGGCACCTATGCCAGTCCACTGATGTCGGGCAAAACACCAAGTTGTTTGAGCATCCGACCATCGGGTAAACCCTCAAACATCAAGTTTGAGCCTCCGACACTCAGTCTTAGTCACTTGGCCAAGTCCACCTTATCCCTCATGGAGTTCCCCACCAAAGCTCTCTTCCCTCGGCCTACGTCCCTCAGATACGCCAAGCGCACGGCTTCGCAACGCCACCCTTCGCCTCTCATACCCTAGAAGTATGCTTCCCTTTGGGCTCACTCCATTTGTTCCCCGTCCGGCGGTCCCTCGGATGCACCAAGCGCACGGCTTCGCAATGTCATCCTTCACCGACTCAAGTACTCGACCCTAGTGAACTTGCCAAGTTCTCAAGACTTCCCAAATGCACCAAGCGCACAGCTTCGCAATGCATTTCTCACCAAGCACCAAGCGCACGACTTCGCAATGCTTTGGATTTCCCATGCCAAGCACCAAGCGCACGGCTTCGCAATGCTTTGGACTTTCCCATGCCAAGGCTTCCCCCTTGGACTTCCACACCAAGCTCCAAGCTTGGATTTTCCATGCCAACCCCATGTTGGACTTTCCCATCACAATCCCATGTCATGAGTTTTGTCTATCATCAAAATACTATCAAGGTACTGCTCGAGTCAAACTCGAGTCAACCTGGGCCGATTGCACCAACAATCTCCCCCTTTTTGATGATTGACAAAACTACCATCTCAAGTCTACCAATTCTCCCATATTGGCAATTCTCATATCCCAATAAGAATTCCAACGAACCCTAATTCGTAACTTGGTAACTTCTCCCCCTTTTTGACATTACATCAAAAAGGTCCTCCCCAAGGGTATGAATGTCTCATATTCCAATGAGATCTTACAATCTCTCCCTTGGAGGAACACATGCCTACAATCTTTCTAATGATCCCATATCACTTAAAGAGAGGCAACCTAATTTTCCTCCCATGAGGAAATGCACATCCATCTTCCCATGATGGATACCTCCCCCTAGAGGCTTGCTCCCCCTTGACCATTGCACCAACAATGTCCTTGGAGAGTCCCTAAGCCAATAGGAACATTGACAAAATCAAAATTAAGGCAGAGTTCAACAATGAACTCTCTTCCACCTTAAAGTTGATACTCTCCCTAAAACCCTTCTCCTAATCCATGTCCAATGGATTTCCACCCTCTCTAATGCTCTCCCAAGCATATCCTAGGGTTAGGAGTGGTTAGGGGACCTTAACCTAGCTGAACATGGGCCTAACCAACAAGATTTACCCAAAATCGGCAGGCGATCATTGAAATCAATCGATTGCCACTATCGATCACCAACCGACAGTCCATGTCGATCGTGATAGCATTCTGATTTGACATTTGAAATGGATTTCCGAAATCCATAAGTAAATATACATAAGTTTAAAATTCTTGAAATTTGGTATGTATATTACTTATCATAAACACTATGGGTAAAAAATATTAGAAAATTATTTTACCCATTAAACTAGGAGATTGATACAAAGTTCAAAATTTAAGAAAAGCTTCAATAAAGAGCCCTCTTTGTATCATCTCATTCAATGGTGATAGCTATCAAAAGATAGGCTTCACCAAGGTTTTTCAAAATGTTTTCAAAATGTTTTCAAAACCTTTAATTTCTTTTCCATAAACATCTCACTTATATCTAGATGTGTAAAACACATTCAAGGCAATTAATCTAGTGAGATGTGGGTTTTTATTCTTTTAATGGTCTCATGCATATTTCTAGGCAATATTATTTGATTCCCATCAAAACATGCCATAGTCCTTAATTTCATTTTATTTATATGCATGATATGATTATGGCATAGATATGATATAAGTAAAAGCATATGCCAAAATCATGATGTCATGGCATGTGAATGAAACCTAAGCATACATGACATCTAAAAATAATCATGACATTTTTAGAGATAAAAATGAAAATGATGTCATGACATGGCAAGGCAAATAAAGTATGGCAAGTAAAATATACTAAGGTATAAAATACCTAAGTGTTGAATCCAAATTGTCATTTCTAGGGTTAAGTCCATTTTGCCTTAAAGTCATTATTTCCCTAGTGTGTCATAAACCCAAAATGACACACCAATGACCTCTATGACCTAATTGTGCCAATTTAATCATTTTTCAACTTCTCAAGCATATTGGCACATCGTAATGTGTCAACTCTACTATGGTTAGGTTAACTACCCATCCATTTAGGGTTGACACACCCTAACCCATCTAGCGTGAATCAATCACGCTTTTAGGAACCCAATACATATTGGAGCTCCTTGGGTTAACAAGGTATTCCCTAGGGATAACTTCCCTAGATACCTTTCTAATGACCCTTTTTGGCTTTGAAGCCTTAGTCAAATGGGTCTTACTTGGGTCAACTCTAGAGGTGACTCCTCCATTGACCTTCTTAGTGGCTACATTTGATTTCTTTGAGGTGTTAGCCACTAAACACATACCATGGCTAGACTTAGGGATGGCTTCCCTATTAGCCTTGGTTTTCCTAGACCTAGATGTGGTTCCATAATTAAATGGAACATTATGGTAGGACATAGGTTTGTGACCCAAACCCTTCTTGCCCTTAGACATTTCTTGTTTTCTAGGTCTTGACTTTTGTACATTAGACCCCTTAACCGAATTTGATATTATTGCTAGGGTCTTCTCCAATTTTTCTAACCTTGACCTCAAGGCTTGGTTTTCTAACTCTAATTTTCCCAATTTTGAATTTTCATTTATCTTTTGGGAAATGTTTTTCTTTTTAGGCATATGCCTAGATTTCTTGGGATTAACACCCAAGTTTTCTTCAATTCTCCTAATGGACTTTTTAGGTAAAATAGGTCTAGAATTATGAGTCCTAGGTTTATCCTTAGTTATATGAACATACTTGGCACCTAAGCAATAAACCTTATTATTTCTCTTAGCATGATTTTCATTTATAATTGCAAGAGAACTAAAATAATTCTTAGCATGCTTTTTGACTCTAGAAATTAAAGGTGCATTAAATAAATTTACCTTAGGGTTAGCTTTAGGAGCTCCCCCTACATAAGTCACACCTTCTTGCCCTTTCTTCCTCCCCCTAGGGCATTGGCTTCGGTAGTGTCCCTTTTGATTGCACTTAAAACACACAATGTGCTCTTTGCTCTTGATTTTGGGAACTTCGGCATCTTTTGATTTTTGGGTTTTTGGTGCCGATACCTTCTCCTTAGCCAATTTTGGGCACTTACTTTTGTAATGCCCTTTCTCCCTACACTCATAGCATATTATGTGATTTTTATTTAAAATAATAACACTTGAGTTACCTAGGGAAATGGTGGAGACCTCTTCTTGATCTTCACTTCTCCCGGATGTGGATGCTTGTTGTTCTTGCTCCGGGATGGAAGATTGCCTTTCCTCCCCCTCAATGCTAGAGGTGGAGGTCTCCACCAAGTCATCCACATCTTCAAAAGTGGATGTTCTTCCTCGGCATTCTCCTCTCCATGTGCCGGTTGGGAGTTTTCTTGAAATTTCATTACCTTATTCCATAATTCCCTTGCATCCCTATAATCACCCAATCTAGACCAAATAGTGTTAGGTAACAAATCACTAATCAACTTGATTACCTTGAGATTTGTCTTGAAGTCTTTGATTTTGTCTTGGGTCCATTTTGACTTCTCAATTGGCTTGTTGTACTTGTCCCTAGGCATTTCAAAACCGTTTTCTATAATAATCATAAAATAAAAATCAATTTCTAGGTATACCTCCATTTTTCTTCTCCACCATAGAAAGTCTCCTTCGAATTTGGGTGGTTGAAGGTTGTAGCCGGCCATCTTGTAGTGCTCTCGCGGCGGTTAGTACTTGAAGAGCGACCTTGGCTCTGATACCACTTGTTGGGGGATCGAAACGGCCGGCTAGAGGGGGGTGAATAGCCCTCGATCGTTGGATGTCGGAATTCGCTCGTTCTCGTTGCGTTGCTTGTCTACGATTGTTGTTAGCGCAGCGGAATAACAATAATAATGAAACTAACAACAATACACAATCACACAACACAAGATATACGTGGTTCGGAACCAAATGGTTCCTACTCCACGGGCGAGCTCACCAAGCTCTAGTTATGCACACGACACTAACTAAACTCCTTCTCGACAACACGTCGGAGGTGGAGAAACCTCTCACAAGCAATTACAACAGTAATATACAAATACAAACAAGAATACAAATACAATACAAAAGAAACACTTTTCACCGGTTGCTTTTGATCACTTGTTTGTTGCTTGCTTTGATTGGCTCTTGAAGGACTGGAATGCAGCAGCAATTCCCCTCCAATATCTCCACAAAAACCTTGGCAAAAACCTCCATCTCGAGCTCCTTTTATAACCTGCATCGAGCTATTTTCGTGCCTATCAGTCGACTGCCAAAAGGCACTAGTCGACTGCCCCTGTAGCCGTTGTCTCACAACGGCCGGATCCACGTTAGACAAGTTCCAACTGATCACCTACCAGTCGACTGATGATGTCCATCACCGATCATTAGTACTAATAATCCGTGCCCGGTCGACTCACGGGCGATCCCAATGCTCGCGACACTCCCATCGATCATTGCCATCCCTCGGCGGTCATCGACTTGGATCGATCGAGCCGGCACCTATGCGGTCGGTGATGTCGGGCAAAACCTCAAACACCAAGTAGTTTGAGCATCCGGCCGCCGGGTAAACCCTCAAACATCAAGTTTGAGCCTCCGACACTCAGTCTTAGCCACTTGGCAAAGTCCACCTTATCCCTCATGGAGTTCCCCACCGAAGCTCTCTTCCCTCGGCCTACGTCCCTCGGATGCGCCAAGCGCACGACTTCACAATGCCATCCTTCGCATCTCATACCCTAGAAGTATGCTTCCCTTTGGGCACACTCCATTCGCTCCCCGTCCGGCGGTCCCTCGGATGCACCAAACGCACGGCTTCGTAATGTCATCCTTCACCGACTCAAGGACCCGAGCCTAGTGAACTTGCCAAGTTCTCAAGACTTCCCAAATGCACCAAGCGCACGGCTTCGCAATGCATTTCTCACCAAGCACCAAGCGTACGGCTTCGCAATGCTTTGGATTTCCCATGCCAAGCACCAAGCGCACGGCTTCGCAATGCTTTGGACTTTCCCATGCCAAGGCTTCCCCCTTGGACTTCCACACCAAGCTCCAAGATTGGAATTTCCATGTCAACCCCATGTTGGACTTTCCCATGACAATCCCATGTCATGAGTTTTGTCTATCATCAAAATACTATCAAGGTACTGCTTGAGTCAAACTCGAGTCAACCTGGGCCGATTGCACCAACATAAGGTACATATTCTAAACACTAAGGATTACCTAGGGAAATTTACATCCAAAACCACTACCGGAATCTTTCTAGGATACTCGACTACAAGTAGAGCTTATAGAGTATATTACCACGACACCCTTAGAGTCGAGGAGACTATCAATGTAGTATTTGATGAAGGACACGAACCTACAAAACCCCCGGCAACCCCAATTAGTGAGCCGACTCATACTAGACCTAACTCTAATCCGGAGATCAGGTCTAGTGTTAATCCTAACCTAAGTCAACCAAGTCACTCTATCGACCAAGTGATAGATGACTCCAACCAAACTGGAACTCAAACGAGTCATCCTATAGATCAAGTTGTAGACTCAAACCCAAATCCAACTAGGACTCAAACGAATCATCCTATCGACCAAGTGATAGGTGATCCGAGTCTAGGAGTTTGAACTAGAGCCTCATACAGAAACCTTAGTCAAATATCTTTGATTTCTAAAATTGAACCCAAAACTATTGACCAAGCTCTTCTTGATCCCGATTGTATTATTGCAATGCAAGAAGAGTTGGCTCAATTCACTAGGAACGAAGTATGGGAATTAGTACCACCACCTAAAGATAAAACAATCATTGGAACAAGGTGGGTGTTTAGAAATAAAATTGATGACAAAGGTGAAGTAGTTAGAAATAAAGATAGACTAGTTGCTAAAGGGTTTAGTCAAGTCGAAGGTTTAGATTATGATGAGATGTATGCCCCAGTAGCTAGATTAGAGTCCATTCGAATGCTATTAGCGTATGCTGCACATTGCGGATTTAAGTTGTTTCAAATGGATGTGAAATCTGCGTTCTTGAATGGATACATTAAAGAAGAGGTTTATGTTAGTCAACCCCCCGGTTTCAAATGTTTAGATAAATCCGACCATGTCCTTAGGTTAAAGAAAGCTCTCTATGGACTTAAACAAGATCCTCGAGCTTGGTACGAGAGACTTTCGATTTATCTTAAGTCCAAAGATTTTAACCAAGGTGTAGTTGACCCAACCCTTTTCGTAAAATCCTTAGGTAAAGACATATTCATAGCCCAAATCTACGTAGATGATATTATTTTCGGAACCACACAAACTTGATCCATCAATGATGTTCCATCGTATTAGGCTCTAGTGGAATGGAACATCATTGATGGATCAAGTTTGTGTGGTTCCGATCCATCGGGTGGCCAAGACCCAACTCCTCCTCATGGTCCCTATCGTAGCCTAATATAAACTTCATAAAGTCTAGATCAAATAATGGAAAACAAATCTCTAGATCCAACGGTTGGGATTAAATCCCTAGAACCGACGGTGGAGATTAAATCTCTAGATCCGACGGTTGGGATTAAAACCCTAGAACCGACGGTTGAGATTAAATCTCTAGATCCGATGGTTAGGATTAAAACCCTAGAACCGACGGTTGAGATTAAATCTCTAGATCCGACGGTTGGGATTAAAACCCTAGAACCGACGGTGGAGATTAAACCAAGGCCTAAACCTAACTCTATATATATATAGGCTTAAAGTGGGCGGCAAGAGTGGTTGATGATGGATGGTTTAGGGGATTAGGGTTTGCTTCCTTTGGAGGCTAGGAACCCTAGTTAGTTTAGAATCTTTTGGGCGGCTAGGGTTTGGGAGAAAGGGATGGGGCGGCAACAAGTGGAAGAAGAGTTTCTTCTTCTTCCTAAGGCATGGCCGGTCCCTTCCTTCTACCCTTCTACCTTGGTTGGTCCACATTCTATTCTTCTATCCCCTCTTCCATGGCCGGCGCATAGTTGATGGAGTTGGATGGCTTGGGCGGCAAGAAACCCTAAGGAGGAAACCCTAATTAGGGTTAGGCTCCTTTTGGGTTGGGCGGCCAAGGTTTGGAAGGAGGGTAGGTGGCATCTTGTGGAAGAGTTCTTCTTCTTCCTAGGAAAGGTGGCCGGTTTAGATCTCCTCCTTCCACCTTGGTTGGGTGGCAAGAAGACATAAGGAGGAAACCCTAATTAGGGTTTGGCTCCTATGGTTGGGTGGCTAGGGTATGCAAGGAAGGTGGGCGGCAACTATAGGAGAGGAGCTCTTCCTCTTCCTAGGTTGTGGCCGGCTCCTTCCTCTATTCCCTCCACCGTGGCCGGCGCCCAACATATTCCCTTTCTCCTCTTCACTCCATCTTGGCCGGCGGCATTAGGAGCAAGGGTTTGTCCCTAGTTCGGTTCCTTGGTTGTTTCCATTATGTTCTCTCTATTCTTGGAGCCGGCGGCATCAATCCTTTTGTGGATTGGTGGTTGGCTCAAGCAAGAAGGGAAAGAGAGTTCTTCTTTCTTTGGATTGAAGAAGATCTAGGAAGCTTCAACTTGTGGAGGATCTTCGCCAACACGAAGTCTACAAGGAGGTTAGGACATACGATAGAAGATCAAGAGGTATAAAAGTTTCACAACTTTTATTATTGTTCTTTGCATGTTCTTATTTGATATGCTAGCTTATGTTCTTTATGTTAGTATATGTTGATTATACTAGTTTACATTTGTATGTATTTGTATAATCATGAACCCCGAAGATAAACACAAAAACCGGCGATCCGTCCATCGTCTCTTCCGCGGCTAACCGACTAGAAGAGTTGTGTTGCTTGAACAACTAGTTTGTTCAAGCGATCGCTCATGTTGATAGCACGACGACGAATTGGTTGTGCTTAGGAAGCTCATCCCATCCGGATTAGTTTTCATTAGTGAAAATTTTAATCCGGGGAAATGGGAGCCGATGAGCATTCCGAGGATTAGCACGATGCCAACACATTCAACATCCGATTCGAATAATTTTTCTCTTACCATAAATGACGTGAACTTCGTCTTTTTTTCTTTTTCCTTTTTGGCATGGATGTCTTTCCCTTTTTGTTCAGATTTGATAACAAAGATATACTATTCTCGGTTTGACCCAAGGTAGCCTATTCATGCAAATCTATTAATTTATCCCATAAATTTTTACATTTTCAACCGATCCAACTCGGTTTAACTCATCATTGGTGATCCCGCATTGCAAGGTGTTTAACAGCTTGTATATATATACTTGGGCCTTCTTTCTTATTTCTAAGGACCATTTCTCCGGATCTAACAACTCTCCTGAGTCCTCGACCGGAGCTACGAATTCTTTTCTAATAGAAAACCAAACTTATAAATCTAGTTTTAGGAAACACTCCATCTGCCTCTTCTAATGACTAAAGTCCTCTCCATTAAAAAGAGGAGGGCGGACGATGTTAAACCCTTTTAAATGCGACATTTTTTAAAAAAAAAATAGAATTACAAAAGTAGAGAAAAATTATTCTAGTACAAAACTTAAGTTTAAGTAATACTAAAGCAAGATGGACAAGTAATAAGAAAAGTTAATTTTTAATGCAAGAATTACAACTAAAGCAAAGCAAGATATAAAGAAAACTTTTAAAATCTTGCTTTGGTAGTTTCACCAAAATCGGAGTGCCTCACTCTGATACCATTTGTAGGATCAAGAATTCCAAGAGAGGAGGATGAATCTAAGAAATTAAAAAAAATTCTTTTATCTTTTAAAAACTTTTTTTTATCTTTTAGCGATTCAAGTTACGCAGCAGAAATGTAAATAAAGCAGAGTGAACAAGTTCGTATACTTGGTTCACAATCCGGCCCGGATTGCTACTCTAAAGCCCACGAATCTCTGAGAGTCATCTCGATGGACAATTCACTAAAAGTCATCCGACTTGAGAACTCTCAAACTCAAAGGGTATTCACTTTTACAAAGATGAGAGGGCAAGGTAACACTCTACCTTCCCTCTAGAAATTAAGTACAATGAGAGAAAGAGTAAAAAGTAATACAAAAAGCATATCGACACTAAAGGAATGAAACTAGAGCTTGTAGTGTCGGGGATGCAGAGCTTCTGCGAATATAGAATGATTTCGACAGCATTTTGAGGTAGTAAGATTGTTCTATTCAGAGTTGTTGGTGCAACAAGCCTCGGGTCAATATTGACCAAACTTGAGTGAGACTCGAGTAGTATTTTGATGTTTGACAATGGGTTTGACCATTGTTTGATAATATTGTTTGACCATATATTGACCATATGATTAGTACATGATTGGGATATCCAAAGTCATATGGGGGAGGTTATGGGGAGATTGTTGGAGTAATCATCCTCGGAAGTTCAAGTTTGGATACTTGGCATGGAAATTCCAAGTTTGGATACTTGGCATGGAAAGTCCAAGTCTGGATTCTTGGCACAGAAAGTCCAAGAATGTTCTTAGCATGGAAAGTTCAAGAATGGTCTTGTCATGGAAATGTCCAAGCATGGTCTTGGTAATTGGAAAGTCCATGAATGGTCTTGGCAAGGAAAGTCAAAGTCATGGGTACTTGGCAATGGTAAAGTCTAAAGGTATAGTCTTGGCGGCATAAGTCCAAGCATGTAGTCTTAGAGGCGTAAAGTTCAAGTGAACTTTGGCAATTGGAAAGTCCAAGGGTAGGTTTGGTGGCATAAAGTCCAAGCATGGGTCTTGGCGGCGTAAGTCCAAATGGATCTTGGCAATGTGAAAGTCCAAGGGTGTAGTTTTGGCAACGTAAAGTCCAAGCATGTGATCTTGTCAGCATAAGTCCAAATGAACCTTAGCAAAGGACTTGGTTGGCATGACATAGCTGATGGAAGCACCTGAAGGCTAATGCGAAGGATGAAAAGTCATGGACTCGAGGGATCCGAGAGGTGTGAGGCTGATGGAGGTGGCTAGAAGCTTAGGTCTAGAATAAGGGGGGCCAATCAAGTATGAGGGGATCATACTTGAGTTAAACCTCATGTTTGAGGTTTACCCGCCGACTAGGGTTATGGACCAGTTGACTGACCGAGTATTTGACACTCGAGAGCTTATTTGACTAAGAGCAGTCGACTACGATTACGACCAGTTGACTGGTCGTGTAGTCGATTGTCATGGATGGAAGTTGACTAATCATAAGTGGCCAGAGCACAGAAGCTCTGGTAGTCAACTGGGCAGTCGACTGGTGATGCAACAGTAGACTATTGGTAAGGGCAGTCGACTGCTAGGGTATTTATTGGAGTAATTCAATGTAGATTAAGTCTGTTGTGAGACAATGACATTGTGGGCAGTCGATTGGTGCCTTTGGCAGTCGACTACCAAGCGAAAATCCAGGTCATGCATGCTTTAAAAGGAGCTCGATTGGAGGAGTTGAAGCTGTCGATTCTTGAGCATTTGAAAGGTGTTTTGCTGCTGCATTCCAGACCTTCCAAGGCATTTCAAGCAACTAAACAAGCAAGCGATCAAAAGCATACTCTTGTAAAGTGTTCTTTGCATTTCTTTTGTATTTGCTTTTGTATTTGTTGCATTAGATAGTATTACTGTTGTAATTCATATTGTAAGAGGTTTCTTCACCTCCTGATTGTATTTCGAGAAGAAGAGAAGGTTTAGTTGAGTAGACATAAAGCCCGACTGTGGAATAGGAATCCTAGTTCTGAACCACATAAAATCTTGTCTTGTGGTTGTGCTTGTCTTTTGTTCTTGTTTACACTTGCATATTTGTTTCTGCTGTGCATACTAATGATTGTAGATGAGCATGACACGATCAAGTTAAGAAATCATGAAAAACACTATTCACCCCCTCTAGCACGGTCACCTATTCCTCTACAGGAGTTGGTCCTCCATTTCTTTTATAAGCCTTTTACAGTCAATTGAAACACCCTCCAGTCGACTCTAAATCAACTCGTCGATTTGGATCTACTCCTCCGATGTTCGAGAAATTTCCTATCCCAGTCGATTAGACCTCCCTAGTCGACTGAAATATTTGCCATCTCGGTCGCACGATCTCCAGTAAATCACCAGTCTTCCTTTCCAACTCGGCATCCCAGTCGACTGTACCACACCCAGTTGACTGAGTCTAAGTTGACTGGAAACATTCCAGTCTCATGGAGACCTACAAAATGATATTAGTAAAATACATAGTATAATATGATGTGACAGTAGTAATACTACTCGATTTCGACTTCCAATTTCGACATCGTCGGATCAACGACTAGCTTTGTTTCTATAGAGGACTCGACCTCACCTCTTCACTCGAGGCTTACCTTCTGATTGTCTAGCCAGACTTACCTTGCTTGCCAACCAATCTGACCCAATAGATCTCAATGCCAACTGTCCGGTCTCCTGACCTAGTTGGGCTTCTTGCCAGTTGTCTAGTCTTCTGACCCAACCGGTCTTCAACCAGATGTACGGTCTCCTCGACCCTATCTAGACTTCATGCCTGGTGTTCAGTTCTCCTGATCTGCTAAGTCTTTGCCTAGTATCCAATCAACATGACTTACTAGGACTTTCTGTTAAGCCTGCACACTTAACACATACATCAAATTACAAGATTATCCTAACTTTTAACCTTGCTCATACATCAAAACATACGAGTGGTGCTCCTAGCATCAACAAATAATACTTAAGAGAGCCAATAATGTTTGCGAGAATCACAGTACTTGTGAGAACTAATAATACTTGAGAGAGCCAATATTGCTTGAGAGTGTTGGGGACTATTTGGTGCACTAAAGTGTTAGTAATATATGAGAGATGTCCTAAGGCAATTGCCTTATGTATGAACCATTTATATGATAAATAAAGATTCACTATTTGAGTATACATATTTTATGTATTTGATTGGATCTTAAACTCATTTACTGAATGTCCACGATACGATTCACAGCATGAGAGAATTTGTGATTGGATCACAACTAGTGAGTATATCTACATGTGTAATTGTGATGTATCGGAATTATCCCTAGTCGATGAATTGATGGATTTGGACACCATCAATTCTATCGAGACTAGCATGAGGTATACTCCTTGGTGTATCCAAGCAGCTGATTCTCACTAGCTGGAGACATAGTGATGTCCGGAGTTAATCGTGGATGCTAGTTATGGTAACTAGTTCATTGGAGTGACCAGCCGTAAGACTTCATATGGTTCTCTACATATATAGATATGTCAATGAAGTTCTTGCTGTAGCTTAAGTGCGATGTTCCTTTGACTTGCGGTATTCAAGTCATCTTGATCATGGAGACTTATGCTTTAACATCTTAAGCAAGCATCTCTAAGGAGATGTGGACCCGGGATGATTGGGTATAAGTCGAAGTGATCGAAGGTGTTTGAATAGCCTATAAAGGATTCACCACTCCTTGCGAGGAGATGTATACCCATGGCCTCTCGTCGGATTGTTACTAAAGTCTTTGGCCAAAGCATTACATGTTTAGAGTAAGGTACTCTTCGATACATGTGCAGTAACTAGAATCCGTAGGACGAGGAAATGATACTTGAGCTAGGTGTGACGTAGTCAGCCTAGTGGGGACTGACACTATAGACCATGTCCTGAACCAAGTGGGTATAAGATGAGTGAAGAGAATGGGGCACGAATCATTCGAGCTGCTGAAGGGTTTCAGAAATAGTTCTGGATCGACCGTTGATCTTTTCGGTTAATTGGGGATCATGATGTACTACTAGGTGCCACTCATGATCGTTCTATAATTAATGGTTAATTATAGACGGCCAACATAAACCGAGAACCTATTTGGTCACACGCACAACGAGCGTAATCCGAAGGATTTAAAACGTGCTTGAGAATGGGATTCTCAGACCGAGAGAAACTAAGTTTGGTTGGACCAAACATGGAGCGAGCATGAAATCATTTCAGTCGTAATGGAAGCGTGGATGGGTCGTGTCTTATGAAGACATAATGGATGGACCAAAATGGTTTGGTTCTAATCCAATGGAGGAGAATAAACCAAAGGGTTTGGTTTATTTTAAACGAATGAACCAAAAGTTGGTTCGGTTCGTTTTAACTTAAAATAAACCATCATGGTTTGGTTTATTTTAACTTATCTTAATGGAGCGGGTTAACGGGCCTAATGGTTATGATCCAATAACCATTAAGAGAATTAGTTCTCTATAAAAGAGGGCTTAAGGGATAATTAAGCCCTAATCCAAAACCCTAGCAAGAGTTGCCGCCCACTTCATCCCCTCTAAGAGTTGGCGCCAACCTCCATTGCCGCCCAGCCCCTTGTGCCGCCGTCCAGCTCCTTGCCGGCGTCCAAGCTTCAGCCGGTGATCCTCCGGCGACCCTCCGGTGATCTCCTTTAGGTTTGGCATCAAGGTGAGCTTTATCTTTCCTTGTTTGGCCGGCGCCTACTCCTCCACCAAAGCTGTCCAGTTTTCTGGACAGCTTGTTCTCCTCTCGTCGGAGCGTCGTTTGGACGACGGTTAGAGCTCCGACAGCGGCTGACTTACCGGGGATTCGATCTCCGGTAATCCTCTGAGGTGGAGGACGAAGGATTCGTCAATCGGTTGACGAATACCTCTCTGGAGAAGCGAGTTTTGAGGACTTGTTTTGGATCCGAATTTGGATTCGGATCGTGATCATCTCTCGATCACGTCGTCTTCAACACGAGGCTAGTAACCCGTACGAAGATGAAGTTCGTGGCTTAGCGAAGTCATCCTAAGGATACTCGGCGTGGATACGGATAGAGACGATTCTAGCGAGGATCGTTCCGGTTGATGTCGTTCCCGCTACACGTGATACGAAAGGTATAACGTAGTTAAATTTCCTTTTATTGCAAATTTAAATTTACGGTTATGTCTACACATGTTGTACTATGCATGCGTGTGATGTGTGTGTTGTAATAAATATAGATTTATTATTTTTATTGCTTCCGCTGTGCTCATGTTTACGAAACGTGATCGAACACACACACGCCGCGGTGCCGGAAACCCAACATAAAGGAGGGGGAGGGTGAATAGTGTTTCATCGATTTCTTTAGTTCGTGCTCATCTACAAAGGTTAGTATGCAATAGAAATGCAAGACAAACAATATGATAACAAAGCACACAACACAAACACTACACAATGGATTTTGCGTGATTCGAAACCCTAGTTCCTACACTACGATCGAGGTCTAGTGATGCACACCACCATTAACTCTTCTCCTTCTCGGATACAATCCGGAGGTGGAGAAACCTCTTACAATTAGATTACAAGAATTATAAGCAAACCAAATACAAATCAAATGAAAGATTACAAAATAAAACACTTTACAAGTGCGCTTTTGATTGCTTGTTGATTTGGTAACTTTGGAGTTCCTTGAAGGTTTGGAATCACAGTAGTGTTTCCCTTTCAAACTCCCAAGAACTGACTTCTTATCCTCTGTCTAGAGTCTCCTTATAAAGCTGCAACTCAGGCTGATTTCCGCCTGGCAGTCAACTGGTCTTATCCACCAGTCGACTGTCCACATATCTATTGTCTCACAATGGACTAATCCAAGTCGGATTCTGCCCGACCAATCCACTGCCCTTATATAGCAATGGACTTCTATAGCTACCAGTCGATTACCATGAACCAGCAGTTGATGCACGTAAACACGACCTCAAATCTCATTATGGAGACCGTCGAGGACTCGAAGTGTGCGCTTGCGCTCAATGCCCACAAGTGCACGGATGTTGTCAAGTAATAAAGAATATCGATCCCACGGGGACTGAGATTTCGAGTATCGGTTTATCTAGTGGATGTGTTATTGTTCGGATTGGTAATCCTAGGGTTCATGAATGAGAGGTTGTAGGTGGTCTGAACTCAGTACAGTGTCACACGGAAGAAGAGAAAGGTTGCTATGAGGATTTGGATGGGATCTAGGACTTCGGTTTCATTTGTGTGTCGCAGAACATGCTATCAATTGAATGTATCTAGATTTTCTAGCAAGGGTTTTGTGGAAAGGACATCGTACACTATGGTACGAGGATGCCAAATTGATCCCTACGACGAGCCAAAAATGAGACACATTACTGACTCTATCGCATCCTTCTATCCACACTTGCAGGCGATGAGGCCAACCTCTAGGTTTTTCCTAATATCCCCTAAATCTTAGATACAAGGACTGTCACTCCTCATATCGTCTACGCACAGAAGATAGAAAATCAAAACACAAAGATATAGATCTAAACAATTATTCAACTGCAAATATGATTTCAAGAACGAAAACATATTTGAAATAGCAATGTTCTATTCGACACAAACTACTCCCTAATCCTATAATTGGAGAATCTACTCCATGAATATGAGAAGAGAGTCACAATACATTATGGAATTTATGAATATAATGATAAATCTGTAAGAAATATGAATTACAATGTAATTACAGCTCTTCCCTCTGGCATTGTGGTGCAGATTTTGATCCTCGAGCGATTCTCTCCTTCCCCGATGCAAGTTCTCGAAGCTTTTTAGGGCTTCAGAGTGTTGTCTCGGCCGACGTGGCTCCCATAGGGTTTGGGGCTTAGCTTTCTTTATATAGACATCACGTCGGATCACTGTGAAATCTGGAAAAAAATCCCTGGTTATGTCAAATCGAATGGCTGCCACACGGCTGTGTGAAAACACATGGCCTAGCCGTGTGTTAGGCTGTGGCGGCTGTTTTCACCCCTGAACACAGCCGTGTGTAGGCACACGCCCTGGCCGTGTTCCCTTTTGCATCCAGCTGCCAAATATCTTCTTTTTGCTCCAAAAGTGCGCAGTTATCCCAATGAAATGCTATCCTTCCCACAAAAGTATATAGAGCAGATCTCCGAACCAGAAAACAGGAAATGCATGGAAAACAAAGTAAAATATGCATGAAACAAACATAAAATGAGATGAGATCTGAGCGAAAACTACTCCTAAAATCCTATATGTTTTGCTCATATCAATTCTCCCAGACTTAGATCTTTGCTTGTCCTCAAGCAAACCTCAGTGCCATGAAATTTTAAAAATGTATTGTTTCATACTTAGCATGTTAACTAGATTTATCAAGTAGTATTTGCAATTAAAGCAAAATAGATATGTTCTAGAAATTCACTGAGTTAGCTCCTCGTGCTAAGCAAATTTTCTCAGGGGATACTCGTTCCATGGTAAGTTAAGTCGTCATCCAATAGCTTTCCTAATGTCTCCGGCTCTTAGGCACTTACCTGCCCAAAGCGAGGGTCGTTCCCTAGATCTATCACAAAGTCTCAAAGGTATGCTCGGTATTGAGAGAAATTGGTAGGTGTTTCCCCAGTAACCTAACTCAGTCTCAAAGGGGCACCTAACCATTTCCACCCTTGACAACTATTTTTTTATCCCTCATAATCTCTTTTTCCTCTTTCTTTTCTTTTTCATTTCCTTTTATCTCTCTTTTTCTTTTTCTTTTCTCTCTTTTATTATTTCGGCTCATTGGGATTTTGATTTTTCCGAATGAACTTACACAATCTGAGCATCTCCGGTAACTAAAATGCTAACCTTAGGGTCTCAGTTACATGTTGCTAGATTTGGAGAGTGAAATTTCAGCGGTGGCCATCGATCCGGCCGATCTTTAGAAAGTTCATTATATGTATGTGTAGAATAGAAGATAACCAGTGTAAGTCTAGAACATTCATTCAGAGGCAATAAAATAAAATACCACGAGGCAAATGAAGTTACACTACTCATGGAAACAACTAATGAAGAAAACTTTTAAAAATACTACTGAGGTAGCTTATAAGTAGCAAAAAAAACTAAGTACAGAAAGAAACTTAAACAACTAATGCATGAATAAATGAATGCTAACTAAAATGCAAACATTAGCAAAGAAACTACTGCTAGAAACAAAACAAAACTCAGGATCCTCCCTAGACTTAAGAGAAGCATACCTCTAGTGTGACAGATGAGGTGGAAAGTCTGGTAGCCTCGACATCTCGGGATCCTGGGAGAATCTGTTGTTGAGCCGCTGATGCCACATGTACATGTGGTCGATCTGAGAGCTGATGGATGCAACGGTTACTCGGTGCTCCTCCTCCTTATCCCACTGTGCTTGCTGGACTCGCATATGCTTCCACATCTCCTAGTGGTAGGCGGCCTCCACCTGGCGACGGGTAGCCTCCTCTTGGAAGTAGATGCGGGCCTCGTCATAGAACTCCTCGGTGCGCTGGAAGTGATCCCGGAAGCCCTGAAACTCTGCCTATGTGTAGGTGCTCTACTCCTCCCATCGCTGCCTCTGCGTTTGCTACTCAGCGTATATGTCATCGAGGCACGATCGGAACTCCGAAAAATCATAGCAAGATGTACCTGCATCCTGCTCAAAAGTAGAAAAAGGTGGTGGTGCAGGTGGAGGCTCATGTCGACATGGACTAGGTGGGCTCCTATGTATGTATGGACTGGAGGGAGCGTGATACAAAGGGCCGAAATGCACAGTGCAGTGCCTTTTATCCCTTGCGCAACACGGCAGTGTGAAAACACATGGCCAGGCCATGTGCACTGTTGGAATGTGGGGCACGACTGTGTGATAACACACAGCTAGGTCATTTGAAAACACACAGCTAGGTCATGTGCCCCCCATTTCTCTCTCATGGTGCACAACGTGTTAGGGCAATCAACCCGTGATATGGTTTTGATGTGTGTGGAAAAGGGTTTAAGTTAGGATATTTGGATTTGATATGTGCGTTGGAGTCTTGTAGGACTTAGTAATTTGCACATGGAGCATTGGCGAGTTTCACCTCTCATGACTCGGTCCTTGAGTCAGTGAAGGATAGCTTTGCGGAAGTCGTGCGCTTGGAGCATCCGAGGGACCGCCGAACGAGGAGATTTGAGTGAAGCCGAAGGAAGTAGACTTTAGGGTGAGATGCGAAGGATGGCGCTGCAAAGCCATGCGCTTAGCACATACGAGGGACGTGGCCGGACGAAGACAACTTCAAAGGTGAGGGACTCCAAGGGATGAGAGTGAGCGAATGTAACCCGGGAAAGGGTACTGCACTTAGGTGAAACTTGGCCAATTGGCTAAGTGTCGGATGGGATTTTCTGACATCAGTCGACTGCCATGTCATGGCAGTCGACTGTGACTCGACTAGTGTTCGAGTCTGGTTCATGTGCTAACAGTCGACTGCCATGGATTGGCAGTCGATTGCGAGACCACCAGTCGACTTATGAAGGCATCAGTCGACTGGTCGCAAGGGTTTTGGGCATAGAATGGAGTGAGAGCATTTAACTGATAGCTCCATCAGTCGACTGATGGTAAGATCAGTCGACTGATGTGAGAGCCGTGGGGTGAAATCCAATGTGGAAGAAGTCGTTAGTGGGCAACGACTACAGGATCAATCGACTGATCGGGGCATCAGTCGACTGGTCCTGTGTTAACGGGAAGAAACTCTCTTCTTCTATAAAAAGAAGGGGTGAGGGCATTTGGGAGCCTAATGCTTCAACTCATAACATCTCCCAAAATGCTCTAAAGATCTTCTACTCTTCTTACTTGCTATTATTCCATTCTATTGTAAGAAGAGAGATTGTAAAGAGGTTACCTCCACCTAGCTTGGTGCAAAGGAGAGATCTAGTGGATTTGGCAAAGGATTGATTCACCTTTGACGAATTGGACCGTGGATTAGCGACGAGGCCATGAACCACGTTACATTGTAGTGTTAGCGTTTGTGTTTCTATTCTTCCTTTGTTTTGTCTTTAATTGTTTGTATTAGTATATTCCGCTTACGCTAATAGTGTTTGTAGACGAGCAACGAACGAATGACTTCCACCGTCTACGATAAAGGCTATTCACCCCCCTCTAGCTGGCCACCGATCGACCCTACAAGTGCTATCAAAGCAAGGTCTCTTGTCAACAGACTAACCGCCGCAACAAGCACTACATCGAGGATTGCCGGCTCTAACATTCATCCGTCGAAGTTCGTGGGGGAATTCACTTGGTGGAAGAAGCGAATGGAGGTATTCTTTGAAACCGATTTCGATATTATGCTTATAATGGAAAATGGTTTTGAGATGCCTAGGGATGAAGAGGGGAGAATACTAGACAAATCAAGGTGGACTAAAAAGCAAAGAGAGGAGCACCTTGCAAATTCAAAGGCTAAGCACCATCTCCTTAACGTACTCCCCCAACAAGAAGTAAACTGGATTGGGGAATGCTCTAGTGCCAAAGAGATGTGGGAGAAGCTAGTGGAGCTTCATGAAGGCACATCTGAGGCCAAGCTAGCAAGGAGAGTTGTCCTACGCTCCCAACTCAACAACATCAAACTCGATAAAGGGGAGAAGGTAACATCTCTACATGCTAGATTTAAAGAAAAAATAACCGGTTTATCTAGTGTAGGGGAGAATCTTTCAAATAGGGACATGCTCATGAAGGCAATAGATGCCTTCCCTCGGTCCTCAAGATGGAGCTCAATGGTGGACTCCTTTTACATCTCCAAGAACCTAGAAGTTAGCACCTTGGAGGAATTCTTCTCTACCATGGAGCTCCACGAAACAAGGCTCGAAGGAGTAGTAGAAGAGCCAAAATTTCAACCATCAAGGGGAGTGGCACTATTGGCCAACAAGGGGAAGAAGAAGATGGAGACTCCCTCCTCCTCCGATGAAGCATCCTCCTCCTCTTCCATGGATAGCACGGAAGAAGCATACATGGTAAGGAAGGTAAGATGTGCTTTGAAAAATTTTAAATTTAATAAATCTAATGATAAGAGGAGAAGACCAAGGGGGAAGGTAATTTGCTACAATTGCCAACAAGAGGGACACATAAGGGATAATTGTCCCCTCTTGAACAAGAGCAAATAGGAGAGGAGAAAGAAAGAAGAAAAGAAGAAGAAGAGGAGCAAGAAGAAAAAGGAAGAAGAGAAGAAGGCCAAGGAAAAGGGGAAGGCCAAGGCACTAAAAGAAAGGACATGGGATGATCCCTCCTCCTCCTCATCATCATCGGAAGAAGAAAATGCCTTTGTCACAAATTTGGCACTAATGACATTTGATGATCTAGACACCTCCTCCTCTGAACAAGAAAGATCAAGCACAAGTGAGGAGAGCTCTAGTGGAGGGGGAGCTTCTTCACCATCCTCATCCAAAGAAGAAGAAGACATGGAGACTATGGTAACGAATCTCTCACCCCATAAAATAGTTTCCATGATTTCTAGTCTTACTAAGGATTTATTTATAGCCAAGAAAAAGAACAAAAGCATTCTTGATCAAATTAAGGATCTAGAAAATAAATTAGAACAAGCATGTTTACATGTTAATGATGATGATGCATGCTCACATGACTATATGCCATTTGATGTTAATGATGCATGTATGGATGAAAATAGAGCTTTGAGAGAGAAAGTAGATCATTTAACCAAGGCCCTAGAAAAATTTACAATTGGCTCCAACACCCTTAACATGATCATAGGGATCCAAAGAGCAAGCTTCAATAAGAAAGGCCTAGGATATAAGGAAAATAAAAATGAAAAGGCCTATAAATGTTTAATTGCTAGGGGTCAAGATAAAAAGAAAACAATAGCTAGAAAATGGATCCCTAAGGAATTTTTAGTGAACCCCATAGGAAAGAATTTTTATTGGGTTCCTAAATCCATCCGTAAGGGTTACGAAAACCCTAGGATAGTCAACCATATGGAATTTACCTATATAATATTTTTGGTTGACTTAGGATGACGGGACAAAATTTTTGAAAAAGTGTTGGGTGATGATAATGCACCCTTAAATAGTTTAAATCATGCTCAACACTTAGTGATATATATGTTGATACTCATGACCTATAAATTTTTAGCATAGTGTTGGGTGATGATAATGTGCCCATAAATGGATAATAATGCTTAAATCATGATGAATAATGTAATTGTTACACATGTTTGCAATCATGATTTATGATCTTGATATTTGGCACATAGTCATGGGCAATAAGGTTTTAAATCATGCCTTGGGTGATACTTTACTCATTATCATAATTCATACCTAATGCATGATCACAAATTGATGAGTACAATTGTTTCATGATCATAATGTGAAATTAATTCATATATGTCTTTATGATCATGTGGGTTGTTAGGATGATACTTAACCTTGTATAGAATTGCATGAAATTAATTGTTAAGTATATATAAATACCTTTAGGAACATCTCACACTCACTATAGGCTACATTGATTGAAAACTTAGCATGAGTGAGATGATAGAATGATACAAATGGTCCACTAATGCCTATGACATCTAGATGGTCATTTAAAGTGTCAAAATAGCAATAATAGACCAATCATGGGGAAGACTTATGTTTAATTCATAGACATATTGCCCAAAGATCATGGTTGGATATTTCATATGTTTTCAAAACATTTTCTTACTTTAAAATCTGTGTGTTCATGTTTTGAAACAATCCAAAGCAAAACTAGTTGTTAAAATTGATACAAACTTGATCAAAAACCTAGTTGTTTTTGAAGCTTTTGGATTTTTGGCTAATTTTCGAAAATATAATGATTTTTTATGAAAAATTATTTTTCATTGATAAAGATACTTATAAGAAATATATTCCCCAAATTTCATGATTTTTCAAATTTTATAGAATTTTTAATGCATTTCTAAAATTCACCCCAAAAATTAGAAAAAAAAACCTGAAATCAGAGTGCCAATCGACAGGTAGTCTGAACCAGTCGACTGATCGACTGATAACATGCCCAGTAACCTTTGTTTTATCATATTTTAAGGCATATTTTGGTAATTTTTGTTCCCTAGAGTTGATGTCATGCTTGTATAAACTTTGTTTAATATTTTTGATGGTGTCAAAGGGGGAGAAATATGCATGTTTAAGTAAGGGGAGAATTGCATTTAGAAGTAGTTTCATGCATTAAGGGGGAGAGTTGATAATCATGTTTATTTACATGCTTTCTTACCTTAATATTTTTATCAAATGTTTACCTAACTTAAACGGATTGTCACACATCAAAAAGGGGGAGATTGTTAGGGCAATCAACCCGTGATATGGTTTTGATGTGTGTGGCAAAGGGTTTAAGTTAGAATGTTTGGATTTGATATGTGCGTTGAAGTCTTGCAGGACTTAGTAATTCACACATGGAGCATTAGCGAGTTTCACCTCTCATGACTCGATCCTTGAGTCGGTGAAGGATAGCTTTGCGGAAGCCGTGTGCTTGGAGTATCGAGGGACCATCGGACGAGGAGATTGGAGTGAAGCCGGAGGAAGTAGACTTCAGGGCGAGATGCGAAGGATGACACTACAGAGCCGTGCGCATGGCGCATCCGAAGGATGTGGCCAGACGAAGACAACTTCAAAGGCAAGGGACTCTAAGGGATGAGAGTGAGCGAATGTAACTCGGGAAGGGGTAGTGTGCTTAGGTGAAACTTGGCCAATTGGCTAAGTGTCGGATGGGATTTCCCGACATTAGTCGACTGCCATGTCATGGCAGTCGACTACTCTAAGTCGACTATGACTCGACTAGTGTTCGAGTCCGGTTCATGTGCTAACAGTTGACTGCCATGGATTGGCGATCGATTAGAACCCCGATCGATGAAGGCATCGATCGATGATCGCAAGGGTTTGAGCACATAATGGAGTGTTAAACTCGGCACTCGATCGATAGCTCCATCGATCGATGGTAAGATCAGTCGACTGATATGGGATCCGTGGAGTGAAATCCAACGTGGAAGATGTTGTTAGTGGGCAACGACTACAGGATCAGTGACTGATCGGGGCATCAATCGATTGGTCCTGTGTTAATGGGAAGGAACCCTCTTCTTCTATAAAAAGAAGGGGTGAGGGCATTTGGAAGCCTAATGCTTGAACTCATAACATCTCCCAAAGTGCTCTAAAGATCTTCCACTCTTCTTACTTGCTATTATTCCATTCTATTGTAAGAAGAGAGATTGTAAAGAGGTTACCTCCACCTAGCTTGGTGCAAAGGAGAGATCTAGTGGATTTGGCAAAGGAGTGATTCACCTTGGACGAATCGGATTGTGGATTAGCGGCGTGGCCGTGAACCACGTTACATTGTGGTGTTAGCGTTTGTGTTTCTATTCTTCCTTTGTTTTGTCTTTAATTGTTTGTATTAGTATATTCCGCTTGCGCTAATAGTGTTTATAGACGAGCAACGAACGAACGACTTCCACCGTCTACGATAAAGGCTATTCACCCCCCCCCCCTAGCCGACCACTGATCGACCCTACACAATGGTCCAAATTCTCCTTAGACGCTCAATCGTGTAGGTTCAAAATGATTTTTATTTCTACCTAGCATGTCCTTTCTAGTCCTAATTTATTACCAAAATGCTAAATGTTATAAATTAAAGTTCAAATTACACAAACATATGTAATAAAATAAAAAGAGAAGATAAAAACTAAACTTGGGTTGCCTCCCATGAAGCGCTTTGTTTAAGGTCTTTTAGCTCGACCTTATTTCTACGTTTCATTTGATGTGTTTAAATCTTGCTCGTGGGGGAGCAAGATATTTTCTCACCTTACACCTCCTCCGTTGTGGTCCCTTATCACTATATCTCTTAAATCTTGCTTGTGGAGGGGCAAGATATTTATTAGCTGTCTTCCTTGGTTCAAGAGTGAACATGCTTGTCTTTAATGAATCGTCAGGAGTTTGATCATAATATCCTATTTCATCCATATGCTGTGAATAATGTAACTCACCACAAACATCCCCACCAAAAGATTGATTAGTAGATTCTATTGTTGGGAGATCGGGACGGCCGGCTAGAGGGGGGTGAATAGCCCTCGTTTGTTGGATGTCGTAATTCGTTCGTTCTCGTGTGCTTGTCTATAATTGTCGTTAATATACGCAGCGGAATAACAATAGAAATAACAACAATACAAGCACAATCAATACACAAGCATATACGTGGTTCGGAACCGAATGGTTCCTACTCCACGGGGTGAGCTCAACGAGCTCGTGTTATGCGCACGACACTAACAACACTCCTTATCGACTACACGTCGGAGGTGGAGAAACCTCTCACAAGCTATTACAACAAGTAATATGAAATACAAGAAGAAATAAAAAGACAATATAAAAGAGAACTTTTACACAATTGCTTTGATCGCTTTCTTGTTGCTTGATTTGATTGGCTCTTGAAGGACTGGAATGCAGCAGCAATTCCCCTCCAATAGCTCCACAAAAACCATGGCGAAATCCTCCAACTTGAGCTCCTTTTATAACCTGCATCAAGCTATTTTTGCGCCCATCAGTCGACTGATCGTGACCATCAGTCGACTGGTCCCGTAGCCGTTGTCTCACAACGGCCAGATCCACGTTGGTTAAGTTCCAACGGATCACACATCAGTCGACTGATGGCACCCATCAGTCGACTGATCATCCATCAGTCGAGTGTTGGCGAGCTCGACTCCATTCTGTGCCCATGCACAGTGTCATCAGTCGACTGCCATCCCTCGGCAGTCGACTGATCCTCCCAACAGTCGACTGCCCTCCCTTGGCAGTCGACTGATCAGCCAGACTTGGTTCAGTCGAACACTGGTCGAACCCATACGACCTAGAGCAGTCGACTGACACCTATGCCAGTCGACTGATGTCGGCTAAAACCTCAAACACAAAGTTGTTTGAGCGTTCGACACTCAGTCTTAGCCACTTGGCCAAGTCCACCTTATCCCTCATGGAGTTCCCCACCGAAGCTCTCTTCCCTCGGCCTACGTCCCTCGGATGCGCCAAGCGCACGACTTCGCAATGCCACCCTTCGCGTCTCATACCCTAGAAGTATGCTTCCCTTTGGGCTCACTCCATTTGCTCCCCGTCCGGTGCTCCCTCGTATGCACCAAGCGCACGGCTTCGCAATGTCATCCTTCACCGACTCAAGGACCCGAGCCTAGTGAACTTGCCAAGTTCTCAAGACTTCCCAAATGCACCAAGTGCACGACTTCGCAATGCATTTCTCACCAAGCACCAAGTGCACGGCTTCGCAATGCTTTGGACTTTCCCATGCCAAGCACCAAGCGCATGGCTTCGCAATGCTTTGGACTTTCTCATGCCAAGCACCAAGCGCACGACTTCGCAATGCTTTGGACTTTCACACCAAGCTCCATGCTTGGATTTACCATGCCAACCCCATGTTGGACTTTCCCATAACAATCCCATGTCATGAGTTTTGTCTATCATCAAAATACTATCAAGGTACTGCTCGAGTCAAACTCGAGTCAACCTGGGCCGATTGCACCAACAATCTCCCCCTTTTTGATGATTGACAAAACTACCATCTCAAGTCTACCAATTCTCCCATATTGGCAATTCTCATATCCCAATGAGAATTCCAACGAACCCTAATTGGTAACTTGGTAACTTCTCCCCCTTTTTGACATTACATCAAAAAGGTCCTCCCCAAGGGTATGAATGTCTCATATCCCAATTAGATCTTACAATCTCTCCCTTGGAGGAACACATGCCTACAATCTTTCTAATGATCCCATATCACTTAAAGAGAGGCAACCCAATTTTCCTCCCATGAGGAAATGCACATCCATCTTCCCATGATGGATACCTCCCCCTAGAGGCTTGCTCCCCCTTGACCATTGCACCAACAATGTCCTTGGAGAGTCCCTAAGCCAATAGGAACATTAACCAAATCAAAATTATGGCAAAGTTCAACAATGAACTCTCTTCCACCTTAAAGTTGATACTCTCCCTAAAACCCTTCTCCTAATCCATGTCCAATGGATTTCCACCCTCTCTAATGCTCTCCCAAGCATATCCAAGGGTTTGGAGTGGTTAGGGAACCTTAACCTAGTTGAACATGGGCCTAACCAACAAGATTTACCCGAAATCGGCGGCGATCAGCGATATCGAAATCGATCATTTGCCACCCCCATCGATCGACATCCATTGGCGATCGGTGATAATCATACGTAATTTTAAAAATCTTGAAAATGTATACGTATAATACTTATCCTAAACACTATGGGTGAAAAATATTGGAAAATTATTTTACCCACTAAATTAGGAGATTGATACAAAATTCAAAAGTTTAGAAAAGCTTCAATAAAGAGCCCTCTTTGTATCATCCCATTCAATGGTGATAGCTATCAAAAGATAAACTTCACCAATGGTTTTCAAAATGTTTTTTAAAACCTTTATTTTCTTTTTCCTAAACATCTCACAAATATCTAGATGTGTAAAACACATACAAGTCAAGTTTTTAGGGAGATGTGGGTTTTGTTTTCTTTATGTTCTCATGCATATTTCTAGGCCACATAATTTGATTCCCTTCAAATTGTGTCATAGTTTTTAACTCCATTTTAATTTATGCATGATATGATTATGACATAAATATGATTTAGATAAAAACATATGCTAATATCATGATGTCATGACATGTGAATGAAAACTAAGCATACATGACATCTAAAAATAATTCTAAACATGATCATGACATTTTATAGATAAAAATGAAAATTATGTCATGACATAGCAAGGCAAATAAAGCATGACAAGAAAAATATACTAAGGTATAAAATACCTAAGTGTTAAAAACAATTTGCCATTTCTAGGGATTAAATTCACTTTGCCTTAAACCATTCATTTCCCTAGTGTGCCAAAAACCAAAAATAGCACACCATGACCTCTATGACCTAATTGTGCCAATTTAAATCATTTTTAACTTCTCAAACCATATTGGCACACGCTAATGTGTCAACTCACAATGGCTAGGTTAACTACCCATCCATTTAGGGTTGACACACCCTAACCCATCTAGCGTAAATCAATCACGCTTTTAGGAACCCAATACCTATTGGAGCTCCTTGGGTTAACAAGGTATTCCCTAGGGATAACTTCCCTAGATACCTTTCTAATGACCCTTTTTGGCTTTGAATCCTTAGTCAAATGGGTCTTACTTGGGTCAACTCTAGAGGTGACTCCTCCATTGACCTTCTTAGTGGCTTTCTTGGTTTTCCTTAAGTCCTTAGCCACTAAACACATACCATGGCTAGACTTAGGGATGGCTTCCCTATTAGCCTTGGTTTTCCTAGACCTAGAAATTGTTCCATAATCAAATGGAAAATTATTGTAGGACATAAGTTTGTGACCCAAACCCTTCTTTCCCTTAGACATTTCTTGTTTTCTAGGTCTTGACTTTTGTACATTAGACCCCTTAACCGAATTTGATATTATTGCTAGGGTCTTCTCCAATTTTTCTAGCCTTGACCTCAAGGCTTGGTTTTCTAACTCTAATTTTCCCAATTTTGAATTTTCATTTATCTTTTGGGAAATGTTTTTCTCTTTAGGCATATGCCTAGATTTCTTGGGATTAACACCCAAGTTTTCTTCAATTCTCCTAATTGACTCCCTAGGTAAAATAGATCTAGAATTATGAGTCCTAGGTTTGTCCTTAGTTATATGAACATGCTTGGCACCTAAGCAATACACCTTATTATTTCTCTTAGCATGCTTTTCATTGATAATAGCAAGAGAGCTAAATTAATTCTTAGCATGCTTTTTAACTCTAGGAATTAAAGGTGCATTATTTGTTAGGAATATTGGAATGGCTAGAGGGGGGTGAATAGCGTTGTGACCATTCGTGGATGGAATTCGATCTCGTTCGTGTCTACAATTTCGTTAGCGCAGTGGAATATAGAAATAATAAAAGTAACGAAATAGACAACAAGCTAACACAATGATATAACGTGGTTCGGAACCGCACGGTTCCTACTCCACAGATCGAGCTCTAAAGAGCCCTAGTGATGCACACACACTCACTAATGATAAACACTCCTTCTCGATACAAGTCGGAGGTGGAGAAACCCCTTACAATAGATCTTACAACAGTAAGAACGAAATACAAGCAATATACAATGTAAATACGAAATACAAGTAAAGAAAAGACTTTACAACACTTGTTTTGATTGCTTGAATGCTTGGTTGCTTGCTTGCACTTGGAGACCTGATTTGCACCAACAAATCGCCCCAATAGCCCTCAAGAACCGATTGCTTTTTCCTCCACCACGAGCTCCATATATAGCTTCAACCTGTGCTGGAAAAAGTCTATCAGTCGACTGATCGGGACCATCAGTCGACTGATGCCACTGTTGTCGTGAGACAACGACTAGTTCCACGTTGGATAAGTCCAACGGAACTACCATCAGTCGACTGATTGTGACCATCAGTCGACTGATGGAGTCCTCACTCGACAAGTCGAGTCTCGACTCCATTCTTTGGCCGAATTCTCGAGCACCCGATCCGATCGATCACGATCGATCATTGCGCTCGATCCATCGATCGACAACCTATGGCGGTCATTTGCTAGGCCATAACCCGCAGTCAAACCCTAGTTGACTCGGTCCAGTCGACTGCCACATGGCACCAGTCGACTGGCACACCTCAAACATGAGGTTTTAACTCAAGTATAGTTCCCCCATACTTGCTAGACCACCCTTAGCCTAGACCTAAACCTTCTAGCCACCTCCATCAGCCTCATGCCTCTCGGATCCCTCCAAGTCATCCATGACTTTTTCATCCATTGCGCTAGCCTTCAGGTGCTTCCGTCGGCTATGTCATGCTAACGGTGTCTACACCGCCAAGGCACATTGGACTTACGCCGCCAAGACTCCGCTTGGACTTTACGCCGCCAACCATTGGACTTGTGCTGCCAAGACTACCGCTTGGACTTTACGCCGCCAATATTAAATCCCTTGGACTTCAAATGCTGACCCATGTTAGACTTTCCATGCCAAGACCATGCTTGGACTTTCCTTGCCAACTCATGTTGGACTTTCCATTTGCCAAGACCCATGCTTGGACTTTCTTTGCCAACACATGTTGGACTTTCCATTTGCCAAGACCCATGCTTAGACTTTTCCTTGACAATTATATTGTCATATGTTTTTGTCGAAACATCAAAACACATCAACACATCACTCGAGCCAAACTCGAGTCCTGGTCAATCGTGACCTGGGCCGATTGCACCAATAATCTCCCCCTTTTTGATGTTTGACAAAAACCCAAACAAATTATTGAGTTAGGACACTAACTCAAATTCCTTACAAAATTTCCAAAATTGGTAAATACTCTCCAAATGTTCTCCCCAAACATTCTCCCCCTTTTTGACTAACATCAAAAAGGTCTTCTCTCCAAGGAGGTCAATGTCTCATGTCCCAATAAGATCTTACAATCTCCCCCTTGGTCTAAAAATATCTAGGATGTCTACCATCTTCCTAGTGATAAGTCCCATATCACTCAAGAGAGGCAATCCTATTCACTCTCCCAATTTCCAAATTGGGTATCACAAAAACTCATTGTTCCTTTCCATAAGGAAAAAATACCATTCATCATCCCATGATGAATTCCTTCCCCTAAAGGCTTGCTCCCCCTTGACCATTGCACCAACAATGTCCTTGGGAAGTCCCTAAGCCAATAGGAACTCTAAACCATCAAAATTAAGGTTAGAAATTCAACATTGAACTTTCCAACACCTTAAAATTGATACAAACCCAAAATACTTCTCCTAATCCATATCCAATGGATTTACACCCTTTATAATGCTTCCCAAAGCATATCCTAGGGTTAGGAGTGATTAGGGACCATAACCGTAGCTGAAATCGGGTTAAACAACCTTGTTTACCCCAAAATCAGGCTACTAGTCGAGTGATTCAGAGATCGGTCATTGGAACCTCCATCGATCAAGCGCCACCGAGGCGATCGTGATAGCGAAATCAAAATCCAATTTTGATTATCAGAAATGAGTTTTGAAAAATCATAACTAATTATACGTATATCGAAAAATCACAAAATTTGATACGTATAATACTTATGACTAATACAATGGGTGAAAAATGTTTGAAAATTAATTTACCCATTAAATAGTGAAATTGGTACAAAGTTCAAAACCATTGAAATTTTCAATGTTTTGGCCCTACTTTGTATCAACTTCATCAATGGTGATTGCTATCAAAAGATAGACTTCACCAAGGTTTTTCAAAATGATTTTAAAATGTTTTCAAAACCTTATCTTGGATCATATTCCTTGGGCTCTATGTACGTGACTTGTACACAAGCTCTCCCAATGATCCACAATGGAATTGGATGAGTGTTAGTTCATCTAGATGCAAAAACTATGCACCTTGAACTTAACTCATATCCTAACATCTCACATGCATCTATGGTGTATAAATACACATACATGTCAATTAGATGTGAGATATGGGTTTTGTTCATCCTAATCTAGGGTTTCATGCATTCTCTAAGGCAACCCTACTTGATTCCCGTATAAATGGGACTTCAAGTCATGCCATAGTCCTTAATTCAATTTCAATCAAATTATCTTAAATGCATGAGTGATCATGGCATAATAATAGCAATAATTAAGCATGGCCAATGATCATGATGTCATGGCATAATATGAAATCTAAAAACACATGACATTTGAGACCTTAATCCTAAACATGAACATTACATATAAAATGATTGAAATAAACATGATGTCATGACATGTTATATGGCAAACAAAGCATGGCATATAAAATATATAGGTATAGTAATACCTAAATTTTAATATTAATTGCCATTTGATATAGTTAGATATATTTTGCCATATTAACCTTAATCTCCCTAGTGTGCCAAAAACCCAAAATGGCACACTAACACTCTAAACCCTAATTGTGCTAATTTGATCATTTTATCAAACTTCATAACTAATATTGGCACATCCTAAAAATCTTTTAGGATATTGATTCAAATCTATTTCCAAGGTATCCATAACCTTGAAAACATCCTAAAGTGTCACCTTTACCATGATTGAGTTAACTACCCATCCAATCAAGGTTGGCACACCCTAAACCTGTCTAGCGTGAATCAATCACGCTCTTAGGAACCCAAAACCGATTTGAGCTCCTAGGGTTAATTAGGTATTTCTTAGGGATAACCTCCCTAGATACCTTCCTAATGACTCTCCTAGGCTTATTAGCCTTGGTCATTTGGGTCTTACCTAGGTTGACTCTAGGGGTAACTCCCCTTGCAACCTTCTTAGTGGCCACCCTAGGTTTCCTTGAAACCCTAGCCACTAGACACACCCTTTGGTCAACTCTAGGGATGACTTCCCTATTGACCTTGGTCTTCCTAGACCTAGTTAGTGTTCCATAATCTAATGGAACACTATGATAAGCTACCTTAGGCTTAGGTTTGTGACCCAAACCTTGCTTGCCCTTGGTTGACTTTTGACTCTTAGGTCCTTGGTGTTGACTTTGACTTTTGGACCTTGACTTTTGATCATTTGACTCTTTAAATTGATTTTGTATAATTTTAAGGGTCTTCTCCAATTTCTCAAGCCTTGACCTCAAGGCTTGGTTCTCTAATTCTAATTGCCCGATTTTAGAATTTTGATTTAGACCATGGGCATGGGACTTTCTAGGCATATGCCTAGTCCATTTAGGGTTAATACCTAGGTGCTCTTGCACCTTTCTAATGGTCTCCCTAGGTAAAATTGGTCTAGTGTTATTTGACCTAGGTTTATCCTTAGATGAATTATTTTTAGGGACATTAGTCCCAAATTTCTTCCTATTATCTAAGTGAATATTTTTAGCTCCTAAGCAATATTCATCCCTATTAGCATGCTTTTCATAAATTGCAAGAGAATTAAAATTATTTCTAGCATGCTTTTGCCTATTAAATCTAGAAGGTGCATTATTGAAATATACCTTAGGGTTTGCCTTGGAGGCTCCCCCTACATATGATGCTCCTTCTTGCCCCTTCTTCTTCCCCCTAGGGCATTGACTCCGGTAATGACCCGGTAGTCGACATTTGAAGCAAATGACATGCTCCTTGCTCTTTTGTCTTGGAGAACCGGCGTCCGTTGACTTTTGTTGACTTTTAGGCGCCGGAGGAGGTTTCTTGATCATCTTTGGACATTTGCTCTTGTAATGCCCATATTCCCTACACTCAAAGCACATAATATGATTTTTATTTGAAAATAAAGTGTTTGAGTTACCTAGGGTGGTGGTAGGTGCCGGAGTTGAATTTTGAGCTTCCTCATCTTGATCGGATGTTGAAAGCTCTTCTTGAGGTTGCTCCGGTGTAGAGGATGGTCTCTCTTCCTCAATCCTAGGAATAGATGCTTCTTCCACCTCTTCTACTTCTTCTTTCTCCGATTCGGAAGTTGACTCCATCTCAACTTCCGATTCCTCACTTTCACTTGAGGATGAACTCTCCTCATGGTATCTTGCCAATTTTCTCCATAGCTCCTTAGCATACATGTAATCCCCTAGCTTGCACAAAACATTATTAGGGATTAAATCTTCCAAAAGTTTCGTTACCTTAACTTCGGTCTTGAGCTTTTGGCGTTGCTCTTGGGTCCACTTTTTCAATTTTAGGACATTCCCCTTCTTATCCCTAGGGGGTTCAAGACCTTCAATGAGGATGAACCAATCCTCTATGTTCATCATCAAGAATGTTTCCATTCTTGCTCTCCATGCCGGAAAATCTTCTGGATCATATGGAGGTGGAGTGTTGATTTCCCATCCAAGCTTGTCTTGGAATTCCATCTTCACCCTCTAGCCTTTTGCCTTAGCTCCCGGTTGTTAATCCGTAGAAGAGCCCCGGGCTCTGATACCACTTGTTAGGAATATTGGAATGGCTAGAGGGGGGGGGTGAATAGCGTTGTGACCATTCGTGGATGGAATTCGATCTCGTTCGTGTCTACAATTTCGTTAGCGCAGCGGAATATAGAAATAATAAAAGTAACGAAATAGACAACAAGCTAACACAATGATATAACGTGGTTCGGAACCGCACGGTTCCTACTCCACGGATCGAGCTCTAAAGAGCCCTAGTGATGCACACGCACTCACTAATGATAAACACTCCTTCTCGACACAAGTCGGAGGCGGAGAAACCCCTTACAATAGATCTTACAACAGTAAGAATGAAATACAAGCAATATACAATGTAAATACGAAATACAAGTAAAGAAAAGACTTTACAACACTTGTTTTGATTGCTTGAATGCTTGGTTGCTTGCTTGCACTTGGAGACCTGATTTGCACCAACAAATCGCCCCAATAGCCCTCAAGAACCGATTGCTTTTTCCTCCACCACGAGCTCCATATATAGCTTCAACCTGTGCTGGAAAAAGTCTATCAGTCGACTGATCGGGACCATCAGTCGGCTGATGCCACTGTTGTCGTGAGACAATGGCTAGTTCCACGTTGGATAAGTCCAACGGAACTACCATCAGTCGACTGATTGTGACCATCAGTCGACTGATGGAGTCCTCACTCGACCAGTCGAGTCTCGACTCCATTCTGTGGCCGAATTCTCGAGCACCAGTCGACTGATCACACGATCAGTCGACTGCTCAATCCATCGATCGGCCCGACAACCTATGGCGATCGGCTAGGCCATAACCCGCGATCAAACCCTAGTTGATTTCGGTCGGTCGGCTTGCCACATGGCACCAGTCGACTGGCACACCTCAAACATGAGGTTTTAACTCAAGTATGGTTCCCCCATACTTGCTAGACCACCCTTAGCCTAGACCTAAACCTTCTAGCCACCTCCATCAGCCTCACGCCTCTCGGATCCCTCCAAGTCATCCATGACTTATTCATCCATCGCGCTAGCCTTCAGGTGCTTCCGTCGGCTATGTCATGCTAACGGTGTCTACACCGCCAAGGCACATTGGACTTACGCCGCCAAGACTCCGCTTGGACTTTACTCCGCCAACCATTGGACTTGTGCTGCCAAGACTACCGCTTGGACTTTACGCCGCCAATATTAAACCCCTTGGACTTCAAATGCTAACCCATGTTAGACTTTCCATGCCAAGACCATGCTTGGACTTTCCTTGCCAACTCATGTTGGACTTTCCATTTGCCAAGACCCATGCTTGGACTTTCCTTGCCAACACATGTTGGACTTTCCATTTGCCAAGACCCATGCTTGGACTTTTCCTTGACAATTATATTGTCATATGTTTTTGTCGAAACATCAAAACACATCAACACATCAACACATCACTCGAGCCAAACTCGAGTCCTGGTCAATCGTGACCTGGGCCGATTGCACCAACATTATTTAAATATACCTTAGGGTTAGCTTAGGAAGCTCCCCCTACATGAATTACACCTTCTTGCCCTTTCTTCCTCCCCCTAGGGCATTGGCTTCGGTAGTGTCCCTTTTGATTGCATTTGAAGCACACAATGTGCTCTTTGCTCTTGATTTTGGGAACACCGGCATCGTTTGACTTTGGGTTGACTTTTGGTGTCGATGCCTTCTTCTTAGCCAATTTTGGGCATTTGCTTTTGTAATGCCCTTTCTCCCTACACTCAAAGCATATTATGTGTTTTTTATTTAAAATAACAATACTTGAGTTACCTAGGGAGTTGGTGGAGGCCTCTTCACTTCTTCCGGAGGTAGAAGCTTCATTTTGATCTTGCTCCGGAATTGAAATCCTTTCCTCCCCCTCAAGGCTAGAGGTGGAGGTCTCCACCAAGTCATCCACATCTTCAAAAGTGGATGGTGATTCTTCTTCGGCATTCTCCTCTACTTGTGCTGATTGGGAACTCTCTTGAAATTTCATTATCTTCTCGCATAATTCCTTTGCATCCCTAAAATTACCCAATCTAGACCAAATAGTGTTAGGTAATAAATCACTTATCAATTTTATTACCTCGAGATTTGTCTTGAAATCTTTGATTTGGTCTTGGGTCCATTTTGACTTCTCAATTGGCTTGTTGTACTTGTCCCTAGGCATTTCAAAACCGTTTTCTATAATAATTATAAAATCAAAATCAGTTTCTAGGTATACCTCCATTTTTCTTCTCCACCATAGTAAATCTCCTTAGAATTTTGGTGGTTGGAGGTTGTAGCCGGCCATCTTGTAATGCTCTCGCGGCGGTTAGTCCTTGAAGAGCGACCTCGGCTCTGATACCACTTGTTGGGAGATCGGGACGGCCGGCTAGAGGGGGGTGAATAGCCCTCGTTCATTGGATGTCGTAATTCGTTCGTTCTCGTGTGCTTGTCTACAATTGTCGTTAATATACGTAACGGAATAATAATAGAAATAACAACAATACAAGCACAATAAATACACAAGCATATACGTGGTTCGGAACCGAATGGTTCCTACTCCACGGGGTGAGCTCAACGAGCTCGTGTTATGCGCACGACACTAACAACACTCCTTATCGACTACACGTCGGAGGTGGAGAAACCTCTCACAAGCTATTACAACAAGTAATATGAAATACAAGAAGAAATACAAAGACAATACAAAAGAGAACTTTTACACAATTGCTTTGATCGCTTTCTTATTGCTTGATTTGATTGGCTCTTGAAGGACTGGAATGCAGCAGCAATTCCCCTCCAATAGCTCCACAAAAACCATGGCAAAATCCTCCAACTCGAGCTCCTTTTATAACCTGCATCAAGCTATTTTCGCGCCCATCAGTCGACTGATCGTGACCATCAGTCGACTGGTCCCGTAGCCGTTGTCTCACAACGGCCAGATCCACGTTGGTTAAGTTCCAACGGATCACACATCAGTCGACTGATGGCACCCATCAGTCGACTGATCATCCATCAGTCGAGTGTTGGCGAGCTCGACTCCATGCGTACTGTGCATGTCATCGATCATTGCCATCCCTCGCGATCGGTGATCCTCCCAACGATCGATCGATCCTCCCAGCGATCATTGCCCTCCCTCGATCGTGATCGGCCCGGACTTGGTTCGATAAACACTGGTCGAACCCATACGACCTAGAGCAGTCGACTGATGTCGGCTAAAACCTCAAACACAAAGTTGTTTGAGCGTCCGACACTCAGTCTTAGCCACTTGGCCAAGTCCCCCTTATCGCTCATGGAGTTCCCCACCGAAGCTCTCTTCCCTCGGCCTACGTCCCTCGGATGCGCCAAGCGCACGACTTTGCTACGCCATCCTTCGCGTCTCATACCCTAGAAGTATGCTTCCCTTTGGGCTCACTCCATTTGCTTCCCGTCTGGCGGTCCCTCGGATGCACCAAGCGCACGGCTTCGCAATGTCATCCTTCACCGACTCAAGGACCCGAGCCTAGTGAACTTGCCAAGTTCTCAAGACTTCCCAAATGCCCCAAGCGCACGGTTTTGCAATGCTTTGGACTTTCCCATGCCAAGCACCAAGCGCACGACTTCGCAATGCTTTGGACTTTCCCATGCCAAGCACCAAGCGCACGGCTTCATAATGCTTTGGACTTTCACACCAAGCTCCATGCTTGGATTTACCATGCCAACCCCATGTTGGACTTTCCCATGACAATCCCATGTCATGAGTTTTGTCTATCATCAAAATACTATCAAGGTACTGCTCGAGTCAAACTCGAGTCAACCTGGGCCGATTGCACCAACATCTATTAGGTCGAATGAAATTTTATCATCACAAATCACTAGATGGGCTTCGTTATTAGTAACTAAAGTTTTGGTGAGGGTTAAGGCAGGCTCTTTTATGTCCTTGAGGTTAGGAGGTGTTTTGATTAAAGCAATGCACTCCTCGATTAAAGTATTAATTAAATAGTCCTCAAGTTCTTCTTCAAGTGGTGATTGAATGGATTGTTTTCTTCACTTCCTGGTAATCGACTCGGTGTTCTAGTAAATTGACTGGCGATCTATGCTATCTGAATCTCCAGCTTTTTTTGTCAGCTAGCAATGTCATTCACAGATGACCTTAATTCTTCAATCATTGTTTCTGTCTGCCAATGTCGCTGCTGAAATTTAGCATTTGCCTCTTGTTGCATATGAATAAAGCTTTCTATCATCTGCTCTAGTCGAGATTTGGGCGGACAATATTGAGGGTTTAAGTGGCCAGGGTTATAACTATATAAATAGGAATCATCTTGTGGCCATTGGTTGTAATCATAAGTGATATCTTCGTGTTCATATTGTGATGGTTCAAATATATCCGAACAATCATTAATGTTATTCCATGTTTCTCCACAATGCTCACAATAAATGTTACCAAAACTCATAGCATTAAAAATACCATAATCATGAGTAAAATCATGCATTATTATATGCAGGAAATTATAAATAAGGAAAGAGAAACTGAATAAATAAAACTGAAATAAAATAAAATAAAACAAGAAAAGTAAATCTAGCCTAGTTCCGATCCAATTATCCACTTCTCGATTCGATATCAAATCAATAAGTCCCCGGCAACGGCGCCAAAAACTTGATGCACGCAAATGCGACGTCAAATCTCGTGATGGAGACCGTCGAGGACTCAAAGTGCATGCTCATTCTCAATGCCTGCAAGTGCACGGATATCGTCAAGTAATAAAGAATATCGATTTCACAGGGACTGAGATTTCGAGTGTCGGTTTATCCAATGGATGTGTTGTTGTTCGGATTGGTAATCCTAGGGTTCACGAACGATAGGTCGTAGGTGTTCTGAACTCAGTACGGTATCATACGGAAGAAGAGAAAGGTTACTACGAGGATTTGGATGGGATTCAAGGACATCAATTTCGTTTGTGTGTCATAGAACATGCTATCAATTGAATGTATCTAGATTTTCTAGCTAGGGTTTTGTGGAAAGGACATCGTATACTATGGTACGAGAATGCCGAATCGATCCCTGTGATGAGCCGAAAATGAGACACATTACCGACTCTATCGCATCCTTCTATCCACAGTTGTAGTAGGGGATGAGGCTAACCTCTAGGTTCCTCCTAATATCCCCTAAATCTTAGACACGAGGACTGTCACTCCTCGTATTGTCTACGCACAGAAGATAGAAAACCAAAACACAAATCCATAGATCTAAACAATCATTCAACTGCAAATACAATTTCAAGAACAGAAACATATTTGAAATAGCAATGTTCTACTCAACACAAACTACTCCTTAATCCTAGAATTGGAGAATCTACTCCATGAATATGAGAAGAGAGTCACAATACATTATGGAATTCATGAATATAATGATAAACATGTAAGAAATATGAATTACAATGTAATTGCAGCTCTTCCCTCTGGCGTTGTGGTGCAGATCTTAATCCTCGAGCGGTTCTCTCCTTCCCCGATGCGAGTTCCCAAAGCTTTTTAGGGCTTCGGAGTAATATCCCGACCGGTGTGCCTACCCTAGGGTTTGGGGCGTAGCTTTCCTTATATAGACATCACGTCGGATCGCTACGAAATTTGGAAAAAACCCTGGTTGTGTCAAATTGCTTGGCCGCTATAGGGCCGTGTGAAAACACACGGCATGGCCGTGTCTCGAGCTGTGGCGACCATTTTCACCCCCTGAACACGGTTGTGTGTAGGCACATGCCCTAGCCGTGTTCCCTTCTGTGTCCAGCTGCCAAATGTCTTCTTTTTGCTACGAAAGTGCACCGTTATCCCCACGAAATGCTATCCTACACACAAAAGTATACAGAGCAGATCTCCGAACCAGAAATCCTGAAATGCATGGAAAAAAAATTAAAATATGCATGACACAAACATAAAATGAGATGAGATGTGAGCGAAAACTACTCCTAAAATCCTATATGTTTTGCTCACATCAGCAGTCGACTACGAATCCTTCCATCCCCTATCCACTTAAGGCCAGTCTACTGCTTATCCCTAGCAATCTACTGAAAGTGGCTAGTCGACTGGTGAAAGCCACTAGTTGACTGCCAAAGCCACAAGTCAGTAGTTGAGCCTCTGTCGACTACTCGACCAATCGACTGTCTGAGTTAACTAAGCCACCCGACTATCGTGCACTCGACTAGTCGACTAGTCAATACCACAAGTTGGCTGGTAAATCTCAAAACTATGGTTTAACCCAAGTATGATCCCCTCATACTTGATACTTACCCTAGGCCTAGACCTAAACATTCAAGCTACCTCCATCAACCTCACGCCCTCAGGGTCGATCTGAGTCCTCCACGACTCCTTCACCCTTCATGCTAGCTTTTAAGTGCTTTCATCGAGTTCGTCATGACATCGGGTACCCTTAGCGTATACCTAAGCCTTCAAGCCACTTCCATTAGCCTCACACCCTTAGTTTGAGTCCACGACTCCTCACCCTTGTTGCTAGCCTTCAAGTGATTCCGTCAGTTTTGTTATGCTAATGGGTCTCCTTTACCAAGTCTTCAAACTGTTGGGACCGATTTGATATGCTAGAGGGGGGTGAAAGCATTTCACAATTTCTCGTTCGATTATGATCGAGATTTCTTGTCTACAAATGATTAGTGCACAACGGAATACAAAATACTAATAGAAACAAATACGAAAACAAGAATCACATGCACAACACAAAGGTTTAATGTGGTTCCGAATCTATGGTTCCTACTTCACTGTGGGCCTTAGTCTCTACTCCACTAAACCTCTTTCTCCTTCTCAGAAACACACTGGAGGTGGAAAACCTATTACAATAGCTTACAACAGTAAACAAATAACACAAAATATAAGCAAATGAAAGAAATGAATTTACAACACTTTACAAGTGAGCTTTAGGATGCTTGATCTTTTGGTTGCTTTCAATGATTTTGAATACCTGGAATTGTAGCAACACTTCCCTTCAAATCCCTCAAGAATCGGCTTTTTTCAACCTTCTTCTCAAGCGACTTATAAAGATATAACACGGGCTAATTTTGATCTTCAAGTCGACTACTCTTACCTAATAGTCGATTGGTTACAGTACCATTGTCTCACAATAACTTAATCCATGCCAGATTAAGTTAAACATTCAACTGTTCTGACCTAGAAATCAACTGCCATAGGCACCAGTCGACTGTTTTAAGCTAGCAATTGACTGCTAAATATTCTGTGCCCTAGCCATCTAATTTCAGTTGACTGCTACCCCCAGCAGTGACTGCTAGAGCCACAGTCAACAGTCGAGCCTCAGTCGACTACTCGACTAGTGGACTGAGTCACAACCCTAGTTCACTACTAGAGTTAAACTAGGCTTTCGAGTGTTGTGCTATGAGCCAGTCGATTGATCCAAAGCCCCAGTTGATTGCTAAACCTCAAAAATGAAGTTTAACCCTAGTATGATCCCCTCATACTTGATCAAACACGCTTGGTCTAGACTTAAGTCTTCTAGCCATCTCCATCAGCCTCACGCCCTCAGAGTCCATCCGAGACCTCCACGACTCCTTCACCCTTTGCATTAGCCTTCATGTGCTTCAATAGGATTTGTCATATCATCAGATACTTTTAATTAGCCTAGACCTAAGCCTTCTAGCCACCTCCATAAGCCTCATGCCCTCAGGGTCCATCCGAGTCCTCCACGACTCCTTCACCCTTCGCGTTACCCTTCATGTGCTTCCATCGACTATGTCATGCTAACCAGGTCTCCTTTTCCAAGAAGTCATGCCTCCGAGACTTCTCCATTGCCAAACCTCAATTCTTGGACTTTCACTGCCAAGACTACACACTTAGACTTATGTGGCCAAATCTACACCCTTGGACTTTCCCTTTGCCTAGTATTCATACTTGGACTTTTATTGCCAAGACTACATACTTGGACTTACACGACCAAGACTACACCCTTGGACTTTTCTTTTGCCAAGTATTCATACTTGGACTTTCCCTTGCCAAGACTTCATTCTTGGACTTTTCCTTGTCAAGTATTCATACTTGGACTTCACCATTGCAAAGAATCCAATCTTGGACTTCCCTTCCCAAGTCTCCAAACTTGGACTTCCACTCGAGTCTCACTCGAGCTAGGTCACCTTTGACCTGAGGTAGATTGCTCCAACAATGACCTCCTAACAATCTCCCATATGACCTTGGATATCCCAAACATATCGACTTATCATATGGTCAACATATGGTCAAACCATATTGTTAAACAATGGTGAAACCCATTGTGAAATATCAAAATCCTACTCGAGTCCCACTCATGACCTGGGCCGATTGCACCAATAATTTTCCCCTTTTTGATGTTTGATAACACCTTTATGTTAGGTTATGGCATAAGCGCAACTTAACTCTTCTTATGCTAAGGAATAATGAAGGCTTACCTAACTTAAACTCTCACTTCTCCCCCTTTGGCGTACATCAAAAAGCCTACCAAGGTTTTCAATGTCTCATCTCCAAATGAGATCCTACATTCTCCCCCTTGGTGCCAAATCATCTTGGATACCTTCACTCTTCTTAGTGATACAACCCTTATCACTAAATGAGAGACAATCCTCATTCTCCCCTCATAAAAAAAAACACCCATCATCCCTTGATAGACAAACTCCCCCTTGACCATTGCACCAACAATGTTTTTGGAGAGTTCTTAAGCCAATAGGAAATCTAAACAATCAAAAATAAGGGTAAAAGTTCAAACTTGAACTTTAACCTCCATTAAAATTCGATATTCCACCCTAACTAATTCTCCTAATCATTTTCAATAATTTTGATCTTTCAATGCTTGTATAAACAATCCGTAGGGTTAGGAGTGGTTACGGTACTTAGGGGTTGCTGTTGGATGACTAAACAAATCTTGTTCAGCCGAAATCAACACCAATAGTCGACTAGGTCAGTAACCAATCGACTGCCCAAAGTGACAATCGACTGGTTTCCACAATGTGCAGAAAATAGTTTTTAGAATTGAAATTCAAAAATTTATAAGTAATTATATGATTTTCTAAAAGGCATTAAATTTCATACGTATAATACTTATGTCACAAACAATGGGTAAAAATTAATTTTAATTAAAAATCCATTAAATTCAAAGAATGATACAAAGTTCAAAATCATTGAAAACTTCAATATTTTGTCTAACTTTATGTCAATCTTCTCAATAGTGGTTCCTATCAAAAGATAGACTTTACCAAGGTTTTTCAAAATGATTTTAAAATATTTTTTAAAATCTTAATTTCAATCATGGTCAATGGGCTAGATGTACATAACGTGTACATTAGCTTTCCTCATGATCATACCTATGAATTAATGAGTTCTAGTTCATATTGATGTACCATTGCAAGCACATGAACTTGACTCATGATCCTAACATCTCATATGTGTCTATGGTGTATCAATACACACATATGTCATCCTATGGGTTTTGTGAGATGTGAATTTGTTCTACCCTAAATCTAAGTGTTCATGCATTGTATCTAGGCATACCCAATTTGATTCTCTTATCTTGGGACTTCAAATTAATGCCACTGTCCTTAATTTTAAATTAATTAGTTTAATGCATGAATGGTGATCATGGCATAAATTGATTAAATAATTAAAGCATTTGCCAATGATGATGATTTTATAGCATGATATAATTAAACTAAGCATTATCATGACATTTAAAATAATAATATGGGCATGATGTCATGACATGGCAAATGGAAAACATAGCATGTCATGTATATAATGTTGGTGCAAACTACCCAAGTCATGATTGATCAGACTCGAGTGGGACTCGAGTAGTATTTTGATGTTTGACAATATACTTGAGTGTGGATGATGTTGGAGGATCGGTGGCCGACTAGAAGGGGGTGAATAGCCTTTTTCCATATACGATGGAAGTCGATCGCTTAATTGTCTACGTAAAAGGTTAGCGCAATGAAAATATAAAGCTAAAGTAAAAACAATTAAGATAAAGCAAATGAAGAGAAGAAGCAAACGCAAACACACCGATGTAATGTGGTTGACGAACCTTGCAGCTAATCCACGGACGATTCGTTCGGCGAATCACTCCAACCTAAATCCACTAGTCTCTCCTTCAAGGTGGAGGTAAACCTTTCTTACAATCTCTCCCTCTTACAATAGAATTGAAATAAAAGTAAGTAAGAGGAATAGAAAATGTTTAGGCACTTGGGAGTATGTTTAGAGATGAAGCATGAACCTCCCAAAGTGACCCAAGGCCTCTTCTTATAGGAAAGAGGTCATTCTTCCCGTTGGACACTGAGCAGTCGACTGATGCAGTCATTAGTCGACTGCTGCTGTAGTCATTGCTTCGCAATGGCCTAATCCATGTTGGCTTCCAGCCAACGACTCCCACATCAGTTGACTGATCATCCCTATCAGTCGAGTGACCGAAGCGATCAGTCAACTCCAAAACCTTCTGTGCCTGACTTTACCTCGATCAGTCGAAGATCGTCCCTTGGCAGTTGACTGATAGTCAAGCAGTCAACTGACAAACCCTAGCAGTCGATTGTTGGGCCAGAAAAGCTTTGGTCAAACATCGGTCGAGCACCAGTCTAGTGCCATCGACCGAGAACAGTCAACTGATATCTATATCAGTCGACTGGTGTCGGGTAAAACCTCAAACATCAATGTTTGAGCATCCGACGGTCAGATAAAACCTCAACCTACTCAATTGAGCATCCAACTCTTGACTTAGCCATTTGGCCAAGTTCACCTATGAGCTACGTTACACTTTGCTCATTCTCTCATCTCCCTTGAAGTCCCTCGCTGAAGTTCTCTTCGTCCGACGACATCCCTCGGATGCACCAAGTGCACGGCTTCGCAATGTCATCCTTCGCATCTCGCCCTAAAGTCTACTTCCTTGGCTTCACTTCAATGTTGCTCATCCGGCGGTCCCTCAGATGCACCAAACGCATGGCTTCGCAATGCCGTCCTTCACCGACTCAAGGACCTGAGCCATGAGATGGTGAACCCACCAATGCTTTCGTCAAGCCAATCCTATGTGTGAATTACTAAGTCCTGCATGACTTCAACACACATATCAAATCAACATAACTACCTAACTTAAATCCTTTGCCACACACATCAAAACCACATCATACATGGGTTGATTGCCCTAACAATCTCTCCCTTTTTGATGTGTGGCAATACGTCTAAGTTAGGTAAAAACAATGACCAAAAACATAAGGCAAGAAAGCATGTAACATAACATGAGTATCAAGCACTCCCCCTTAATACATGCAACTCCCCCTTAATACATGCTAATTTCCCTCCTAGCATGATTAACTTAAACCCATATATTTCTCCCCCTTTGACACCATCAAAAACATTAACATATGTTATACAAGCATGACATCAAGTCTAAGGAACGAAAATCACCAAAATCTGACTTAAAACCTGATAAAATAGGTTACTGTGCTCGTGCATAGTACATCAGTCGACTGGTTCAGATTTTCAGTCGACTGGCACCAGCAAAAATAGAATTTTTGATTTCATATCCAAATTTCAAAAATGCATTAAAAATTCCAAAAAATTCTAAAAATCATGAAAATTGGGGAACATATTTTTGATAAGTCCCTTTATCAATGAAAAATGATTTTTCATGAAAATGCATTCTATTTTTGAAAGTTTGGTAAAAACTCAAAGATGTTGAAAATCACTAAAGTTTTTATCAACTTGAAAGCCTAGTTTTGCCATGAAATAATTTAAACCATGAACGTACAGATTATCAAAAATAAAATGCTTTTAAAAACATTTGAAATATCCAACCATGATCTTTGGGCAATATGTCTATGAATTAAACATATGCTTTCCCCATTATTGGTCTATTATTGCTCTATTATCATACTTTGAATGATTCATCAAGAATGTCATAAGCATAAGTGAGTCATTGTATCATCCTAACATCTCACCCAATGCTATGTTATCAATCAAGTTAGCCTATAGTGAGTGTGAGATGTACCTAAAGGTATTTATATGTTACCCTCAATTTCATACAATTTCTACCAAGGTTAAGTATTATCTAAAATGATCATGAGTCATATATTATGACCGTACATCAAAAATTACCATCCAAATCATAAATCATGATTATTTATCAAGTATAAAATCAAGCATAAATCATGATTTAAACATTCAATTCATGCGTTACACATTATCATCACCCAATACTAAGTTAAAAATTATCACCCACATCATCCTAAGTCAACCATTTAACATGATATAAGTAAAGTCCAATTATGGTTGACTCTCCTTTGTTCTCCTAACCCTTAAGGATGGACTTAGGAACCCAATATAGATTCTTTCCAATAGGGTTCACTAAGTATTCCTTTGGGATCCATTTCCTAGCTACCATTGTAGTTTTGGCTTGTCGTCTAACAATAAAACAATGCTAGGCCTTCTCATTCTTGGATCCCTTATATCCTAGGCCTTTCTTGTTAAAGCTTTCTCTTTGGCTCCTAATGATCATATTTAGGGTGTTGGAGCCAATTGTAAATTTTTCTAAGGCCTTAGTTAAATAATCTACCTTTTCCCTTAAGGCATTATTTTCTCCTACTAAGCATGCATCACTAGTCATAGAAAAAGAAGAATTATCATTAACATTTAAACATGCATTTTTTCGCTTTTCTTCTAATTTCCTAATTTCATCAAGCATGCTTTTATTTTTCTTCTTAGCCTTAAACAAATCCCTAGTTAGGCTAGTAATAATAGAAACTACATCATTGGAGGGGAGTTTTGTTACCTTGCTTACCCAATCCCCTTCCGATGATGATGATGATGAGGCTCCCCCTTTACTCGAGCTCTCCTCACTTGAGCTTGTTTCTTCTTTTTCGAAGGAGGTGGACTCCATGTTATTTATTCCCATTAGTGCAAGGGTTGTGAAGGCTTGTTCTTCCTCCGATGAGGATGGATCATCCCATGTAGCCTTTAGGTTTTGGGTCTTTGACTTCTTTTCCTTCTTCTTTTCTTCTTTCTTCTTCCCTTCTTTCTTCTTGTCATGCTTCTTCCTTTCTTCTTTGCTCTTGTTCAATAAATGGCACTGATCTCTCATGTGTCCCTCTCCTCGACAATTATAACATATCACCTTCCTTCTTGGCCTTCTCCTATCATGAGACTTGTTAAATTTAAAACTTTTAAGTGCACGTCTCACCTTCCTTACCATGTAGGCATCTTCATTGCAATTCATTGAGGATGAGAAGGATGATTCTTCGTCGGATGAGGAAGGTGGAGTTTCCTTCTTCTTCTTCCCTTTGTTGGCTACTAAGCCTAGTCCCCTTGATGGCTTAATTGACTCTTGTACTACTCCTTTATGCCTTATCTCATGAAGTTCCATAGTTGAAAAGAATTCTTCTAGAGTACTTACTTCTAGATTCTTGGAGATGTAGAATGAATCTACAATGGAACTCCATTTTGAAGATCGAGGGAAGACGTCTATGGATTTCATGATCATATCCCGGTTTAAAAGTTTTTCTCCTACACATGATAAATCGGTTATTATTTCCTTGAATCGAGAATGAAAAGAAAGTACCTTTTCTCCTTTTTCTAATTTAATGTTGCTTAATTGTGATCGGAGAAGGTCCCTTCTTGCTAGCTTTGCCTCGGAAGTGCCTTCATGAAGCTCTACAAGATTTTCCCACATTTCCTTGGTGCTAGAGCATTCTCCAATTCTATTAATTTCTTGTTGAGGGAGCACGTTGTATAGATGGTGTTTGGCCTTTGAATTTGCCAAGTGCTCCTCTCTTTGCTTCTTTGTCCATCTCGATCTTTCTATCGACTTTCCTTCTTCATCCCTAGGTACTTCAAAATTGCTTTCCATGATTAGCATGATATCGAAGTCGGTCTCGAAAAATACCTCCATCCTCTTCTTCCACCAAGAGAAATCTCCTTCGAACTTGGGTGAATGAATGTTGGAGTCAGCCATCTTTTCGTGCTTGTGTTGGCGATGAGTCCAAGATAAGCTCCTCGCTCTGATACCACTTGTTAGAGGATTGGTGGCCGGCTAGAAGGGGGTGAATAGCCCTTTTCCATATACGATGGAAGTCGATCGCTTAATTATCAACGTACAAGGTTAGAACAACGGAAATATAAAGCTAAAGTAAAAACAATTAAGACTAAGCAAATGTAGAGAAGAAGCAAATGCAAACACACCAATGTAACGTGGTTCACGACCCTTGCCGCTAATCCACGGACAATTGGTTCAGCGAATCACTCCAACTCAAATCCACTAGTACCTCCTTCAAGGTGGAGGTAAACCTTTCTTACAATCTCTCCCTCTTACAATAGAATTGAAATAAAAGTAAGTAAGAGGAATAGAAAATGTTTAGGCACTTGGGAGTATGTTAAGAGATGAAGCATTAACCTCCCAAAGTGACCCAAGGCCTCTTCTTATAGGGAAGAGGCCATTCTTCCCGTTGGGCACCGAACAGTCGACTGATGCAGTCATCAGTCGACTACTGCTGTAGTCGTTGCCTCGTAACAACCTAATCCACATTGGCTTTCAGCCAACAGCTCCCACATCACTCGACTGATCATCACTATCAGTCGACTAATGGAGCGATCAGTCGAGTGACTGAAGAGATCAGTCGACTCCAAAACCTTCTATGCCCAACTTTACCTCGATCAGTCGACTAATAGTCGAGAAGTCAACTGACAAACCCTAACAGTCTATTGTTGAACCAAAAAAGCTTTGGTCGAACACTAGTTGAGCACCAGTCGAGCACCAGTCGAGTGCCATCGACCCAGAGCAATCGATTGATATCTATATCAGTCGATTGGTGTTGGGTAAAACCTCAAACATCAATGATTGGGCATCCGATGGTTGGGTAAAACGTCAACCTACTCGGTTTAGCATCCGAATTTTTTACTTAGCCATTCGGCCAAGTTCACCTATGAGCTACGTTACACTTCGCTCATTCTCTCATCTCCCTTAAAGTCCCTTGCCGAAGTTCTCTTCGTCCGGCCACGTCCCTCGGATGCACCAAGCACATGACTTGGCAATGCCATCCTTCGCGTCTCACCCTGAAGTCTACTTCCTTGGCTTCACTTCAATGCTACTCATCTGGTGGTCCCTCGGATGCACCAAGCGCGGGGCTTCACAATGTCGTCCTTCACCGACCCAAAGACCCGAGCCATGAGATGGTGAACTCACCAATGTTTTCGTCAAGCCAATCCTATGTGTGAATTACTAAGTCCTACACAACTTCAACACACATATCAAATCAATATAACAACCTAACTTAAACTCTTTGCCACACACATCAAAACCACATCATACATGGGTTGATTGCCCTGGTTGACTAGATACTTGACGAGGGAGAAATCCAAGTTGGTCAAAGGTGAGTGGACACTTAGTGTTGGAAAGTCCAACTGTGAGTTGGAAAGGAAAATATAAGTCGGTCAAGGGTGATCGGACAATTGGTGTTGGAATGTCCAATTGGGAGTTGGCAAGAGAAATCCAAGTCGGTCAAGGGAGACTGGACACTTGGCAAAGGAAATCTCGAAAGGTCTAGGAGATCGTGTTTAGCAAGGGAAGTCCCAGTTGATCAGGGGATCGAGTTTGACTAGAGAAGTCCTGGCCGGTCATGGTTGACTGGAGGTTAGGCAAGTGAGGAAAGTCCAAGTATGAATGCTTGGCAAAGGAAAAGTCTAAGGATGGAGCCTTGGTAGTGGAAGTCCAGGAGGTGAGGCCTCTTGGCAATGGGGAAGTCTTGGAGCCACGATCTGTTGGCGATGGAAGTCTTGGAGATGCAACCTCTTGGCAGAGTGTACCTAATGACTTGATGGCTGATGGAAGCACCTATAGGTTATTGCGAAGGGTGAACGAGTCATGGAGGACTCGGATGGATGCTGAGGGCTTGAGGCTGATGAAGGTGGCTAGAAGGTTTAGGTCTAGGCCAAGGGTGGTTGATCAAGTATGAAGGGATCATACTTGGGTTAAACCACATGTTTGAGGTTTAATAGTCGAATGGAGATTTTGCCCAGTCGATTGGCCCAGTGTGGCTAACTTCTGATGTGGGGCTCGATTTTCAGACTGGGTTCTTAGCATTGTGTGGATAGAGAAATAGCCATGGTGCTCGGTAGTTGATTATTGTTAGAGAGCAGTCGACTAGCCACTGTGAGCTCGAGAATCAGTTTAAATTCTTTGCACTTAGTGAGTTGGCAAACGAGCTTGGTGCTCGGTAGTTGATTTCTATTAGAGAGAAATCAATTTTTCATTGGTGCTCAGGAAATTTGAGGAGATGTTTGAGCGATTGAAAGCGATAGCTCGACAAGAAGTCTTTGTGGTAGAGTAGTTGGGGAGGAACCTTTATGTGACGATCGAAGCGAGCAACACCTTATGGTATGCAACCGATCGATTGGGGTTGTGAAGCGATTAGTTTTTGTATCCGTTGAGTAGTTATCTAAAGAAATTGCGATCTCAATAGTTGTTGGATTCGAGTGGCAGTCGATTGAGGGTGTTAATCAGTCAACTGTTTGGTGAGAAAGCAACCCAATATTGTGCTTATAAAAGTAGCTCAACGGGGAGATTTTCGTAGCAGTTCTTGAGGACTTTAAAGGGGAGTTATTGTTGCAATCCAAACTTCCAAGCCATTCAAAGCAACCAAATCATCAAGTAATCATAACTCACTTCTTGTAAAGTGTTTTAATTCTTTGTTGTGTATTTTACTTGTATTTGGTTGTATTTCTATTTATTGTAAGAGGTTTCTCCACCTTCGGCGTGTTGCTGAGAAGGAGAAGTTCTTAGTGAGGATAGATAACTAGAGAGTTGCCGTGGAGTAGAAATTTGAGTTGCGAACCACGTAAAATATTATTTTGTGCTATGTTTTTTTGTTATTCTTGTTTATTTCTATATTCCGCTACACGTTACTAGCAAGTGTTAACAAGCACAAACGTGATAGGCGCGTGAAATCAAAAGATGCTATTCACCCCTCTTCCCCTCTAGCGCATGCCAACGATCAACAAGTGGTATCCGAGTAGGTTGCTCGGGAAGGACTGATCGCCTGAGGAGCACAAGTTAGAGGGAGATGGAGCCGAGTGATGATTTCGTCTATGACATTCGGATTCCTCCACCATTCAACTGAGAAGACTTTTCGGCATGGAGCGTGAGGATAGAGATATTCTTCATGATGGACATTGAGCAATGGTTCTTCTTGATGGACGAGTTTGAGGTTCCCACGGACAAAAATGGGAGAATTTTCAAGGAGAAGAAGTGGACTAAAGAGCAAGTCCAAAAGTCAGAGACCAACAATAAGGTAACAAAAATGTTGGTCAATTTAATTCCTAATGATCTAGTGTGTAGGATAGGTAAGTTTAAGGACGCTAAGGAGTTGTGGAGCAAATTTGTCGAGCTCCATGAAAATCCTTACCCAACCCAAACCTAAAGTAAAGATGATGACAAGCCCGAGGAAGAGAAAATCTCATCATCATCTCAAGACTATGATGACTAGGAGGTTGATAGGTGTTCAACATCCGAAGGGGAAGAGGTTGAAGAAACCTCCGCTAGCAACGTGTAGGAGACTCCATATGCTATTGTGGTGGCACCAGGGCATGCTGATGTAGTTGGGGGCAACCAACAGGCTGTTGAGTGTGTCAAGACAGCTGTCGTGGCATTTGAGGTCAATGTGGCATGCGAAGTTGATGTGGCAAATGACGCTGACGTGGTAAACAAAGGGGACATGGTGAGCACTACGGTTGTCCTGACCGTAGTGGCAGCTGAGTTGGTAGGAGCAAGTGCGGGCGTGGCAGATGTTGCTAGCGGCGAATAGCCGATGCACGCTGGCCCGTCTTAGCATCACAATCCGCCCATGCGTGGTGCGGGCAGAGGCTCTAGTGGAGGCGAAGCTCCTAGGCTAACCTCTTCCATGACAACCTCAATGAAGCGGTAGCTATGTGCTTGGACCAATTCGAGCACACCAGGGCAGCGATCCAGATTGGATATCAGGATATTGAGGCTATGGAGACAGTGCTAGGGCCCTGTTTGGTGGGATGCTTTATGGGTAGCCATCAAGGTAGATGTGGTGTGGAGATTGCGACGGGGAGGTGGGAGTTTGCCTTGTACCTACCATTTGCATTCTAGTGGATGGGTGGTGTTCAAATTCACCATTGAGGAGGACCGGGACAAAGTTCTCTTGCGGGGACCCTACTTTGTGTTTGGCACGCCGTTGTTATTGAAGGTTATGCCGTGTTGGTTCTTGTTTGCAGAGGATGGTTGATATGTGATCTGGAGTAGACGCTCTCTCTCTCGATAATGAAGGGAGGCTATGTGCAATAGGGACCCAAGAAACCCAGTCGTTGCCCCTGTGGAGGGCATCATCCGTACAGTAGCAGTGCTTGGACATCTGACCCATGCGGATAGAGGTCGGGCAGTGCACCTGGCCCATGCGGACAACAACCAGGGAGCATACCCAGCCCCTGCAGAGAGTGACCAGGCAGTGCACCCGGTGCGGGCTGATCAGCAGGCGCAGGAGGGCGGGGTCGCACATGGCGTAGGTGCGGGTGGTGCGCCATCCAGCTTGCATGCAGCTCTGCAAAATAGCCCTTAGTGCGAGTGATGCACCATCCAACTGCACCTACGAACAGTGAGTCACAGAGTGCCACGGCTAGCACAGACAAAACCAGCAAGAGTGTCACCTTGGGTTCTACGAACACAGGAACTATCGCCGATGGGGCGAGCAGTTGCAAGGCACCGCCCCCTGATCAGGGGGGGTGAGATCACCTGACAGCCAGTTGGGAGGAGAGGGCGAGAGCAGCCCGTGCCCATCATTCATTAAGCTAGCGACATGGAAAATCAGAGGCTTTCACAAGCCCCTGAAGTAGGGGGTCCATCACCTCCTCAAGAGAAAAGAGATACAGGTGCTGGGCTTACTCGAGACGAAACTCACGGAGGATCGTCTCTCCACCAGTCTTAGCCATCGCTTCATCGATATGGACCATGTTCACAATTTTGGATTCTCTAACCATGGATGTATTTTGCTTCTTTGGGACAAACATCGAGCTACATTGGAGCTTCTTGACGCAGAGGAGTAACACATTCATTGCCACTTACATTGTCTTGTCACCAAGAAGTCATTACTTGCCACATTTGTGTACGGTCTTCACTCGATCATCACCCGAAGGCTGCTTTGGAGTGCCCTTAATTGCCTAGGTGAGGCCATCTCCGAGCCTTGGATAGTGATGGGTGATTTCAACTCACTCCTTAGCATGGAGGACAAGGAGGACGACAAACCACCCTTCAATTATGAGCTACAGGACCTGAACTTGTTGGTACACACATGCGGTTTGGTGGATGTCAACTCCATTGGATGGCGACTCACATGGACCAATGGTATGATTTCCTCTAAGCTAGATCGTGCCATGATTAATTCACATTGGATGACAGTGGCTTACGAAAGCCTAGCGGAGTTCATGCCGCCGGGATGCCTATCGGACCATTCATGTTGCATTGTGTCCACATTAAAGTGGGAGGGTTAGACCATGAGGCCCTTCAAGTTCTACAACATGTGGATGTTGCACGGTGACTTTCAAAGGCTAGTGTCAAAGGCATGGGATGAGACGGTGCCAGCATTGCACAATTTATCCTCAAGGCTAAGCTCACACGGCTCAAACAGAGGTTGCAGAAACTTGATCGTATACACTTCATCTATTAGTGTCAATCATGAGATGATTGATTAGGGATCATGTGTATCATATTTCGTTAATAAAAGACAAAGATTGTTTATTATATTTACTTTATGCATGTGCCAGCTAAAATAAATATAATAATGCCCTTGAATAGTAGGTTCTAATCTACAGTATATCAATTGGTAGAATTGATTATGAGAAGCTGTAGAGAACACTATTCTTAATATTCCTAGTCAAGTATTAATAGGCAAGGGAAATATTAATACATTGAGACTAGCATGTAGGTCAATAGATGACTTGATCTCACAAGTCATGGATATGTGATATCACATTGACACATGGGTATATATATTAGAGAATATATATACTGAATTGACCAGCCATGAGAAAGTGTCATGGATCGTTATACGAGTGTCATATACTTTCTCATGTGACTATTGGTATGAATAGTCCTTAGACCTGAAGTCACTACAGTTCCCTACATAAGGAGTTATGTACTTTGGTATCGTCTAATGTCACCCGTAATAGGGTGCACTATAACGGCGATTACTGGGTATGTAATGAATTATGCGGAGGGATGTGAGTGATGTAGATGAGATCTATCCCTCCCATATGATGGGAGTGATATCTTTGGCCTCTTGATAGAGTAGGACCACGAAATGCATGGTCATGCTCAAATGAGTCAATATGAGATATTGAGCTCATTTGTTTGAGTGAGTCTACTTGGGGATCAAGAAACATAAAGATCGATAAGGGGATGACATGGTCTATGCCTCATTGATCGATCTAAGATATCAGAGATAGAAGGACACCGTTATACGTGATAATAGCCACGGAAAGGTTGTCAGATGTCGACGATCTTGTAACTTGGGTAGTAATGATGTATTGCTAGATGCCGCTCATTGCTTATGTATCTAAAATAGTTTTAGATACATTACTAATGTTACAAGAGCCTATAGGGTCACACACAAATGACATTCTGTTTTGGAGATGTTTCTTTTAGTTGGACTAAAAGAACAATTAAGCATGTGGCTAAGACTTGAGTAAGATTCAAACTGGTTAAACTTGAGTTAGACTCAAGTTGAACCATGGAAGATGATTCATCATCATGCATGATTAATGTGATTAATCATACATGGGAATACCAAGGGCCTTGGTATTCATGATGAAGAGGAATACCAAGGGTCATGGTATTCAATAGGAGATAAGGGCATTGATGGCAAGGGTTACTAATGGTTTGGTGATTAATTCTTTGAACGTGCAAAGCTAAAAGGGATGAAGCCAATTGGAATTGAAAGAGGTGTGTTCCTACGTGCTAGCCAAAAAAAAAACCAAGAGAAGTGTTCTCTCACCCCTCTTCTTCCTCTCCTTCTTCTCCTAAAGGGTTCTTGGCATTTTGCTAGGGGTTGCTAGCACAACGTGACTCCAAAACGGGTGATTGTTAGTGTGAATACCTTAGATATACGGTTATCCTTACCGTATTGAGATCCAACAGCATTTGAAAAAGTGGGATTGCGAAGGGCACGCACCGAAGGTATACTTCTCCTTCTATATAAGATCTAGAAAAGTAGGGTATGAAATGACTTATATAATTTTGCATGAATCTCTGGTGGGATCTAGTTTATAGTTATTGTTTCCGCTGCGGTTGTGTGAAGTATTCGCCCGCAATGTTGTGAACATCAGATCCGGAATTTTCCCAACATCAACCACATCACCGAGAGGACTAAAAGAGCGAAGGCAGAGTTTAAGGAGGAGCAGTGTGCCATGTTGGCCAGTACTAAGGGGCAGCATGCGCTAATGGGCACTGGTCAGGAAGGTGCGAGGAGCGGAGGCACCAATGGACAGCATGAACAGTCTGTCCTTGCAGGGGCAACAACTACGATCAGTGGCCACTCCAAACATATAGTAGGGGCGGGCAACGGAGGCACGGCCGGGCATAGGCAGTTGATGGTGGGACGAGTGTTGACAACGACACCCGGATAACATATGCAGAGCTACGGAGAAGGCCACCTTTCTTGCGGACACAGAGTGGCTATTCTATCAACAACGGGCGAAGGTGCCTTACCTAAAGGGCAGTGACCGCTGCACTCGGTTCTTCCATGATGTGGTTAAGCGAAACAACAAGAGGAATGCTATCATCTCCCTCACAAATGAGAGAGGGGAGCCAACGACCATCATGGGGGACATTGCTGATCAGTTCATGCATCACTTCTCCTCACTTTTAGGTGTTGTGGACCATTGTTAGACGCTGGACAACAGCGCCTTGCCTGGGCGGCAGCTCATTGCTGCCTAGGCGGACAGTTTGTGTGGCCCGATTTGTGCATAGGATGTTTGAAAGGTGCTGAAGGACATTAGCGCGAACAAAGCTCCGGGTCCGGACGAGTATAATGCTAAGTTTTATACTATTTCTTGGGACACTATTGGTGAAGATTTTACGAAGGTAATCGAGGATTTCTTTCTCACCGGGAGGTTGCTCAAGCAATGGAACCACACCTTGATCGCCTTGGTACCGAAGTCGACGCATGCTACTATCGTGAATGACTATTGGCCCATCTCGTGATGCACGGTGTTCTACAAGGTGATAGCAAAGATTCTTGCCAGGTGGCTAGCGGAGGTCATTGACGACATACTTGATTCGGCACAAGCGGCTTTCGTTCATGACCGGAATATAGGTGCGAACATCCATCTTGCGCAGGAGATCCTTCAGAAATATTCACGCAAGTAGGTTTCTCTGAGATGTGTTAATTATATATGAGAGATGTCCTAAGGCAATCGCCTTATGTTTAAAACATTTATATGATAAATGAAGATTCACTATTTGAGTATACATATTTTCATGTATTTTATTAGATCTTAAATGCATTTACTGAATGTCCACAATACGATTCACAGCATGAGAGAATTTGTGATTGGATCACAACTAGTGAGTATCTCTACATGTGTAATTGTGATGTATTGGAATTATTCCTAGTCGATGAATTGATGGATTTGGACACCATCAATTCTGTCGAGACTAGCATGAGGTATACTCCTTGGTGTATCCAAGCAGCTGATTCTCACTGGCTGGAGACATTGTGATGTCCGGAGTTAATCGTGGATGCTAGTTATGGTAACTAGTTCATTGGAGTGACCAACTGTAAGACTTCATATGGTTCTCTGCATATATGGATATGTCAATGAAGTTATTACTGCAGCTTAAGTGCGATGTTCCTTTGACTTGCGGTATTCAAGTCATCTTGGTCATGAAGACTTATGCTTTGACATCTTAAGCAAGCATCTCTGAGGAGATGTGGACCCGGAATGATTGGGTATAAGTCGAAATTCCCGAAGGTGTTTGAATAGCCTATAAAGGATTCACCACTCCTTGCGAGGAGATGTATACCTATGGCCTCTTGTTGGATTGTTACTAAAGTCTTTGGCCAAAGCATTACATGTTTAGAGTAAGGTACTCAAGGATGTTGGGTTTCCGACACCGCAGCGTGTGTGTGTTCGATCATGTTTCGTAAACATGAGCACAGCGGAAGCAATTAAAAATAATAAATCTATATTTATTACAACACACACAACACACACATGCTATTACAACAAGTGTAGACATAACCGTAAATTAAAATTTGCAATAAAAGAAATTATCTACGTTATACCTTTCGTATGACGTGTAGCGGGAACGGCATCAACCGGAACGATCCTCGTAAGAATCGTCTCTATCCGTATCCACGCCGAGCTCCTCGGGATGACTTCGCTAAGTCACGAGCTTCGTCTTCGTACGGGTTACTAGCCTCGTGTTGAAGACGACGTTATCGAGAGATGATCACGATCCGAATCCAAATTCGGATCCTAAAACGAGTTCTCAAAACTCGCTTCTCCGGAGAGGTATTCGTCAACCAATTGACGAATCCTTCGTCCTCCACCTCAGAGGATTACCGGAGATCAAATCCCTGGTAAGTTAGCCGCTGTCGGAGCACTAACCGTCGTCCAAACGACGCTCCGACAACAAAGAAACAAGCTGTCCAGAAAAACTGGACAGCTTTTGGTGGAGGAATAGAGGCCGGCCAAGGAGAGATGGAAGCTCACCTTATCACCGAACCTAGAGGAGATCACCGGAGGGTCGCCGGAGCTTCACCGGCTGAAGCTTGGTCGCCGGCAACAAGTTGGACGGCGGCACAAGAGGTTGGGCGGCTGCACACTAGGGTTGGCGCCGAAAACCTCCTTCAAGGGGTGGGCGGCAACTCCAAAGGCTAGGGTTTTGATTAGGGCTTAATTATCCATTAAGCCCTCTTTTATAGAGAACTAATTCTCTTAATGGTTAATGGATCATATCCATAAAGCCCGTTAACCCACTCCATTAAGATAAGTTAAAATAAACCAAACCATGATGGTTTATTTTAAGTTAAAACGAACCGAACCAACCTTTGGTTCATTCGTTTAATATAAACCAAACCCTTTGGTTTATTCTCATCCATTGGATTAGAACCAAACCATTTTGGTCCATCCATTATGTCTTCATAAGACACGGCCCATCCACGCTTCCATTGCGACTGAAACAGTTTCATGCTCGCTTTATGTTTGGTCCAACCAAACATAGTTTCTCTCGGTCTGAGAATCCCATTCTCAAGCTCGTTTTAAATCCTTTGGATTACACTCGTTGTGCGTGAGACCAAATAGGTTCTCGGTTTATGTTGGCCGTCTATAATTAACCATTAATTATAGAACGATCATGAGTGGCACCTAGTAGTACATCATGATCCCCAATTAACCGAAAAGATCAACGGTTGATCCAGAACTATTTCAAACCCTTCAAAGAGCTCTCGAATGAATCGTGCCCCATTCCCTTCACTCATCTTATACCCACTTGGTTCAGACATGGTCTATAGTGTCCCCACTAGGCCGACTCACGCCACACCTAGCCCAAGTATCATTTCCTCGTCCCCACGGATTCTAGTTACTCCACATGTATCGAAGAGTACCTTACTCTAAACATGTAATGCTTTGGCCAAAGACTTTAGTAACAATCCGACGAGAGGCCATGGGTATACATCTCCTCGCAAGGAGTGGTGAATCCTTTATAGGCTATTCAAACACCTTCGATCACTGACTTATACCCAATCATCTCGGTCCACATCTCCTCAGAGATGTTTGCTTAAGATGTCAAAGCATAAGTCTCCATGATCAAGATGACTTGAATACCGCAAGTCAAAGGAACATCGCGACTTAAGCCACAAGAAGAACTTCATTGACATATCTATATATGCAGAGAACCATATGAAGTCTTACTACCGGTCACTCCAATGAACTAGTTACCATAACTAGCATCCACGATTAACTCCGACATCACTATGTCTCCACCAAAGGAGAATCACCGCTTGGATACACCAACTCATGCTAGCCTCGATGCGAAATGATGGTGTCCAAATCCATCAATTCATCGACTAGGATAATTCCGATACATCACAATTACACATGTAGAGATACTCACTAGTTGTGATCCAATCACAAATTCTCTCATGCTGTGAATCGGATCGTGGACATTCAGTAAATGAGTTTAAGATCCAATCAAATACATAAAACATGTATACTCAAATACTGAATCTTCATTTATCATATAAATGGTTCATACATAAGGCGATTGCCTTAGGACATCTCTCATATATTACTAACAGACTCCCACTTGGCCTAATGCCAATCGCTACAGTATCCAATACCATAAGCTCTAACATGACCCTCAAACTTACTTTGAGGTAATGCCTTAGTCAAAGGATCCGCTATGTTCCTTTCAGTGGGAATTTTCTCGATTTGTATTTCGTTCCTACTGATGATCTCTCTGATAAGATGATAGCGGCGAAGCACATGTTTGGATCATTGATGAGACCACATCAAGTTCATAGATGAACTTATTGATCCAAACCGCCTTTCACGCCCGGCCGCAATATATTCTTCCTCGTGGTAGAATCCGCCATGCCTCTTGTTTGGAACTTTTCCAACTCATCGCGCCCCATTCAAGGTGAACACGATCCGCATCGAGACTGAATCATCCTTGTCCGTCTCGAAGTCGCATCCGTATACCGCGTATCACCATGTCCCTTCTCCATATTAGGAACACATCCTTAGTTCTTCTCAAGTACTTAAGGATCGCCTTAATACCGCCCAATGATCCATTCCTCGGATCGGATCGTATCCGCTCGTGACACTCGTGAGCGTATGATACATCGGGCCTCGTACATAACATAGCATACATGATAGATCCTATTGCGGATGCATAGGGAATCTTACTCATGCAAATCCTCTCGTCTTCTGTGCGCGAACACATAAACTTCGAAAGGTGTACCCCATGCCTGATGGGTAAGAAACCTTTCTTGGATTCTGACATGCTAAACCTCTTTAGCACTCGGTCTATATATGTAGACTGCGAAAGACCAAGCAACCGTTTCGATCTATCTCTATAGATCTTAATCCCAAGGATGTAGGTTGCTTCTCCCAGGTCTTTCATGGAGAATGTCTTGGATAACCAAACCTTAACTGACTGTAAGATTGAAACATCGTTTCCTATAAGTAATATGTCATCAACATATAATACTAGGAACACGACTGCACTCCCACTAACCTTCTTGTACACACAAGGTTCGTCTGGATTTTGTGAGAAATCAAACTTTTTGATTGTCTCATCAAAACGGATATTCTAGCTCCTGGATGCTTGCTTCAATCCATAAATGGACCGTCGCAATTTGCATACCTTGGTTTTATCAACCGATGTGAAACCTCAGTCAGATTACATATACACGCCCTCGAGGTTTCCATTAAGGAAAGCTGTTTTCACATCCATCTGCCATATCTCATAATCATAATGAGCCGCTATGGCCAGGAGCATCCGAATGGATTTAAGCATAGCTACAGGCGAATAGGTTTCATCATAATCAACACCTTGCTTTTGACGATATCCTTTCGCCACCAATCTAGCCTTATAGGTAATCACATTACCATCCATGTCGATTTTCTTGTTGAAAACCCACTTGCACCCTATAGGCTTTATGCCTTCAGGTGGGTCAACCAAGTTCCAAACTTGGTTTTCATACATGGAATCCATTTCCGACTTCATGGCATCAAGCCACTTATCCCTTTCTGAACTTGTCAGCACTTCTTCATAACTAGTAGGCTCCTCATCATCAATGAGTAACACGTCGTTCGATTCACTTACGAGAAATCCATATCTCTCAGGAATATTGCGTGTTCTACCAGATCTACGAAGATGTGGTGCCTCAATAGGTCCAAATTGATGGCTCATCACTATGTCACCTGTATCTCTTCAATGTCTATTTGAGTCTCTTGAACCTCCTCAAGTTCCCACTGCTTTCTTGTAAGAGAAACTCTTTCTCTAGAAACACAGCATTCCTTGAAACAAACACCTTTTGTTCCAAGGGATGATAGAATTGGTATCCCCTCGTTTCCTTAGGGTATCCAATAAATAGACATTTATCAGACTTAGCATCCAATTTGTCTGACACAGTCCGCTTCACATAAGCAGGACAACCCCATATCTTCAAGTAAGATAAATGAGGTTTCTTACTAGCCCATATCTCATATGGAGTAGTAGAGACTACCTTGGTCGGGACTCTGTTTAACAAGTAAACAGTTGTCTGAAGTGCATAGCCCCAAAAGGACTTGGGAAGATTCGCGTGATTCATCATTGACCTGACCATGTCCAACAAGGTCCGGTTTCGCCTCTCAGATACACCATTAAGTTGTGGTGTATACGGCGGAGTCCATTGAGACAATATACCATTGTCCCTCAGATAATCTAGAAACTCTTGACTCAAGTATTCACCACCTCGATCCGATCGAAGTATTTTAATACTCTTGCCAAGTTGTTTCTCTACTTCATTTCTGAATTCTTTGAACCTTTCAAAGGCTTCAGACTTGTGTTTCATCAAGAACACATACCCAAACCGTGAGTGATCATCGGTGAAGGTGATGAAGTAGCTATAGCCTCCTAAAGCTTGAGTTGACATGGGTCCACATACATCAGTATGTATTAGACCTAGCAACTCTTCCACTCGTTCACCCTTTCCATTAAAAGGTAACTTAGTCATCTTGCCTTTTAAGCATGATTCGCATGTATCGTATGAATCCAATTCAAACGATTCCAGAATTCCACATCGGTGTAATTCGGACATGCGTTTCTTACTTGCATGGCCAAGACGACAATGCCACATATAGGAGTCTAATTGATTATCTTTTCGAGCACGCTTGTTGCTCGCTTCGATATTGAAAATGTCACTGGATACGTCCAACGTATAAATACCATTGCTTAAAGTTCCAGTCCCATAAAGAACTCCATTCAAAGTTATGTAACAACAATTGTTACTAAATGTCAAATGGTACCCATTTCTATTTAAACAAGAAATAGAAATGATGTTCTTTATCAACGAAGGAACATAAAAGCAATTGTCCAGTTCTAAGACATGTCCTGTAGGGAGTCTCAACAAATACGTTCCGATGGCGAGTCAAAGAACCTTTGCTCCATTCCCAACACGTAAATTTGACTCTCCTTGGCGAGTCTTCTTCTATTTCTTAGCCCATGTATGTCTTTACATATATGTGAGTCACACCAGATCCAATACCCAAGTGTCCGAGGAAATAGAATGACAATCAATAACGAAGATTTCTAAAGAAGATGGGGCATCGATGCCTTATTCTTCAGACTCAAGATAAATCTCGCACTTTCTTCACAATGGCTCTCCTTGCCATCATGATGGCAAGTTTCCTTTGTGCTAGTTCTACCTTCTTAGCCCTTCTCTTCTTTCCCTTCTCACTGTTCCTTTGACTTCCTCTTAGAACCTTTCTTTGAGGAATCAACTAACAAGACCGCCCCCGCTCATGCTTTTGAAGGCTCCAGGTCTTGATGTTGAGCAGTACCACAGATGAACCTTCTTGCATCTCAGAGGTGAAGAGAAGCTTGGAGACTTCGAACCTTTCGAATCTCACTTGCTCATCAAACAACTCATAAAGATGAAGGACTATGGTATGAGCATCCATATGCTCATGCTGCTTCCTTTGACTCGGTTACCATCGCCCCTAGCATGATGTAACTCACTTGCTCAGAATCACTCACATGTTTCTGATGGGCCAACAATTGGTCCGGTGTTGCATCATCACTAGGACGGGGGGGAAGAGACGCTTCGAGGACATACTCAAGCTTTTCTGCCTTGAGAACAATTCTCAAGTTTCTAAGCCAGTCCAAGAAGTTCGGCCCAGTCAATTTATTTGAATTCAAAATAGAGCGCAAATTCAAAGACATCATGATCAAGAGATTAACCTAGAAATACAAAACGAGCATATATGAGAAAGATGATTTAAAATGCATCCACATACATTTACAAAATCCCATTCATTTTTCGAATTCAAAAACCCTTAAAATCACTTCGGGAGATCGTAGGTCCATCTCCGAATGGGCTGATATCCATCATAGATAAGAACAACCTTGGAGTGAGTCCAACAAGCCATTCTTAGCTATGATGGTGGGTATCAAGTATACCGATTACATATCATGTATATGTAACTATCACAATGTGCTATCAACTAATTGAATGTTTACACATACATTGGGTTGTTAACACATTAACAAGTATGCATCATATGCATAGCACCCAACTTCACCTCTCTTCACATCGACCTTGGAGTGAGTCCAACAAATCGATGCTCCAAGTTAAAGCCGACCCATTAATCGCGAAATAGTTTTAATATGGTTAGAGCGCATTCAACCAATTAGCCAGGCTTGGAGTGAGTCCAACAACCCAAACTAACGATTGACCTCTGACTCTTACCATATTAGAGGTAAACTATTCCAATGATTTGAACATGTTCAGGTTCGAAAAGGGCTTGGAGTGAGTCCAACAACCCAAACAAGAAAGAACTCGGTTCTAACCATATTAATGGAAGGTGTAGGCTTTAATATTGAGTTAGGGTTTTATGTCTCATCCTCTTTGCATGCAAATAACTATTATCTACATGGCATGGCATACATGGCATACATCTACATGTCACGACACTCATGGCATAATGTTATGCATCTAATGCAATTACATGGCATACAATTATGTCATGTATATAATTTCCTTATATGTCATAACTATTTATGGAAATAAAATATGTTTAAGATTTGATTCTCCAAATCAAATCATAATTAAATTAGGAAACAAATTTCCAAATCTAATCACATATTTTATTCATGGAATTATTTGATTAAGGAAAATCTATTTAGGAAACCAATTTCCTAAATCATTAAAACTACTTATGGAAATAAAATATTTTAAGATTTGATTTCCCAAATAAAATCATGATTAAATTAGGAAACAAATTTCCAGAATCTAATCAAATATTTTATTTATGGAAAATATCAATTTCCATAAATACTTCCAACTTTCCAAAAGTGGAAGATTTCCATAAATACTTCTAGACTTTCCAAAATTGAAAAATTTCCATAAATACTTCTAAATTTCCAAAATTTAGAAAATTTCCAGAAATACATTATGACTATCGCAAAACCATTTTACGATTATGTCGAAACACAACCTGGGCTCTGATACCACTGTTGGGTTTCCGGCACCGCGGCGTGTGTGTGTTCGATAATGTTTCGTAAACATAAGCACAGCGGAAGTAATTAAAAATAATAAATCTATATTTATTACAACACACACAACACACGCATGCTATTACAACAAGTGTAGACATAACCGTAAATTAAAATTTGCAATAAAAGAAATTATCTACGTTATACCTTTCGTATGACGTGTAGCGGGAACGACATCAACCGGAACGATCCTCGTAAGAATCGTCTCTATCCGTATCCACGCCGAGCTCCTCGGGATGACTTCGCTAAGTCACGAGCTTCATCTTCGTACGGGTTACTAGCCTCGTGTTGAAGACGACGTGATCGAGAGATGATCACGATCCGAATCCAAATTCGGATCCTAAAACGAGTTCTCAAAACTCGCTTCTCCGGAGAGGTATTCGTCAACCAATTGACGAATCCTTCGTCCTCCACCTCAGAAGATTACCGGAGAACAAATCCCCGGTAAGTTAGCCGCTGTCGGAGCACTAACCATCGTCCAAACGACACTCCGACAACAAAGAAACAAGCTGTCCAGAAAAACTGGACAGCTTTTGGTGGAGGAATAGAGGCCGGCCAAGGAGAGATGGAAGCTCACCTTATCACCGAACCTAGAGGAGATCACCGGAGGGTCGCCGGATGTTCACCGGCTGAATCTTGGTCGCTGGCAACAAGTTGGACGGCGGCACAAGAGGTTGGGCGGCTGCACACTAGGGTTGGCGCCGAAAACCTCCTTCAAGGGGTGGGCGGCAACTCCAAGGACTAGGGTTTTGATTAGGGCTTAATTATCCATTAAGCCCTCTTTTATAGAGAACTAATTCTCTTAAAGGTTAATGGATCATATCCATAAAGCCCGTTAACCCGCTCCATTAAGATAAGTTAAAATAAACCAAACCATGATGGTTTATTTTAAGTTAAAACGAACCGAACCAACCTTTGGTTCATTCGTTTAATATAAACCAAACCCTTTGGTTTATTCTCATCCATTGGATTAGAACCAAACCATTTTGGTCCATCCATTATGTCTTCATAAGACACGGCCCATCCACGCTTCCATTGCGACTGAAACAGTTTCATGCTCGCTTTATGTTTGGTCCAACCAAACATAGTTTCTCTCGGTCTGAGAATCCCATTCTCAAACTCGTTTTAAATCCTTTGGATTACACTCGTTGTGCGTGTGACCAAATAGGTTCTCGGTTTATGTTGGCCGTCTATAATTAACCATTAATTATAGAACGATCATGAGTGGAACCTAGTAGTACATCATGATCCCCAATTAACCGAAAAGATCAACGGTTGATCCAGAACTATTTCTGAAACCCTTCAGTAGCTCGAATGAATCGTGCCCCATTCCCTTCACTCATCTTATACCCACTTGGTTCAGGACATGGTCTATTGTGTCAGTCCCCACTAGGCTGACTATGTCACACCTAGCCCAAGTATCATTTCCTCGTCCTACGGATTCTAGTTACTCCACATGTATCGAAGAGTACCTTACTCTAAACATGTAATGCTTTGGCCAAAGACTTTAGTAACAATCCGACGAGAGGCCATGGGTATACATCTCCTCGCAAGGAGTGGTGAATCCTTTATAGGCTATTCAAACACCTTCGATCACTTCGACTTATACCCAATCATCTCGGGTCCACATCTCCTTAGAGATGTTTGCTTAAGATGTCAAAGCATAAGTCTCCATGATCAAGATGACTTGAATACCGCAAGTCAAAGGCACATCGCACTTAAGCCACAGTAAGAACTTCATTGACATATCTATATATGCAGAGAACCATATGAAGTCTTACGGCTGGTCACTCCAATGAATTAGTTACCATAACTAGCATCCACGATTAACTCCGGACATCACTATGTCTCCAGCCAGTGAGAATCAGCTGCTTGGATACACCAAGGAGTATACCTCATTCTAGCCTCGACAGAATTGATGGTGTCCAAATCCATCAATTCATCGACTAGGGATAATTCCGATACATCACAATTACACATGTAGAGATACTCACTAGTTGTGATCCAATCACAAATTCTCTCATGCTGTGAATCGTATCGTGGACATTCAGTAAATGAGTTTAAGATCCAATCAAATACATAAAACATGTATACTTAAATAGTAAATCTTCATTTATCATATAAATGGTTCATACATAAGGCGATTGCCTTAGGACATCTCTCATATATTACTAACAAAGGATACATGTGCAGTAACTAGAATCCGTAGGACGAGGAAATGATACTTGGCCTAGGTGTGACGTAGTCGACCTTGTGGGGACTGACACTATAGATCATGTCCTAAATCAAGTGGGTATAAGATGAGTGAAGGGAATGGGGCACGATTCATTTTAGCTGCTGAAGGGTTTCATAAATGGTTCTGGAATCAACCGTTGATTTTTTTGTTAATTGGGGATCATGATGTACTACTAGGTGCCACTCATGATTGTTCTATAATTAATGGTTAATTATAGATGGCCAATATAAATCGGGAATCTATTTGGTCACACGCACAACGAGCGTACTCCGAAGGATTTAAAACGATCTTGAGAATGAGATTCTTAGATCGAGAGAAACTAGGTTTGGTTGGACCAAATAAGGAGCGAGCATGAAATCTTTTCAGTCGCAATGGAAGCATGGATGGGCTGTGTCTTTTGAAGACATGATGGATGTACCAAATTGTGTTGGTTCTAATCCAATGGTGAAGAATAAACCAAGAGGATTTGGTTTGTTTTAAACAAATGAACCAAAGTTGGTTCGGTTCATTTTAACTTAAAATAGTCCAACTCGGTTCGGTTTATTTTAACTTAAGTTATTGGAGCGGGTTAACAGGTTTTGGTTATGAACCAAAAACTCTAAGGAGATGTTTTTTTAATGGTTAAGAAACACGGGCTCTATAAAAACGTGGTTAGGTTTTTGGACAGCCCTAAGTTTTATTTTATGAATTACTTCTCCTCTCCTCTCCCTCTCTTCTCCTTGCTGCCGCCCAAGCAGTCCATACAGCCAGCCCTTGTGCCGCCGTCCACCTTGCTGTCGGCGTCCAAGCTGTTGCCGATCATCCTCCGGCGACCCTCCAGTGACATCCCTTGGCTCCGATAACCAAGATGCGGCTGGCCTTCTTCCTTTGGGCTGGCGCAACAACTCCACCAAGCTGTCCAGTTTTCTGGACAGCTTCTTTCCTTTCATGTCGGAGCATTGTTTGGACGACGTTTGGATCTCCGACAGTGGCTACCTTGTCGGGGATTCAATCTTTGGTAATCCTCATAGGTGGAAAACGAAGGATTTGTCAATCGGTTGATGAATACCTCTCCAGAGAAGCGAGTTTTGGGGACTCATTTTCGAATCCGAATTTTGATTCGGATTATGATCTTCTCTCAATCACATCGTCTTCGACACGAGGCTAGTGACTCCTACGAAGACGAGGCTCATGGATTTGTGAAGCCATCCCGACGATACTCGGCGTGGATACGGATAGAGGCGATTCTAGCAAGAGTCGCTCCAGTTGATGTCATTCCAGCTGCACGTGATACGTTAGGTATAACTAGAATAATTTCCTTTTATTGCAAAATTTTAAACTGCGATTATGTCTACATATGTTGTACTATGCATGCGTGTGATGTGTGTGTTGTAATAAATTAGATTTATTGCCTTTTAATTATCCGCTGTGCACATATTTACGAAACATGTTCGAACACACACTCGCCATGGTGCCGCAAACCCAACAAGATGTACACTCAAGATTGATCTAAGGAAGGCTTTCGACACGGTGGATCTTGACTTTCTATCTGCGACTCTTGTTGGTTTTGGTTTTCCCCAACAATATCGTGATTGGATTCATGCATGTTTTTCCATCGTCACTTATTCGGTCAGCATCAACAACGACATTTTAGGTTTATTCCATGGATGGCAAGGACTTAGGCAAGGGGACCCCCTTTCCCCCTTGCTCTTTGGCCTATTATTGGAGATCCTCTCGAGGCGGTTGATTGAGGCATCACACCATCTGACTTCCATTTCCACCCCATGTGTGAGGTATCTCAAATCACTCATCTTGCCTATGCGGATGATCTTTTGTTTTTTATGAGGGCGGATGCGCCAACCCTTTTGGTGATCTCTCGATTCTTGGAGGAGTTTGGTGGCATGGCGGGCTTGAGGGCTAACACCCTCAAGTCTAACCTCTATATGGCGGGAGTGGATGTGCGAATGAGGGAGGAGCTCCTTGCGATCATGGGATTCCAAGAAGACACATTTCCATTTCTCTACTTAGGTATCCCATTGGCTGCGGAGAAGCTCTGGATAGCAAACTACGCTCCTTTTCTTGATGCGATGAGTTGGAAGGTGGTTGCATGGCCGAAGCACACACTATCATATGCGGGCTGCTTGGAGCTAGTGTGATCCGTGCTCTAAGGCATGGAGTGCTATTGGCTATCCATCCTTCCCATGCCGGCTAGGGTGGTGGACAAGCTCTATAGGATATGCTGGTCTTTTGTGTGGTCGACCAAGCACCCAATGATCACTTGGAGCACCTTATGTCTTCCCAAGGCGGAGGGTGGCTATGGCCTTCGTGAGTTGTGTTAGGGATTTGACGCCCGCTAGAGGGGGGGGGGTGAATAGCGTGTAACTGTACGTAGATGGAATTCTTTCGCGTTTGATCGTCTACAATCTTGTTAGCACAGCGGAATAGTAATAACAAATAAATATAACAAGACACACAATCATAACACGATCATATAACGTGGTTCGGAACCACACGGTTCCTACTCCACGGATTGAGCTCTAACGAGCTCTAGCGATGCCAATGCAATCACTAATCAATAAACTCCTTCTCGACAACAAGTCGGAGGTGGAGAAACCTCGTACACAAGATTACAACAATAATCTAAAGAAATACAAGCAAATACAAAGGAGATGTAAAGAACACTTTACAAAACTAGGGTTTGAGCGCTTTGCTTGTTGGTTGCTTGGATGAGGTTGAAGGGCCCTGAAATGCACCTGCAAATCGCCTTCAAATCGCCTCAAGAAAGCTCCCCAAGAACTGATGCCGCAATCTCCATGAACAGCTTCCTTTTATCTCGCCGGATTTCCGCCATAAATCACTAACGTGAGACAACGGCTCAATCCACGTTGGACAAATTCCAACGGACTCTCACCGATCGATTGCCAACATTGGCGGATCGCTAACGCCAGAGTTGCCGCCATCGGCTACGGAGCGTTGCTCGCCACTCGCCAGCGATCGCAATGCTATCTCGGCAATGATCTGCCGTCGACACTACGCGATCGCTTCCCATGAGCTCGACCGCCAGAGCTTCTTAAAGCTCTCAACCGGATCAAACTCGAGTCGACTGTCGAACCGCCATAATGCCGACCGCCAACCTCAAGAATGAGGTTTTAACCCAAGTATGGTGCCCCATACTTGCTAGACCACCCTTAGCCTAGACCCTAAGCCTTCTAGCCACCTCCATCAGACCTCACGCCTCTCGGATCCCTCAAGTCATCCATGACTTGTTCATCCATCGCTAGCTTCGGTGCTTCCATCGGCTATGTCATGCTAGCAGGTGTCTACACCAAGGCACATTGGACTTACAGCGCCAAGACTCGCTTGGACTTTCTGCCAATATCAATCCCCTTGGACTTCTCAAATGCCAAGACTCAAGCTTGGACTTTCCCTTGCCAACCCATGTTGGACTTTCCATGCCAAGACCCATGCTTGGACTTTCCATTTGCCAAGACCCATGCTTGGACTTCTCATTTGCCAAGACCCATGCTTGGACTTCTCATGCCAAGTACTCAAGACTTGGACTTTCCCAAATGCCAAGTGTCCCACTTGGACTTTCCATACCAAGTACTCATGACTTGGACTTTCCCATAAACACATGGTCAACCCTAGTCAACCACCAAAGTCTCCCTTGAGTCAAACTCAGTGCAGTCAATTATAACTGGTCGATTGTATAAACAATCTCCCCAACATATTAACCGACATTAATGTCAAACATCAATGTCAATCCTATGTCTAACATACTTTGTCAAACATACTTTGTCAAACATCAAAACATCACTCGAGTCAAACTCGAGTCACAGGTGTCGTGTGACTGGGCGATTGCACCAACAATCTCCCCCTTTTTGATGTTTGACAAAACCAATAAAACCATGAGTTAGAACACTAACTCAAATCCCTTACCAATTATCCCAAATTGGTAAACACTCACCAAATGTTCTCCCCAAACATTCAAGTGAAAAGTAAATCAAATGTTCTCCCCAAACATTCTCCCCTTTTGACTAACATCAAAGGTTTTCTCCAAGGAGGTCAATGTCTCATGTGCCAATGAGATCTTACAATCTCCCCCTTGATAAAAAATACCTAGGATGCCTACCATCTTCCTAGTGATAAGTCCCATATCACTCAAGAGAGGCACTCCTATCTCACTCTCCCAATTTCCAAATTGGGTACCTTCACCCATCAATTTTCAATTGATAACATTCTCCCCAAAAGGAACATCCATCATCCCAAGATGGATACCTCCCCCTAAAAGCTTGCTCCCCCTTGACCATTGCACCAACAATGTCCTTGGAAAGCCCCTAAGCCAATAGGAACTCTAAACCATCAAAATTAAGGTTCTAAGTTCAACATAGAACTTTTACTCACCCTAAATTTGATACTTTGACCTAACATAACTCCTAATCCATATCCAATGGATTTTCACCCTTCATAATGCTTCCCAAAGCATATCCTAGGGTTAGGAGTGGTTAGGAACCTTTACCATAGCTGAACACGGGCTAAACAAACCTTGTTAACCCGAAATCGGACTGTGATCGACTTTTGACGATTATCGATCATTGCCACTCTCATCGATCATTGCCACCAAGTGGCGATCAGTAATAAATTCGAATTTCAAATTATCAGAACGAAATTCAAAAATTCATAAATAATTATACGTACATCGAAAAATCACGAAATTTGATACGTATAATACTTATGACCAAAACAATGGGTGAAAAATGTTTTTAAAAATATTTTACCCATAAAATAGTGAAATTGATACAAAATCCAAAAGTGACTAAAAACTTTAAAGTTTAAGCTCACTTTGTATCAATCTCATCAATGGTGATTGCTATCAAAAGATAGACTTCACCAAGGTTTGTCAAAATGATTTTAAAATGTTTTCAAAACCTTATTTTGGATCATATTCCTTGGGCTCTATGTACATGACTTGTACACAGGCTTTCCCAATGATCCACCAATAAAATTAGATGAGTTTTGGTTCAACTAGATGCAAAAACTATGCACCTTGAACTCAACTCATATCCTAGCATCTCACATGTATCTAGGGTGTATAAATACACATACATGTCAATTGGATGTGAGATGTGGGTTTTGGTTCATTTAATCTAGGGTTTCATGCATTTTTCTAAGGCAACCCTACTTGATTCCCTTATAAATGGGACTTCAAGTCATGCCATTATCCTTAAATCAATTTCAATCAAAATATCTTAAATGCATGAATGATTATGGCATTAGAGATGATATAGATAAACGCATGCTCATAATCATGATGTCATGGCATAATATGAAATCTAAAAACACATGATATTTAATCCTTAATCCTAACCATGTACATGACATATAAATGATGAGAATGAACATGATGTCATGTCATGGCATATGGCAAATCAAAGCATGGCGAATAAGATATAAAGGTATGTAATACCTCAATTTTAATATTACTTGTCATTTGATATAATTAATCACATTTTGCCATATTTCTACTTTTCTCCTAGTGTGCCAAAACCCAAAATAGCACACTAACCACTAAACTTAAATTGTGCCAAAATGTTCATTTTATCAAACTTCATAATTAATATTGGCACATCCTAAATTCCTTATAGGATTAATTCAAATCTATTTCAAAGGTAACAATAACCTTGAAAATATCCTAAAGTGCAACATTAGCCATGGTTAGGTTAAATACCCATCCAATCAAGGTTGACACACCTAAACCCACTTAGCGTGAATCAATCACGCTCTTAGGAACCCAAAATCTATTTGAGCTCCTAGGGTTGATTAGGTATTCCTAGGATAACCTCCCTAGATACCTTTCTAATGACCCTCCTAGGCTTGTTAGCCTTGGTCATTTGGGTCTTACCTAGGTTGACTCTAGGGGTGACTCCCCTTGCAACCTTCTTAGTGGCCACCCTAGATTTCCTAGAAACCCTAGCCACTAGGCACACCCTTTGGTCAGCTCTAGGATGACTTCCCTATTGACCTTGGTCTTCCTAGACCTAGTTTGTGTTCCATAATCAAATGGAACACTATGGTAAGCCACCTTAGGCTTAGGTTTGTGACCCAAACCTTTCTTGCCCTTGGTTGACTTTTGACTCTTAGGTCCTAAGTGTTGACTGTGACTATTGGACCCTTGATATTGACCACTAGACCCTTTAAATTGATTTTGTATATTCCTAAGGGTCTTTTCAAGTTTTTCAAGCCTTGACCTTAAGGCTTGGTTCTCTAATTCTAATTTCCCAATTTTAGAATCTTGATTTAAATCTTGGGCATTTGACTTTCTTGGCATATGCCTAGTCCATTTTGGATTAAAACCTAGATGTTCTTGTATTTTCTTAATAGATTCACTAGGTATGGTTTTTCTAGGGACATTAGTCCCAAATTTCTCCTTATTACTAAAATGGACACTTTTAGCTCCTAAGCAAAAATATTTATTCCTATTAGCATGCTTTTCATAAATTGCAAGAGAATTTAAATTCCTAGCATGCCTTTGCCTATTAACTAAAGAAGGTGCATTATTGAAATATACCTTAGGGTTTGCCCTAGAGGCTCCCCCTACATATGTAGCTCCCTCTTTGGTCTTTTTGCTTCCCCTAGGACATTGATTCCTATAATGTCCCCTTGAGTTGCACTTGAAGCATATGATATGCTCCTTGCTCTTGATATTTGGGGAACCGTCATCCTTGACTTTTGGAGCCGGTGGAGCTTTCCTAATCTTCTTTGGGCACTTGCTCTTGTAGTGCCCAAATTCCCTACACTCAAAGCACATGATATTATTTTTATTTGAGATTGATGTGTTTGAGTTACCTAGTTCGGTGGTAGGTGCCGGAGTTGTATTTTGAGCTTCCTCATCTTGATTGGATGTTGAAGCTTCTTCTTGTTGCTCCGGTATGGAAGTTCTCTCCTCCCCCTCAATCCTTGAGGTGGATGCTTCTTCCACTTCCTCCACCAACCCGGAAATTGACTCCCTATCAACTTCCGATTCTACTTCCTCTTCCTCTTTGGATGTTGATGATCTCTCAACCTCCAAGTCCTCACTTCCTTGTGAAGATGATGCATTAGCCTCTTCGGTCTCTTCCTCTTGGACCATTGATGGGCTTTCATGGAGCTTTGCCAAATCGCTCCATAGCTCCTTAACATCCATGCATTCACCTAGGCTACACAAGAATTCATTTGGAATTAAATCAAAAATGAATTTGATTACCTTCTTGTTTTTCTCAAATCTTTGGAGTTGATCTTCACTCCATCTCTTTTTCTTGAGGAAACCACCTTTTGGTCCTCTAGGATACTCAAATCCTTCCATTAATAGAGACCATTCCTCAAGTCCTCATCATCAAAAATCTTCAATTCTTCTCTTCCAAGAATCGAAGCCTTCTTGTCCATATAATGAGTACGGGACCGGTGTGTTGATGTCCCAACCTAGCTTGTCTTGAAATTCCATCTTTACCCTCTAGCGTATTGCTCCCGGTTGTTAATCCGTTGAAGAGCCACCAGGCTCTGATACCACTTGTTAGGGATTTGACGCCCGCTAGAGGGGGGGGTGAATAGCGTGTAACCGTACGTAGATGGAATTCTTTCGCGTTTGATCGTCTACAATCTTGTTAGCACAGCGGAATAGTAATAACAAATAAATATAACAAGACACACAATCACAACACGATCATATAACGTGGTTCGGAACCACACGGTTCCTACTCCACGGATTGAGCTCTAACGAGCTCTAGCGATGCCAATGCAATCACTAATCAATAAACTCCTTCTCGGAGGTGGAGAAACCTCGTACACAAGATTACAACAATAATCTAAAGAAATACAAGCAAATACAAAGGAGATGTAAAGAACACTTTACAAAACTAGGGTTTGAGCGCTTTGCTTGTTGGTTGCTTGGATGAGGTTGAAGGGCCCTGAAATGCACCTGCAAATCGCCTTCAAATCGCCTCAAGAAAGCTCCCCAAGAACTGATGCCGCAATCTCCATGAAGCGACTTCCTTTATCTCGCGTCGGGCCGATTTCCGCTGGCGATCATTGCCATAAATCACCGATCGACTACCAACATCAGTAGCGTGAGACAACGGCTCAATCCACGTTGGACAAATTCCAACGGGACTCTCACCGATCGCCAACATTGGCGATCGCTAACGCCGTAGTCGACGCCCGATCGGCTACGGAGCGCTCTGTTTCGCCACTCGAGCAGCGGATCACGCCATCCCTTGGTAGTCGATTGCGCGTCGACACCGATCATCGCTCCCATGAGCGATCGCTCCTTAAAGCTCTCAGCCGTGATCGAACTCGAGTCGACTCCCGTCAGTCGAACCGGCCATAATGCCAGTCGACTGCCAACCTCAAGAATGAGGTTTTAACCCAAGTATGGTGCCCCCATACTTGCTAGACCACCCTTAGCCTAGACCTAAGCCTTCTAGCCACCTCCATCAGCCTCACGCCTCTCAGATCCCTCCAAGTCATCCATGACTTGTTCATCCATCGCGCTAGCTTCCAGGTGCTTCCATCGGCTATGTCATGCTAACGGTGTCTACACCGCCAAGGCACATTGGACTTACGCCGCCAAGACTCCGCTTGGACTTTACGCCGCCAATATCAATCCCCTTGGACTTCTCAAATGCCAAGACTCAAGCTTGGACTTTCCCTTGCCAACCCATGTTGGACTTTCCATGCCAAGACCCATGCTTGGACTTTCCATTTGCCAAGACCCATGCTTGGACTTCTCATTTGCCAAGACCCATGCTTGGACTTCCCATGCCAAGTACTCAAGACTTGGACTTTCCCAAATGCCAAGTGTCCCACTTGGACTTTCCATGCCAAGTACTCATGACTTGGACTTTCCCATAAACACATGGTCAACCCTAGTCAACCACCAAAGTCTCCCTCGAGTCAAACTCGAGTCTGGTCAATTATAACCTGGGTCGATTGTATAAACAATCTCCCCAACATATTAACCGACATTAATGTCAAACATCAATGTCAATCCTATGCCTAACATACTTTGTCAAACATACTTTGTCAAACATCAAAACATCACTCGAGTCAAACTCGAGTCCTGGTCAATCGTGACCTGGGCCGATTGCACCAACAAGTTGGGTGCTTGGAACATTGCCTTGCTTTGCCAAACGCTGTGGGATATACATCGCAAGGCGGACTCATTGTGGGTGAGGTGGGTGCACCATCATTACCTTGCCCGTAAAGACATATGGCATTGGCAAGTCAAGGCATTAGATTCACCCTTTCTCAAGAGGCTTGTTCAAATTCGGGATCTCATAATGCAGTGGACAAGAGGCGGGGAGGCAGCTCGAGCGACATTGGAGGGATGGTTCATTGTACTAGCTGGACAAGGCACCCACAGCCCCCCCTGGGGGGGGGGGGGTTGACGAAAGCACATAGTGTAGGAAGCAGCTGCACCAGTGGGAGTTGGGCACCAGGCGACTAGACAGGACCTTGTATGAGGCTAACAGCGGCGCCATGGTGTGGGTGCACATCACACCCGGGACCATGCGATTTTGATCAGGAGACAACCCCTCAGGCGGGGCTAGTGGAGGTGTGTGGCGCGACCATTCTACCGCCCCGACAACCCGAGCACCATGGGGATGTGCGATTGGTGAGGCATAGGATAGCTGCTGCATATGATTTCTTCTAGCCCTGTGGCTAGGCGGTACACTGGGCATCAACGATGTGGCAGTAGAGCATCATGCCCAAGCACTGCTTTGCATATTGGCTCGCTGTGCAGGGGTGACTTCAGATAGCAGATAGGATGCCCTATGACCCGATGAAGGAATACTCCTTATGTCACGAGGTGAATGAGACCAACTCCCACATATTCTTCAGGAACCGGGTTACATGACAGCTATGGGGCGAGGTTCGAGCTTGGTTACACATCCACCCGATGATTCTCTCCATAGCTCGTCTCTTCTGCGCCTTCCAGAGTGAGCTTCGGGGCAAAGGGCATCTGCGGAGGATGCGCGATTTGGGCATATCTTGTATGATTTGTCTAGTTTGCCAGGTTCGTAATAGGAGCCATTTTGAAGGCATTGAGCCTTGTATCAAGAGGATGCTCCTTAAGATATAGACTCATTTCTACTGCTTTACGGATGTGTAGGTGTTGTACACTTTCTTAACCTCATTTATATATTTACCTCCCCCCCCCCCCCCCCAAAAAAAAATAAGGGGAGGAGAGAGACATCCCATGCTGGTGCAAGAGAAAGAGGAGCCATTTAAATCCGGGAGAGATGGAAAACAAGCTCAAAACTGCCATACCACTGAGCTAGGTAACTCAAGAATGGTCACTAGAAATAAAAATTACATAACATATTTTGAGTGTAGGGAAGTAGAACACTACAAGAACAAGTGCCCGAGTAAGGTCAAGAAGAAGGCACAAGTTGTGCCAAAGGGGAAGGAGAAGGCCAAGGAGACTGGAGCCCCAATACGCAAGAGCAAGAAGCAAGGAGCATATAGTGTGCTTTAAGTGCCAATAAAGGGGGCATTACCAGAGCCAATGTCCAAGGAGGAGGAACCCAACCAAGGAAATGAGAGGACCATCATATGTAGGGGGAGCTATGGCAAACCCTAAGCTACATTTTAATAATACTCTTACTTTACGTAATAATAAAAAACATGCTAGGGATGGTTTCAATGCACTTGCAATTGTACATGATCAAAAGCTTGCTAGAAATAAATATATTTGTTTAGTTGCTAAATCTTATGAATTTAGGATTAATGATAAATCAACCATACCTAACGATAAGAAGGTAGAGAAAAATCTAGGCATTAATCCCAAGAAAAATAGACATATGCCTAGGAAGATGAAGAATGTCCAAAGAAATGGACAAACTAAAATTGAAATATTGGAGAGAGAGAATCAAGCTTTAAGGTCTAATCTTGATAAATTAGATAAGACCCTAAAAAGAATGAAAAATATGATTCAAGAGTCGAATGGGCGATGTTTAGGTTTTTGTAGACAAAATCAATATAAGGACAAGAAAGGTTTGGGTCATAAACCTAAGTCTAAGGGATCTATGCCAACCTACCACAATGTTCCATTTAACTATGGAACAAACCCTAGGTCTAGGAAAACCAAGGTCAGAAGGGAAGTCATCCCTAGATTTGACCATGGTAAGTGTCTTGTGCCTATGATTTCAAAGAAACCTAGGAAAGTCACTAATAATGTTACAAGGGAAGCTTGTTGGTGCAGGGGCACCAGATAATCAAACCTAGGTTTATGATAATGGAAAAGATTAAAAGTTAAGTTATTTTATTATATCATATGCTTTGTTGAGTGTGCAGGTAATTTGTTAGACTTTGCTAAGGTTAAAAGATGCCAGTAGAATCTCGGAAAGTCGAGAAACCTTGATGGTCGAGTGACCAGAAGCTAAGCGACAGGTCAGAAGGAACAAAGGTAGGCAAGGTAAGAACCTTGTGTGGATAGGACAGGTCACTTCCTCAGTACGGGGACAATCGTAGGAGACGATCCAACTAAGGCTTCTAGAGGAAGGGCAAAGTCGAGATCGAACAGTCTAGGACTATCATATTGCATGTCATTATACATTTCTTGTGCTAACCATGTGATGCAGGTAACTACTCAAGGCATCAATTGATTGGAGGAAGCATTAGTCGACTGGATCACCATCAATCGACTGATGGATGTAGCAGTCGACTGGTAATGAATGTTGACACATTGAAGCAAAGTCAAGATAAGAGCCACAATGTTAGGGATAAGGATAATGTTTGATCCAGATCTGGATCTAAACGTGCTAGGGTTTGGAAGGCTATAAAAGAAGGGGTGAGGCACCCCCTATTCATTAATTAAAAAGTTCCCAAAGTGATCCATCAACTCAAAGCTCTCTCACCTCCATGCAACAACATCGTAATGCCAACAAAGATCTCTTCTTTCACTTCTTAAGGCCGGTACTTATTTATTTGTGTTTCTTACTTTTTACTTGCTAAGAGGAGAGGTAGGCTTGTTACCTTGTTCCTCCACAATTCTTATAATCCGTTTGTCTCTTACCTCTAATGAGGAAGAGACTCTTTTAGTTATTGCCCCCATCTAGTGTCTTTATCGATCCTGCAAGGTTATCCCTAGGTTTAACCTTGAAAAGACCACAATGACCAAGGCTTCCAAGCCTAGAAGCGTCATTAGGAAGGTATCTAGGGAGTAAACCCAAGGAGCTCCAATAGATATTGGATTCCTGGGAGCATGATTCCTTCATGCTAGATAGGTTAGGGTGTGTCAATCTCAAATGGATGGGTAGTTAACCTAACCATGGTAGAGTTTACCCTTTAGGGCATTTTCAAGGTAATGAGATACTTTGGAAATGAAATTGAGATTTTATCATAAAAGATTTTAGGATATGCCAATAGATGTAATAGAAGATTGAAGATTGATCAAATTGGCATAATTAGGTTAGATGTAACGAGTGCCATTTTGGGGTTTGGCACACTTAAGGGATATGGATATCACTATGGCAAATTGGTATAACTTTAGAAAATGATAATTGGAAATAAGACTTAGGTATTTCCATACCTTTGTAGTATATATATGTCATTCTTTATTTTCCATATGCCAAATCATGACATCATGCTTAATATGATCATTTTATAATGTCATCATAATACTTAGTTTAATTATGTCATGCTTATACTTAGGATCATTTTTATGCCATGACATAATACATCATTGGCACAAGCTCTTGTTTATGCACATCTACTATGCCATGATCATATTCATGCATTTAGGGTAATAAAATTGAACTTAAGGATATTGACATTGATTTAAAGTCCCAAGATAAGGGAATCAAACCAGATATGCCTAGATAAAATGTATGAACCATAACATTAGGCAAAGAACAAACCCACATCTGACAAAAAACCCATAGGAATGTTGGTGCAATCGACTCAGGTCACGATTGACCAGACTCGAGTTTGACTCGAGTAATATTTTGATGTTTGACAATGGGTTGACTATATGGTTGACCATACGATGGAGAAGTCCAAGTGGGACACTTGGAAATTGGAAAGTCCAAGTCTTGTGTACTTGGCATGGAAAGTCCAAGTCATGGGTACTTGGCATGGGAGGTCCAAGCATGGGCCTTGGCAATGGACAGTCCAAGCATGGGTCTTGGCATTTGGAAAGTCCAACATGGAGTTGGCAGGTGAAGTCCAAGTGTGTGATATTGGCGGCGAAAAATCCAAGCGGTAGTCTTGGCGGTATAAGTCCAATGTTTGGTAGTGTAAAGTCCAAGCGTGTGTCATGGTAGCGTAAGCCCAAATGTACTTTGGCGGTGTAGACCCGGTTAGCAAGACAATAGCCGATGAAAGCACCTGAAGGCTAACGTATGGATGAACAAGTCATGGATGACTTGGAGGGATCCGATAAGCGTGAGGCTAATAGAGGTGGCTAGAAGGCTTAGGTCTAGGTTAAGGGGTGGTCTAGAAAATATGAGGGTATCATATTTGGGTTAAACCTCTTGGTTGAGGTTTATCAGTCGATTGGGGTTATGGACCAGTCGACTGGTCATGTGTTTTGACACTTGGCAGCCGAGTCGACTCTGAGAAGTCGACTAGGATTATGACCAGTCGACTGGTAGGTAGTCGACTATGGCCATGTGGCCTTGGCAATCGACTTCCAGCCTTGGGCAGTCGACTGACCTTGAGAAGTTGACTGCCATGGAGGACAGTCGACTACTGTTTAAGGCCTCGAGCACAAAAAACTTGGTAGACGACTGAGCAGTCGATTGTTGGTAATGGCAGTCAACTGCAGTGTATCCGTTGGCTGGAATGCCAATGTGGATTAAGTCCGTTGTGAGACAATGATACTATAGACAGTTCACTACCAAGCGCAAAATTAGCCCGATGCAGGGATAAAAGGAGCAGCTCATAGAGGATTTTGGAAATGAATGTTTGAGGGGTTCTTAAGGCGATTTGGAGGCGAAGTGCTCATGCATTTTAGGGTCCTTCAAGCTCATCCAAGCAACCAACAAGCAAAGCATTCAATGCTCACATTTGTAAAAGGTTTTTTACATAGTTCATGTATTTGTTGATGCAGTAAGCATCACTCCTTAATTTTGATGTATGAACCACAGTTAAGAGTTAGGATACACTTGTGATCTAATATAAGTGTTAAGTGTGCAGGCTTAACAGGAAGTCCTAGTAGGTCGTGTTGACCGGATACTAGGCACGTATCTTGATAGATCAGGAGGACCAGACACAAGACATGAAGTCCAGATGGGTCGCATGGATCAGACATTTGGCATGAAGACCGGTTGGGTCAGAAGACTGGACAATTGACAAAAAGTCCAACTGGGTCAGGCAGATCAGATAGCTGGTGGAAGCCCTAGTGGGTCAGATCGGATGTCAAGAATGGTAAGTCCAGCAGGTAGTCGATAGGTAAGCCTCGAGTGAAGAGGTGAGGTCGAGTCATCTTTACGGGGACAAAGCTAGGCGTTGATGAGACGGAAAGTCTACATGGGATGCAGTAGTCGAGATCGAGCAGTATTACTACTGCTATCGTATTTCATATCTTGTACTAATCCTGTTTTGCAGAGAACAGTGGACTGAATGAATTCAAGTCGACTGAATTCCAATCAACTAGAGTTGTATCAGTCGACTGGATTCCTATTTAGCAGGATCAGCTGGTGATCGATCAGAGATCATGCGATGTAGATGGAAAGGGCTTGAGTCGACTGAAGAGCTTGAGTCGACTGAAGAGGAAAATTTTCCGATGCGGAGCCAAGTGACATAGAGTCGACTGGAAGACCACGAATTCCATATCGACAGGCTGATGTGGAGTCGACAGGAAGGCATTCCAGTCGACTGGAAAGAGTTTATAAAAGTTGTGCTCAACAAGATCCAATCATAAATTCTATCTACGTCGAAGTGCTGTCAAAATTTCCTCATGACCACAAGAGCTTCAACCATTCCGAAGGACTCTTTTCCAACACCTCGTGCTACATCCTACACTACATATTGTGTTGGTATAAAGTAGTCTTTGCTTTATTTTCTATTTCGCTTTTGTATTATAATTCAAGAGAGGCTAGATTGTTACCCTTCTCTCATACTTGTAAAATGCGAACTCCCACCAAAGTCGAGAGTTCTCGAATTGGAGGGTATTATAGAGATTGCCCATCGAGGTAGCTCTTGGTAGAGCTACGGGCCTTGGAGTAACAATCCAGTCCGGGTTGTGAACCAAGTAAATCGCCAGTGTCTTTGATTGCATTTAATTTCCACTGTGTACTCATTTTAAAATTAATAAAAAATTATTAAACAACGAGATTCACCCCCCCCCCCTCTCGGCTTACTCAATCCTACAATTGGTATCAGAGCAGGGGTGCTCAGAGTTGGTAAAACCACCATCGTGAACTTTAGATAATTTTTTATTACTTTAGATAATTTTTCATTGCTTTAGATAATTTTTTAATACTTTAGATAATTTTTTTATTGCTTTAGATAATTTTTTATTGCTTTAGATAATTTTTAATCGATTAGATAAATTTTTAAATTCATGTTAAAATAACTTTCTTCATATTAAAATAATTTTCTGCATATTAAAATAATTTTTTGTATATTAAAATAATTTTTTGCATATTAAAATAATTTTCTTCATATTAAAATATTTTTTGTATATTTAAATTAATTAAAAATTGTTTTCTTCATATTTAAATCAATTAAAATATTTTGTGCATATTTAAATTAATTAAAAATCATTTTATGGATATTTAAATCAATTAAAATATTTTTTGCATATTTAAATTAATTAAAAATTATTTTCTGCATATTTAAATCAATTAAAATATTTTTTGCATATTTAAATCAATTAAAATATTTTCTGCATATTTAAATTAATTAAAAATTGTTTTCTACATATTTAAATTAATTAAAATATTTTCTACATTAAATTTAATTTTCTATACATTAGATTTATTTTATTTAATTTTCTGAACATTAGATTTATTTTATTTAATTTTTTGCACATTATATTTATTTAATTTTATTTTCTACACAATAGAGTTATTTAATTTATTTTTTTGTATTTAGAGAACATTTCCTTAATAATGTCTCACCTAGAGGGATACAACACCGCCCTCCTCTCTTCAATGGAGAGGACTTTTCCTACTGGAAAAGACGAATGGAGTGCTACTTGAAGACCGACCTAGAGATTTGGTTCTCAATTAGGAAAGGGTTCACAGCTCTGATAAACGACTCCGGTGAGTTGTTAGAATCGGAGAAATGGTCCTCGAATATTAGGAAGAGAGTTCAAGTCGATTACAAGACACTTAACACCTTGCAATGCGGATTTACCAAAGAAGAGCTCAATAGGGTAGGACCATTCGAAAATTCTAAGGAATTATGGGGAAAATTAATTGAACTGTATGAGGGTACATATGACACTAGGATAGCCAAATGGGACATTCTACTAAATAAATTATTTAATTGTAAAATAAACGAAAATGAAAATGCTAGTCAACTTCATACTAGAATTAAAGACATATTAAATGGATTGCATTTAATAGGACATCAAATAGAGAATAGAGACTTAATTAGGTATACCCTTAATGCATTCCTGAGAAATGCCTTATGGACATCGATTGTCGATGCCTATAAGGTATCTAGGGATCTCTCCACAATTAGGTTAGACGAACTATTTTGTGAACTTGAACTACACGAACAAGCTAACTCGGGTCAAACCGAGAATGGTAGATCTTTGATGGCAGGTTCAACTAAAAAGGAAAGAAAAGTGAAGAGTGAATCTGAAGATGAGTCAGAGTTGGAGTCAAACGGAGAAGTGGAAATCGTAAATATGGTCCGGAAGATGTTCAACCGGAGGAAGAGATTTACGAAGAAAGATGCCAAAAAGGTGGTTGACAACAAGCCGAGACCCCGATCGAAAGTAACATGCTACGAATGCAATGGAAAGGGATACTACAAGTCGGAGTGTGCAAACTTAAAAAAGGAAGAAAAACCTAAAAAGGAAAAGAAGAAGAAGGCGCTTAAGGAGACATGGGATGAGTCATCATCGGAGTAGTCGGACGTGGAAGAGACAAAGAGAAGCTTCGTCGCATTTATGGCTGAATCGAGATCTGAAGCCGAGTACGAGTTCGATTCCGAGTCCAAGAGAAGCCACAGATCCGTATCCATTTCTAAAGGTTCAAATGAGGTAACTTCTCCATTAGAAGATAAATTATATGTTGGTGCAGTAGACACCTAAGTCGAACCTGAGTTTTGATTATAGCAAACGATACAAAGTTAAGCTCATGTCATTATCTCGCGAGCTGAATCGAGTGTACAAAAAATTGCTATAGCTGGAGCTGAAGGCTAGCGACACCCGGAGGAAGCCGCGGTGGTCAGGCGACACTCGAGTGACATCGGAGGGAGCCGAAGGAATCAAGTGGAAGGCCGGAAGCAAAAGCGACATAGTAACTATCGAGGTAAGCTCGAGTGAGTAAAGTGAAGTGAGGTCATGTCCTTTGTACGGGGACATCCTTAGGCGACGATTCGACCCAAGACTTCCCATGGAAGGTCTTTGTTGAGATCGGACGACAAGTGGTCGTCGAATTCACTTATATTTTGAGCTAACTCTTTATTGTAGTCAAAAATTCTGGCCATCAGTTCAACCAGCCAGTTCAACCGGCCAGTTCAACCGGGCTAGTTCAACCGGCCAGTTCAACCGATGGTCAAAAATCAGCCTCGAGGAGTCAAGCTTTATCACCAATTTTCAAGGAGTTTTGTGCCCAATTCCTATTGGTTGAAGACCCATTCGATGAGGGGCTTAAAGGCTATAAAAGGAGGGCTTCTCCTAGGGTTTTTCATCATCTCTAAGTGCTCACAAACCTCCACAACTCTGCGATTTTTCGACGACTCTACGACGGGCGTCATCAACAACCCTAGTTTACTTTCTACTCCTTTAGTTGTTGATATTCTTATTTTGTCGTCTCTTTAAATATTGCAATTCCTTTTATTAATCGAGGTTTTCTATCGTTGCACTTTACATTAATAGAAGAGAGGGTTTGTCTCTCTATCTTTTCTTTCGAAGTTTTTTTTGTAATCGTCAAACTCCTACCTCCAATGAGGAGTGTTTTTAGTGAATTGCCCTCTGTGCGTGATCAAGGATCACTAGGGTCTTGGAGTAGTAGCCGAAGGCTACGAACCAAGTAAAAAAACATTTGTCTCATTTATTTATAGTTTATCTTTCCACTGCAATTAACTGTCTACTCGAGTTTTAACGAACGAATTAAAAAAAAAAGGTTTATCGCTATTCACCCCCCCTCTAGCGATCCGCTTCGATCCAACATAGGTTTTGGGCGGAAGCCGTTAGTACGACATGCTATGTCCAAAATAGGATCCTTATGGTAAAGAGGCACCTTAAGACCTCGTACGAGATTTATAACGATAAAATACCTAACATCAAGTACTTTAGGGTATTTGGGTGTAAGGTACATATCCTAAACACTAAGGATTACATAGGGAAATTTACATCCAAAACCACGACCGGAATCTTTCTAGGATACTCGACTACAAGTAGAGATTATAGAGTATATAACCATGACACCCTTAGAGTTGAGGAGACTATCAATGTAGTATTTGATGAAGGACACGAACCTACAAAACCCCCGGCAACCCCAATTAGCGAGCCAACTCATACTAGACCTAACTCTGATCCGGAGATCAGGTCTAGTATTAATCCCAACCTAGGTCAACTAAGTCATTCTATTGACCAAGTGGTAGATGACTCAAACCAAACTGGAACTCAAATGAGTCATCCTATTGACCAAGTAGTAGACTCAAACCCAAACCCAACTAGGACTCCAACGAATCATCCTATTGACCAAGTGATAGGTGATCCAAGTCTAGGAGTTCGAACTAGAGCCTCATATCGAAACCTTAGTCAAATTTCCTTGATTTCTAAAATTGAACCCAAGACTATTGACCAAGCTCTTCTTGATCCCGATTGGATTATTGCAATGCAAGAAGAGCTGGCGCAATTCACTAGGAACGAAGTATGGGAATTAGTACCACCACCTAAAGATAGAACAATCATTGGAACAAGGTGGGTGTTTAGAAATAAACTTGATGACAAAGGTGAAGTAGTTAGAAATAAAGCTAGACTAGTTGCTAAAGGGTTTAGTCAAGTCGAAGGTTTAGATTATGTTGAGACGTATGCCCCAGTAGCTAGATTAGAGTCCATTCGAATGCTATTAGCGTATGCTGCACATCGTGGATTTAAGTTGTTTCAAATGGATGTGAAATCTGCGTTCTTGAATGGATACATTAAAGAAGAGGTTTATGTTAGTCAACCCCCCGGTTTCAAAAGTTTAGATAAACCTGACCATGTCCTTATGTTAAAGAAAGCTCTCTATGGACTTAAACAAGCTCCTCGAGCTTGGTACGAGAGACTTTCGATTTATCTCAAGTCCAAAGGATTTAACCAAGGTGTAGTTGACCCAACTCTTTTCGTAAAAACCTTAGGTAAAGACATATTCATAGCCCAAATCTACGTAGATGATATTATTTTCGGAACCACCAACTCAATCCTACTAAATGAGTTCATTTCACTTATGGAAAGTGAATTTGAAATGAATTTAGTAGGCGAGTTAAGTTTCTTCTTAGGTCTACAAATTAAAAAAACTAAAGATGGAATATACCTACATCAACGCAAATATACTAGGGAATTAATTAAACGCTTTGGAATGCAAGACGCTAAAATTATTAATACCCCAATGGCAACTAATGTGAATATAGAAGAAGATTTAATCGGAAACTCAATTGATTTAAAATACTATAGGAGCATAATAGGGAGTCTCCTTTACTTAACTGCAAGCCGACCTGATATCTTATTTGCAGTAAGTATGTGCGCAAGGTTTTAAACCTGTGCCAAGGAGTCTCACCTAACTCTAGTCAAGCGTATCCTTAGATATCTAAAGGGTACACTTAATGTCGGTATTTGGTATCCTAGATCTATTGATTTCGAACTAACCGTCTACTCCGATTCGGACTATGCCGGTAGTAAGCTCGATAGAAAGAGTACGAGTGGTTGTTGTCAACTTCTCGGCTCAAGTCTAGTGAGTTGGTGCAGTAGGAAGCAACACTGTGTTGCCTTATCTACCACCGAAGCCGAATACATCGCGATGGGTGAGAGTGTCACTCAGCTTCTTTGGATGAAGTACACTCTCCGCGACTTTAAGTTAGACTTTACGAATACTAAACTTCACGTAGATAACATTAGTTCAATTAATCTTACAAAGAATCCGATATGTCACTCTAGGACCAAACATATAGAGGTCAAACACCATTTCATTCGAGAACATGTGGCCAACGGAGCCATACAACTCGAATACGTTGAATCAAAGTCTAACATAGCAGACCTATTTACTAAACCCCTACCCAAAGCCGAATTTAGTCTATTAAGATGAAAATTGGGCATGTGCGTAGTAGAATATGAACTTGCAAATTATATTTTCTTACTACTATTTCTTAATTTTCATTTTTATGGAACTAGCATAGGACATACCTTAGATATCATGCACCTATAGATTTAAGGAGTTAGTACATCTCACAACACATAGGACTAATGTGTTTGTGTACTTAGCCACGTAGATGGGCGTGAGATGTTAGGACCTTACTCCTGGTTCCAGATGTAGAGCTAGTGCATCGCTATGAACCATGGAGTATAATCATACATACTAACCGACTCTGACCAGGACTGGTTGATCTTTCATATCAATCAAGTACAATATGAGTCGAACATTTTATAGATGAACTTATTTTCAGTATATTATTTTTAAAATAATGTGGAACATTTTCAAATTAATACTTATTTTTTATTCCACACACACCCTCACTCTTTTCGATATATGGAAAAAGGGGGAGAAAAAGGCCAAAGTTAAGGGATAATTTTTTTTATGGCCAAGGCTTAGTTAACTTGTTCATGTTAACAAAATGGAAAGGTTTACTTAACTTTAACTTAACTTGTTAACAAAACGGAAGTAAAGGCCAAGGTTAAGAAATCAGTTTTTTGATTTCTTAACTTAAAACTTATTTTAAACACTATGGCCAATATTAAGTAATTGCGGTTACTTAATTCTTTTGTTTAGTAGCAAACATCAAGGGGGAGAGTTAAAACTCTATCTCAAGTACTCACCCTCGGTCAATGGGGAGGATTCCTCAAGGGGGAGCACTTGAAAAAAAAAGTTTTTATATACTCCTGCTCATTCATGCTTTATTATACTCCTGCTCATTCATGCTTTATTATACTCCTGCTCATTCATGCATATCTCTTGCTCATTTTGCTTAATGCACTTAATTTATTTTTCTTAACTTTGTATGTGGGTTTGCCATAAATCAAAAAGGGGGAGATTGTTGGTGCAGTAGGTACCTAAGTCGAACCTGAGTTTTAATTATAGCAAACGATACAAAGTTAAGCTCATGTCATTATCTCATGAGCTAAATCGAGTGTACAGAAAATTGCTATAGTTGGAGCTGAAGGCTAGCGACACCCGGAGGAAGCTGCGGTGGTCCGGCGACACTCGAGTGACTTCGGAGGGAGCCGAAGGAATCAAGTGGAAGGCCGGAAGCAAAAGTGACATAGTAAGTATCGAGGTAAGCTCGAGTGAGTAAAGTGAAGTGAGGTCGTGTCCTTTGTACGGGGACGTCCTTAGGTGACGATCCGACCCAAGACTTCCCATGGAAGGTCTATGTTGAGATCGGATGGCAAGTGGTCGTCGAATTCACTTATATTTTGAGCTAACTCTTTATTGTAGTCAAAAATCTTGGCCATCAGTTCAACCGGCCAGTTCAACCGGGCTAGTTCAACCGGCCAGTTCAACCGGGCCAGTTCAACCGGCCAGTTCAACCGATGGTCAAAAATCAGCCTCGAGGAGTCAAGCTTTATCACCATTTTTCAAGGAGTTTTGTGCCCAATTCCTATTGGTTGAAGACCCATTCGATGAGGGGCTTAAAGGCTATAAAAGGAGGGATTCTCCTAGGGTTTTTCATCATCTCTAAGTGCTCACAAACCTCCACAACTCTGCGATTTTACTGACTTGTCACAACAACCCTAGTTTACTTTCTACTCCTTTAGTTGTTGATATTCTTATTTTGTCGTCTCTTTAAATATTGCAATTCCTTTCATTAATCGAGGTTTTCTATCGTTGCACTTTACATTAATAGAAGAGAGGGTTTGTCTCTCTATCTTTTCTTTCGAAGTTTTTTTTGTAATCGTCAAACTCCTACCTCCAATGAGGAGGAGTGTTTTTAGTGAATTGCCCTCCGTGCATGATCAAGGATCACTAGGGTCTTGGAGTAGTAGCCGAAGGCTACGAACCAAGTAAAAAAACATTTGTCTCATTTATTTATAGTTTATCTTTCCGCTGCAATTAACTGTCTACTCGAGTTTTAACGAACGAATTAAAAAAAAAAGGTTTATCCCTATTCACCCCCCCCCTCTAGCGATCCGCTTCATTCCAACATTATATAACATTATTGCATGCTTAGGTAAGAAATTAGCTAAGTCTGAGAATCGGATCTACTCGCTACTTAAGAAAGTCCAAGTACTTAAGGAGCAAGTCAACTCGAAGACTTCAACTTGTCAAATTAAGGATAGAGACTCAACTCAAGTTGCAAAGCTTGAGGAAGAGAACTTAGTCCTAAAAAGGCAAATAGAAGACTTAACCGGATCTTTGAAAAGGTTCACTACGGGTTCCAAGTATCTCAACATGATACTTGGATCTCAACGAGCTGTGTGTTGGATCGAGCGGATCGCTAGAGGGAGGTGAATAGCGATAAAACTTTTCTTTTGTTTCATTCGTTAAAACATGAGTAGACACAGCGGAAGATAAAATTAAACACAAGAGACAATAGTATTTTTTACTTGGTTCGTAGCCTTCGGCTACTACTCCAAGGCCCTAACGGTCCTAGACCATGTACGGAGGGCAATTCACTAAAACACTCCTCGTTGGAGGTAGGAGTTTGACGATTACAAAAACCTTTGAAAGCAAAAGATAGAGAGACAAACCCTCTCTTCTATTAAGGTAAAATGCAATGATAGAAAACCTCGATTAACAAAAAGAATTGCAATATTAAAGAGACGCCAAAGTAAGACTATACCAACAACTAGAGAATAGAAATTAAGCTAGGGTTGTTGATAGCACTTCGTCGTTGTAGAGTCGTCGGAGAGTCACAGCATTGTGGAGGCTTTAGGGCACTTTGAATTGATGAAATGGTGAGAAATGGACCTTCTTTTATAGCCCTAGAAGACCCCTCCTCGAGCACATCAAGATCCTACATCAATGGCCACCTCACCCTTGAAGAAAGGGATGAGTTTTGACTCATCTCGAAGTTGATCCTTGACCAGTGATTGAACTGATTTCTTGGCCTGTTGAACTGATGGCTCAGCAGTTGAACTGATCCTTGGCCGGTTGAACTGATGGCTCAGTAGTTGAATTGATCCTTGGCTGGTTGAACTGATTGCCAGAACTTTTGACTATAATAAAGAGTTAGCTCGAAATATAAGTGAATTCGACGGCCACTTAACATCTGATCTCAACATAGACATTCCATGGGAATTCTTGGTCGGATCGTCGCCTAAGGATGTCCCCGTATGGCGGACTCGACCTTACTTACACTCACTCACACGAGCTTACCTCAACATTTACCTTTGAAGCCTTGCTTTCGGTCTCCACCTGATTCCTTCGGCTCCCTCCGAAGTCCTCCTGGTGTCGCCCGACCACTACGGTTCTCTCTGAGTGTCGCTGACCTTCGGCTTAGCTTAGCATTTCTGCATACTTGATTTAGCTCGTGAGATAACAAAATGCACATAACTTTTTGTATTTTCTATAATCAAAACTCAGGTTCAATTCAGGTGCCTACTGCACCAACAATCTCTCCATTTTTGATCTATGGCAAACCAACACAAAGTTAAGTAAAATAAATTAAGTGCATTAAGCAAAATGAGTATGAGATATGCATGAATGAGCAGGAGTATATAAAAACTATTTTTCAAGTGCTCCCCCTTGACCGAGGGTGAGTACTTGAGAAAGAGTTTTAACTCTCCCCCTTGATGTTTGCTACTTAAAAAGAATTAAGTAACCGAAATTAATTAATATTGGCCATAGTGTTTAAAATAAGTTTTAAGTTAAGAAAACAAAAAATTGATTTCTTAACCTTGGCCTTTCTCGCCTTATTTAAGTTCTAAAAATTAAGTTAAGTCCCCTTGATGTTTGCTACTTAAAAAGAATTAAGTAACCGAAATTACTTAATATTGGCCATAGTGTTTAAAATAAGTTTTAAATTAAGAAATCAAAAAATTGATTTCTTAACCTTGGCCTTTCTCCCCTTATTTAAGTTCTAAAAATTAAGTTAAGTTAAGTAAACATTTACTTAACTTGGGTCATTGGAATATGTACTAAGTAAGTTACCAAAAAATGACCCCTAGTAAGTTACCAAAAAATAACCCCTTAACTTTGGCCTTTTCTCCCCCTTTTGCCATAAATCAGAAAGAGCAGGGGGTTTTGAAAAACACGATTTTGAATATAGTTGTAAGTCCAAGCATGTTCCAAATAAATTTTGAAAATAGTATACTGAAAATAAGCACATCTATAAAATATTCGACTCATATTTGACTTGATTGATATGAGAGATCAACCAGTCCTGGTCAGAGTCGGTTAATATGTATGATTATACTCCGTGGTTCATGGCGATGCACTAGATCTACATTTAGAACCAGGATTAAGGTCCTAACATCTCACGCCCATCTACGTGACTAAGTACACAAATACATTAGTCCTATGTGTTGTGAGATGTATTGGCTCCTTAAATCTATAGGTGCATGATATCTAAGATATGTCCTATGCTAGTTCCACAAAAATGAAAAAGTAAGAAATAGTAGTAAAAAAATATAATTTGCAAGTTTCTATTCTACTACCACATGCCCAATTTTTGTCTTAATAGACTGAATTCGACTTCGGGTAGGGGTTTAGTAAATAGGTCTACCAAGTTGGACTTCAATTCGATGTATTCGAGTTGTATGACTCCGTTGGCCACATGTTCTCGAATGAAATAATGTTTGACCTCTATATGTTTGGTCCTAGAATGACATATCGGATTCTTAGTTAGGTTAATTGAGCTAATGTTATCTACGTGGAGTTTAGTGTTTGTAAAATCTAGCTTAAAGTCTCGGAGAGTGTGCTTCATCCAAAAAAGCTGAGTAACACACTCACCCATCGCGATGTATTCGGCTTCGGTGGTAGATAAGGCAACACAATGTTGCTTCCTACTGCACCAACTTACTAGACTCGAGACGAGAAGTTGACAGCAACCACTCGTACTCTTTCTATCGAGCTTACTACCGGCATAGTCCGAATCGGAGTAGCCGGTTTGTTTAAACTCGGTAGATCTAGGGTACCAAATATCGACATTAAGTGTACCCTTTAGATATCTAAGGATACACTTGACTAGAGTTAGGTGAGACTCCTTGGCACAGGTTTGGAACCTTGCGCACATACTTACTGCAAATAGGATATCAGGTCAGCTCGTAGTTAAATAAAGGAGACTCCCTATTATGCTACTATAGTATTTTAAATCAATTGAATTTCTGATTACATCTTCTTCTATATTCACATTAGTTGCCATTGGGGTATTAATAATTTTAGCGTCTTGCATTCCAAAGCGTTTAATTAATTCCCTAGTATATTTACGTTGATGTAGGTATATTCCATCTTTAGTTTGTTTAATTTGTAGACCTAAGAAGAAACTTAACTCACCTACTAAATTCATTTCAAATTCACTTTCCATAAGTGAAATGAATTCATTCAGTAGGATTAAGTTGGTGGTTCCGAAAATAATATCATCTACATAGATTTGGGCTATGAATATGTCTTTACCTACAGTTTTTACGAAAAGGGTTGGGTCAACTACACCTTGGTTAAATCCTTTGGACTTAAGATAAACCGAAAGCCTCTCGTACCAAGCTCGAGGAGCTTGTTTAAGTCCATAGAGAGCTTTCTTTAACCTAAGAACATTGTCAGGTTTTTCTAGATTTTCGAAACCGGGGGGTTGACTAACATAAACCTCTTCTTTAATGTATCCATTCAAGAATGCTGACTTTACATCCATTTTAAACAACTTAAATCCTCGATGTGCAACATATGCTAATAACATTCGAATGGACTCTAACCTAGCTACTGGAGCATAGGTCTCGTCGTAATCTAAGCCTTCGACTTGACTAAACCCTTTAGCGACTAATCTAGCTTTATTTCTAACTACTTCACCTTTATCATCAAGTTTATTTCTAAACACCCACCTTGTTCCAATGATTGTTTTATCTTTAGGTGGTGGTACTAATTCCCATACTTTGTTCCTAGTGAATTGAGCCAGTTCTTCTTGCATTGCAATAATCCAATCAGGATCAAGAAGAGCTTGGTCAATAGTTTTGGGTTCAATTTTGGAAATCAAGGAGATTTGACTAAGGTTTCTGTATGAGGCTCTAGTTCAAACTCCTAGGCTTGGATCACCTATCACTTGGTCGATAGGATGATTTGTTTGAGTCCTAGTTTGGTTTGGGTTTGGATCATCTACCACTTGATCAATAGGATGACTCGATTGAGTCCTTGTTTGGTTTGAGTCATCTACCACTTGGTCAATAGAATGACTTGGTTGACTTAGGTTGGGATTAATACTAGACTTGCTCTCCGGATCGCAGTTGAGTCTGGTATGAATCGACACACTAATTGGGGTTGTCGGGGGTTTTGTAGGTTCGTGTCCTTCATCAAATACTACATTGATAGTCTCCTCGACTCTAAGTGTGTCATGGTTATATACTCTATAAGCTCTACTTATAGTCTAATGGACAAACCTGCCTTACCTGGATAAAGCAACCTGGGAAGATTCCGATCGAGGTTTTGGATGTAAATTTCCCTAGGTAATCCTTAGTGTTTAGGATATGTACCTTACACCCAAATACCCTAAAGTACTTGATGTTAGGTATTTTATCGTGATAAATCTCGTATGAGGTCATAAGGTGCCTCTTTACCATAAGGATCCTATTTTGGACATAGCATGCCGTACTTACGGCTTTCGCCCAAAACCTATCGGGGAGGTTATACTCGTTTAACATTGTCCTAGCGGCTTCTTGTAGGGTTCTATTTTTACGTTCTACTAGGTCATTCTGTTGTGGGGTTCAAGGGCAAGAGAACTCATGGTGGTATCCATTTAGGTTACAGAATTCTGTAAACCTATAGTTCTCGAATTCACCCCCATGATCAGTCGTAAGTCTTATGATTTTAAGGTTTTGTTGATTTTCTATTAGTTTAAATAGGTTGATTAATTGATCTAGGGTATCACTTTTGTGTTTGATGAACCTAACCCAAGTAAATCTAGAATAGTCATCAATTATGACTAAGCAGAATTTACTTCCATTAAGTGACTTAGCTCCGTGTGAATCAAATAGATCCATGTGTAGGAGCTCAAGAACACTTTTGGTTCGTTCTTGATTAGTTAGTTGATGTTGTGCCCTAGATTGTTTACCTTGTTGATAAGCATTACATATTTTATTATCCAAGTTATTGAGGTTAGGCAAACCTCTGACTAAGTCACTCTGACTCATCTTGTGGATGAGTCTTGGGTGTGAGTGACCGAGTCGTCGGTGCCACAACCATGATTCCTCTTGCCGTGTCATAAGATACTTGGTTGAGGATTTAGTTAGATTAATAGTGTAAATATTGTTATTTCTGGTTCCCTTAAGGATTTTTTTAGAAGTTTCATTTGTATTAATTACGCATTCATTTTCTAGAAATATGACCTTATAATTATTATCACACAATTGGCTTACACTAAGTAAATTATATTGAAAATTTTCTACCAATAAGACATTTTGAATAATAAAGTTAGAGTTGAGCTCAATTGTTAGGGCAATCTCTTGCCGTAATATGGTTTTGATGGTGTGGCAAAGGGTTTAAGTTAGTTTGATATGTTGATGTGATATGTGCGTTGAAGTCGTGCAGGACTTAGTAATTCGCACATGGAGCCGTGGCGAGTTTCATATCTCATGACTCGTGCCTTGAGTCGGTGAAGGATAGCTTTGCGGAAGCTGTGCGCTTGGAGCATCCGAGGGACCGCCGGACGAGAAGCTTGGAGTGAAGCCGGAGGAAGTAGACTTCGAGGCAAGAGACGCGAAGGAGCATTGCAGAGCCGTGCGCCTGATGCTGCCGAGGGACGTGGCCGAGAACGAAGAGAACTTCGAAGGCGAGGGACTCCGAGAGATGAGAGTGAGCGATTGTAACCCGGGGAAGGGTAGCTCTTAGGTGAAACTTGGCCATTTGGCCAAGTGTCGGATGGGTTTTCCCGACACCAGTCGACTGCCATGTCATGGCAGTCGACTGCTCTGAGTCGAGTGTAGTTCGACTGGTATACGATCGACCGATTGGCCGCAATGATCGCCATACGTGGGCGATCAAAGATTATCGCCGACCGGCCGGCGCAAGCAGCAATGACCGTCAATAGGGTTTCTACGGCCGTTAATCGCTCGTGAGCCGATCGCGCCGATTACAGCGGCGAATGACCGGCGATGAGGTCCATCAGTCGACTGCCAAGAGTTCCGTTGGACTACAACGGTCGGGATCCGACGTGTTCGGAGGCCGTCCAGGCGATCGACGCCAAGGGCGGCAATGATCGATGGCGCCAACGGAAGAAATCAGCCCTCTCTATAAAAAGAGAGGGTTTAAGCCTTTGAGAGGCAAATGCTTATGCTCTAAGTGATCTTCCGAGTGCCCCACAAGCTCTAAACTCTTCTTACTCGCTTTTACTCCATTCTATTTGTAAGAAGAGTGATCTTGATTGTAAAGGTTACCTCCACCTAGCTTGGTGCAAAGGAGAGACCATTTAGTGAATTGGTTTAGCTGAGTGATTCACCGAGGACGAATCGGGGACCGTGGATTAGCGGCGTAGCCGTGAACCACGTTACATTCTTTGTTAGCGTTTGTTTTCTCGTATTTCTATTTGCTTGTCTTTATTAGTCTTCCGCTTGCGCTAATTAGTTTTGTAGACGAGCAAATATCGGCATCCAAACGAAAAGGGCTATTCACCCCCCTCTAGCCGGCCGTACCGATCCCCTACAAGTGGTATCAGAGCCAAGGAAAGCTTGTCGAGGACTAACCGCCACAATAAGCAATTTTCAAAATGGCCGGCTCCAACATTCATCCTCCGAAGTTTGAAGGAGAATTCGCTTGGTGGAAGAAGAGAATGGAGGTATTTTTCGAAACGGATTTTGATATAATGATTACAATGGAATCCGATTTCGTTTTGCCTAGGGATGAAGAAGGGAAACCAATAGAGAAATCTAGGTGGACCAAAAGGCAAAGGGAAGAGCACCTTGCAAATTCAAACGCCAAGCATCATCTCTACAATGTGCTCCCCCAACAAGAGATCAACCGGATCGGAGAATGTGCTAGCGCCAAAGAGATGTGGGAGAAGCTTATAGAACTCCATGAAGGCACATCCGAGGCCAAGCTAGCAAGGAGAGACCTCCTCCGCTCCCAACTATCCAATATAAAACTAGAAAAGGGAGAAAAGGTAACCTCACTACACTCTAGGTTTAAAGAAATTTTAATTGGGCTAACAAGTGTAGGTGAGAAGCTATCAAACCGGGATATGGTAATGAAGGCCATAGATGCCTTTCCCCGGTCCTCAAAATGGAGCTCCATGGTGGACTCATTTTATATCTCCAAGAACCTAGAAGTGAGCACCTTGGAGGAATTCTTTTCAACCATGGAGCTTCATGAGACAAGGCTTGAAGGTATACAAGAAGAGCCTAGAGTCCAAAATTCAAGGGGAGTAGCCTTGTTGGCAAATAAAGGGAAGAAGAAGATAGAGATCTCCTCCTCCGATGATGATGAAGCGTCTTCCTCCTCCATGGATAGCACGGAAGAAGCCTACATGGTAAGGAAGGTAAGACGTGCATTTAAGAATTTTAGATTTGATAAATCTTATGATAGGAATAGAAGACCAAGGGGGAAGGTCATATGCTACAATTGCCAAGGAGAGGGGCACATAAGGGACAATTGTCCTCTCCTAAACAAAAGCAAAGAAGAAAAGAAAAAGAAGGAAGAAAAGAAGAAGAAAAAGGGGAGCAAGAAGAAAAAGGAAGAGGAGAAGAAGACAAAGGAAAAAGGAAAGGCCAAAGCTCTCAAGGCAAGGACTTGGGATGACCCATCCTCATCCTCCTCATCATCATCGGATGAGGAGAATGCCTTTGTCACCAATTTGGCCTTGATGGCCTTTGATGACTTGGATTGCTCTTCATCCGAAAATGAAAGATCAAGCTCAAGTGGGGAGAGCTCAAATGAAGGGGGAGCTTCTACATCCTCATCATCCGAAGAAGAAGAAGAAGACATGGAAACTATGGTAACAAATGCTTCTCCTAAGAAAATAGTTTCCATAATCTCTAGTTTAACTAAGGACTTATTTGGCATGAAAAAGAAAAATAAGAGCATGCTAGATAAAATTAAGGATTTAGAAAATAAGCTAGAAAATGCATGCTTAAATGATAATATTTCTTCTAGCTTAGATGATGCATGCTCACATGACCTTTATGTGCCATTAGATGTTAGTGATGCATGTATAGGACAACATTTTTAGATAGTGTTGATAAATAGGTAATAATGCTTAAATCATGATGATTAATGTAATCCCTATGTATATTTGCAATCATGATTTATGTTTTTGAAATTTGGCACGTTATCATGAGAAATAGGTTTGAATCATGCTTTAGGTGATACTTTGTTTATTATCATCATATAATACCTAATGCATGACTATTATTTGATGAATAAATGAGTTTCATGATCATAATGTAGAATTCATTCATATATATCATTATGATCATGTTAATTGTTAGGTTGATACTTAACCATGATAGAATTGCATGAATATATTGGTTAAGTATATACAAATACCCCCTAGGATGCATCTCACACTCACCATAGGCTACCTTGATTGAAAACTTAGCATGAGTGAGATGTTAGGATGATACAAATGTTCACTAATGCCTATGGCATTTAGATGGTCATTTAAAGTATCAACATAGCAATAATAGACCAATCATGGGGAAGGCTTATGTTTAATTCATAGACATATTGCCCAAAGATCATGGTTGGATATTTCATATGTTTTCAAAACAATTCTTTAATCTAAAATCTATGTATTCATGTTTTGGAATAATTCAAAGCAAGACTAGGTGTTAAAATGGATACTAACATGCTCAAAAACTAGTGGTTTTTCAAGTGTTTGGATTTTTGGCAAATCTCAGAAAATATAATGATTTTTCATGAAAAACTATTTTTCCTTGATAGATATACTTAATAGAAATATGCTCCTAAAATTTCATGATTTTTCGAATTTTCTGGAATTTTTAATGCATTTCTGAAATTATGAAAATCGAATTTGGAATCAATTGTGATCATACATGCCATCGATAGCGATCATTTGCTCACCAATCAATCTGCAATTTTCTGATTTCAGATTTTAATCATGCTTTTGGTATTTTCCCTCCATTATACTTGATGCCATGAGCTTATAACTTTGTGTTAATCTTTTTGATGGTGTCAAAGGGGGAGAAATAATTATGTTTAAGTTAATTATTTTAGGGGGAGAAATATATGATAGGGGGAGAAAATTTGCATAGAGAGTTTCATGGATTAAGGGGGAGTTGCATGTTGCTAAATCATGTTTATCTTAACATGCCTTTCTTACCTTAAAATTTATATCAAATGTTTTTACCTAACTTAAACGGATTGCCACACATCAAAAAGGGGGAGATTGTTAGGGCAATCTCTTGCCGTAATATGGTTTTGATGGTGTGGCAAAGGGTTTAAGTTAGTTTGATATGTTGATGTGATCTGTGCGTTGAAGTCGTGCAGGACTTAGTAATTCGCACATGGAGCCGTGGCGAGTTTCACATCTCATGACTCGTGCCTTGAGTCGGTGAAGGATAGCTTTGCGGAAGCCGTGCGCTTGGAGCATCCGAGGGACGCGGACGAGCTTGGAGTGAAGCCGGAGGAAGTAGACGAGGCAAGAGGCGCGAAGGAGCATTGCGCCGTGCGCTGATCTGGGGCGTGGCCGAAGCGAAGAGAACTTGAAGCGAGGACTCGAGATGAGTGGCGGTTGTAACCGGGAAGGGTAGCTCTTAGGTGAAACTTGGCCATTTGGCCAAGTGTCGGATAGGTTTCGACACGGTCATTGCCATGTCATGCGATCGGCTCAATCGAGTGTAGTTCATTGGTGACCGATTGACTGGATTGTGGCGAGGTCGCGCCATCATCGTGGGCGATCATTGACCATCGATCATTGCTGGCGATCGGTAGTCAATAGGGTTCGACCGCAGGCCGTTCGTAGGCGGTCGACTACGAGGCGGCGATCGTGATGAGGTCCATCGATCGCGCCAAGAGTTCCGTTGGACTACAACGGTCGGGATCCGACGTGTTCGGAGGCCGTTGTAGTGACGGCAGTCGACTGCCAAGGGCGGCAGTCGACTGATGGCGGCCAACGGGAAGAAATCATCCCTCTCTATAAAAAGAGAGGGTGTAAGCCTTTGAGAGGCAAATGCTTATGCTCTAAGTGATCTTCCTAGTGCCCCACAAGCTCTAAACTCTTCTTACTCGCTTTTACTCCATTCTATTTGTAAGAAGAGTGATCTTGATTGTAAAGGTTACCTCCACCTAGCTTGGTGCAAAGTGTGAGGGATCGATATGGCCGGCTAGAGGGGGGTGAATAGCCCTCGTACGTTGGACGTCGTAAATTGCTCGTCTACAAAACGTTAGCGCAAGCGGAATATACAACTATAAGTAAAGACAAGCAAAATATAAACAAGCAATACAAACACCGAGATATAATGTGGTTCACGGCTACGCCGCTAATCCATGGTCCGATTCGTCCACGGTGAATCACAACGCCAAAACCAATCACTATCGGTCTCTCCTTTGCACAAAGCTAGGTGGAGGTAACCTTTACAACCAAGATCACTCTTCTTACAATAGGATTGAAGTAAAGACAAGTAAGATAGAGTTTAGAGCTTGTGGGGCACTAGGAAGATTGTTTGGAGTATGAGCATTAGCCTCTCAAAGGCTTACACCCTCTCTTTTTATAGAGAGGGCTAACTTCTTCACGTTGCGCCATCGATCGCTGCCCGTCACTAAACGGCCTCGAACACGTCGGATCCCGACCGTTGTAGTCAGCGGAACTCTTGGCGATCGTGATGGACCTCATCGATCATTCGCTACCTCGTAGTCGCCCGATCGGCTACGAGCGGTTCAATGGCCAGAACCCTTATCTACGATCATTGCGCCTTCAGCGTCGGTGATATTCGATCGGCTGGCGGCCACAATCCGATCGATCGTATACGGTCGAACTTACTCGAGCGGGCCGATCATTGCCATGACATGGCGATCGGTGTTGGAAAACCCATCCGACACTTGGCCAAATGGCCAAGTTTCACCTAAGACTACCCTTCCCGGGTTACAATGGCTCACTCTCATTTCTCGAGTCCTCGCCTTGAAGTTCTCTTCGTTCTCCCGTCCTCGCGATCGGCGGCGGCTCTCGCAATGCTCCTTCGCGTCTCTGGCCTCGAAGTCTACTTCCTGCGGCTTCACTCCAAGCTCCTCGTCCGGCAGTCCCTCGGCAGCATCAGGCGCACGGCTCTGCAATGCTATCCTTCACCGACTCAAGGCACGAGTCATGAGATGTGAAACTCGCCACGGCTCCATGTGCAAATTACTAAGTCCTGCACGACTTCAACGCACATATCACATCAACATATCAAACTAACTTAAACCCTTTGCCACACCATCAAAACCATATCACGGCAAGAGATTGCCCTAACAATCTCCCCCTTTTTGATGTGTGGAAATCCGTTTAAGTTAGGTAAAAACATTTGATATAAATTCTAAGGTAAGAAAGCATGTAAAGATAAACATGATATAGCAACATGCAACTCCCCCTTAATCCATGAAACTCTCCATGCAAATTTTCTCCCCTTATCATATATTTCTCCCCCTACAATATATTTCTCCCCCTAATGTGATTAACTTAAACATACTTATTTCTCCCCCTTTGACACCATCAAAAAGATTAACCCTAAGTTATAAGCTCATGGCATCAAGTATAATAGAGGAAAAATATGACAAGTTGATTTAAAATTGGGTACCACTTGTTGATGGCATTAAGTATATTTCTACCACTTGTTGGTGGCATCAATTATATTTCTACCACTTGTAGGAGGTTTACAAACTGAATTCGGCCTTCAATATTCTGATTCTGAGCCCAATCATTGCTATCGGTATTGATCGTAGCACAAGAATCTAAATTTACGATTTTCGAAGTGAAATTCAGAAATGCATTATAAATTCCAGAAAATTTGAAAAATTATGAAATTTGGGGAACATATTTCTATTAAGTATATCTATCAAGGAAAAATAGTTTTTCATGAAAACTCATTATATTTTCTTGTTTTTGCCAAAAATCCAAAAGTTCTAAAAACCACTAGGTTTTTGATCATATTAGTATCCATTTTAGCACCTAGTCTTGCTTTGAATTGTTCCAAAACATGAATACATAGATTTTAGATTAAGAAATTGTTTTGAAAATATATGAAATATCCAACCATGATCTTTGGGCAATATGTCTATGAATTAAACATAAGCCTTCCCCATGATTGGTCTATTATTGCTATTTTGATACTTTAAATGACCATCTAAATGCCATAGGCATTAGTGGACATTTGTATCATCCTAATATCTCACCCATGCTAAGTTTGCAATCAAGTTAGCCTATAGTGAGTGTGAGATGTATCCTAGGGGGTATTGTATATACTTAACCCATATATTCATGCAATTCTATCATGGTTAAGTATCAACCTAACATCCTACATGATCATAATGACATATATGAATGAATTCTACATTATGATCATGAAACTCATGTTTTCATCAAATTATAATCATGCATTAGGTATTATATGATGATAATAAACAAATTATCACCTAAAGCATGATTTAAATCTATTTCTCATGATAACGTGCCAAATATCAAAAACATAAATCATGATTTAAAACATACATAGGAATTACAACAATCATCATGATTTAAGCATTATTACCTATTTATGGGCACATTATCATCACCCAACACTATCTAAAAATGTTGTCCCGTCATCCTAAGTCAACCAAATTATGATATAGATCAAGTTCATATGGTTGACTACCCTAGGGTTATTCTAACCCTTAAGGATGGATTTTGGAACCCAAAATAGATTCCTTCCTATTGGGTTCACTAAATATTCCTTGGGGATCCATTTCCTAGCAATTACCTTCTTCTTATCTTGTCCCCTAGCTATTAGGCATTTATAGGCCTTCTCATTTTTCTTCTCTTTATATCCTAGGCCCTTCTTGTTAAAACTTGCCCTTTGGCTCCCAATTATCATGTTAAGGGTGTTGGAGCCTATAGTGAATTTCTCTAGGGCTTTTGTTAAATAATCTACCTTTTCCCTTAACGTCCTATTTTCCTCTATGCATGCATCATTAACATTTAAAGGCATATAATCATGTGAGCATGCATCATCTAAGCTAGAAGAAATATTATCATTTAAGCATGCCTTTTCTAATTTTTGTTCTAATTCCTTAATTTGTTCAAGCATGCATTTATTTTTCTTCTTTACCCTAAATAAGTCCTTAGTTAAGGTAGAAATCATGGAAACTATCTTATGGGGTGAGAGATTCGTTACCATAGTTTCCATGTCCTCTTCTTCGGATGAGGAGGATGTAGAAGCTCCCCCTTCATTTGAGCTCTCCCTATTTGAGCTTGATTCTTCATTTTCGGATGAAGAGCAATCCAAGTCATCAAAGGCCATCAAGGCCAAATTGGTGACAAAGGCATTCTCCTCATCCGATGATGAGGAGGAAGATGAGGATGGGTCATCCCAAGTCCTTGCCTTGAGAGCCTTAGCCTTTCCCTTCTCCTTTGTCTTCTTCTCCTCTTCCTTCTTTTTCTTGCTCCCCTTCTTCTTCTTCTTTTCTTCTTTCTTTTCCCTCTCTTCCTTGCTCTTGTTTAGGAGAGGACAATTGTCCCTTATGTGTCCCTCTCCTTGGCAATTGTAGCATATAACCTTCCCCCTTGGTCTTCTCATCCTATCATTAGATTTATCAAATCTAAAATTCTTAAATGCACGTCTTACCCTCCTTACCATGTAGGCTTCTTCGGTGCTATCCATGGAGGAGGAGGAAGATGCTTCGTCATCGGAGGAGGAGGGGATTTCCATCTTCTTCTTCCCCTTACTTGCCAATAGTGCTACTCCTCTTGAAGGTTGAATTTTAGGCTCCTCTTGTATTCCCTCAAGCCTTGTTTCGTGGAGTTCCATTGTTGAGAAGAACTCCTCCAAGGTGCTCACTTCTAAATTCTTTGAGATATAGAATGAGTCCACCATGGAGCTCCACTTTGAGGACCGGGGAAAGGCATCTATGGCCTTCATTACCATATCCCGGTTTGATAGCTTCTCCCCTACACTTGTTAGTCCATTTAAAATTTCTTTGAATCTAGAATGCAAAGAAATTACCTTTTCTCCCTTTTCTAATTTGATGTTGGATAGTTGGGAGCGGAGGAGATCTCTCCTTGCTAGCTTTGCCTCGGATGTGCCTTCATGAAGCTCAATTAGCTTCTCCCACATCTCCTTGGCGCTTAGGCATTCTCCTATTCGGTTGATTTCTTGTTGGGGGAGCACATTGAAGAGATGATGTTTGGCTTTTGAATTTGCAAGGTGCTCTTCCCTTTGCCTTTTGGTCCACCTTGATTTTTCGATTTGTTTCCCCTCTTCATCCCTAGGCAAAACGAAACCGGATTCCATTGTAATCATTATATCAAAATCCGTTTCGAAAAATACCTTCATTCGCTTCTTCCACCAAGCGAATTCTCCTTCAAACTTCGGAGGATGGATGTTGGAGCCGGCCATTTTTTATGTAGGGCTTGTTGCGGCGGTTAGTCCGGTGACAAGCAACCTCGGCTCTGATACCACTTGTGAGGGATCGATATGGCCGGCTAGAGGGGGGTGAATAGCCCTCGTACGTTGGACGTCGTAAATTGCTCGTCTACAAAACGTTAGCGCAAGCGGAATATACAACTATAAGTAAAGACAAGCAAAATATAAACAAGCAATACAAACACCGAGATATAACATGGTTCACGGCTACGCCGCTAATCCACGGTCCGATTCGTCCACGGTGAATCACTCTGCCAAAACCAATCACTATCGGTCTCTCCTTTGCACAAAGCTAGGTGGAGGTAACCTTTACAACCAAGATCACTCTTCTTACAATAGGATTGAAGTAAAGACAAGTAAGATAGAGTTTAGAGCTTGTGGGGCACTAGGAAGATTGTTTGGAGTATGAGCATTAGCCTCTCAAAGGCTTACACCCTCTCTTTTTATAGAGAGGGCTAACTTCTTCCCGTTTGCACCGCCATCGATCATTGCCGCCCTTGGCGATCATTGCCGTCACTAAAACGACCTCGAACACGGATCCCGGCCGTTGTAGTCAGCGGAACTCTTGGCGATCGTGATGGACCTCATCGATCATTCTTTCGCGCCTCTAATCTACCCGATCGGCTCGAGCGGTCAATGGCCAGAACCCTTATCTACGATCGATGCGCCTTGGCAGAATGATCGATGGTCTTGGCAATGATCGCCATCGATGGGCAATGATCACGCCACAATCCCCAATGATACCACCGAACTTACTGATTAGAGGCCGATCGCCATGACATGGCAATGACCGTGTCGAAACCCATCCGACACTTGGCCAAATGTCCAAGTTTCACCTAAGAGCTACCCTTCCCCGGGTTACAATCGCCACTCATTTCTCTGAGTCCTCGCTCGGTTCTCTTCGCTCGCCACGCCCTCGACAAAGATCAGCGACGGCCGCAATGCTCCTTCGCCTCTTGCCTCAAGTCTACTTCCTCCGGCTTCACTCCAAGCTTCGTCCGGTCCTCGGATGCTCCAAGCGCACGGCTTCCGCAAAGCTATCCTTCACCGACTCAAGGCACGAGTCATGAGATGTGAAACTCGCCACGGCTCCATGTGCGAATTACTAAGTCCTGCACGACTTCAACGCACATATCACATCAATATATCAAACTAACTTAAACCCTTTGCCACACCATCAAAACCATATCACGGCAAGAGATTGCCCTAACACAAAGGAGAGACCATTTAGTGAATTGGTTTAGCGGAGTGATTCACCGAGGACGAATCGGGGACCGTGGATTAGCGGCGTAGCCGTGAACCACGTTACATTCTTTGTTAGCGTTTGTTTTCTGGTATTTCTATTTGCTTGTCTTTATTAGTCTTCCGCTTGCGCTAATTAGTTTTGTAGACGAGCAAATACCGGCATCCAAACGAAAAGGGCTATTCACCCCCCTCTAGCCGGCCGTACCGATCCCCTACATCAATATCATCTGATCCGATGATTTTGAGCTTGCCGTTATTTCTGAAGGCTACTGATCCTTGTCATTTGAATCAAAGCTTTGAAAACTTGAGTTGATCCCTGGTAATGTGTCGGGAGCAACCACTGTCCAACATCCATTGATACTACACGCAAGGTAGTTGGATCGGATATTGGATTTATTAAAGATTGGTTGAAGATTATTAACTGATACTACTGGTACCTTCCCTACATAATCCTCGATAGAGGGGTTAGCAGGTGACCCAAGATCCGATCCAAAATACACGGCTCAACTAAGAAAGGAAAGGAAGATTGGCACGGCCGAACATCAGAAGTTCATTGGCACGGGCGAACATTGAAAGCCATTGGCACGGGCGAATATTGAAAGTCATTGGCACGGGCGAATATCAGAAGCCATTGGCACGGGCGAACATCAGAAGCCATTGGCACGGGGGAACATCAGAAGCCATTGGCACGGGCAAATATCTGAAGCCATTGGCACGGGCGAATATTTAAAGACATTGGCACGGGCGAATATTGAAAGTCATTTGTACGGGAGAGTTAATGAAAGCAATTGATACGGCAAAGGAGAGACGGAAGGCGCTTCGCCAAGAGGTCGGTCCAATCTGATCAATACAAAGGGAATTTGACACGGGGAAAAGAGGAGTTGGTTGGGTAGCTTCCCTCGGCACGGAAGGTTGAGGGGAGATAGTCTAGCCTAGTTTCTCGAAAAATAGAGGAAAGGTGTTAGGCAGCGGCACAGGAGGCCCACATAATATTCAGGAGTCTTCCTCCACGATATACATAACAGAATTATTCTCAGGGAAAGGTGGTAGCCCGTGTCTGATGGAGATAACCTACGACGTTTACGATGAAGGAAGGAGGGGAAGATAAAGGGAGGAAGCAAGGAGGAAAAGGGGATCAAGCAATCATTCTGACCCAGCAAGAAGAAGCGAGAGGGGCAAGAGGAAGAGGAGAACAACAGTCGCCTCACCGGAGAAGAAGGAAGGAGATCTATCGCTGTCATATCTCTTGTATTTTTCTCGCTTTACGATATCACTGTAAAAGGTCTTCTATCCTCCACCTTCGAAAATTGACCCTCCGTAAAGGAGGACCCTCATAGTGAAAGTGCTTAGGCACCGCCTCCGGTGAGAAAGTTCACCTCCGTGGAGTAGGAATCCTTATTCCGAACCACGTTACATCTTGTGTCTGAATCTCGATTGCTATCGTCGGTTTGCTTGCGTTTCACCTATTTCATCTTCTTATTCTTTACTGATTGCGGCCGGTGAGGACCCTTTGAGACCCCCCTCAGTGCTTCACTGCATTGAAAACGGAGCGAGCAGGTTTTCACTCTTTCCGCATCAGTTGGCGCCGTCTGTGGGAAACATTGAGCTGGATGTCGAGATGCAACCGGAAGAAGTACAACCCCCTGGTACCTCAGCAGCGGAGGAGCGTCCCATCATCCTTCTACCCTCGCAGTTGAAAGCCCTGATGGATGACGCTATCACAGAAGCCCTCGCTAGGGAAAGGAGAAGGACCAGATATCTGCATCCGCATTCCAGGGAACCTTCTTCCAGAGACCCACCCCCAGAAATGCCTCCTCCCTCTCGTACAGCCGTCAATGGGGAAACATTGCTTGGAGGTGGACTCGGGGGAAGAACGCCTCAGAACACTATGCCCTTCACCCAAACGCGTAGGGAGGAACAGGGCGAAAGTCAATCAACCAGGCCTCCGGAAGTATACGATCCCAGTCCCTTCACAATGGACATTCTCTCGGAGCTCCCTCCATCCTACTTTCGGAATCCTCAGATTAATAAGTATGACGGTTCGACGGATCCCGAAGAGCACATATCTCAATTTGACGGAGCAGCCTCGCTCCCTTTGGTATCTTGGCGCTCTCAAGTGCGAGTCTTAGAACCACCCTAAGCTCGTGGCGCAAAAGTGGTTCAATACCCTTCCCCCAGGGTCTATCACCTGTTTCGCTGATTTCTATAGAATGTTCAGTTGGGAATTTGTCAGCTGCAAGGCGTATAGACAAGACGCATCTATGTTAATGCATATCACCCAGGGACCTTCAGAATCCCTTAGGGGGTATCTTCATCGATTCACTTCTGCAACTAGGGGAATCCCCTCAGCCCGATCTGAATCTTTCAGAGGTGCTATTCAGCACGGACTGAAGGAGGGCCCTTTCCTCAGTTCCTTGTTAAGACAACCTGTGGATAGTTATGAGGAGCTACTAAGCCGTATGGAGCAATTCATCCGCGAAGAAGAAGCATTAAAGGTAATGGAGAGGTGAGCAATTTGCCTCTGATCCCGGTGAAAGGGCTCATCCCGCTGCTCCCCAAGTGCCTCTCAGGTGGGAGTATCCAAGACCTTTTCGACAAGAGGTCCCGAGGCCTCGTCCGATGTTGCCAGGAGTTCGCCCCGTCCCACCCTTACAAATCATGGCCGCTGAAGCGCTTCCTCCCGTGAGGACTTGGAAAGAATGGGAAATGGAATTCTACGACCAACAGGGTCTGCTGCAATGACCCTTAGGACACAGGGGGATCCCACGTAACACCCCAGCCCCGTTCTTTTGCCAATATCATACAGAATACGACCACAGTAGTGGCCGATGTTTCAAGTTACAAGAGGAATTGGATCGCCTCCATACTGCATATCCACGAGTAAGGTTACATGCAGGAGGACCGGCACAGCGAGGCCCACGACCAGATGTAACCCGTCCAAATCCATATAATCAACAACCTCGGGTCACTTTCCCCCACATGCCATTCCAGGAGGATGTCTCTCAAGAAGGCCCATCAGGTGAGGGCCCTTCATCCAATCTAGATGACATTCCCATGTAGGGAATTATTCATGTCATAGCTGGAGGACCTACCGACGGGGACTCTAACCGGGCGCGAAAGTCGTACGCCCGTCTCATGGAGAGTTTGGCCATCATCATCGACCAAACTATTCAAGTGGCACCGCCCGTTTCATTCGGGCCAGAAGATCTACAAGGTGTCCTGCTGCCCCACACGGATGCATTGGTCATTCGCATATCCCTGGCCAATTATGAAGTGGCCCAGGTGCTAGTTGACTCGGGAAGCTCCGTCAACATCCTCTTCCAGGAAGCTTTCGGACAGATGCAGCTGGGAAATGCCCAGCTAGAAGATGTGGCCACCCCCCTCTTTGGATTCGCGGGGCATGTAGTACACCCTACGGGGCAGATTTCCTTGCCTCTGACTCTGGGCGTAAAGCCCAGCCAAAAGACCAGTATAATCCCTTTCCTCATTGTGGACGCTCCGTCCACTTATAATGCTATTCTTGGGCGTCCTTTCCTCACCCTTTTTCAGGCCGTGGCTTCCCCATACCACCAGAAGCTGAAATTTCCAGTGGGTCAATTGGTAGGAGAAGTTCGTGGAGAACAGAAGGCCTCCAGGAGCTGCTACGTGCAAATGGTTCGGGACGACCAGAAGAAAGCCCGAACCAACAACCTCAAAGGCAAAGCTGTCATTATCACTGACGTCTGCGTCCTGGAAGAATCCCCCCCAAGGCTGGCAAAATAGAGGAAGGAGAACTGGTGGAAATCGCTCCAGGAAAGGCCACACGGATAGCACAACAACTGGAAATCAAAGAAGAGCTGGTGGCTTGCCTGAAGGAGAATGAAGACATCTTTGCAAAAGACGTGCACGATCTCACAGGGATCAACCCTCGAGTGGCTGAACACCATCTCAATATCATTAAAGGAGCCTGACCCGTTCAACAGAAGAGGCGACATTTTGGACCAGAAAAGGACAAGGTCATAGCCGAAGAAGTGGACAAGCTGCTAAAAGCGGGTCATGTAAAGGAAATCCAGTTTCCCGAATGGGTTTCTAATGTAGTCCTAGTCCCCAAGCCGTCGGGGCAATGGAGGATGTGTATTGATTTTCGTGATTTAAATAAAGCATGCCCTAAAGACTGCTACCCCTTGCCTCGTATTGATCAACTGGTGGATTCTACTGTGGGATATGAAGTGGTATCTCTAATGGATGCATATCAAGGATATCATCAAATACCTTTGGCAGAAGAAGATCAAAAAAGGGTTAGCTTTGTGACCACGGGAGGGTTATACGCCTATGTGGTAATGCCTTTCGGATTAAAGAACGCAGGGGCTACATATCAGCGCCTTATGGACAAAATCTTTGCTGAACAGAAAGGGAAAAATGTGGAAGTCTACATGGATGACATATTAGTCAAATCGAAGGCCACTCGGGATTTAGTCAAGGACTTAAACGAAACCTTCGCTACATTGAGGCGGTTTAATATGAAGTTAAACCCTAATAAATGTCTGTTCGGGGTAAAGAGCGGCAAGTTCTTGGGGTACATTGTGACTGAGAAAGGGTTGCAAGCCAATCCTGAGAAGGTCCAAGCATTATGCAATATGAAGTCACCCGCTAATCTGTGGGAAACACAGAGGCTGGTGGGCAGGATCGTTTTTTTATCACGATTCATAGCCAGGTCGGTGAACAAAGGGCTGCCTTTCTTCAAGGTCCTCCGCAAGGCTACCAAGTTTCAGTGGGATGATCAATGTGAACAGGCTTTCCTGGAGTTAAAGAAATATTTGGCGGGACTCCCACTGCTAGCCAAACCAATAGCCGGCGAACCTTTATGGATGTATCTGGCCGTCTCAAATGGAGCCATTAGTTCGGTATTGTTAAAGCAAGAAGGTTCTCATCAGTAGCCTATTTATTACACCAGCCATATCCTTAAGGGGGCGGAATTCTGTTATACAGAGCTGGAGAAGTTGGCGTATATCCTAGTGCTAACCGCTCACAAGTTAAGGCCATATTTTTTGGCTCATCCCATCACCGTTCTAATCCACAGCGAATTAGGCAAGGTCATCACTAAGCCCAATTTCTCTGGAAGATTGGCCAAATGGGTAGTAGAACTAAGCGAATATGATATCCGCTACCAACCTCGAACGGTTATCAAAGCCCAAGCACTTGCGGATTTTCTAGCAGAGGTACCCTGCGTTTTGGAAGAGGGTTCGACAGCCAACGAGAAGGGATCAGAGGCCTGGAGTATATTCGTGGATGGCTCTTCAGGGTCTACAAGCAGCGGCGTCGGTGTTCTATTAATTTTCCCTGGTGGTGAAGAAACTCGATTAGCCGTTCACCTGGAATATCGGGCATCTAATAATGAGGCGGAATACGAAGCCATTTTAGCGGGCTTGCAAGCTGCTAAAGCAGTGGGGTCTTCTTCCATTATAATCCATTCGGATTCCCAGTTGGTGATATCACAACTCCAAGGTTCTTTCGCGGTTCGAGAGGAAAGGTTGCATAAATACCTGAAGGCTTTTGAGAAAGAAAAAGCTAAATTCCGTCAGGTCCTCTTAAAGTAGATCCCGCGGGAGAACAACAGAAAGGCAGATGAATTGGCTCGGTTGGCTAGTGCTATGGAAGGAATGAAGTCCTCAGAAACGGTCCATACGAAAATTCATACTTCCTTAGCAATATACAGCTTGGAGGGAGATGCACCCGAATCAAGCCTGATGCTTGATTGGCGGACCGACATCATAACTTATTTACGGCACGGGAAGATCCCTGAAGAAAAAATAGCGGCTTCCGCTTTAATAAGCCGAGCCAAACGGTTCACACTCTTAAATGGGGACTTATACAAGACTTCCTTCGGACGACCCTTATTGAAATGCTTGGGAAATGAGGATGCGGAATGGGTACTACGGGAGATTCATGAAGGTTGCTGCAGCAATCATTCAGGGGGGAGAGCATTGGCAAGGAAGGTCCTCTTAGTAGGATATTTTTGGCCGACTCTTCAGCAAGATGTCGCTCGTATAGTGCAAGCTTGTCTCGCTTGTCAGAAACATAGCAACCGTTTCGAACGGCCAACTGAGTTAATGAAAGCGGTGATCTCTTCTTGCCCTTTCGACCAGTGGGGAATGGATATAGTAGGTCTGATGCCAGCAGCGCCTTTATAGAAGAAATTTTTATTGGTGGCTGTGGATTATTTTTCCAAATGGGTGGAGGCAGAGCCCTTAGCCAGAATTACTGAGAATGCCATAATACAGTTCTTATAGAGAAACATTGTTTGTCGCTACGGTATTCCTAGGAAAATAGTCAGTGACAATGGACGACAATTCCAAGGAAAAAAGATCCAAGAATGGTGCCAGAGTCTCAACATTCAGCAAGCTTTCACTTCGGTCGCTCATCCTCAAGCGAATGGGCAAGTGGAGGTGACTAACAGGATCCTCATTCAAGGATTAAAGACCAAAGTAGGGGCTCAGAGGGGGAACTGGGTAGAAGAGTTACTAGGCGTCCTGTGGGCCTATCGAACCACTCCCAAGAAAGCAACAGGAGAAACTCTCTTTAGTTTGGTGTATGGGACGCAAGCTATTATTCCAGTCGAGGTTCTGTTAAATAGCGCTCGGATAAAAGCATACGGACCAAATCAGAACCAGCTCCTCCGAAGCATCGAATTGGACTTGGTGGAGGAAAAGCGGGAGATGGCACGGAGGCGAGCGGAATTCTACAAGCAAAGAGTGCAACGAGCCTTCAATAAGAAGGTGATGCCTCAGAGATTTCAAGAAGGGGATTGGGTTTTGAGTAAGGTTAATCCAGCTGGAGATCCCGAAAAGCTGGCTCCAAACTGGGAAGGACCCTATGAAATAACGCACTGCGTAGCAGGGTCAGCATATTATCTGAAAGATGACCAAGGCAAAGAGCTTCCATGACCTTGGAACGCCCTTCATTTAAAACTTTTTCACACTGTATGAGAAATATGGAATGGAAGAAGAGAAATTATGAGACTCCGAAGGGGGTACTTCTTGAATTGATTACATTAATTAGATGTCGAATACTCTCCAAATTTCATTAAAGGGGTTATTTACAGAAGCAATACAGTGTTGTTAATAAATCTTGAAGAAAAAAGAAAAGATGGAAAGGGAATTCCCGTTTCAAAATAGGTTATCATATTACAGCTTGAACCGGTCAGGAGGATAACGTTGAAAACCAGCCTCCCAATTTAAAGAAAAGGAAGGATAAGGTGGAGGAGGTAATCCTTGGTTAGCATACTGCTGAACCGCTTCATTAAATCCGTCCTGATAGGTGGCGCGCAGTAAAGTGATGAGTCTCTCCTGGCGGTGCGGACGGTCAGGGCTTCGCTCACCATGCAGCCTCTCGCATTTTTCTTGTTGCTCTTGAAGTTTTCGACGCACGTCCACATAGCGTCGCGACACCTCCATAATAGCATCGGCTAAGATGGAAACATCATCGGCTCGGGAGCCTTGGTCCTGCTGCACAAGGTGCGTCATCTCCACCATGTTCTGACGCATAGAAGCTGAGATCCCCTCCACTGCTTCAGAATAAGATCTGGTTCGGGCGAGTTCAGTGCTCAGTCTCTGGAGGGAAGTCTCCTGCCTGCGTAGACGGGCATGAGCATGCGCCCGGGAATTTATAAGGGATGAGTTTTCTTGTACCTCCTTGCACAAGCGGGTGCGAAGGTCCCCTATCTTATCCTGTGCTCGCTGGTATTGAACCTGAAGGCGAGCGATGACATCAGAATCCTGTTGCTTCCCCTGGAGGAGTTCTGCTGCCTGCCCTTGGAGACGTATTAATTCTTGAGCCGAGGAAGACTCCTTATCGGGAGGGGCCAGTGGGACTTCCCGCTGAGGCACGGGTGGCTGCACACCTGGACGTTGCTGTTCTCTTAACGCCGCAATGGTATCAGCATCCTTCTGAATTTGTTGACGAGCCTCGGATAATTGCTCCTGGCACAGGTGCAATTGTTGTAATAGGAGTCGTTCCCGATTTTGAGCAGTCGCTAAATCTTCCCGTTGTTGTCGCTCCCATTCTTGAGCTTGAGTCTGATATTGAAGGAGGGAGCGATTCAACTCTTGATGATTGGTTAAGGTCTGCATGCCAGTTGTGAACAAGAAAATCAGATAGTAAGACAAAGCTAAGAGAGCTAAATGAGAAAACATACCAAATCCAGAGCATGGCGCAGGCTTTCCATGCAAGGAACCACTTCCTCTAAGTTCAAAATCCGAAGACTCTGGGGAGAAAAGGAAGAAGATGGGACGGATGATACTGAGGTGGGAAGTTTACGGGGGAGGGGAAGAAGGGGAATGACATTTGGAAGAGGAGAGGGGCTCTTCTGGCGATGAGTGGAAGGGGAAGCTTGCGGTAAGGGGACATCGATCGCCATGGGTTCGGAGGAAGAATTATATTCAGGGGAGAAAGAAGGCAAGGATGGGTCAGTCTCTATCAACGGCTGACATGGAGGCGCACCCTCCCCAAGTTCATCCTCAGGTTGGGGTGGAGGAGAAGGTGACTTCTGAATGTTGGTGGCAGAGGGAGAAAAAGTATGGGAGTTAGGGTTCGCAAATGTCGGGGAAATGGAGGAAGGAATAATGTTACCAATTCCCTCTGGGGTAGGAGTAACAAGAGATTCGAGGGGGGGGGGGGGGGAGAGGAAGATGGACAAGGTGAAGTAGCTGTGTTGGTGACCAGGGGAGGGGAAGAAGAGGTCGAAGTTGACGGATGATCGACTTTCCTCTTGCGATGTGGATAACGACCCGCTATCTCCTGGAAAAAGGTAGAGTGCATTTTGATGATCTAAGAATAAGGATTGGGGCAACGGGCACGGGCAACATGGCAAGAAGGAGGAAATGAAAAGGCAAAGGGCTGAAGCTAGGCAGAGAACTGAAGGCAAAAGGATCCCTTATAACGGGGAAGTGAGTGGGCTGATAATCGTTCTTGGGCTCCACGCCTGTGATAAAAGCGGCCCTAAATGAAAGGGAAAGAAGGATTATTTTTCCTAAATGGCTCGGTGGGTGCTAGAACCTTCAATTACATGGGAAGGGGGCGGATATGGGTGTTCCCCCTTCAGAAGGCAAGCAAGTACAAAAGAGGGAGGCGAAAGGGCCTCCTTTATATTGATGGCTTCGGACTATATACATCTAAATTTCTATCTCGCTGAGGCGTGAGCGGAAGATATCCCCTGTGGTGGTGGTGGAACGGAAGAACCGAGACCCCTGCTATTATTTATTCTACATCTAAATTTCTATCCCGTGAGGCAGAGCGAAGATATCCTGTGGTGGTGGAATGGAAGAACCGAGACCCCTGCTATTATTATTTATTCTACATCTAAATTTCTATCCTCGCTGAGGCAGAGCGGAAGATATCCCCATGTGGTAGTGGAACGGAAGAACCGAGACCCTCGATTATTATTTATTCTACATCTAAATTTCTATCCTCGCGAGGCAGAGCAAGATATCCCCTGTGGTGGTGGAACTAAGAACCGAGACCCTCTGCTATTATTTATTCTACACCTAAATTTATATCCCCGAGAGGCAGAGCGGAAGATATCCCCGTGTGGTGGTGGAACGGAAGAACCTAGACCCCTCGGTTATTATTTACTCTACAACTAATTTTCTATCAACGCAAGGAAGAGCGGAAGATATACACCTGTGTTGGTGGAACGGAAGAACCTAGACCCCTCGGTTATTATTTATTCTACATCTAAATTTCTATCCTGCAAGTGAGAGCGGAAGATATCCTGTGTGGTGGTGGAACTAAGAACCGAGACCCCTGCTATATTATTTATTCTACATCTAAATTTCTATCCCCGCGAGGCAGAGCGGAAGATATCCCCGTGTGGTGGTGGAACGGAAGAACCGAGACCCCTCGGTTATTATTATTTATTCTACATCTAAATTTCTATCCCCGCGAGGCAGAGCGGAAGATATCCCCGTGTGGTGGTGGAACGGAAGAACCGAGACCCCTCGGTTATTATTTAACCCTATATTGTTTTATCCTTGCAAAATAGCAGAGTCAATTCATTTAATGGTTCTATATCCCAAGCGGATTATAAAGGCGGAAGAGCCGATATATGTCTCGGTCTATGGGGATACGAAAGAAGCAAAGCGTGGTACAATGCAGAAAACACTGGAGAAAGGAGATAAACTGGGAAAGTTCATTAATGCAAAGGAATTACATATTTTAAGTCATTTACGAGGGAAAGCGACAAATAGAAACCCTTAGACATCTTGAGTATTATAGTTCTTTGTTGGGAGGAACGGAGGGAGCTCTCTTATATGGTTGAGGTTGACACAATAGTTGTCGCCGGTAAGACTGCTGCAGGAAAACTTGTTTGGCCAATTCCTTTTGGGACCCGACCAGTTGTTGGCGTAGGGAGCGATTACTGGCGGAAGTTTCTTTCAGCCGCTGCTGTAAGTACTTCACTTGCTCCTCCAAGCTAACTATGTATCGGCGGTCATTTATCTGTTCTTTAGAAGGAGAGGAACTGCTGCCCTGTTCAGATATCCTGTCCATGGAAAATAAAGAGAAAAGGGAAGGATGGAAGCTATCAGGTAAAGATCGGGAACTTTTATAGCAACGAAGGGGGAAGGTGCATTTATGGGCAGAAGAAAGGGGGACCATAAATGCCAGTAAAGGAGAGGAGATGTGGGGGCAGTAGTGGGAAGGGCAACGGGCCTATAACTGTAATTAAGAAGGTCCGAATCCCCGGGCGATGATAGAAGAAGGTATGTTCAGATCAGATTATCGTCCTTTCGAAGATAGAACTCTTACCTCTATGAGAAAAAGACAAAAGCAAACATCAAGTTCCCTCTCTCATTTTTACTCATATATTTGAAATGATTACATTAATTTGATCTATACAGATTTTCTCTGATTACTCCCCATAGACGAGGCGGGAGAGGTCTCTTTAGGAGGAGAGGGCGCCAGGATGACCCTGAAGCGCTCGACTTGAGGTGAAGGAAGAATTGATCGACCTTCGTTGAACGAAGAAGGATGAGCTCCTGCCGGGGGGATTGGGATGAAAGCCAGCGTTGGCGGAAGTGGAGGAAGTTCATCAACGGCGTGGGGGTCTCCCACTGTATACTCCCAGGTGAAGAGAGGATTCCACACCCTGTTGCGGATGGAGGGAAAAGGAGCCCGAAAAGACCTCCCTTTAGGAGGAGTTGGAGTTGGACTGGAAGGCGGGAACGGAAGGGGGCGGAAGGCTGAAGTAGCGGTCGAGCGGGTCTCTGAGTCTCCAGTATCTTCCGAAGCCCAGTTCCATAACTCGAAGGATTCTGACTCTGAAGAAATTTCGATGGGATGCCCTGCTGAAGCCATGATAGTGAGATAGAGGGACGAAGACATGGAGGGTGATGATTTATAATGAAAGAAAAGCAACGGGGGAAGTTCTTGGGAAGGGGAAGAAGAGGAAGAGGTGGATATAGTTTCCGAAGCAGTAAAAAGGAATGGGGAAGGCTAACATGCCAGAGTCACTTAAAGCAAGTCCCCCAAACTGAAATCGGGACGGGTGTGAATAATATCAGACAAAATACTTCAAGCGATTCAACGGGGCGGGGTGAATAATGTTATTCAATATCTCTCCCATGAGCCCGAACCAACGAGGTGAGTGCACCATCCGATATGGGAAAAGAGATAACAGTATAAAAAGGAGGAGTTTAAAATTGGTCCAGAATTCCCGACCCGGCAAGAAGCAGGACAAGACGATGATAACTAGGCCTATGGACAAATTCATCATTCAGAAGCAGAAGAGAGGCTATTGATAAAAGTATCAAAAAAGGAGAATAGTAGAAATTACAATTCAAAGAGTTCAGGCGGACATTTAGCTAACGCCTCCGTGGGATCTAAATAGCTAGTGTTCGTGCCAGGAGGTGGGTATCCTTGTTCGGCATTTTGAGCCGAGGACCCCTCAAAACCTAGTATAAAGAGATCTACCCCCTTCTTGACATAGTGCCCCTTGAGGTCGGCTTCCTGCTCCTTTAGTTGGTCCTTATATTGAACCACCTGAGCTTGACTTTCCGTCAATTTAATCGCCAAAGCATCTCTCTCGATGGCTGCCTGTATAGCTCGCTGTCCTAAGGCTGAAAGAGCTTCAAGATACTCCTGTTGGAGGGTAGATTACTGCTGAGCCACCGGCGATAAGGTTCGGGGAAGAGCCACTACCATGGAGAAAAGATCCTGACACTTCTTTGCACAGGATTCCCTGGTAATTGCCCAGGCTTGACGCTCCAGATTAAGATGGTGGCGTTCTTGTTGAAGCTGTGTGATAGTAGCTGAAGTGTCAGCATCCTTGATCATGGCATACATAAGATATCTCTTATACTCCTTGATTCGAGTCGGGATGTCTACATTGTGCACCGATCGCAAGAAGAGGCGCTGTTCTAATTCTTCATTTTTTCGTTGTAGCTCCTCTTTTTCGCTTCGGACCAAGGCTAGTTGCATCGTGGCATCTTCGCATTGGCCCCGAAAGTCTGCCTCCTTTGCCTCCTGCTCGTTTAATCGCCGCATGAGCTCTTTCTGTTGTGACACGGCGGCAAAATGGCGAGCCTCCACACTAGATTGGAATTGGGCTAGATGAACCACCATGTTGTGATGTTGGGTGGAGGCCTAAAAGGAAAGGAAAATTATCATACATACATCGATAGGAAATACCCATAGCAGAGAGGAGGAAAAGAAAAAGTAAATACCTCTGCATAGTTTACCCACTTGCTCACACGGGCCTTGTATGCCCTTGGTTAAAGAATTTTACCTCCGAAGGGTGCCGAATTTTCAAAGGATCCAGCGTGGCCTTGAGGACAGAGAAGGAAGGATCCTCTCCTTCCAAGGAAGATGGGGTGTAATGGCGAAGAGGGGTAGGAGAGGTTCTCGAGTGGGAGGTATAGGAGCTTGGAGGATTAATGCGAGAAGGAAGGTGAATTTTGTGCAAATGGGGAGGAATGAAGAAATGGGGAGGGAGCATCCCCTCCTTGGGGAGATCAAGACGGGGCAGGGGAGGTATTGCCTTCCCTTCTGGGCTCATAAATGGTTAATGGTTGAGCTCGGTGGGAAGATAAGGAAGAAGAGATGATGAACTTGAGGCTCCTTTCTTGATGAGTCGCAGCTTTTTGGGAGGATGAGCGCCGCTAAGCTGCCTCTTTAGTTGAGGTCTTCTTTTCTTGGCGGCCTCAATAGCTTCCCTTCCACCAAAGCCTTCGCATTAGATCTGCAAGGTATACTTATAAGAAAGATGAATAATTTGGAAAGGAAGTCATAGTGCAGATAAGATCACCCTACCTACAAAGAACCAAGTCATCAAAGGTAGAGGAGACAATCCAAAGTGGCTTAAGAGGAGTTTTATTAGGTGTTTGGAGTAGTAATGTAGCTCTCTTAATACTCTATACACTCCCGGGAAGGGGCATTGGGTCCTCGTTTCTTGGAAGGGAGGCAATTCAGGAAGGGCTACCTTCCATGTATCAGAATAGGGAAGGGACTCGGGAAGTTGTACAAAGAAATACAATTCTTCCCAGCCCTTGTGGGAAGTGGGCAGGTTCACCAAGAATTGGCAAATCAACGACTAGATAAATAAAAGAGACTCGCCTTAGAAGACTTTAATTGGAAGAAGCAATGGAATATTTAGGGTCGAGAGAGGTTCAAGTGTTGGAACACTATGTGGGCTCAGATAGAATCGGAAGGAGTTGGGGTGAATTGGTTTAGGGGTAGTCCGTAGAAGTTTAGAAGGTCCAAATAGACTGTGGTACCGCAGTGAGGATAGTAGTTAAGAAATTGTTCAGAGAAAAAGCATGTTAAACCGGGAGGAGGATTATTAGGCCGATGCAGTTTAGTCGTGAAACAACATTTTATAGAGGGGTCTATGTATTCGTTCTTAATATTAAAGAAATAGTGGTTACAATCTAACTAGGTTATGGTATGTTCATACTAAGCAGGTGAAGAGGTGGTCCTAGGAGCCATTGATGTGAACAAAGCAGAGCACTTACTCGGGGGTTAAAGAAGAATCGTGTGGGGAAAGGAAGGGCTGGGTCACCGAAACGCCACCGGTGAAAATCACTGGAGGAGAAGAACAGGCTGGATTGTTAAGCACACTAAACGATATCTAAAAGGAGAAGGTGAGGGTTTATATAGGGTTTTCCGCAACGATTCAGCTGCACGGAAGGAGAAGGAGAAGCGGAGCCCATGAGCCCAACGGGCCTCCCTTAATATACATGGGAGAGTTATAAGGGAACGAATGGATTTAAGTTGAGAAATGAGGAATAGGTCAGAAACTTTATGTACATTGGGACAGTCAAGCTTATAACTTCACTTGACTATTTTTCGGGGTTGACTAATGATACTACTGGTACCTTCCCTACATAATCCTCGATAGAGGGGTTAGCAGGTGACCCAAGATCCGATCCAAAATACACGGCTCAGCTAAGAAAGGAAAGGAAGATTGGCACGGGCGAACATTGAAAGCCATTGGCACGGGCGAATATTGAAAGCCATTGGCACGGGCGAATATCAGAAGCCATTGGCACGGGCGAACATCAGAAGCCATTGGCACGGGCGAATATCAGAAGCCATTGGCACGGGCGAATATTGAAAGCCATTGGCATGGGCGAATATTAAAAGCCATTGGTACGGGAGAGTTAATGAAAGAAATTGATACGGCAAAGGAGAGACGGAAGGCGCTTCGCCAAGAGGTCGGTCCAATCTGATCAATACAAAAAGAATTTGACACGGGGAAATGAGGAGTTGGTTCGGGTTGATAAAAAGCCCTAGGGCTAGGTCACCCGTGGGCTATAGACCTAAACTAGCTTCCCTCAACACGGAAGGTTGAGGGAGATAGTCTAGCCTAGTTTCCCGAAAAATAGAGGAAAAGGTGTTAGGCAACGGCCTGGGAGGCCCCACATAATATTCCAAGGAGTCTTCACTCCTGATATCTGTAACAGAATTATTCTCCAGGGAAAGGTGGTGGCCACGTGTACGATGGAGATAACCTACGACGTTACGATGAAGGAAGGGGGAAGATAAAAGGGAGGGAGCAAGGAGGAAAAGGGGATCCGGCAATCATTCCAACCCAGCAAGAGAGCAGAGGATGCAAGAGGAAGAGGAGAACCACAGTCGCCTCACCGGAGAAGAAGGAAGGAGATCTATCGCTGTCACATCTCTTGTATTTTTCTCGCTTTACGATATCACTGTAAAAGGTCTTCTATCCTCCACCTTCGGAAATTGACCCTCCGTAAAGGAGGACCCTCATAGTGAAAGTGCTTAGGCACCGCCTCCGGTGAGAAAGTTCACCTCCGTGGAGTAGGAATCCTTATTCCGAACCACGTTACATCTTGTGTCTGAATCTCGATTGCTATCGTCGGTTTGCTTGCGTTTCACCTATTTCATCTTCTTATTCTTTACTGATTGCGGCTGGTGAGGACCCTCTGAGACCCCCCTCAGTGCTTCACTGCATTGAAAATGGAGCGAGCAGGTTTTCACTCTTTCCGCATCATTAACCTAAATAATCTCACCCATGTCTACATGATCAAGCATGTTAAACCTATATGTTCTTGTGAGAAGACTTCCAATTTTACTTGATTTAATTTTAATGATTTGAACACTTGTCAACCTTGCGTTAGATTCGTATTTGACCTTAGGCTCATCAAGACACCTTTTCAAGATCATGGCTTCCAGGTCGTGGCGAGGCACAGAGGCCTTGTTTGATCGGAATAACGACCACATCCTTAGACAAAGCCATTTTCAAGAAAATAGAGACTTGACTCACCTAAGACCACTTCCTGATCTATCTAGTCTAGGATACGGCGAGGTAGCTTCAACTAGTTCCACTCGGTCAAGTGCATCGAACTAGATACGCCTTATCTAGCCTAAATACACAAGATTCCACTTTCCTAGCATACTATCATCTCGCCGTGTCCTGACACTATGTTATCAAGTATTGACGAGTTATAGTCCTATCTAGCCATTCTAAAAAGAAAAATCAAACTAAATAAAGAACCTTAGCATGCAATTTCTAAGTTAAAATACAAACAAGTTTCGTACTAGCTCCCCCTGGACCGTTGAATCGGTTCGGTCTCTCCACATAATGGATTTGGTCCTTGGGAACCCAGTACTGGTTCGATCCTAAGTTTGAAATCAAGGTGGTCTTAGGGACCATTGCTTGACCACGTTTATTATGTCGACTTACAATCGACATATACAACTTGTTGTTCATATTTGAGCTAAACCCTAGCCCGACCTTGTTGTACACGGCCCTTTGTGATCCAAGTAGGAGGTCAAGTCCTTTGTATCCCAAAGTAAACCTTTCCAACGTGTTCCTAAGATCTTCGACTTGACTCTTCAAGAGTGAGTTCTCAACTTCGAGCTTTTCAACCCGAGTTGATTCCTCCTCTCGAACTCGACTAGTCGAAGAGGTTAGGGAGACCTCGTGTTTGAGGAGTTTAACTTCTTCAACTAGGGTCTCGACCTTGGACTCGGACTTAGCTAATTTCCTAGTTAAGAACTTAATTGCACTATAAAGTGTACTAATAAGGGATCGACTTACCTTGAGTGTATCTTTTGAACCGGATGCATATCTGTGGCTTGTCTTGAATAGCGCTTCGCAGTCCGACTCGTCTTCGGTTTTAGATTCATGTTCCGGTTCCGACTCCGTCTCCGATTCAACTAGTTTATCCATGAGGACGTGATCATCGTCTTTTTCCTTGGACGCTTCTTCCCATGTAGCGTTGAGTGCCTTTTTGTGTTTTGATGCTTTTCTCTTGAGCTTTGGGCATTCAGACTTGATGTGTCCAAACCTGTTGCATTCGTAACACCTAATATTAGAACTTTTAGGCTTACCTTCATTGTGTTGAGTGACGATTCACTTTCAGCCCTTGACTATCCTTCGAACTAGGTTGACTAGTTCGGTCGCCATTTCCGAGTCGACCTCCGAATCAAACTCATCTTCTTCTTCCTTCGGGGGTGGCTTGTTCGCGGTTTTCTTCCTCGAACCTGTAAAAAGTGCTATACCTTTCTCGGGTTCCAAGTTAGACTGCTCATGAAGTTCGAAATCAGAAAATAACTCATCTAACCTAAGTTTTGAAAGATCTTTGGAGACCTTGTAGGCATCGACCATGGATGCCCACAAGGTAGTCCTAGAAAAAGAGTTAAGAACATACCTAATAAGGTCGCGATTTTCGACCTTTTGCCCGATCGCATGTAGGTTATTGACTATGTCTTGAACGCGAGCATGAATTTGCGTTGTCATTTTGTGTTCCTGTATTTTTAGATTATATAATTTATTAAACAAAATATCGCGCTTACATACCTTGGCTTCATCGGTCCCTTCGTGTAGCTCCACTAGTTTTGTCCAAAGATCCTTTGCACTGATGAAGGGGCCGACACGATTAAGTGTTGGTGCAAGGGCACTAGATAATCGAACCTGTGTTTTGATTATGGCAAAGACACAAAGTTAAGTTTACATCGTTATCTCACGAGCTAAATCGAGTGTGCAAAAAAATGCTAAAGCTGGAGCTAAAAGCTAGCGACACCCGGAGGAAGCCGCGGTGGTCGGGCGACACTCGAGTGACTTCGGAGGGAGCCAAAGAAATCGAGTGGAAGGCCGGAAGCGAGAGCTACAAAGTAAGTATTGAGGTAAGCTCGTGTGAGTGAGAGATGGTAAGATCGTGTCCTCTATACGGGGACGACCGTAGGCAGCGATCCGACTAAGACTTCCTGTGGAAGGTCTAGGTCGAGATTGGACGGTTAGAAACCATCGTATTTATCATTTTTCGAGCTAACCTCTTACTGCAGGGAAGTGGCCGGGCTAACAGTCGACTGCTAGACATTGGGCAGTCGACTGATGCTCATCAGTCGACTGATGGGAGGCATCAGTCGACTGATGGCGACGAATCAACCTTTGCGCTAGGTCAAAACGGATAAGGTTTGACGCGACCACTTCGCGATAAAATTTGTACAACTTCGTGATCTGTTCCAAAATATGAGGAGACAAATTCAGAGGCTAAAATCAATAAAAGGAGGGGAGGATTCCAACTCCACACATCATCAAGTTTATTCTCAAGTGCTCCTACAACGCCAACACTCCGACATCGTCATAACACCGACGCAACGACAAGTTCTCATCCTCTTCGTCGACAGCAGTAAGAAGTAAACATATTCTATTGTATTCTTTGTTTTTATTCATAACGAAGTGAGGTAGGCTTGTTGCCTCATCCTCCTACATTCGATTTTGTGATCGTTGTCTCCTACCTCCAACGAGGAGGAGACGTTATAGTGTTTTTCCCTCTGTACGCGGTCTAGGACTAATAGCGCCTTGGAGTAGCAACCGCTGGGTTGTGAACCAAATAGAATAAATGTGTCTCTTTATTTTTCACTGTGCTTACTCGGGTATCGAATGAATGAACGAAAAGATTTACGCTGGCTATTCACCCTCCCCCCTCTAGCGACGCTTCTTGATCCAACATTAAGCTCCTCCTTGGACAAGCCGAATTGGAGGATTTGAGTTGCCTTGGCGTCGGCTTCGACTTGTCTTTTTGTAGCATTGGTCCATTGGTCATAATCCAAATATTCACCTACTTCATTAGTCGGAAGTGTGAATCCCGTTTGGATTATGATCCACATCTCGATTTGAGTCTTAAGAAAGCACTCCATCTGATCCTTCCAATAACGGAAGTCATCTCCGTTGTAAAACGAAGGTCGGACGGTGCTAAAACCCTCGAGATGGACCATTGATACAAAAACAAACAAGAGAATGAAAATGAAAAACTAACAACAACACAAACAATCGAAATGTACCAAGACTCGCGTCTTGGATTAGTAGTGCGGGAGAAAAACTAAACTAATGAAATAAATTCAAAATAAATAGAATAAAAAAGAAAAAAATCTGTAAAAAAAAACTAGATTAGTGGTTTCACCAAATCTTAGCACCTCAGCTCTGATACCAATTGTTGGATCGAGCGGATCGCTAGAGGGGGGGTGAATAGCGATAAAACTTTTCTTTTGTTTCGTTCCTTAAAACATGAGTAGACACAGCGGAAGATAAAATTAAAAATAAGAGACAATAGTATTTTTTACTTGGTTCATAGCCTTCGTCTACTACTCCAAGGCCCTAATGGTCCTAGACCGTGTACGGAGGGCAATTCACTAAAACACTCCTGCTCGTTGGAGGTAGGAGTTTGACGATTACAAAAACCATCGAAATCAAAAGATAGAGAGACAAACCCTCTCTTCTATTAAAGTAAAATGCAACGATAGAAAACCTCGATTAACAAAAAGAATTGCAATATTAAAGAGACGACAAAGTAAGATTATACCAACTGTTGGTGATCGTTTGGAAGCTAGAGGGGGGGGGTGAATAGCGCATTTTCATTTCTATAAGAACGATTAGCGGAAGCAAACAAGGATAATATAAGTAAAAACAAAAGAACAATGCTAACAAGGCCTTTACGTGGTTCGGAGATAACGCTCCTACTCCACGGCGATCCTTAAGGTGGATCAACCCAAGCAATTCCACTAAGAAGCTTTCCTTTACAACAAACCTCCTCTTCTTAACAAAGAATGAAACTTGAGCTTAGAGAGAGGAGGAGAGAACTTAAGATCACTTAGAAAGCTTGAAAAACTTGTGGGAGCTTAGGAGAATGATCAGAATATAAGCATTAGCCTCTTCTTGCTCCCCTTGGCCTCTTTTTATAGGAAAGAGCCTCTTTTTCCCGTTGGAGGTCTATCAGTCAACTAACGCCGATTCTAACGGCTTCTGAACAGCCGGATTCGCAGGATTTGCCATCGTCATCGCCAACGGGAAGACTATCAGTCAACTGCCAAAAGTGGCAGTTCGACTGATATTGCCCATAGCCGACTGACTAATTCATACATGAAAACATACCCTAAGTCTAGACTTAACCTTCTAGCTTCTCTATCAGCCTTGTGCCTCCAGGATTTCTCTGAGTCCATAACTCCATCCATGCGCTTGCCTTCAAAAGCTTCCTTTGGTTTCGTCATGCTTTGGGTTTCTTCTTTGCCAAAGTACGCTTGGACTTTATGCCGCCAAGACTACATGCTTGGACTTATGCCGCCAAGACATGCCTTTGGTCTTTCTTTGCCAAGGACTGCTTGGACTTTACGCCGCCAAGACTACATGCTTGGACTTACGCCGCCAAGACCTTTCCTTTGACTTCTCTTTGCTAAGATCACACTTGGACTTATCTTTTACCAAGTCTTCATACTTGGATTTTCCTGTCACTTAAACATGTTCACAATTAGATCATAAAACATTGCCTAACTTAGATGATTATCCAAACATCAAAATATATAAATGCTTGGGGCATTGTTGCACCAACAATCTCACCCTTTTTGATGTTTGGCAATCATTTAAGTTAGGTCTTTAAAACATGCATATTAACATATTTCAATATGAATTCTAACTTAAATATCCCTTCTCCCCCTTTGACATACAAGAAAAAGAGAAGAGTTTATCCAATAAGTGCAAGAAAGAATTATAATTGACACATCTTGAACAAAGGTATAAAATCGATATGGAGCTCCCCCTTAATCCAAGACATGATTCATGATGTGGAAATAACATGTGAAGCAAAGAATAAACAATAGAATAGGCAAATATGTCCTAGCTTTGCACCAACAATTATAGAATTAAGGGATGTATCTCCCCCTAAACCAGTGCATCAAGAAGATCCTTCTTTCCATACAAGTTATCATGTATATACTGTGGGAATCATATAATGTCCAAAATTGGACCTTTTAACGAATGAAAAACCATTTTCAATTGCAAAATAGTGTCACCGGTTCGACTGGAATTGTCATCAAATCATCGGCCATACGATCCGCCAATAACCAATTGATCGATATCGACAAGTCTAAAATTTGAATTTTTCAGTCAAGGTTTAAAAATGCGTAGAAAATTCCGTGGATGTCCAAAAATCACGAAACTCGTCATACACATTTTATTCGACTAATATAACATATGAAAAATATTAGACGAAAAACATGCTCATCAGATTAACGGATTGATACGATATTCAAAACGATAAAAATATGAAGCAAAAGTGGAATTGTAACGTATCAATATTTATAACTTAGTACTATGTGTTCATTTTCTAAACTTGAAAAATAACAAATTATACTAATGTAGGCACTAATAGAAATGAACTAAACAAAACACAACTTCATTTCATTAATCAAAAATCATTACACAAGTTGAAGTTTGTGCCGTACATATGACCAAAAAGAAAATAACAAAAACATGCTAGCTAACGATCGTCGTCATCAGCATCCATCGGTGCAGATGACGAACCATCGTGAGGAGGTGGGTGTCCGGGTGCAGGAGGGCGGAGAATTGCCAAAATGTTCTAGTGCTGCCGATGCATCCCACTCACAAGGGAGAGGAGCTCCTGATGCTCCCGGCGAAGCTCCTGTTGCCCCAAGCGCAGCTCCTCAAGATGTGTATCTACCCGCTCTACAAAAGCATCGAAGCGGGCAATGAAGGATGAGTCTGGTGAGCAGCGCCGCTGCGGCGATCCCCTCGCAGATCGGCTCCTCAAGAACACCCTCAAGATCTCCCGCGCGGTGGCATCCTCCGTGCCGAGCGCCACCTGCAGCCATCGTGGGTCCTAAACGGACCCTTCGTCGGCCTTCAAGCCCGCCAAGGAGAAGCTCTGACGAGTCATCTAATCATATTTTTTATTCATGATTTTAATGACCCCTATGTTGACATCAATGCCTACGGAGCTAAGCCACCGAGTAAGGACATTTCCAAAAGGCATATGAACCTTTCCATTGTTTGGCTTAATGAAATAAGTGATGCAGTGGAAGGTGTTGAGACCAATATCAATGTCTAAGTACTGACGAAGGATATGCATGAGAAGGAAGTGTGTAGGTCGAACTAAGGCCAACCCACGGGTAACTATAGGAAGAAGACAATGAGCAATGACCTTATAAAGGACATTGTCAGAAGCAGAAAACTCTTGGGATTGAAATATATTGGTGTTCAAAGGACGAGGAGAGTGATAGAAAGTAGTATGAAGTGAATCTAGAGAAATCTCCTCAAAGGGAGATGGAAGAGGATCACTCCAAGTCGGATACAAAATGAAATCATTCTCGGAAGAGAGACATCCGAGAAAATCGGTCCAAATATGGGGGCTGAAATCCAGATCGCACTGAGCAATGCGAGTCTGGTATCTCAGGCCATCTCCAACCGGTCGCAAGTTGTTGAAGAATTCAGAAAGAAGAGTGATATTTATATGATGTTCACAAAAGACTAATGATTCAAGTTTGTAGTATTGGATGATTTGAACAATATCAAAGCAGTAGTCCTTAAGAAAATTTGGGTCCATTGATCGAGGTGGAATGAGTTGGAATTTATTTTTATTGAAGGCATTTTCAAGTGCGGAGTTTGGAAATCTAGGATCGACAGTGGGTGGAGGGTTTGACGGGCCCTCATTGGTCGGCGGTACCTGGGCACGTTTAGATGCATAATGCTTAAGTCTAAATGTGCGAAAAGAGCAATGTAGGTTAAGGATGATGCATGCACAAAGACAAAAAAACAAGCACCAGTTAGTGAAACAAAATTATAGGAACAAAACAAACTGTGAGCAGGGATGAGGGTTTACCTAGGCGGCATGGTGAAAGATCAAAGAACAGTGCCGGACGCGAGTGTCCACGAAACCCTAGCCGAGCGAGTGGTCTGCGGTGGAGACTAGGGTGTGAACCGAGTGAGAAGAGGAGGTCCGCGAGTCGGAGAACACTCCAAATGGGAGCACTGGTCGGTGAAGTCACCGGAAAATGAGGGAGAACGGCTAAAAAGTGCGGTGGAAGTTCGTCGGAAGAGGAAGAGGAGAGAAAGTCGGGAAGTTTTGGCGAGTCGAACCGGTGGGAAAACCCTAAAAACCACGACATCAGTCGACTGCCATTAGTCGTGAATCGGATGGAGATCGATCGGCCAAACCCGATCGCATCACGAGTGCTTACAGCGGGCGATCGACTTCCATAAATGGCATCGAACTGATGGAGATCAGCGAACGCGGTTGCATACGGCGCTTAAAGGCGTGGCGATCGACTTCCATAAATGGTAATCGATGATAGCGAAGGTAAGCCGGTTCGATATCGTCGTATCGATCGAATCGGCGATAAGCGCGATCGTGATATCGATCGATAGCCTTTTTGGCTAGATTAAAAAATTCATAATTAATTCAATAAAGATCAAAAAATTATGAAATTTTGTGGTTAATATTGTTAGATAATTTCCTATCAAGGAAAAATTATTTTAAAAATATATCACCTCTAGATTTTGATATTGACACAATCTTGAGATTTTGCAAAAGTTATGATATTTTTGCAAACTTTGTATCACTTTGGCTTATCAATAGAAAATTATTTCTTAAGGTTTGATAGACATAGTTTAAATTTTATTTTATTTGACATTTCCAATCATATTCTTGGAGCTATATGCACATTAATTGTACATAAGTCTTCCCAATGATTGGTCCAATGAAGGATTAATGTCTCTAGATGGTATTTTGGCTCATGGTAATGCATCATAACAAGCATGATGAACCAAGTGCATTTTCCTAACATCTCACATGATTTCTAGGTGGCTAATACACAAATCATGGTTTCTTAAGTCTATTGTGAGATGGTTAGAGGTATAAAACCTAGATTTTTATGGGATCATGCAAACCTACACTTCTATTCTACAAAGCACATTCCAAGTTCTCTCCTAAGTGATGAAAATTCTATTTCGGGGAGAGGCTTAGTAAAGTTGTCAGCTAGGTTGGACTTAGATTCAATGTAATTAAGATCAATGTCCCCCTTAGCCACATGATCTCTAATGAAGTGATGTTTCACTTCAATGTGCTTAGTCCTAGAGTGATGCACTAGATTTTTGGTCAAGTTTATGGTGCTCACATTATCACAAAATACTTTTATGTTGGAGTAAGATAGCTCATAGTCCTCTAAAGTATGTTTCATCCATAGAAGTTGAGCTACACAACCACCCATAGCCACATATTCGGCTTCAGTGGTGGATAGGGCAACACAAGGTTGCTTCCTACTACTCCAACTAACTAGGGAGGACCCAAGGAATTGACATCCACCACTAGTACTCTTCCCATCCAATTTGCAACCGGCATAATCGGAATCGGCGTACCCAATTAAATCAAAAGATCTAGTCCTAGGGTACCATAATCCTACATTTAGTGTGCCTTTAACATATCTTAAGATTCTCTTAATGGCAACTAAATGAGATTCTTTAGCACATGATTGATATCTAGCACACATACCAACCACAAATAATATGTCGGGTCTACTAGCGGTTAAGTACAAAAGACTATCAATCATGCTCCTATAAAGTGTAAGATCAATTTGTTTTCCTTCATTATCACTATCTATTTTAGTATTGGTTGCCATTGGAGTTGAAACTACCTTAGCATTTTCCAAACCAAATTTCTTAATCATTTCCTTAGCATATTTGGTTTGATAAATATAAATACCTTCACTAGTTTTCTTGACTTGCAATCCTAGGAAGAAATTTAATTCCCCAACTAGACTCATTTCAAACTCTTTTTCCATATTCTTAATAAAGTCTTGGAGAAGTTCATCATTTATTGACCCAAAGATAATGTCATCAACATATACTTGGGCTACAAAGATGTCCGTTGATGTTGACTTTATAAATAGAGTTTGATCTATACTACCCCTCTTAAAGTCCTTAGAGATTAAAAAAGATGATAATCTTTCATACCAAGCCCGGGGAGCTTGTTTCAAACCATACAAAGCTTTCCTAAGCTTGTATACATGGTTTGGATAGTCCATATTCTCAAACCCGGGAGGTTGTTCTACATATACCTCTTCCTTAATAAACCCATTTAGGACTGCCGATTTAACATCCATTTGATGGAGTTTGAAACCCATATAGGAGGCATACCATAATAGTATTCTAATAGACTCTAACCTAGCAACCGGGGCATATGTTTCATCATAGTCAAGTCCTTCAACTTGATTAAAGCCCCTTGCAACTAATCTTGCCTTATTCCTAGTAATATTCCCTTGGTCATCTAGTTTGTTCCTAAAGACCCATCTTGTAGTAATGATGGTGTTTTCATTAGGTCTAGGAACTAACTCCCATACTTGACTCCTTTCAAATTGAGCCAATTCATCTTGCATTGCTAAGATCCAATCCGGATCAAGTAATGCATCTTTGATTGTTTTAGGCTCAATTTGAGAAATTAGAGCTATATGACTAGTGGGATCCCTATGAAATGACCTAGTCCTCACACCTTGAGATAATTCACCCACAATTTAATCTAAGGGGTGATTTTGATGAGCTCTTATAGTTCTAGGAGATGTATTAATTTGAGTTTGATCATAATTAATCTCAATCCTTTGCTCATCATCGGAATCACCTCTTACTCCCCCTTGATTCAATCCTCCCCCTTGATCATTACCCCCTAAAGTTAGATCTTGAAATTGTTGGGTAATTTCTTGATGTTCATTATTAATATCATCATCAATAGGGGATTTTCTAGGGTATGTATTGGAAGTTTCATCAAATTGGACATTTGAAGATTCTTCAATCTTTTGAGTTCTTTTATTGTAAACTCTATACCCTACACTAGTGGATGAGTATCCAACTAGGATTCCCTCATCCGCTTTGGACTCAAACTTACCTAGGTTGTCTTTGGTATTTAAGATATAGACTTTACATCCAAAGACCTTAAAATAATGAATTGTTAGAATTGTACCATTCCATAATTCAAATGGAGTTTTTCCTAAAAACCTATGAATTAATAACCTATTTTGGATATAGCAAGTGGTGTTAACCGCTTCCGCCCACAAGTAGCTAGGTAAGGAATATGCATTAAGCATTGTCCTAGACGCTTCTTGTAGGGCACGATTTTTCCTTTCTACAACTCCATTTTGTTGGGGTGTTCTAGGACAAGAAAACTCATGCTTGTACCCTTGTTCTAAGCAAAAAGTTGAGAAATTAGAATTCTCAAATTCTCCACCATGATCACTATGGATCCGGTTGATTTTGAGTTTTCTTTCATTTTCTAGTCTTTTTCTAAATCCTATGATTATTCCTAGGGTTTCATCTTTATTTTTCAAGAAAAATACCCACGTAAACCTAGAGAAATCATCTACTATTACCAAGCAATATTTACTACCAATCATAGAAGGTGTACTATGACAATCAAATAAGTCCATATGTAAAAGTTCTAAAGGTAAAGCGGTACTAAGTAAATTTTTACCTTTGTGTGATGTTTTTGATTGTTTCCCTTCTTGGCATGCATAACACATTTTGTCCTTGAGAAATTTGACTTTAGGCAACCCTTTGACTAGCTTCATTTTTGCTATTTTGGCTATGTTCTTCATGTTTATATGTCCTAGCCTTCTATGCCAAAGCCAACTTTCTTCCTCTTTTGCAATAAGACACTTTGTAGAAACATTAGTAGCATAGGATAAATCAACATAATATATATTTGATTTCCTAAAACCTACTAACATGCAATCATTTAGTGTTTTGTGTCTTATAAAACATTTTGAGGAATCAAATTTAATATCAAAGTTTGCATCACATAGTTGGCTTACACTAAGTAAATTAAATTTCATATTTTTAACTAATAATACTTTATGAATGGCAAGGTTGGGGGATACCTCAATTGTGCCCTTTCCTAGAATCTTAGGTTTGCCGCTATTACCAAATGATACTTTTCCTTTGCTAGTGTGGTTGATAGTGGAGAATTTTCTCTCATCACTGGTCATGTGCTTTGAGCACCCACTATCAACTATCCACAAGCTTGGTTCTTCTACCTATATCACATGAAAAATACAATCCTTAGGTACCCAAATCTTAGGACCACTAGCATCAATTAGAAACTTCTTAGGAACCCAAGCCTTTCTACCCTTGCTTTTAATAATGGTTTTTCTACTAACAAGGGATATAAATGCTACCTCCTTTTCCTTAGGTCTATATCCTATTCTGACCTTGTTGTAAATAGCCCTTTGATCCTTAATTATCATATCTAGGTATTTAGAACCATTAGTAAATTTTTCTAAGCATGCTCTTAAGTTACCTATTTCTTTTCTCAATTCATCATTTTCATCCCTAAGAGTACATGCATCATCATTACTAGATAATTTACCACAAGATGATTCTACACTCTTAAGTGATTTAATCTCTATTTTTAAATCCTTAATCCTAATTTTTGATCTATTCAAAGCATTTTGAAGACATGCAATAGTCTTGTAAAGTAAATCTACCATAGGTGAGTTGTTTACCTCATCATCATCACTTGATGATGATTCGTCACTTGATGAAGAGGATGAAGACTCCTCACTTGAGCTCCCGGCTTCTTCCTCTAAAGCCATGAGGTCTAGATTTCGGGTGGCATGGCATACTTCTTCATCATCGGAAGTGTCTTCCATGCTTAGGGTGTCCCAAGTTTGAGCCACCATTGCTTCTTTCTTCTTCTTTTCCTTCTTTTCCTTCTTCTCCTTATGCTTCTTTTCTTTCTCCTCCTTCTTCTTTAGTTCCGGGCAATTTGGCTTGATGTGCCCTTTCTTATTTCAACCATAACAAGTTACATTAGATGAAGAATTTGAACTATTTGAAGGCTTACCTCTTGAGGATTGGAACATCCTCCTCACATCTTTCTTGGTGAGTTTCCTTGATCTCCCACCAAACTTCTTGACGTAATGAGCCACCTCGCTTGCCGATAGCTCATCTTCACTGCTAGATGAATCTTCCTCGGATTCGGATGAGGAGGACACTTCTTTCTTTTCCTTCTTCTTTTTGTCCTTCTTGCCTACAAAAAGAGCTATACCCTTCTCTTTGTATGAAGTGTTAGCTTGTTCATGTAATTTAAATTCACAAAATAACTCATCCAACTTAACCAAAGAGAGATCCCTAGGGACCTTATAAGCATCTACCATTGAAGCCCATAAGGTTGTTCTAGGGAAGGCTTGGAGTACATACCTTACAAGGTCTCGGTTGTCGACCTTCTCACCTATTACATGTAGTCTGTTGACTACTTCCTTGAAGCGACCGTGCATTTGGCTCATGGTCTCGTTGGTCTTCATGGTGAAACTTTGGAGTTGACCTATCAATAGATCTCTTTTGGCTCTTCTAGTCTCCTTTGAACCTTCATTCAATTCGATGAGCTTCTCCCAAAGCTCTTTTGCGGAGTTGAAAGGCCCGACTTTGGAAAGTTGCTCCTTGGATAGACCACATTGAAGTGTGGTCGTTGCTTTTGCATTAGCTTGTGCTTTCTTTGCCATCTCTCTTGTCCAATCTTTTGTTGGTAGTGGTGCTCCGAATTCGTCGACCGACTTTTCGAATCCATCTACAATACTAAACCAATTTTCAATGTCATTCATGAGGTAGTATTCCATCCTACCTTTCCAATAGCCAAAGTCATTGCCGTCGAAAAATGGAGGCCTCGCCGTACTATATCCCTCTTGAAATGTCATGCTTCGGTTGATGGTTAGATCATCCGATGCGATCCGGGCTCTGATACCATGTGATCGTTTGGAAGCTAGAGGGGGGGGGTGAATAACGCATTTTCGTTTCTACAAGAATGATTAGCGGAAGCAAACAAGGATAATATAAGTAAAAACGAAAGAACAATGCTAACAAGGCCTTTACGTGGTTCGGAGATAACGCTCCTACTCCACGAAAATCCTTAAGGTGGATCAACCCAAGCAATTCCACTAAGAAGATTTCCTTTACAACAAACCTCCTCTTCTTTACAAAGAATGAAACTTGAGCTTAGAGAGAAGAGGAGAGGATTTAAGATCACTTAGAAAGCTTGAAAAACTTGTGGGAGCTTAGAAGAATGATCAAAATATAAGCATTAGCCTCTTCTTGCTCCCCTTGGCCTCTTTTTATAGGAAAGAGCCTCTTTTTCCCGTTGGAGGTCTATCAGTCGACTGATGACTTACATCAGTCGACTGCCACCGATTCTAATGACTTTTGAACAGCCAGATTCGCGGGATTTGCTGTCGTCATCGCCAACGGAAAAACTATCAGTCGACTACCAAAAGTGCCTACCGATCGATATCGCTCGTAGCCGACCGCGCCACGAGCTCTGTTCATATGCGATCGACCGCCAATAATGGCAATGATCGCTAGCTTGTATGTAGTCGTCGAAGTTGACTCACAAGTTTGATCGATAACCCGCCGATCGCTAACAACCCTCCTACCTCTAATGCTGCTTTTTAAAGACCAGTTCGACTGACACCATGTTCCAGTCGACTGGCACACCCCAAGTATGACTAATTCATACTTGAAAACATACCCTAAGCCTAGACTTAACCTTCTAGTTTCTCCATCAGCCTTGCGCCTCCAGGATTTCTCTGAGTCCACGACTCCATCCATGCGCTTGCCTTCAAAAGCTTTCTTCGATTTCGTCATGCTTTGAGTTTCTTCTTTGCCAAAGTATGCTTGGACTTTACGCCGCCAAGACTACATGCTTGGACTTATGCCGCCAAGACTTGCCTTTGGTCTTTCTTTGCCAAGGACTGCTTGGACTTTACACCGCCAAGATTACATGCTTGGACATACGCCGCCAAGACCTTTCCTTTGACTTCTCTTTGCCAAGATCACACTTGGACTTATCTTTTACCAAGTCTTCATACTTGGATTTTCCTATCACTTAAACATGTTCACAATTAGATCAAAAAATATTGCCTAACTTAGATGATTATCCAAACATCAAAATATATAAATGCTTGGGGCATTGTTGCACCAACACCAACAACTAGAGAATAGAAATTAAGCTAGGGTTGTTGACAACACTTCGTCGTTGTAGAGTCGTCGGAGAGTCGCAGCGTTGTGGAGGCTTTAGGGCACTTAGAATTGATGAAATGGTGAGAAATGGACCTTCTTTTATAGCCCTAGAAGACCCCTCCTCGAGCACATCAAGATCCTACATCAATGTCCACCTCACCCTTGAAGAAAGGGATGAGTTTTGACTCATCTCGAAGTTGATCCTTGACCAACGGTTGAACTGATTTCTTGGCCGGTTGAACTGATGGCTCAGCAGTTGAACTGATCCTTGGCTGGTTGAACTGATTGCCAGAACTTTTGACTGTAATAAAGAGTTAGCTCAAAATATAAGTGAATTCGACGGCCACTTGCCGTCTAATCTCAACATAGACCTTCCTTGGGAAGTCTTGGTCGGATGGTCGCCTAAGGATGTTCCCGTATGGAGGACTCGACCATACTTATGCTAACTCACACGAGCTTACCTCAACATTGTTGGTGCAATTGGCCCAGGTCACGATTGACCAGGACTCGAGCTTGGCTCAAGTGATGTTTTGATGTTTCGACAAAAACATATGACAATGTAATTGTCAAGGGAAAGTCCAAGTCTTGAGTACTTTGTTGGATCGAGAAGCGTCGCTAGAGGGGGGGTGAATAGCGATCGTAAATCTTTTCTTTTTCGTTCGTTCGATACGCAAAGTAAGCACAGCGGAAAATAAATGAACACGTTTATTTTACTTGGTTCACAACCCAGCGGTTGCTACTCCAAGGCCCTATCGGTCCTAGACCGCGTACGGAGGGCAAAGCACTAAAACGTCTCCTCCTCGTTGGAGGTAGGAGACAACGATTACAAAAACCGAATATACGAGGATGAGGCAACAAGCCTACCTCACCTCGTTATGAAGATAAAAATACAGAATATAATATCAAAAATATTACTTGAATCTACTGCCGACGAAGAAGATCAAAACTTGGCGTCGCGTCGGCGTTATGACGGTGTTGAAGCGTTGGCGTTGTAGGAGCACTTGATGAATAATTGATGTTCTTTGGAGATGAATCCTCCCCTCCTTTTATATACTTTAGCCTCTGAATTTGTCTCCTATTTCTTTGGAACGGATCATGAATTTTTCCAAATTTTTATCGCGAAGTGGCCGCGTCAAACGTTATCCGTTTTGACCTAGCGCAATGAATCGTCGCCATCGATCGGTGATGCCTCTCATCGATCGTGATGTGATCGGCGATGACGATCGTGATGCATCTCATCGATCGGTGATACGATCGGCCAATGTCCAGAATGACCGCCACCGCCACTTCGCAAAAGAAGAGATTAGCCTAAAAATGATAAATACGATTTGCTTAACCATCCGATCTCGACTCTAGACCTTCCACAGAAGTCTTAGTCGAATCTGCCGGCCACGGCCGCCCCCCGTAAAGAGGACACGACCTACAATCTCTCACTCACACGAAGCTTACTCTCGATAGTAGCTCGCCCGCCTTCCACTGATTCCTTCACTTCCTCCGACCACTCAAGTGTCGCCTGACCACCACAACTTCCTCCGGTGTCGCTAGCCTTCACCCAAATTTTAGTACTTTCTCGCACACACTTGATTTAGCTCGTGAGATAACAATATAAACTTAACTTTGTGTCTTTGCCATAATCAAAACACAGGTTCGATTATCTAGTGCCCCTGCACCAACATACTTGGCACAAGGAAAGTCCAAGCATGGGTCTTGGCATGGAAAGTCCAACATAGGTTGGCATGGGAAAGTCCAAGCTTGAGTCTTGGCATTTGAAGTCCAAGGGGTTTGGTATTGGCGGCGTAAAGTCCAAGCGGGAGTCTTGGCGGTGTGAGTCCAATGTGCCTTGGCAGTGTAGACACCGTTAGCATGACATAGCCGATGGAAGCATCTGAAGGCTAGCGCGATGGATGAACAAGTCATGGATGACTTTGAGGGATCCGAGAGGCGTGAGGCTGATGGAGATGGTTAGAAGGCTTACGTCTAGGCTAAGGGTGGTCTAGCAAGTATGGGGGCACCATACTTGGGTTAAAACCTCATGTTTGAGGTGTGCGACCGTGCCATGTAGCTGACCGCGAGTCAACTAGGGTATGATCGCAGGAATGGCCAAACAGCCGATCGTGAGCTGGCACTGACCGATCGATCGAGCACCGATCGATCATGGGATCGCCGACCGATGCTCGATTTTCCCACGTATCGGAGTCTCACTTGACCGGAATGAGCAATGAAAGTGATGGCTCATTAGTCGATCGATGCTCATGATCAATCGATCGATATCCTAGCCATTGATTTTTCCAAAGATGGATTACACCGCTGTCTCACAAAGAACAGGTGGTGATAAGTCGATCGATGGTCCCGAGCAATAATCGATCGACATTTTCCAAAGACAAAGTTGAACCTATATAAGGAGCTCGTGATGGAGGAAAAGACAGCGATTCTCTTAGGCGAAATTGAAGGGGAAAGTTGGTGCTTTCCAGTCCTTCAAAGCTAGTTCAAGGCAATCAAAGATCAAGCAATCAAAAGCTCTTGTAAAGTGTTTTTCTTTACTCGCATTTCATATAAATTGTTGTAATTGCTTGTTTTAGTTTCTTACTGTTGTAAGATTACGTGTAAGGGGTTTCTCCGGCTCCGACTTGTGTCGAGAAGGAGTGTTTATTATAGTGGTGTGTGATTGGCATCGCTAGGGTTCGTACGAACCCGATCCGTGGACTAGGAACTGTTTCGGTTCCGAACCACGTTAAACGATTGTGTTTGCGTGTTGTTAATTGTTTCGTTATTGCTTTCATTACTATTCCACTGCGTACTAACGAAATTGTAGAGACGAACACGCGATCGAATTCCAACTACGAACGAACTCTACGCTATTCACCCCCCCTCTAGCGGCTTCAAATTTCCTACAATTGGTATTAGAACCCGGGGCTCTTCTACGGATTAACCGCCAGGAGCTAAAAGGCTAGAGGGAAGATGGAATTCCAAAAGAAGCTCGGATGGGACATCAACACTCCACCGCCATATGATCAAGAAGACTTTTCGGCATGGAGAACAAGATTGGAGACATTCTTTATGATGGATATAGAGGATTGGTTCATCCTCGTAGAAGGTTTTGAACCCCCTCAGGATAGGAAGGGACAAGTCCTCAAGTTGAAGAAATGGACTCAAGAGCAACGACAAAAATTCAAAACCAAAGCTAAGGTAACAAAACTTTTAGAAGATTTGATACCTAATGATGTTTTGTCTAGGCTAGGTGAATATCTTGATGCCAAGGAGCTATGGGACAAATTAGCCAAGTTCAATGAGAAGCCCCACTTGGCACAAGTAGAAGAAGACAAGGAAGAGGATGAAGAGAGTTCATCTTCCTCACGAGCAAGTGAGGAATCGGAAGTTGAAGAGGAGTCAACTTTCGGATCGGTGGAAGAAGAATTAGAAGACACCTCCACCTCTATGATTGAGGGGGAGGAAAGAATATCCACTCCGCAGCAACAAGAGAAAGCTTCGACATCTAGTCAAGATAAAGAAGCTCCAATTCCGGTCTCAATTAACCTAGGTAACTCAAACACTCTAATTTCAAATAAAATCCATATATTGTGTTTTGAGTGTAGGGAGTATGGGCACTACAAGAGCAAGTGCCCAAAGAAGGTTAAGAAGACTCCACCGGCGCCTAAAAGTCAACAAAAGTCAAAGGATGTCAGTTCCCCATCACCTAAAGACAAGGAGCACATCATTTTCTTCAGATGTCGGCAACCGGGACATTACCAAAATCAATGTCCTAGGGGGAGCAAAAAGACTGAAAATGGAGCTTCACAAGTAGGGGGAGCCTCTAAGGCAAACCCTAAGGTATATTTTTATAATGCTCATTCTTTAAATTATAAGCAAAAGCATACTAGAATTAATTCAAATAACTTCGCTATTACTCATGAATCAAAGCATGCTAAGAATGATAACTCTAGATTTATTTCAAAGAAGGAAAAATTTGGGACTAATGTCCCTAGAAATGTCATTCCTAAGAAAACAATTAAGAAAATCGAAAACCATTTAGGTATCAATCCCAATAAGGGTAGATATATGTTTAAGGTGAATGGTAATGCCCAAAAAACTAATCAAAAAACATTTGGGAAATTAGAATTAGAGAACCAAGCCTTAAGGTCAAGGCTTAAAAAACTAGAAAAGACCCTAAATAAGATACAAAGTCAAAGTCAAGGGTCAAAATCTCAAAGTCAACATCTAGGACCCAAAAGACAAAAGTCAACCAAGGGCAATCAAGGTTTGGGTCACAAACCTAAGCCTAAGGTGGCTTACCATAGTGTTCCATTTGATTATGGAACACAAACTAGGTCTAGGAAGACCAAGGTTGCAAGGGGAGTTACCTCTAGAGTCAACCTAGGTAAGACCGCCATGACCAAGGCTAATAAGCCTAGGAGGGTCATTAGGAAGGTATCTAGGGAGGTTATCCCTAAGGAATATCTAATTAATTCAATGAGCTCAAATAGATTTTGGGTTCCAAAGAGCGTGATTGATTCACGTTAAATGAGTTAGAATGGGCCAACCATGATTGGATGGGGAGTTAACTCAACCAAGGTAAAGGTGGCACTTTAGGTTATTTTCAAGATTATGGTTACCTTGGAAATACATTTGAGTTTTAATTCTAAAAGATCTTAGGATATGCCAATATTTTTTTTAAATCATGAAAATCAATAAAATTGGCACAATCTAGATTTAAAGGTCGTAGTGTGTCACTTTGATCTTTGACACACTTTAGGAATCAGTGTATCAAGAGAAGTGTGTTTAAGGTATAGAAGTTACATCAAGAGTGATACTCATGTGCCACACACCTTGATGTCTTGTACTTACCATGCTTCATGTGTTTCACCATGTGTTTGCATGGAAGGAATGTCTAGAGTGGATTGCATATCACAAAACAAGTCTTTTACCATTGATTGTGTATTTCAACACTTCGAAAGGGTGAGATGTTAGGATTTTAAAACCTTTGAATGTTAATGTTTGCTAAAATGAAATAAAATATCAAAATACATTAACGAATACATGAATATAAGCATAACATCAATATGTTCGATATACAAGATTAAACATGAGAAAATGGAATAAGTTAGATAAAGAAATCAAGATTTTTTGAATTTCAGAACTGGAAATCAGATATCAGTCGACTGATACAGTTATCAGTCGACTGATAACACTGTAGCACGATATAGTGAGTCAAGAAGTCGAGTGTTGCTTCCAGGACTCGACTGTTTGCATATCAGTTGACTGATGGGATACATCAATCGACTGATGGTACTATTCATAGGTGAGGGTCATCGAAATGAGTGCTCGGCCGATCAGTGATGATCGCACTATCGATTGATGAGCAACATCCGATCGATGCTATCGTAGCACGACACGAAGACTCGCGCGATCGATTGCTGAGCCGGAGCAGTCGATTGCCGGCGTGGTAAACCCACTAATAAACCGCGATCAGTCGACTGATTCTCCACATCAGTCTACTGCGTCGCGATTTTATAATGCTGAACCGCTAGGGTTCGGCGTCTTCACGTGTCCACTTCCCGTTTTCTTTCTCCTCTCCATTCGCCACTCCTTCCTCCGACGAGAGTTTTCGACCGCTCCGGCTACCTAGGTCCTAGGTTTGATAGCCTAACTCTTCCTCTCGCATTTTCACTCATCTCACAACCCTAGTTCATCCTTTTTCAGCAGCTATTTTCTTCTTTTCCGATTAGGGTTCCGACGTCCAGTCCTCCGACGAACTTTCCGGCGGCCCCTTTCAGCAATATCCGAATATTCCCTCATCACCCCTTCAAATGGCACCGAAGTAAAATTTTCTTACTCAAAAACCCTAATATTTCCTTTTCATTGTAATCTATTATAATCTAATCGTGTATTGGTGCCCTTGCATTTCATATTGTTGCATTACATTCATATAGGAGATCCCATAGAAATGATCCATCCGAGGGTGAATCACGATTGTACCAACCTATGTTGGTTAGGTACATCGATAGAGACTTGTTTGCACGTTACTGTAGTGATGTCATGGACATATTTGCATATTATCATCTCATGAAAATTGTCTTATGCACATATGCCATTAACGATGATCTCCTTAAGGAGTTTTATCAGAACCTAAAGAAGGTAGACGATGGCCCTACCTACACTACTCGCGTTGCAAAACGCGATTTAGAGTTCACTCATGCGATATTGCAGGAGTTTCTTGAGTGTAAGCCATCGGATGACACCTTCATTTTCTACCCTACCTTTGATGCTCCTTTACCCGAGCCATTTGACCATATCTCTATGGACTCCATGCATGAGCATGTTTTTGGTCATCCTCGTCCACCAGCCCAGAATTTATTTCCTATTGCTGAGTTATCTGCACCTGACAATGTACTCTACAAGGTCATTGTCAGGTGTTTTCTTCCGATCGTCACTTGGGGTCTGGCCAAGATTCGGCCTCCCCATCTCTTTCTACTGTATGCCATGTGTAATAGGTTAGACATAAATATTGCATTAAACATGTTTCATTGTATTGTGCATTTCATTTCCCCTGTACAAGGGAAAGTGCATGTGCCTTATGGGCACATTATCACAGCATGGTTAGAGTCAGTAGGCATCAACATTCACAGGGGATCACTGAGGTCGCTATCTGAGGTGTATGACTGCATATCAGTTCGTAACTTCTCGTTAGCGAAGCTGCGGATGAGGCTTGGGCAGATGGAGTTGGCACATCGACCACCGCCCAAGGCACGTGGAGAGCTACCTCTGGCACCTAGAGAGGCGGCAGAGGACTATGAGGATGCAGACGCCGCTGATGAGGAGGATCAGATGCCAGTAGATGCATCAGCGGAGGGTCCATCATATCGTCTTGGCCAGCTGGAGTCCAGATTCCAGGACTATCAGCAGACAGTCGACTCTAGGCTGTCAGAGCTCTTAGTCGGGCAAGCCTCCATAGGCACACGTCTTGGTCATATGGAGGAGAGATACATGAAGATAGCAGAGTCCCAGAGCCCCATCGAGCAGCATCAGCTCGATATGTATGAGATGATGCGGGCTTGGACTTTGAGCCAGCAACCTCCTCCACCTCCACCTCCTGCAGACAACTAGAGCTAGAAGATGTTAGGATTTTTTTTTGTTTCTCAGTTTTTGTAATGAGATTGAGCATATCAAATCTCTAGTTTTGAATGTAAAAAAAAAAACTAAAATCTTTTAAATTGAATGAAATTTCTATTTGTGAAAATCATGTGTGGTTGAGTGTGTATTTGTATGAATGAATTGGTTTATGAAAATTGCTATATCATGACATGAAATTTCATCCTATCATATAGTATGTCATGCCATTGGTTATGATTATTTTAGATGTCATGTTTGTTTTTAGATTATATTACATGTCATGACATCATGATTATTGGCCATGCGTTATTATTGTTATGATTTGTGTCATGATCATTCATGCATTTTATTGTGATTAAAATTGATTTGAGGAAAAATGGCATGACTTGAAGTCCTATTTCTAAGGGAATCAAGTAGGGTTGCCTAGAAACTGCATGAGGCCATAATAATCCTAACTCCACATCTCACATCACATTGATATGTATGTGTATTTATACACCCTAGATACATGTGAGATGCTAGGATAATAAGTTAGGTTCAAGGTGCATAGGTAGTGCATCTAGATGAACTTAAACTTATTTTAATTATCACCAAGAATCATAAGGAAAGCTAATATACAAGTTATGCATGTTTAGCCAATAAACCATTATTCAAAATAGGTTTTCAAAAACATTTTAAAATCAATTTAGAAAACCTTGGTGAAGTCTATCTTTTGATAGCCATCATCATTGTAGAAGTTGATACAAAGTAGATCAAAAACCTTAAAGTTTTAATAGTTTTTGAACTTTGTACCAATCTCCTATTTTCATGGTAAAAATATTTTTCCAAAATTTTTCACCGATTGTATGTGTGATAAGTAATGTACGTATCAAGTTTCGTGATTTTTTGATTTACGTAGAATTACTTATGAATTTCCAAAAGTCGAGTCTGATAGATTTGACTCGATCTAAGAAAGATCACTCGATCGGTTAGCAGCGGCTACCGATCGATGGACACATATCCATCGGGCCGATCGTAGACAGAGTCGATCAATAATACTGATTTCGGGAAAACTAAGTTTGTTTAACCTGATTGCAGCTGCGGTTAAGGTCCCTAACTAATCCTAACCCTAGGATATGCTTTGGGAAGCATGATGAAGGGTGAAAATCCATTGGATATGGATTAGGAGAGGTGTTTAGGGTTTGTATCAATTTTAAGGTGTTGGGAAGTTCAATGTTGAATTTCTAACCTTCATTTTGATGACTTAGAGTTCCTACTGGCTTAGGGACTTCCCAAGGACATTGTTTGTGCAATGGTCAAGGGGGAGCAAGCCTTTAGGGAAAGGTATCCATCTTGGGATGGTGGATGTGTTTTTCTCCTTGAATAGGAGAGGTTATTGGGAAAGTATCATCAATTGGGAAAATTGATGGGCTCTTGATACCCATTTTGGAAATTGGGAGAGTGAATAGGATTGCCTCTCTTGAGTGATATGAGACTTATCACTATGAAGATGGTAGGCATCCTAGGTATTTTTAAACCAAGGAGGAGATTGTAAGATCTCATTGGGACGTGAGACTTTGACCTCCTTGGAGAGATAACCTTTTTGATGTATGTCAAAAAGGGGGAGAATGTTTGGGAAATTATTTGGGATTACCAATTTGGAATAATTGGTAAGAGACTTGAGTTAGTGGTCTAACTCAAATGGTTTATTTGGTTTTTTGTCAAACATCAAAAAGGGGGAGATTGTTGGTGCAATCGGCCCAGGTCACGATTGACTAGGACTCGAGCTTGGCTCAAGTGATGTTTTAATGTTTCGACAAAAACATATGACAATGTAATTGTCAAGGGAAAGTCCAAGTCTTGAGTACATGGCACAAGGAAAGTCCAAGCATGGGTCTTGGCATGGAAAGTCCAACATAGGTTGGCAAGGGAAAGTCCAAGCTTGAGTATTGGCATTTGAAGTCCAAGGGGTTTGGTATTGACGGTGTAAAGTCCAAGCGGGAGTCTTGGCGGCGTAAGTCCAATGTGCCTTGGCGGTGTAGACACCGTTAGCATGACATAGCCGATGGAAGCATCTGAAGGCTAGCGCGATGGATGAACAAGTCATGGATGACTTAGAGGGATCCGAGAGGCGTGAGGCTGATGGAGATTGTTAGAAGGCTTAGGTCTAGGCTAAGGGTGGTCTAGCAAGTATGGGGGCACTATACTTGGGTTAAAACCTCATGTTTGAGGTGTGCCACCGATCGCGTGCCATGTGGCGCCGACCGGGCGAGTCAACTAGGGTTTGATCCGCAGGAATGGCCAACAAATGACCGATCTGAGCTTGGCACTCGATCGATCGAGCGAGCACGATCGATCATGGGATCGGCCGATCGATGCTCGATTTTCGCCACGATCGGAGTCTCACTCGACCGCTGGGAAGAGCAGTCGAGTGATGGCTCATCAGTCGACTAATGCTCATGATCATTCGACTGATGTCCTAGCCGTTGGATTTTTCCAGCGTGGATTACACCATTGTCTTATAGCAATAGTGTGATCAGTCGACTGATGGTCCTGAGCAGTCGACTGATCGACCTTTTCCAGCACAGGTTGAACCTATATAAGGAGCTCGTGATGGAGGAAAAGACAGCGATTATCTTGGGCAAAATTGAAGGGGAAAGTTGGTGCTTTCCAGTCCTTCAAAGCTAGTTCAAGGCAATCAAAGATCAAGCAATCAAAAGCTCTTGTAAAGTGTTTTTCTTTACTCTCATTTCATATAAATTGTTGTAATTGCTTGTTTTAGTTTCTTACTGTTGTAAGATTATGTGTAAGGGGTTTCTCCGGCTCCGACTTGTGTCGAGAAGGAGTGTTTATTATAGTGGTGTGTGATTGGCATCGCTAGGGTTCGTACGAACCCAATCCATGGACTAGGAACCGTTTCAGTTCCGAACCACGTTAAATGATTGTGTTTGCGTGTTGTTAATTGTTTCGTTATTGCTTTCATTACTATTCGACTGCGTAGTAACGAAATTGTAGAGACGAACACGCGATCGAATTCCAACTACGAACGAACTCTATGCTATTCACCCCCCCCTCTAGCGGCTTCAAAATTCCTACAAACATTTACCTTTGAAGCCTTGCTTTCAGTCTCCACCTGATTCCTTCGGCTCCCTCCGAAGTCCTCCCGGTGTCGCCTGACCACTACGGTTCTCTCCGAGTGTCGCTGACCTTCGGCTTAGCTTAGCATTTCTGCTTACTTGATTCAGCTCGTGAGATAACAAAATGCACTTAACTTTGTGTATTTGATATAATCAAAACTCAGATTCGATTCAGGTGCCTACTGCACCAACACTGTGTACAACAGATCCGGACTCGGGTATAAGGCTAAGTCCACCTATAAATCATACATGTCTTTACTTGGCCGAAATGCTAAGAATAGAGTCCAAGCATGGGTTCCTAGGTCTAGCTTAGTCAACCAAGTTGGACCAAATTAATTTTGGGTTCCCAAGAGTCAAGTTCACTTAGTGGACAAAACTCAAACTAGCTACCATTCACGGGGAGCTAACACCTTGCTTGTTTCCTTATTTAGTTAAACACTTGCATGTTTTAGTTTACTTTATTTGTTTTAGTTAAAAACTTGAATGTTTTAGTTTATCTTACTTGCTTAATTTAGAACGGACTAGATAGGAAACAAAGTAGTTTAAACTTGAACAACCTAGTACTAAGACAAGTGAACTGATTGTAAGTTAGAGAAGCTCTTCGAAGTGCATATCTAGGAAGTGGTCGTTGCTCCGATAACCAAGAAGGTTATGTACCTCCCCACGACCTGGTGCACTAAGTCAAGTGGAACTGACCGAAGCTAACTCACTAAATCTTTAACTAGTTAGACCAAGGTTTAGTCTAAAGTGAATCAAGTACTTGATTCCTTTATTTATTTTGTCTAGGAAGTGGTCGTTGCTCCGATAACCAAGAAGGCCATGTGCCTCGCCACGACCTGGAAGTCAATACTGGAAAAACCTACTTGACTAGCTCAAACCAAGCTTGAATCTAACACAAGTTTAAACACTTTGAAATTGCTCATTAAATTTAATTAAGATAAAAGAAATATTCATCTCACAAAACACATAGGGATAAGTGTATTGAAAACTTAGCTTGAGTGAGATGATTTAGAACTTAATTGAGTTTAATTTAGCTTAACTCAACCTAATAAACTTAATTAGTTTACCTTAAAAACATACTTTAATTAAACATAATAAATTCACTCAACAATTCTCAAACTTAAACATACCCATCTAAAACAAATTAACTTAACAAATTAATTAATAACGAAGGTTAAACTTAAGTTAAACCTAAGTTAGCAAGATTAAAACGAACTTAATCACCAAATTAGTTAACCTACTAAATTTAATCATCTAAACCATTATAACTAACTTAATCAAATAAGAATAATTAAGTAAATAAATAAATTTAAATTTAAATTTTGAGTAAATCAAATTAAATGGTAAAAAATAAAAAATACTCAAATTAAGTCGACTGAATTGTGTTCAGTCGACTCAATAAGAGTCAACTGAATCAAAATCAGTTGCCTCCGATTATCGGGAAGGTAAAAAACACAACTTAAGTCGACTGAAGTCAATTCAGTCGACTGAAATGAGTTGGTAGATAAAGTTTAGGTGGCGAAGTAAATGGTAACATTTATTACAGTCGACTGAAACATGTTCAGTCGACTTAATTTGACATCGAATGCTTTCATGATCAATCCTGTCTATAAGAACAACGCCAAGCCACGCCAAATTCATTCACAATAGCTGATATTCCACCGCAAAAACCCTAACTTCAGGCTTCCAAAGTGCTTAGGTCATCATATTCCTTTAAAATCATCCAAAATGCCGAGGTAATAACTCTAAAAAGTTAGTTTGAATTATTTTCAATAAATATTGAATATCTATAATTCAATTAGGGGTAAAAGGAGAGCTATTGAGTTTGAGTCCTCAACTCCATGCATGGATATTAGGTTTCCCACTGAGGGGCATAGGATTAGGTTTGAAAGCACCATTTACATTCCAATGCCGACTAGGTACATTAGTAGATCATATTTTAGTAATGCATGCATGCTTAGCATGGAGGTCATCGCACACTATGGATTAGAAAAACTAGTTTATTTTAAAAACTCTATTAACATAGACATATATGCGGAGTTTTTCAATAACTTTAGTAAAATTGATGATCTTTCATACTCGACTAGGGTACAGGGTAAGGACTTTATTTTTACCCCTACCATGTTAAGAGAGCATTTAGGACTTATGCATTCGACATGCCCTGTTACATGTTTTCCATCCACGGAGTTACCATATGGTGACCCTTACTCTCATATTACATTAGATAGGATTCACATACATCTTTTCGGTGAGGAAAGAACTCAATCTGTGAGTATCTTTAGTTCTACTAGACTCAGAGTACATGACTATGCCCTATAGCGAGTCATAGTGAACTGCATTTTGCCGCTCACTACTAGGGACATCACTATGATGTTCCCTTACCATTCATTTTTACTTTATGCACTTAGTCATAGGTTAGATTTAGACAATAGCCTATAGATGTTCCATTTCATCATTTATCATTCCAGGTCAGTCACTAGCAGGAAGGCACATTTGCCTTACTGCCATGTCATTACATCTCTTTTAGCTGCATTTGATGGCATTGCGCTCAGAGGCTCATTGGCTCCCATGTCCCCGGATTAAAATTTTCACTAATGAAAACTAATCCGGATGGGATGAGTTTCCTAAGCTCAACCAATTCATCATCGTGCTAACAACTTGAGCGATCGCTTGAACAAACTAGTTGTTCAAGCAACCAAACTCTTCTAGTCGGTTAGCCGCGGAAGAGACGACGGACGGATCGCCGGTTTTTGTGTTTATCTTCGGGGTCCATGATTATAAAAATACATATGGATGTAGACATGTATAATCAACACATATAAACACATTAATAAGAACATGCAAAGATCAATAATAAAACTTGTAAAACTTTTATACCTCTTGATCTTTTATCGTATGTCCTAACCTCCTTGTAGACTTCGTGTGGGAGAAGATCCTCCACAAGTTGAAGCTTCCTAGATCTTCTTCAATCGAAAGAAAGAAGAACTCTCCTTCCCTTCTTGCTTGAGCCAACCACCAAGCCACAAAGGCTTGATGCCGCCGGCCCCAAGAAAAGGAGAACAAGATGGACAACCAAGGAACCGAACAAGGGAACAATCCCTAGCTCCTTTGTGCCGCCGGCCAAGAGGAAAAGAAGAGGAGAAGAGGAATAGGTTGAGCGCCAACCAAGGTAGAGGGAAGAGAGGAAGGAGCCGGCTAACACCTTAGGAAGAAGACCTATTGTTGCCGCCCACTCTCCTTGCAAACCCTAGCCGCCCAACCAAACCCTAATCTCTCTAGGGTTTCTTGCCGCCCAAGCCAATGAAAGGCAAAACCCTAATCTCCAAAAAACATCCAACTCTCTCTTGCCGCCCACCTTAAGTACCCTTTTATTGAGTTAGGCTTAAACCTTGTTTTAATCTCCACCGTTGGTTCTAGGGATTTAATCTCAACCGTCGAATCTAGAGATTTAATCTCAACCGTCGGATATAGAGATTTAATCTCAACCGTCGGATCTAGGGATATAATCTCAACCGTCGGATCTAGAGATTTAATCTCAACCGTCGGATCTAGAGATTTAATCTCCACCGTCGGATCTAGGGATTTAATCTCAACCGTCGGATCTAGAGATTTAATCTCAACCGTCGGGTCTAGGGATTTGTTTTCCATCATTGGATTTAGGCTTCATGAGGTTTATATTAAGCTACGATAGGGACCATGAGGAGGAGTTGGCTCTTGGCCACCCGATGGATCGGAACCACACGTACTTGATCCATCAATGATGTTCCATTCCACTAGAGGATCATCATTGAATTACCTCACCAACCCCCATAAATTAATATGGGCTCCATACATTATTTGTACATCCATCTCCCCGTGTTTAAGATATCTAATGTCCGTCAATTAATTTATTTACTGACCATCAATCAATTAACATCTAACTCCTCGAGTAGTACCACTCAACCTTATCATCATGTTGACTAAGTCAACCTGCAGGGTTTACATGATGAACCTTATGAGCTCCTCAAGGGGACATCATCAACCTAATATATAGGACACGGTTTCCTCCTATAATCAATGACACACCATGTAAATAATATCATTTCCCAACTTACCGGGCATATTGATTTAATCCATAGAAATCTCACCCTTTGGTAAATCAAAGAAATAAATACTAAGTACATATTTCCGTTATTATATCGGGATTAAGAGCATGTACAACATAATGTCCGAGGTCCGATTCAATTATGTAGTCAGCAATAAATTGAATCACCTCTATATCGGTCCTGCTCAATACACCTAAGTGTACTAGTGTAACTCTATGTTCAAGACAAAACAATACCAAGCTACACTACAACCATGCCAATGGTTTGTCCAAAACCATCTTGGTTGTGAGCCTCTACTTATATTCTACAAGGGACTGATAACATGATCTTTCGTGCCACACCAAGCACCATGTTATCTACAATGTAAATTATTAGACAATATGCACACATATAATAAATATAAAGTGCAAACAATGATCATGTGATTATTATTTCAAAATAAAAATGTTAATACAAAAGAGCTAGGCTTTCAGTATACATTCCAACAATCTTCCACTTATACTAAAATTCTATGCTGTCATCATACTGTCATACATATGATCCCCATGTCCTCCACATGCCTATCAAACGCTTTCGCTGGAAGGGCCTTAGTGAATGGATCCACCAGGTTATCCTCTGATGCAATCTTGGCGACAGCTACTTCTCCTCGCTTTACGATCTCTTGTATCAGGTGGTACTTGCGCTCTATGTGTTTACTCGCCTTATGGGCTCGTGGTTCCTTCAAGTTTGCAATTGCACCACTGTTATCACAATAAATTGTGATAGTTCTGGGCAAACCAGGAATCACATCCAAGTCCATCAAGAAGTTCCTGAGCCATACAGCTTCCTTGGCTACCTTAGAGGCTGCCACATACTCAGCTTCCATGGTAGAGTCCGCCACGCATTTCTGCTTGACACTCCTCCATACTATGGCTCCACCTCCAAAAGTAAACACAAACCCCGAGGTAGATATACTGTTATCCCTATCTGATTGGAAATCAGAATCCGTGTAACCCATAGGGACTAATTAATCTGCCCGGTAAACCAGTATATAATCCCTAGTCCTTCTCAGGTACTTCAATATATGCTTTACCGCAGTCCAATGTCCCTGTCCAGGATTACTCTGATATCTGCTAACCATGCCCACAGCAAAGCGGATATCTAGTCTCGTATATAGCATAACATACATGAGGCTTCCTACTGCCGAAGCATAAGGAACCGCCTTCATCTCCTCTATCTCCTTTGATGTTTTGGGACACATCTCTTTAGATAAAGGTACTCCATGCCTAAAAGGTAGAAAACCTTTCTTGGAGTTCTGCATGCTAAAACGATCCAGGATAGTGTCAATGTATGAAGCTTGAGATAAGCACAACATCCTTTTCTTGCGATCCCTTATTACCTTGATCCCAAGGATGTGTCCCACTTCTCCCAAGTCCTTCATATCAAACTGTTTGGACAACCATACCCTTACGTCTGATAACACTCTGATATTGTAGCCAACTAACAAAATATCATCTACGTATAGTACAAGAAATACCACTATGTTTCTATCACATCTCTTGTATACACATGGCTCATCTGGACTTTGAATAAATCCATATGACTGGATTACCTCATCAAAGTGGATGTTCCAAGATCTAGAAGCTTGCTTCAATCCATAAATGGACCGATTAAGCTTACACACAAGATGCTCTTTTCCATTTGCAATGAATCCCTCTGGTTACTTCATATAGATGTTTTCCTCAAGACTTCCGTTAAGGAAAGCTGTCTTGACATCCATCTACCAAATCTCATAATCCTCATGAGCAGCAATAGATAAGAGAATCCGGATAGACTTAAGCATAGCTACCGGAGAAAAGGTCTCCTCATAATCAATACCCTCTTTCTGAGTATACCCTTTCGCAACAAGCCTAGCTTTGAAGGTATCAACCTTCCCGTCTACTCCTCTCTTTCTCTTGTAGATCCACTTGCATCCAATGGCTTTCACACCATCGGGTTGTTCTACTAGCTCCCAGACATGATTAGAATCCATAGATTCTATCTCTGAATTCATCACTCTTTGCCAAGATACCGCATCTCTATCTTGGAGTGCCTCGTCATATGTCCAGGGATCAGGTTCATGTTTACCAGGGACTAAGTCCGAAGACTCTCCCAAGAACATGAATCTCTCTGGTTGTCTAACAACCCTCCCACTACGCTGAGGTGCCTCCTGTGTATGCTCAGTGACACACGGTGCAGTGACTTGTGGTATTTCCTCTTGTACCTGTGGTACTGAAGTCGGGACTTCCCCAGTCAACTCCTCAAGAACAATCCTACTCGTGGGCTTGTGGTTAATCACATAGTCCTCCTCTAGAAATCTGGCATTCGTACTCATGATCACCTTCTGATCTCTAGGACTATAGAACAAACCACCCTTCGATCCCTTAGGGTAGCCAACAAACAAGCGTACTTCTGTACGAGATTCCAACTTACCAGCATCTCCCTTCATCACATGTACTGGACTACCCCAAATCCGAATATGTCTTAGACTAGGCTTTCGCCCAGTCCACAATTCTGTGGGAGTAGAGGGTACTGACTTAGATGGAACCAAGTTCAGAATGTGTGCTGTCGTTTCCAGAGCAAACCCCCAGAATGAATCAGGTAACTCAGAATAACTCATATCGATCTGACCATCTCCATAAGAGTCCTATTCCTTCGCTCTGCCACACTATTCTGCTGGGGTGTGCCAGGTGCAGACAATTGGGATTGAATCCCAGCCTCTGATAAGTAACTCCTAAACTCTCCCAAGAGGTACTTGCCACCACGATTAGATCGTAGTGTCTTGATACTTTTACCTTGACGGTTCTCCACATTAGCCTTGAATTCTTTGAACCTGTCAAACCATTCAGACTTGTGGCGCATCAAGTAAATGTATCCATACCTTGAATAATCGTTTATAAAAGAGACAAAGTATTTAAAGCCACCTCTAGCCTGGATAGACATAGGACCGCACAAATCAGAATGAACCAATTCCAATACATCTTTGGCTCTATACCCCTTAGCCTTAAAAGGCCTCTTGGTCATCTTACCTTCCAAGCAAGACTCACAGGTTGGGAGATGTTCAACCACTAATGAGCCCAAGGGTCCATCAGCTATCAACCTTTGAATTCTACTCAGGGTAATATGACGAAGTCTTAGGTGCCAAAGATATGTCTGGTTCATTTTTGAAGGTTCTTTTCTCTTATTAGACTTAGAAGATGAGTTATTCACTTCTATATGCATCGTGGGAGTTTTCGGTTCAAGAGTGTACAAATTGCCAACCAATGTACCAGAACAGATAATCTCCCTATTCCTTTTTATAACAACTTTGTCATTAAAAGAAATAGAAAATCCATCCAGAAACAATTTAGAAACTGAAATTAGATTCTTTCTAAAAGTAGGTACATAAAGACAATTTCTCAAAACCAAAACTTTATTCCTATCAAAAGATAAATAAACGTCTCCCACTGTAATAGCCGCCACCTTTGAAACATTGCCCATGAAGACGGTAATCTCTCCCTCAGGTAGACGTCGGGTTTCCTGGAACCCATGCAAAGTATTGCAGACATGATCAGTGACTCCTATATCTACACACCAGGTACTGGTAGATAACACCGCTAAACATGTTTCAACAACTAAACAAGAAGATATACCTTTGTTCTTTCGGCGAGGACAGTCCGCCTTCCAATGTTCAGTCTGCTTGCAAGTGAAGCACTTGCCTTTCAGCTTCTTCACTCCTACCTGAGATCCTACTACCACTTTCTTTGCTCCACCTTGCTTCTTCTTCTTCTTCCCTTTCGGTTTAGAAGTAGAAAACTTCTGAGCAACCATGGCTTGAGCGCTTTGACGAAAAAGCCCCTCTGCCGCCTGGAGTTCTGTCAGAAGCTCCGCCAACGAATACAACCTCTTATTCATGTTGTAGTTGAGGTGGAACTGCTCAAAACTCCTAGGCAGAGACTGGAGAATGATATCGACCTAGGTTTCCCCATCGATCTCAGCTCCGAGGACTTCCATCTCATTCAGATGAGCCATCATCTTGAGAACATGGTCCCTGACGGGTGTTCCCTCGATCATGGTGGTCATCATCAAGTTTCTCATAGCCTCCTATCTAGCCGTCCTACTCTGATGTCCGAAAAGTTCCTTGAGATTGAACATCATGTCATAAGCCGTGGCATGGTCTGATGCTGATGTTACAGCACATTTGACATAGATGCCAAAATGTAACACCGCGCCATCTCATCTGCCTTGATCCATTTCTTATAACTTTCTTTCTCCTTTTCATCAGAGTCATCGGTGGGCTTAGGAGGACATACCTCGAAGAGTACAAATTTGTACTCCTCTACAGTTAAGACAATATCCAAATTTCTTTTCCAATCAATATAATTTGTTCCAGTAAGTTTATTTTCTTTTAATATCACAGCAAGTCGGTTGAAAGCCATTTAAAAAACCTAAGAATCATAATGATCAAAATATTAGATTTCAAATATCATTGATTCCTCAAATAATAAAATTTCGAAATCAACCAACACCTCAAAACACCGAGAATATCGCATGCCACGATAGTGTGGACGTATACGAATTCTACATTTGTAAGAGTAGGTTTAACCCTTTAATTTTATTATCTTGTCAACCTTACTTTTTGACAAATAAAATTAATAGTTGGTTCCTCTTTGGCCCTACAAATAAAAGCAGTGACTCCGATGGGGAGGATACTTTTTATTTGCATCTAAGTGTGCACCATTACATGATACTAAGAGAATTATCTCGGATTATGTGCCTTACCGATGGGAAAGTACACACGTTCCTAAATAATTTCCTATAACTATTATTTGACCTAGTGATCCGTAAACAAACTCATCCGATGGGGAGGAAGGCACTCAGAGCTGACGCGCAAGTTTGTTGCATCACACGTCAAATTGTAATGGAAGCCGCGGGAATTAATTAAAATGTCCCTCTCCCACTTAGTAAATTGACAGTGAGGAATTTTCAAGCACACACAACATGCATATAAAACAAATCAACAATAAATATGGGAAAAAAATCAGAATTTTCCCAACTATTATGGCATTGTTCTCCAATATGCGTCCCGTCGAGTCACCACCTTGTCCGCTCCACCTTTTCCCGTGCGCAAGTCACCAAAGAGATCCGAGCCAAGATGAACTATTTTAATTTACATCCATCGATCCTATACTCCACGAAGGAGTGTACAAATAATCTAGATCGAAAGTAAACTAAAATGAGTGGCTAAACAATGCCGTATTTAATTACAAAAATTAAATACTAATTTAGACTCGTCAACCCCGAGGATTCAAATAATATACAATCACACACACATGCAATCACATACACACATATATAGCCATAATAGTTGGATCTTATGCCTGCAACCAAAAAGTTATCCTACGCACATCCTACTATCATCCGGCATACACAATATATGATAAGTGCATGAAAGTAACCGAATCCAAAACACACAAAACCGAAAACCGTGGCTCTGATACCATTCTGATGGCATTGTGCTCGGAGGCTCATTGGCTCCCATGTCCCCGAATTAAAATTTTCACTAATGAAAACTAATCCGGATGGGATGAGTTTCCTAAGCTCAACCAATTCATCGTCGTGCTAACGACTTGAGCGATTGCTTGAACAAACTAGTTGTTCAAGCAACCAAACTCTTCTAGTCGGTTAGCCGCGGAAGAGACGACGGACGGATCGCCGGTTTTTGTGTTTATCTTCTGGGTCCATGATTATACAAATACATATGGATGTAGACAAGTATAATCAACACATATAAACATATTAATAAAAACATGCAAAGATCAATAATAAAACATGTAAAACTTTTATACCTCTTGATCTTCTATCGTATGTCCTAAACTCCTTGTAGACTTTGTGTGGGCGAAGATCCTCCACAAGTTGAAGCTTCCTAGATCTTCTTCAATCGAAAGAAAGAAGAACTCTCCTTCCCTTCTTGCTTGAGCCAACCACCAAGCCACAAAGGCTTGATGCCGCCGGCCCCAAGAAAAGGAGAACAAGATGGCCAACCAAGGAACCGAACAAGGGAATAATCCCTAGCTCCTTTGTGCCGCCGGCCAAGAGGAAAAGAAGAGGAGAAGAGGAATAGGTTGAGCGCCGACCAAGGTAGAGGGAAGAAAGGAAGGAGCCGGCCAACACCTTAGGAAGAAGACCTATTTTTGCCGCCCACTCTCCTTGCAAACCCTAGCCGCCCAACCAAACCCTAATCTCTCTAGGGTTTCTTGCCGCCCAAGCCAATGAAAGGCAAAACCCTAATCTCCAAAAAACATCCAACTCTCTCTTGCCGCCCACCTTAAGCACCCTTTTATAGAGTTAGGCTTAAGCCTTGTTTTAATCTCCACTGTTGGTTCTAGGGATTTAATCTCAACCGTCGGATCTAGAGATTTAATCTCAACCGTCGGATCTAGAGATTTAATCTCAACCGTCGGATCTAGGGATTTAATCTCAACTGTCGGATCTAGAGATTTAATCTCAACCGTCGGATCTAGACATTTAATCTCCACCGTCGGATCTAGGGATTAAATCTCAACCGTCGGATCTAGAGATTTAATCTCAACCGTCGGATCTAGACATTTAATCTCCACCGTCGGATCTAGGGATTTGTTTTCCATCATTGGATCTAGGCTTCATGAGGTTTATATTAGGCTACGATAGGGACCATGAGGAGGAGTTGGATCTTGGCCACCCGATGGATCAGAACCACACGTACTTGATCCATCAATGATGTTCCATTCCACTAGAGGATCATCATTGAATTACCTCACCAACCCCCATAAATTAATATGGGTTCCATACATTATTGTTACATCTATCTCCCCGTGTTTAAGATATCGAATGTCCATCAATTAATTGATTTACTGACCATCAATCAATTAACATCTAACTCTTCGAGTAGTACCACTCAACCTTATCATCATGTTGACTAAGTCAACCTGTAGGGTTTACATGATGAACCTTATGAGCTCCTCAAGGGGACATCATCAATCTAATATATAGGATACGGTTTCCTCCTATAATCAACGACACACCATGTAAATAATATCATTTCCTAACTTACCGGGCATATTGATTTAATCCACATAAATCTCACCCTTTGGTAAATCAAAGAAATGAATACTAAGTACATGTGCCCGTTATTATATCGGGATTAAGAGCATGTACAACATAATATCCGAGGTCCGATTCAATTATGTTGTCAGCAATAAATTGAATCACCTCTATGTCGGTCCTGCTCAATACACCTAAGTGTACTAGTGTAACTCTTTGTTCAAGACAAAACAATACCAAGCTACACTACAACCATGCCAATGGTTTGTCCAAAACCATCTTGGTTGTGAGCCTCTACTTATATTCTACAAGGGACTGATAACATGATCTTCCGTGCCACACCAAGCACCATGTTATCTACAATGTAAAGTATTAGACAATATGCACACATATAATAAATATAAAGTGCAAACAATGATCATGTGATTCTTATTTCAAAATAAAAATGTTCATACAAAAGAGCTAGGCTTTCAGTATACATTCCAACAGCATTAGGGTTTGATGTTACCACAGGTAACATCAAACAACTTACTAAGTACGACATGATAGGGTCTAGGCAGTTTGGTTTAGCAAAGGTAGGTTTAGATGACAATAATATCCTTGTATGGAAGAGAGATGGACCTTAGCCTCAGCCCCAGCCTGACCCGGAGCAGGAGAATGAGCCCGAGATCGACCCCGACCACCTCTCAGAGACCAAGCATCAAGAAGCCCTAGGATTTGATAGTTTATCACCATTTCTTGGGATTCCAACAGCTCTTATCGTAGCAGAGAGATTATCTCGGTTAGAGGAAGCGATGCAGCGCCAGGAGCACCAACATCTTGAGATGATGTAGATCTTGCAGTAGCATAGAGCAGACCATAGAGAGATGATGGAGCTTCTTATGTCATGGGGCATGGGTCCTTCTCATCCTCCATCTACTAATTAGGAGTGTTATGATACTTGAACTTAATAAAATATTTTTATCTTCTTGTGTATGCATTTTGTTTTTGCTTGGTAGATTAGGATTTTTTTTTTTTGCTTATCATTCCGAATTACTTTGAAAAGTAATATTATATTTTTATGAAAATTAAAAATTAATCTAGATTAGGTCAATCTAGACTTCATGATTCTATAGATCTAGGTAGCCTTCGCATCTCACAAACACCTAGGATTACCTGTTTGTGTATTGAGCCACGAAGATGGCATGAGATGTTAGGACTGCACCCTTTGTTCTAGATGTAGATTAAGTGCATCGACATGAACCAACATGGGGTTTACAAGAGCAAATCAATCACTTCGATGACTAACTCTAATTCAAAGCTTGATGATTAATTCAATATCATCTGAGCTAGTAAAGAGTTGGACATTTGCTTTAAGGACAATTTTTAGATGTGTATTTTCAATATTTAAATTTAATATTTAGGAATTCATGCTTGGACTTATTCCCTATCACTTTTGCATTAATGTTTTAAAAAGGTTGAAAAATTTTAAAATTTAAAATTTTTTGAATTATTCAGGGGGTGTTTTGGAGTTTAATAAAAAAAGTTGAAAAAAATTGAATTTTTTTTGAATTATTCAGCGGGAGTTTTTGCAATATTTGAAAATTTGAAAAATATAAATATTATTTAGGGAGTGTTAAAAAGTTGCAATTTTTTAAGTTTGAAAATTTTTATAGTTTGACAATTTTTGAAGTTAGAAATATTGTTGAAAAGCTTAAAAGTAAATCAAATTTCAAAGTTTTTTTTTGAGTTTGATAATTTATCATGTTTGTGAAACCTTAACTCTCCACTACATTATGTTGACATATTTTTATCTTAATCCTTATTTTGATGTATGCCAAAGGGGGAGAGAAGAGATATAAAATTATAAACTTAAAAAGAGATATAAAGTTAAGTGGATGCAAAAATTTGATAAGGACTTATGCATCTCATACATGGTTAAATTTATGCATGAAAAAAATTGTTAGTTCATATTTTATACATGTCAAAATATAGAGATTGGTATTTGATTCTCCTAACTTTAACTGATGTGTTGTCATACATCAAAAAGGGGGAGATAGTTGATGCAGTAAGCATCACTCCTTAATTTTGATGTATGAACCACAATTAAGAGTTAGGATACACTTGTGATCTAATATAAGTGTTAAGTGTGCAGGCTTAACAGGAAGTCCTAGTAGGTCGTGTTGACCGGATACTAGGCACGTGACAGATCAGGAGGACCGGACACTAGGCATGAAGTCCAGATGGGTCGCTTGGACCGGACATTTGGCATGAAGACCGGTTGGGTCAGAAGACCGGACAATCGGCAAAAAGTCTAGCTGGGTCAATCAGATCGGACAGCTAGTGGAAGCCCTGGTGGGTCAGATCGGATGTCAAGAATGGTAAGTCTGGTAGGTAGCTGGCAGGTAAGCCTCAAGTGAAGAGGTGAGGCCGAGTCCTCTTTAGAGGGACAAAGCTAGGCATCGATCCGACGAAAAGTTCGTGTGGGACGTAGTAGTCGAGATCGAGCAGTATTACTACTGTTGTCATATTTCATATCTTGTACTAATCCTATTTTGTAGATAACAGTCGACTGAATGGATTCAAGTTGATTAAACTCCAGACAACTGGAGTTGTATCAGTCGACTGGATTCCTATTTGGCAGGATCAACTGGTGATCGATCGGAGATCATGCGATGCAAATGGAAAGGGCTTGAGTTGATTGAAGAGCTTGAGTTGATTGAAGTGGAAAAATTCCCAATGCGGAGCTGAGTGACATGGAGTCAACTGGAAGACCACGAATTCCATATCGATGGGTTGATGTGGAGTCGATTGGAAGGAATTCCAGTCGACTGGAAAGAGTTTATAAAAGTTGTGCTCAACTAGATCCAATCATCAATTCTATCTACGTCGAAGTGCTGTCAAAATTTCCTCACGACCACAAGAGCTTCAACCATTCCGAAGGACTCTTTTCCGACACCTCATGCTGCATTCTACACTACATATTGTGTCGGTATAAAGTAGTCTTGCTTTATTTTATATTTCGATTTTGTATTATAATTCAAGAGAGGGTAGATTGTTACCCTTCTCTCATACTTGTAAAAAGCAAACTCCCTCTGAAGTCGAGAGTTCTCGTATCGGAGGGTATTATAGAGATTGCCCATCGATGTAGCTCTTGGTAGAGCTATGAGCCTTGGAGTAGCAACCCAGTTTGGGTTGTGAACCAAGTAAATCGCTAGTATCTTTGACTACATTTAATTTCCGCTGCGTACTCATTTTAAAATTAATAAAAAATTATTAAACACCAAGATTCACCCCCCTCTCTCGGCTTACTCGATCCTACAATATTGTCTTTGTATTTGCTTGTATTGTTGGTGCAGGTGTTGGAGGATCGGTGGCCTGTTAGAGGGGGTGAATAGCCCTTTATCGTGGATGGTGGAATTCGCTCGTTCTTGATCGTCTACACTTAAGGTTAGTGCAATGGAAATACTAGTAATAAAGACAATTAAGAAACAAGCACTAACAAACTGATATAACGTGGTTCATAGCCCTTGCCGCTAATTCACGACCGATTCGTCCAAGGTGAATCATGCCTACACAATTCCACTAGTCTCTCCTTTGCACAAAGCTAGGTGGAGGTAACCTTTCTTACAAGAATATCTCATTTTACAATAGGATTGAAATAAATGCAAGTAAGAAGAGTAGGAAATGTTTTGGGCACTTGGGTGTTGTTTAGAGTTGAAGCATTAGGCTCCCCAAGTGTCCAAAGGCCTCTTCTTATAGCGAAGGGGCCATTCTTCCCATTGAGCCAACGACAGTCGACTGATGCCCCGATCAGTTGACTACTACTGTAGCCGTTGCCCTCTAACGACTTCTTCCACAGTGGATTTTAACCAACGGCTCCCACATAAGTCGACTGATCTTCCCATTAGTCGACTGATGGAGCCAATACCAATCGCTCGGCGGCGATGACTCTCCAACATTCTGCTCGAAACCCTCGACATCGCCGATCGCTCCCTGGCGATCGATGGAGCTATCAGTTGACTGCCAAGAGCTGGAAGTCGACTGTTTGGCCAAAACTTTGACTCGAACACCAGTTGAGTCTCCAGTAAACTTGGATCAGTCGATTCCTACCTATAGCAGTCGACTGGTGTCGGAAAAACCCATCCGACACTTAGCCATTTGGCCAAGTTCACCTAAGAGCTACCCATCCCAGGGTTACAATTGCTCACTCTCATCTTTCTTTGGAGTCCCTCGGCTTTGAAGTTCTCTTCATCCGGCCACATCCCTCCGATGCGCCAAGTGCACTGCTTCGCAGCGCCATCCTTCACGTCTCACCTTGAAGTCTACTTCGTTCGACTTCACTCCAATGCTCCTTGTCTGACGGTACCTTGGATGCACCAAGAGCACGACTTCCGCAATGCATCTTTCACCGACTCAAGGACCGAGTCATGAGATGGTGACTCTTGCCAATGCTATCGTCATCCATGTGCGAATTACTAAGTCCTACATGACTTCAACGCACAAATCAAATCCATAACAAGCTTACTTAAACCCTTTGCCACACACATCAAAACCACATCACATGGGTTGATTGCCCTAACAATCTCCCCTTTTTTGATGTGTGGCAATCCGTTTAAGTTAGGTAAAACAATTAACATAAATACATAAGGTAAGAAAGCATGTAAGTAAACATGAGTATCAAACTCCCCCTTAAGACATGCTAAATTTCCCCCTTAGCATGATTTACTTAAACCCTCATAATTCTCCCCCTTTGACACCATCAAAAATATTATACAAATGTTATACACACATGCCATCAAATCTAATGGAAGAAAATACCAAAAACAAGTTCAAAACCTGATAAAACACCTTACTATTCTCGTGCACAATACATTAGTCGACTGAATCAAAGCATCAGTCGACTGACATCTAAATTTCAGAATTTCTGATTTTCGAAGTCCAGTTTCAGAAACACATTAAAAATTATTGAAAATTCAAAAAATCATGAAATTTGGAGATCAATTTCAAATGAGTTCCTTTATCAGTGAAAAATAGTTTTTTCATGAAAATTCATTTTATTTTCAAAAATTGGGCAAAAACTCAAAAGTTGTAAAATGTCTAAAGTTTGTCTCATCTTTAAAGCCTAGTTTTGGCTTGAAACTTTTCAAAACATGAACTCACTATTTGAAAAGCATAAAATGGTTTTAAAACATTTAAAATATCCAACTATGATCTATGGACAATATGTCCATTGATTAAACATTTGCTTTTCCCATAGTTGGTCTATTATTGTTATTATGATACATCAAATGACCATCTAAATGTCATAAGCATTAGTGGACCATTTGTATCATCCTATCATCTCACCCATTGCTATGTTCTCAATCAAGTTAGCCTTATAGTGGGATGTGAGATGAACCTAAAGGTATTTATACTTTACCAAAATTTCATGCAATTCTATCAAGGTTAAGTATCATGCATCTTAAAACCACCAATATGATCATAAAAACATGTATTATCAATCATGATCAAATATTTTCAATGATTACATATAATGATCAAAAATCAAAAATTATTATGATTCCATATTATGATCATATTATCATCACCCAGCACTTAATTCAAAAACTATCACCCACATCCTTACAAGTCAACCATTTTACATGATATAAGTAAATCCACTCATGGTTGACTATCCTAGGGTTTTCCTAACCCTTAAGGATGGATTTGGGAACCCAATATAGGTTCTTTCCTATAGGGTTCACCAAAAATTCCTTAGGGATCCATTTTCTAGCTACCATTTTATTTTTAGCTTGACCCCTAGCAATCAAACAATGGTAGGCCTTTTCATTCTTGGTCCCCTTATATCCTAGACCTTTCTTATTGAAACTTGCCCTTTGGCTCCCAATTTTCATATTTAAATTGTTGGAGTCTATAGTGAATTTTTCTAAGGCTTATTTAGGTGATCTACCTTTTCCCTTAAAGCCTTATTTTCCTTAATACATGCATCATTAACATTAAGAGGAATATAATTATCATTATCATGAGAGCATGCATTTTCAAGTTTTTCTTCTAGAACCTTAATTTCATTTTGCATGCATTTATTTTTCTTTTTAGCCCTAAATAGTTCCTTAGTTAAACTCGAAATCATAGAGATAATTTTCTTGGGAGGAAGATTTGTTACCTCACTTACCAAATCTTTTTCTTGTGATGTCGATGAGGATGAGGATGAAGCCCCCCCTTCACTTGAGCTCTCCTCACTTGTGCTTGCTTCTTCTTCAGAGGAGGAGGTGTCCAAGTCTTCTATTGCCATTAGGGCAAGGCTTGTGAAGGCTTCTTCTTCTTCCAATGAGGATGATGGATCATCCCATGTTGCCTTGTGTGGCTTGGCCTTCCCTTTCTCCTTGGTTTTCTTTTCATCCTCCTACTTCTTGCTCCCCTTCTTCTTGTCCTCTTTCTTCCTCTTCTCTTCCTTGCTTTTGTTCAAGAGGGGACAATCATCCCTTATGTGTCCCTCTCCTTGGCAATTATAGCATATGATTTTTCTCCTTGGACTTCTTCTCCTATCATTAGATTTGTTAAATTTAAAATTTTTTAAAGCACGTCTTACCTTCCTTACCATGTAAGCTTCTTCATTTCTATCCATGGAGAAGGAGGAAGAATCTTCATCGGATGAGGAGGGTGAAGGCATCTTCTTCTTTCCTTTATTTGTTATTAGTGCCAGACCCCTTGATTGACTCCTTGGCTCTTCTACTATTCCTTCAAGTCGTATTTCATGCAATTCCATAGTAGAAAAGAAATCCTCTAGAGTACTTACCTCTAGATTCTTGGAGATGTAGAAGGAGTCCACCATGGAGCTCCGTTTGGATGACTGAGGGAAGGCATCTATGACCTTCATGATCATGTCTCTATTTGAGAGCTTCTCCCCTACACTTGTTAAGCCATTAATAACTTCTTTAAAGCGTAAATGAAGAGATATTACCTTCTCCCCCTTATCGAGTTTGATGTTGTTGAGTTAGGAGCGAAGAAGGTCCCTTCTTGCTAGTTTGGCTTCCGAGGTGCCTTCATGGAGTTCTACAAGTCTCTCCCACATTTCCTTGGCACTTGAGCATTCACCAATTCGATTAATCTCTTGTTGAGGGAGCACGTTGAATAGACGATGCTTGGCTTTCGAATTTGCCAAGTACTCCTCTCTTTGTTTCTTTGTCCATCTCGATTTCTCAAGTGGCTACCCTTCCTCATCCCTAGGTATCTCGAAACTATTTTCCATTATTAACATAATTTCAAAGTCGTTTTCGAAAAATACCTCCATTCACTTTTTCCACCAAGAGAATTCCCCCTCGAACTTTGGCGGATGGATGTTTGAGCCGACCATTGTCGATGATTGTGCGGCGGTGAGTCCGGCGACAATCTCCTCGCTCTGATACCACTTATTGGAGGATCGATGGTCGGCTAGAGGGGTGAATAGCTTTTTATCACGGATGGTAGAATTCGCTCGTTCTTGATCATCTAGACTTAAGGTTAGCGCAACGGAAATACTAGTAATAAAGACAATTAAGAAACAAGCACTAACAAACCGATATAATGTGGTTCATGACCCTTGCCGCTAATCCACGACTGATTCATCCAAGATGAATCACGCCTACACAATTCCACTAGTCTCTCCTTTGCACAAAGCTAGGTGGAGGTAACCTTTCTTACAAGAATCTCTCTTCTTACAATAGGATTGAAATAAATGCAAGTAAGAAGAGTAGGAAACATTTTGGGAACTTGGGTGTTGTTTAGAGTTGAAGAATTTGGCTCCCCAAGTGTCCAAAGGCCTCTTCTTATAGGGAAGGGGCCATTCTTCCTGTTGAGCCAATGGCAGTTGACTAATGCCCCGATCAGTCAACCACTGCTGTAGCCATTGCCGTCTAACGACTTCTTCCACGTTGGATTTTAACCAATGGCTCCCACATCAGTCGACTGATCTTCCCATCAGTCGACTGATCTTCCCATGAGTCGACTGATGGAGCTAACAGTCGAGTGCTCGAAGCGAGCAGTCGACTATCCAACATTCTATGCTCAGAACCCTCGACATCAGTCGACTGCTCCCCTTGGCAATCGACTGATGGAGCTATCAGTCTACTACCACGAGCTGGCAGTCGACTGTTCGACCAGAACTTTGACTCGAACACCAGTCGAGTCTCCAATCGACTTGGATCAGTCGACAACTACCTATAGTAGTCAACTGGTGTCGGGAAAATCCATCCGACACTTAGCCATTTGACCAAGTTCACCTAAGAGCTACCCGTCCCAGGGTTACAATCGCTCACTCTCATCTTTCCTTAGAGTCCCTCGCCTTTGAAGTTCTCTTCATCCGGCCACGTCCCTCGGATGCGCCAAGCGCATGACTTCGCAGCGTCATCCTTCGCATCTCACCCTAAAGTCTACTTCCTTCGGCTTCACTCCAATGCTCCTCGTCTGGCTGTCCCTCGGATGCACCAAGCGCATGGCTTCCACAATGCATCTTTCACCGACTCAAGGACCGAGTCATGAGATGGTGACTCTTGCGAATGCTATCGTCATCCTTGTGTGAATTACTAAGTCCTGCATGACTTCAACACACATATCAAATTCATAACAACCTAACTGAAACCCTTTGCCACACACATCAAAACCACATCACATGGGTTGATTGCCCTAACAGCAGGGGCAACAGATAATCGAACCTAGGTTTTGATTATGACAAAGGTTCAAAGTTAAGATGTTATTGTTATCTCATGAGTTGTGTTAAGTGTGCAGGAAGTTTTTAAGCTAAGCCTAAGGTTAAGCAACACCCGGAGAATCTCAAGTCGAGAAACCGTGGTGGTTGGAAGATGCCAGGAGAACCTCGTGGAGTCGAGGAACCTAGGCGGAGAGAAGAGGCTAAGCGACAGGTCAGAAAGGACTGAAGGTAAGCATGAGTGCAGAGTAATTGTGAGGTTGTGTCCTTTGTACGGGGATGAATTTAGGCGGCGATACAACTACAACTTCAAGTGGAAGGTCTAGGTCGAGATCAGACAGTAAGTAGCCATTCAATTTATCATTACTTCAGTTTACTATGCTAACTCTTTGTTGCAGTTGAATAACCTAGCTGGCAGTCGACTACTGTCTTTTGACAGTCGATTACTGCTAGCATCAGTCGACAGATGAAGGCCATCAGTCGACTGCTATTCAAACTATCCAGCTCGATGAAGGTCAAGATAAGATCCCCTTATCTTGGGGGGAGGTGTCCTTTTGATCCAGATCTAGATCTCAATGAGATGGGGCTTGGAGGGATATAAATGAAGGGGGGTTTCACCCCTTTAGGTCATCATTCATTGCTCCCAAAGTGCTCCAATGACACAACACTTCGACGACAATGCTACGACACCGACACACTGCCGACACACCGACGACACACAAAGTTTCAATCTTCTAAATTCAGTAGTCTTTACATTGTGTCATACTTTACTTATTTATTCTTCATTGTACTCGAAACTTTTATCTTAACGAGGTAAGGTAGGCTTGTTGCCTCATCCTCGAGTTCTTATTATTTTGTATTCGTTGTCTCCTACTTCTAAAGAGGAGGAGATCTTTAGTGAATTTCCTCTTCACACACGGTTTAGGATCGTGGGGCCTTAGAGTTGCAACCTTTTGGTTGCGAACCAAGAAAACACAAAGTGTCTTCTTGTTTTAATTCCTTTAATTTCCACTGCACTACTCGAGTTTTATCGAAATGAAAAGAAACTCTTCCGATCGCTATTCACCCCCACTCGAGCGAGTCTCTCGATCCAACAATTGGTATCATAGTGGGAGCGCTAAGATTTGGTGCAACCACCAATCTAGAAACTTTAATTTCTTTTCATATTTTGTTTTAATTTAATCTTTTCATTAGTTCTTTTCCCACACTACTAATCCAAGACAAAAGTCTTGGCAACTTTTTTCGTGTCTTTTATTTTTGTGCAAGTTTTAGTCGATGGCCCATCTCGAAGGGTTTAGCACCGCCCGACCTCTGTTGTACAACAGAGATGACTTCTATTATTGGAAGGGTCAGAAGGAGTGATATTTAAAAACCCAAGTCGAGATGTGGATCGTCATCCAAACCAGATTCTCACTACCTACCAATGAAGACGGCGAGTTCCTAGACTACGAAAAGTGGACCAACTCCATGAAGCATCAAGTGGAGGCCGATGCAAAGGCTACACAATTTCTGTAATGCAGTCTGTCCAAGGAGGAGCTCAACCGCGTCGGCCCGTTCATAAGTGCAAAAGATCTATGGAATAAGTTCATTGAGCTTCATTAAGGAACCGCAGACACGAAGGTGTGTAAAAGAGACCTTCTCTTGAATAAGCTTTTCAATCTAAAAATGCAGGAACATGAGACCGCTATGCAATTGCATGCGAGAATCTAGGATATTATGAACGACCTCCACTCGATCGGACAGAAAGTCAAAAATCGAAATGTAATCAGGTACATCCTTAATGCTTTTCCTAGGACATTTTGTGGGCATCCATGGTTGATGCCTACAACGTATCTAGAGATTTAACAAAAATTAGACTAGATGAACTCTTTTCTGAATTTGAGCTACACGAACAATCAAACTCGACCCCGATCGAAAAAGGTATTGCATTGGTTGCAATTAGAAAAAAAAGATGAAGAGCAAACCACCTCCTGAAGAAGAAGAAGAGTATGAGTCGAAGGTGCACGCTGAGATAGAGACTGAACTAGTGAATCTAGTTCGGAAGATGATCAAGAGTAGAAGATGACCCATCAAGAAATCCAAGGAAAAGAGACCCGAGCAAAATTTGAACTACAAGTGTTACGAATGAAACAAGAGGGGTCACGTCAAATCGGAGTGACTAAGACTAAAGAATAGACCATCACAATCGAAGAAGGTGCTCAATGCAACTTGGGAGGAGTCGTCAAAGGAAGAAGATGAGCTCAACAAAATTGCATTCATGGCCAAGCCGACCGAGCCCAAAGATGAATTTGAACACGAAACGAGCTACGAGTCCGAGACCGAGTCTGACTCCGGATCCGATGATGAACTCCATTCAAGATAAGCCACAGATCTGTATCCAGTTCAAGAGATTCGATCACGGTAAGTCGGTCGTTAATTGATACTCTTTATAATGTAATTAATTATTTAACTAAGAAATTAGCTAAGTCTGAGTCCAAGGTCGAGACCTTAGTTAAGGAAGTTAAACTCCTTAAAGATGAGGTCTCCCTAACCTCTTTGACTAGTCAAGTTTGAGAGGAGAACTCAACTCGAGTTGAAGACCTAGAAGAAGAGAACTCTTTTTTGAAAGGACAAGTCAAAGACCTTAGGAAATTATTGGAAAGATTTACTTTGGGGTCCAAGGGTCTTGACCTAATACTTGGATCACAAAGGGTCGTGTACAATAAGGTCGGACTCGGATATAGATCACCCACTACAGATAAGTCTTATATGTCGATTGTAAATCGAAATAGACAAAAAGTCCAAGCATGGGTCCCTAAGACCTTTTTGATTTCACAATTAGGATCTACTAAGTATTGGGTTCCCATGGACCAAATCCACTATGTAGAAAGACCACATCGGTTCAATGGTCTAGGGGGAGCTAGTACTAAACTTGTTTGCTCTATTTCATCATTTAGTTTTGCATGCTTAATTAATTTTTGTTTTAATTTTTTACAATGGCTAGATAGGACAAATAGTTAGTCAATCTTGATAACATAGTATTAAGACACGACGAGATGATAGTATGTTAGGGAAATGAAGTCTTGTGTGTCCGAGCTAGATATGACATATCTAGCTTGGTGCACTCAGCTAAGTTAAACTAGCTAAAGCTACCTCACCGTATCCTAAACTAGTTTGACCAGGAAGTAATCTTAAGTGACATAAGTGAACAATTTTTGAAAATTGGCTTTGTCTAAGGAAGTGGTCGTTGTTCTGATCAAAGAAGGCCTCTGTGCCTCGCCATGACCTGGAAGCCACTTTCTCGAAAAGTTACTTAACTAGCTAAGGGTTAAATTCGAATCTAACCCAAGGTTGATTATCTTCAAATTACTAAACTTAATCAAGTAAAATTGAAGTCATCTCACAAACATATAAGGTTAACATGTTTGATCATGTAGAAAGGGTGAGATGATTACTAGGCTAAAATATTCAACCAACTTTAAAATTGCTATATCTGATCCAACTACTATATGTGTAGGATCAATGGATGTTGGATAGTGGGTGCTCCCGACACATGATTAGAGACCGACTAAAATTTTCGAAGCTCAGATTCAAAAACCAAGGGTCAGTAGCATTCGAAAACAACGGGAAGCTCCAAATCATCGATTCAGGTTATATTGAGCTAAACTCGAACTTGATCATTCGTAATGTTCTTTTAGCTGAGAATTTTGAATTCAATTTACTTAGTGTTAGTCAATTGTGTGACAATAACTATAAGGTTATTTTCCTACAAAATGAATGTTTAATTAAAAATAATGATACCTCAAAAACTATACTTAAAGGAACTATATATAGAAACATTTACATAATTAACTTACCCAACTCCACAACCAAGGGTCTAAGGACACAACAAGAGGAATCCTGGTTGTGGCACCGATGACTCGATTACTCTCATCTAAGACTCGTACACAAAGTGAGTCAGAGTGGATTAGTTAAAGGTTTACCCAACCTTAATAACTTGGAAAATAAAATTTGTAATGCTTGTCAACAAGGTAAACAAACTAGGACCCCACATCAACTAACTAATCAAGAATGAACTGAAAGTGTACTTGAGCTCCTACATTTAGACCTTTTTGATTCTCATGGAGCCAAGTCACTGAATGGAAGCCAATATTGTCTAGTTATAGTCGATGACTACTCTAGGTTCACATGGGTTAGGTTCTTAAAACATAATAGTGAAACCTTAGAACAACTCACCAATTTATGCAAATTAATAGAAAATGAAAAGAATGTTAAGGTTAAAAGAATTAGAAGTGATCATGGTGGTGAATTCAAAAACAATAGGTTTACCAACTTTTGCAACCAAAACGGATACCACCATGAGTTTTTCTGCCCTAGAACTCCTCAACAAAATGGTCTTATTGAACGTAAAAATAGAACCTTACAAGAAGCCGCTAGAACCATGTTGAATGACTATAACCTACCTAATAGGTTTTGGGCAGAAGTGATCAATATAGTTTGCTATGTTTAAAATAGGATTCTATTAGTTAGAAAACACCTTAAAACATCATATGAAATATATTATGAAAAACTACACAACATTACATATTTTAGGGTTTTTGGATGTAGGGTACATATATTAAACACTAAAGATAACCTAGGAAAAATCACCCCTAAAACAACTACCGGAACATTTCTAGGATACTCAACCACTAGTAAAGCCTATAGGGTGTATAATAACGAAACCTAAAAAATAGAAGAGATAATCAACATAGTATTTGACCAAGAAAACAAAACCACGAAACCCGAAGTAGAGTTGATTGATGAACCAATTGAAAATTATGTTAGACCTAAACCTAACCATCAAAATGAGTCTAGTATAAATCCTAACCCAAATCAATCTAGGATACAATAAAACCACCCTATTGATCAAGTAATAGGTGATCCCAATTTAGGGGTTCGAACTAAAGCATCCTAAGCCAAATTTCACTCATCTCAAATATCGAACCCAAAACAATTGGACAAGCTCTTCTTGATCCCGATTGGATTATAAATATGCAAGAAGAGTTAGCTCAACTTAATAGGAGTCAAGTTTGGGAAATAGTACCCCCACCTAAGGGAAAAACAATAATTGGAACAAGGTTGGTATTTCGAAACAAACTTGATGATAAAGGAGATGTTGTTAGGAATAAGGCTAGGTTAGTCGCTAAGGGATTCAGTCAAGTAGAGAGGTTAGACTACGATGAAACATATTCACCCGTAGCTAGACTTGAATCGATTAGGATGTTATTAGCCTATGCTGCACATCGAGGATTTAAACTATTTCAAATGGATGTTAAGTCAGCGTTCTTGAATGGATTTATCAAGGAAGAGGTTTACGTTAGCCAACCACCTGGATTTGAGAGTCTAGACAAACCCAACCATGTATTTAAACTTAGAAAAGCCTTATATGGACTAAAACAATCTCCTAGAGCTTGGTATGAAAGGCTTTTGATTTACCTTAAGTCTAAGGGGTTTTGTCAGGGCTTAGTCGACCCAACCTTGTTTGTAAAATCCATAGGAAAAGAGATATTAATTGCCCAAATTTACGTAGATGACATAGTTTTTGGATCTACCAATACAACCTTATTAAATGAGTTCATTTCACTAATGGAAAGTGCATTCGAAATAAACTTAGAAGGAGAACTAACCTTTTTCTTAGGCTTACAAATTAAACAAACTAGGGAAGGAATTTACCTACACCAATGTAAATATGCTAAAGAACTAATAAATAGATTTGGAATGCAAAACGCTAAGGAAATCAACACACAAATGGATACTAATGTTAACATAGGAGAATACCTAGAAGGTAAAGCAATCGATTTAAAATACTATAGGAGTGCAATAGGTAGACTCCTTTACTTAACTGCGAGTCAACCCGATATACTCTTCGCAGTAAGTATGTGTGCGAGATTTCAATTTTGTGCCAAGGAGTCACACCTAACACTAGTCAAATGTATTTTTAGATACCCAAAAGAAACATTAAACATAACAATTTGGTACCCTAGATTGAGCAAGTTCGAACTAATCGGCTATTCTGACTCGGATTATGCCAGTAGTAAACTCGATAGGAAGAGCACGAGTGGTTGTTCCCAACTCCTAGGCTCGAGTCTAGTTAGTTGGTCTAGTAGAAAGCAACATTGTGTTGCCTTATCTACCACCAAAGTTGAGGTCGTTGCGATGGGTGAGTGTGTAGCTCCACTCCTTTGGATGAAGCACACACTCCAAGACTTCCAATTAAACTTTAGTAACACTAAAATTTTCATCGACAACATTAGTTCCATTGACCTAACTAAGAACCCAATTTGTCACTCTAGGACTAAACACATAGAGGTTAAACACCATTTTGTTCAAGAACATGTAGCAAATGGAACAATACAACTCGAATATGTCGAGTCTAAATCAAACCTAGCAGACATTTTCACTAAACCCTTACCCGAAGCAGAATTTAGTCTGCTTAGGCAAAAATTAGGAATGTTCACAATAGAGTAGGACTTAAATGTTGGTGCAGGGGCACTAGATAATCGAACCTGTGTTTTGATTATGGCAAAGACACAAAGTTAAGTTTATATTGTTATCTCACGAGCTAAATCAAGTGTGCAGAAAAGTACTAAAGCTGGAGCTGAAGGCTAGCGACACCCGGAGGAAGCCGTGGTGGTCGGGCGACACTTGAGTGAATTCGGAGGGAGCCGAAGGAATCGAGTGGAAGGCCAGAAGCGAGAGCTACTATCGAGGTAAGCTCGTGTGAGTGAGAGATTGTAAGGTCGTGTCCTCTTTACGGGGACGACCGTAGGCGACGATTCGACTAAGACTTCCCGTGGAAGGTCTAGGTCGAGATCGGACGGTCAGAAACCATCGCATTTATCATTTTCCGAGCTAACCTCTTATTGCAGGGAAGTGGCCAGTCGGGCAATGATCCGGACACATAGCAAGCCGATCGATGCCCATCACCGGTGATGGGAGTCATCACGATCGATGGCGACGACTCGACCTTTGCGCTAGGTCAAACGGATAACGCTTTGGCGGCCACTTCGCGATAAAATTTGGAAAAATCCATGATCCGTTCCAAAGAAATAGGAGACAAATTCAGAGGCTAAAGTCTATAAAAGGAGGGGAGGATTCATCTCCAAATCACATCAATTATTCATCAAGTGCTCCTACAACGCCAACGCTTCAACACCGTCATAACGCCGACGCGACGCCAAGTTTTGATCTTCTTCGTCGGCAGCAGATTCAAGTAATATTTTTGATATTATATTCTGTATTTTTATCTTCATAACGAGGTGAGGTAGGCTTGTTGCCTCATCCTCGTATATTCGGTTTTTGTAATCGTTGTCTCCTACCTCCAACGAGGAGGAGACGTTTTAGTGCTTTGCCCTCCGTACGCGGTCTAGGACCGATAGGGCCTTGGAGTAGCAACCGCTGGGTTGTGAACCAAGTAAAATAAACGTGTTCATTTATTTTCCGCTGTGCTTACTTTGCGTATCGAACGAACGAAAAAGAAAAGATTTACGATCGCTATTCACCCCCCCTCTAGCGACGCTTCTCGATCCAACATTAAACACTTACTTTTACTCTATATTTATTTTTCATGCTACATGGAACTAGCTTAGGGTTTACGTTAGAAAGCATGAACCTATAGATTTAAGGAACCAACACATCTCATAACACATAGGTCTAATGTGTTTGTATACTGAGCGACGTAGATGGGCGTGAGATATTAGGACCTTACTCCTGATTTCAGATGTAGATCAAGTGCATCAATATGAATCATGGAGTATAATTATTTAAAATAACCAACTCTAATCAGGACTTATTGATCATTTCATATCAATTAAGTCAAAAAGAGTTGAACATACTATTAGTTGAGTGTACATTGAAATTATTATTTTCAAAATCTATTAGGAAGATGCTTGGACTTACAAATGATAATCTCTTATTCTCTAAAGTTCTTTTACAAACTCCCATATTTTTCGATTTATGGCAAAAGGGTGAGAAGAAAGGCCAAAGTTAAGGGATCAAAATTATTTTTGATAACTTAACTTACTTAAACCTTTCTTAAGTGGCAAACGTTAAGGGGGAGAGCTAAACATTTTTTTCAAGTACTCACCTAAGGTCAAGGGGGAAGTAACCTTAAGGGAGAGGATTTGAAAAAGAGTTTAGCTTATACTCTTACTCATGCTAACTTACTAAGTTATGCATTTCTTTTATACTCATACTAAGTTGTGTCTTTCTTACTTACACTTACTACTTCACTACATGTTTACTACTCATGTTTTTACTACTTCGTTTTATACTTAATTTTCTCCTTAACTTTGTGTCGGTTTGCCATAGATCAAAAAGGGGGAGATTGTTGGTGCAGGGACACCAGATAATCGAACCTAGGTTTTAATTATGGCAAAGGTTCAAAGTTAAGGTGTTATTATTATTTCATGAGTTGCGTTAAGCATGCAAGAAGTATTTAATCTAAGCCCAAGGTCAAGCGACACCCGGAGAATCTCGAGTCGAGAAATCGTGGTGGTCAGACGATGCCAGGAGAACCTCGTGGAGTTGAGGAACGTAGACAGAGACCGGAAGCTAAGCGATAGGTCGGTGTTGGTGTAGGGGCACCAGATAATCGAACCTAGGTTTCGATTATGACAAAGATCCAAAGTTAAGATCATATTGTTATCTCATGAACTGAATTAAGAGTGCAGGAAATTGTTAAGCTAAGTCGAAGGTCAGCGACACCCGGAGAATCCCGAGTCGAGAAACCATGGTGGTTGGGTGACACCAGGAGAACTTCGTGGGAGTCGAAGAACTCAGGTGAAGACCAGAAGCAAAGCAACAGGTCATAAAGGACCAAAGTTAAGCACAAGTGTGAAGAGAGATGGTAAGGTCGTGTCCTCTGTACGGGGATGACCATAGGCGGCAATCCGACTAAGACTTCCAGTGGAAGGTCTAGGTCGAAATCAGACGGTAAGGAACCGTCATAGTTACCATTTTCTGTGCTAACCTCTTACTGCAGGGAAGTGGCCAGGTTGGCAGTCGACTGTTGGTCATTAGGCAGTCGACTGATGCACATCAGTCAACTGATGGAAGGCATCAGTCGACTGATGGCGACGAATCAACCTTTTGCACTAGGTCAAACAAGATAATGTTTGATGTGGCCACTTCGCAATAAGATAAGGTGTCACCTTATGATCAATTCCAAAAGATGAGGATTTCCATCTAGACTTAATCCAAGGCACAAGTCTATAAAAGGAGTTGAGGACTCCAACCCAAAGATCATCCATCTTGCTCTCAATGTGCTCCCACAGTGCCAAAGCTCTAACGCCGTCATAACGTCGATGCAATGCCATGTTCAGAATATCTTCGTCGGCAGTAACAAGTATTAGTTTTTATTTATTGTATTCTTGGTTTTAATCGTAACTAGGTGAGGTAGGCTTGTTTCCTCATCCTCGTGTTTTTGGTTTTTGTGATCGTTGTCTCTTACCTCCAACGAGGAGGAGACTCTATAGTGGACTGCCCCTTCGTACGCGGTCAAGGATTGCGGGGCCTTGGATTAGCAGCCAGTGGGCTGTGAACCAGGTAAAAATAAATTGTGTTATTTATTTTTTCGTTATTCTTACTCTTGTCTTAACGTCGAAAATAAAGATTTTATGCTTGCTATTAACCCCCCTCTAGCGACATCCAACAATTGGTATCAGAGCGGGGGCACTAAGATTTGGTGAAACCACCAATCTAGCACTTTTTGGCTTTCTTTTCATATTTTTTGATTCGTGAGCTATTCCTATTATTTCTCCCGCACTACTAATCCAAGACGAAGCCTTGGTACCCTTTTTTTGGTTGTGTATATGCAAGTATTTCGCTTTTGGAGTAGCCAACGGTAAAACTGGCATACCTTGTCGTACAAGTGGACCCATAAAATGTGCTACCTACCAAATCAAAGCTCTCTCAGATATCTATATTCTTATGAGGGTTTACCCTCGTAACAAGCTATCTTCGTCACCAAAAACAAATGTTTATTACCCTTTCAGGGACATCGAAGGTTGTAAGTGCAATGTTTTTTGTTTAGTCATTTATCTCTCGTTTATTCCTTATTATTTCCTGCATTACTAATCCAAGACCAAGTCTTGGAATTCCTTTTGGTTTTTATTCGTGTTTTGCAAGATAATTAATGGGCCACATTGAGGGGTATAGCACCACCCAACCTCCTTTCTTTAATGGAAATGATTTCCGTTATTGGAAAGGTCGGATGGAGTGTTTCTTGAAAACACAAGTCGAGACTTGAATAATAATCCAAACCGGCTTTGCTCTACCCACCAATGATCAAGGGGATCCCTTGGATTTCGACAAGTGGACCAATGCAACCAAGAGGCAAATTGAAGTCGATGCAAAAGCAACCCAAATGTTGCAATGAGGCTTGTCCAAGGAGGAGCTCAACTGAATTGGACCATTCATTAGCGACAAAGACCTCTGGAACAAATTAATTGATCTACATGAAGAGACGTCCGATGCTAAGGTATGTAAAAGAGATTTACTATTCAATAAATTATATAATCTAAAGATGCAGGATCACAAGACCGCTTTGCAACTCCATGCATGGATACAAGACATCTTGAACGGTCTACATGCCATCGGACAAAAGGTAGAAAATCGGGATATAATAAGGTATGCACTCAATGCATTTCCTAGGACCACCTTGTGGGCATCCATGGTTGATGCCTACAAGGTATCTAAAGATTTATCTAAGATTAGGTTAGACGAATTGTTTTCGAAATTTGAGTTACATGAACAAACTAACACGGTCTCAGTCGAGAAAGATGTAGCATTGTTTGCAGGACAAAGACATAAAGAAAAGAGCAAGATACCTCCCGAAGAAGAAGAATCCGAATTGGAAGGTGAATCCGAATTGGAATCTGAAGAGGAGATGGAGGCCAAACTAGTTAATCTAGTTCAGAAAATCATCAAAAAGAAAAGGGAGCAATTGAAGAGCAAGAAACCCCCACAAACATATACATGCTATGGGTGCAACAAGAAAGGCCATTACAAGTCGAAGTGCCCAAGACTCAAGAACAAGCCATATCAATCCAAGCAAACATTTCACGCAACGTGGGAGGAGGAAGAAGATAAAAATAACGACTTGATACTCATGACAAAATCGGTAGAGTCCGAGTCTGAGTCTGAAGCCGACTACAAATCCAACTCTGACTCCGACTCCGAGGATGAATTTGAGTCAAGACTCAAAGCCGGATCAAAAGAAAAGATTAAGGTAAGTCATTCATTAATTGTAAATTTATATCATGCAATTAAGTTGCTAAATAGAAAATTGACTAAGTCCGAGTCAAGAGTTGAGTCGTTACTTGAGGAGGTTGAAACCCTCAAGCAAGAGGCTACTCTAACCTCTTCAACTAGTCAAGTTCAAGTGGGAAACTCAACTCAAGTTGAAAAACTTGAGGAGGAGAATTCTCTCTTGAAAGGACGAGTTCAAGAGGTCGAGGCTAAGTTGGAAAGGTTCATGTAGGGATCCAAGAATCTTAACCGACTACTTGGAACTCAAAGAGCCGTGTACAACAAAGCCAGACTCGGATTTAGGTCAAGGACTACGAATAGATCTTATATGTCTATCGTGAATTGTAGTCATCAACGAGTCCAAGCATGGGTCCCAAAGGTTTTACTGAACTCACATATAAGGATCAATAAGTGATGGATTCCACATGATCAAGTCCACTTTGTGGATAGACCATATTGGTTCTATGGTCCAGGGGGAGCTAACACTAAAATAGTATACCCACTTTCTTAGCAAAATCATTGCATGATTAGTTATTAGAATGACTAGATAGGACAAATAGTTAGTCAACCTTGATAACATAGTATCAGGACGCGGCGAGATGATAGTACATTAGGGAAAAAACATCTCATGTATTCGAGTTAGATAAGGCGTATCTAGCTTGGTGCACTTGGCTGAGTTGAACTAGATGAAGCTACCTCGCCGTATCCTAAACTAGTTAGACCAGGAAGTAACCCTAAGTGACTTAAGTGATATTTGTTGGGTTTCTCCGGCACCTCGGCGAGTGTGTGTTCGAACACATTTCGTAAACATGCACACAGTGGAAGCAATAAAAGCAATAAATCTAATTTATTACAACACACACATCACACGCATGTAGGATACAACATGTGTAGACATAATCGTTATTTAAAATTTTATAATAAAAGGAAATTACTCTAGTTATACCTGACATATCACGTGTAGCGGGAATGACATCAACCGAAGCAAATCTCGCTAGAATTGCCTCTATCCGTATCTACGCCGAGTATCGTCGGGATAGCTTCACCAAGCTACGAGCCTCATCTTCGTAGGAATTACTAGCCTCATATCGAAGACGATGTGATTTGAGAGAAGATCATAATCTGAATAAAATTCGGATAAAAAAATCGAGTTTCGCAAACTCGCTTCTCGAAAGCGGTTTTCGTCAACCGATTGAAGAAAACTCAAACCTCCACCTATGAGGATTGCCGGAGAACCAATCCCCGATAAATAGGTCACTGTCGGAGCACAAAATGCCAACCAAACAACCTCTCCACAAAGAGGAGAACAAGCTGTCCAGAATCTGGACAGCTTGTTTGGTGGAAGATATGGCCGACCAATCAATGGTCGGCTTCTCCTTGGTCGCCGGCGGCCAAGGGAGGATGGACTGAGGAGTCGTCGGCGGCCAGTGGGTGGCCGATAGTGACTTGGGCAGTAGCAAAACCTGGGTGGCAACTCCTCTTGGGTGGCTAAAGCTCTTGGGCGGCAAGATCTCTTGGGCGGCAAGAATCAAGGAGGAGGGCTTGGGTGGCTAGGGTTTCCAATAATCAAAAGTTCTCCACGAAAAACCCTAAAGTCGTGTTTTATAGAATGCATATTTCTTGACCATCAAGAAACCTTCTCCTAGAACTTATTGGTTCATAACCAATAACGCATTAACCCGCTCCAATAACTTAAGTTAAAATAAACCAAACCGCGTTGGTCTATTTTAAGTTAAAACGAACCTAACCAACTTTGATTCATTCATTTAAAACAAACCAAACCACTTTAGTTTATTTTCCACCATTAGATTAGAACCAAACCAATTTGGTTCATCTATCATGTCTTCAAGAGACACGACCCATCCATGCTTCCGATGCGACTAAAACCATTTCATACTCGCTCTTTGTTTGGTCCAACCAAACCAAGTCTCTCTCGATCTGAGAATCCTATTCTCAAAATCATTTTAAATCCTTCGGATTACACTCATTGTGCATGTGACCAAATAGGTTCTCGATTAATATTGGTCGTCTATAATTAACCATTTATTATAGAATGATCATGAGTGGCACCTAGTAGTACATCATGATCCCCAATTAACCGAAAAATCAACGGTTGATCCCAGAACCAATTCTGAAACCCTTCAGCAGCTACAATAAATTGTACCCCATTCATTTCACTCATCATAAATCCACTTGGTTCAAGACATGGTCTATTGTGTCAGTCCCCACAAGGCTGACTACGTCACAACTAGCCCAAGTATTTACTTCCTCGTCCTCCAGATTCTAGTTACTGCACATGTATACAAGAGTACCATACTCTAAACATGTAATACTTTAGCCAAAGACTTTAGTAACAATCCGGCGAGAGGTCATAGGGTATACATCTCCTCACAAGGAGCGGTGAATCCTCTGTAGGCTATTCAAACACCTTCGACCACTTTGACTTACACCCAATCATCCTGAGTCCACATCTCTTCAGAAATGCTTGCTTAAGATGTTAAAGCATAAGTCTTCATTGTTGGGTTTCCGGTACCGTGGCATGTGTGTGTTCGAAAATATTTCGTAAACATGTGCACAGTGGAAGAATTAAAAGGCAATAAATCTAATTTATTACAACACACACATCACACGCATGCATAGTACAATATGTGTTGACATAATCGCAGTTTCAAATTTTGCAATAAAAGAAAATTACCCTAGTTATACCTGACGTATCACGTGCAGCGGGAATGACATCAACCGGAGCAACTCTCGCTAGAATTGCCTCTATCCGTATCCACGACGAGTACCGTCGGGATAGCTTCACCATGCTACAAGCCTCGTCTTCGTAGGAGTTACTAGCCTCGTGTCGAAGACAATGTGATCGAGAGAAGATCACAATCTGAATCAAAATTTGGATTCGAAAATGAGTCCCCAAAATACGCTTCTCTGGAGAGGTATTCATCAACCGATTGACTAATCCTTGGTTCTCCACCTATGAGGATTATCGGAGATCGAATCTCTGGCAAGGTAGCCGCTATCGGAGCTCCAAACATCGTTCAAATGACGCTCCTACATGAAAGAAAACAAGCTATCTAGAAAAATTGGACGGCTTGGTGGAGGATTTGCGCTTGCCAAAGAGGATGGGCGGCCAACCCTTGGTTGCCGGAACCAAGGTGAGTCACCGGAGGGTCACCGGAGGATGGCCGACAGCAGCTTGGACGCCGACAACAGGGTGGATGGAGGCACAAGGTGGCTGGCAGCATTGATTCCTTGGGCTACGGCAAGGAGAAGAGAATGAGAGGAGAAGAAGATTATTTCCCAAAATAAAACTTAGGGCTCTCCAAAAACCTAACCGCATTTTTATAGAGCCCATGTTTCTTAACAATTAAGAAAACTTCTCCTTAGAGTTATTGGTTTATAACCAAAAACCCTTAACCCGTTTCAATAACTTAAGTTAAAATAAACCGAACCGAGTTAGTCTATTTAAAGTTAAAATGAACTGAACCAACTTTGGTTAATTCATTTAAAACAAAGCAAACCCCTTTGTTTATTCTCCACCATTGAATTAGAACAAAACCAATTTGGTTCATCCATCATGTCTTCATAAGACTCGACCCATCCATCCTTCCATTGCAACTGAAACAATTTCATTCTCGCTTCTTGTTTGGTCCAACCAAACCTAGTTTCTCTCGATCTGAGAATCTCATTCTCAAGCTCGTTTTAAATACTTTGGATTACACTCATTGTGCATGTGACCAAATAGGTTCCCGATTTATGTTGGTCATCTATAATTAACCATTAATTATAGAACGATCATGAGTGACACCAAGTAGTACATCATGATCCCCAATTAACCGAAAAATCAACGGTTGATTCCAGAACCATTTATGAAACCCTTGAGCAGCTACATTGAATCGTGTCTCATTCCCATCACTCATCTTATACCCTCTTGGTTCAGGACATGGTCTATAGTGTTAGTCCCCACTAGGCTGACTATGTCACACCTAGCCTAAGTATCATTTCCTCGTCCTACGAATTCTAATTACTACACATGTATCCAAGAGTACTTTACTCTAAACATGTAATGCTTTGGACAAAGGATTTAGTAACAATCCAACGAGAGGTCATGGGTATACATCACCTCGCAAGGAGTGGTAAATCCTTTATAGGCTATTCAAACATCTTCAGGCATTTCGACTTATACCCAATCATCCCGGATTCACATATCCTCAGAGATGCTTGCTTAAGATGTCAAAGCATATGTCTTCATGACCAAGATGACTTGAATACTGCAAGTTAAAGGAACATCGCAGTTAAGATGCAGTAAGAACTTCATTGACATATCCATATATGCAGAGAACCATATGAAGTCTTATAGCTAGTAACTCCAATGAACTAGTTACCATAACTAGCATCCACGTTTAACTCGGACATCATAATGTCTCCAGCCAGTGAGAATCAGCTGCTTGGATACACCAAGGAGTATATCTCGTGCTAGTCTCGACAGAATTGATGGTGTCAAATGTTAGTGAAAGCCCTAGAGTCAATCATGTGAAGATTGTTGTATGGAATTTATTGTATCATATTCCTATTTATAAAGGCATGGTAATTATATTTACTTGTATTTGTGCCAATTAACTAAATATAATAATATCCTTGAGTAGTAGGTTCTTATCTATATCAATCGATTGGTTGAATCGATAATGAGATGATATAGAGAACACTATTCTTAATCATTCATAGATGAGTATTAATATTCAGGGACAATGTTAATGCGTAAAGACTAGAATCTAGGTCAACATGATGACTTGATCTCATAAGTCATGGATATGAGATATCAAGTTGACACATGGGTATATATTAGAGAATGTATACTGAATGACCCGCCATGAGAAAGTATCGTGGATCGTTATATGAGTGTCATATACTTTCTCATGTGGCTATTAGTATTACTATTAGTCCTTAGGCCTGAAGTCACCATGGTTCCCTACATAAGGAGTTGCATACTTTGGCTTCGTCAAACGTCACCCGTAAATGGGTGGACTATAAAGGCGATTACTGGGTATGTAACAAATTATGCGGAGGGATGTGAGTGATGTAGATAGGATCTATCCCTCCTATATGACGGGAGTGACATCGATATTCTTGATAGAGTGAGACCACGAAGTGCATGGCCATGCCCAAATGAGTCAATATGAGATATTGAGCTCATTTGATTAGAGTGAGTCTACTTGGAGTTCAAGATTTAGATTGTACCGAGGATGACACGGTCTATGCCTCGATTGGTCAATCTAGATGTCAAGGATAGAGGGAGATTGTCACATATTGTGAGAGTCACAATTAGTAGTCAAAAAGGTGATGTTGGAGCTCAACATTCTTGTAACTTGGGTAGCAATGATGTGTTGCTAGATACCACTCATTGCTTATGTTCCTAAATCGGTTTAGGGACATTGCCAACGTTATAAGAACCTATAGGGTCACACACATAAGAGCAATTAGATGGAGATTAGGTTCATATGATGAACCATGAGGATTAGGTTCATGGGATGAACGAAATTGGATTAAGAGTAATCTAAATTAGACTAATTGAGTTAGACTCAAGTTGATTCAAGTGTTGAATGAGTCTAATTTATATTTGATTCATCAAATCAATTTGAATTAATGAATAGAGATTCATTAAATTAAATTGACTTGAGTCAAGTGGTTAGATTTGATCAACCATGAGAGATTAGAGGTCAAGTTTGACTTGACTTGAGAGGGAAGATGAAAGGTCAAGTTTGACTTGACCAAATGTCATGTCATGACGATGACTTGCCATGGTCGGCCAATGATGATGCTCCACATCATCATTGACTTTGTCAATTGGTGCCACATCATGAGGGAGACCAAGGGTCATGGGAGTTACATGCATGCATGTAACCCCCTCTCCATGAAGTGGCCGGCCACTTCTAGATCTAATGGAAATTGATTTTGGGTAACTCCATCTTCTTCTTCCTTGCATCATCTTCTTCCTTGGAGGAACTTCCCTCAAGCTCTCCTTCTTCTTCCTCATCTTGCCGAGACATTCTAGGAGTGCTAGCACACTCAAGATTGTCTTTTCTCCACCTATTGCTTGTGTGGATATCAATAGAGGAGTGTGCACTTGACACTCTCAAGTTCCGGTAACCCTTTTGGACGAGCGGGATTTGCGAAGGGCGTCGCATCGAGGGTAATGATCTCACCTCTTAGATCTGAGGTAGATCTAGGGTTTCTAGTAAGCACATACATGTTTTATTTTAATATATCTTCACACGGATCCGTGGCCAGGGATTCCGAGGTTTCCGCAACGCAAAAAGCGGTTTTTACGGCTCGGAAAAACCCAACAGTGGTATCAGAGCCACGTGCGAAGCATGTATGTGCTTCATTTTTGTAATTTTTGTATTAGATATAAAAATTACAGATTTATATGTTTCTGTAAATTTCCTATTTTTATAGAATTTTTGGGTATTTTTCTCGAATAGTCGAAGCAACGAGTGTTGGGACACTTGTAGGCTTCAACTGTCGAGAAAAACTCTCCGAAACGGCGAAATCTCGCTTTAGGTTTTTGGGACAGCGACTTAAGTCGCTGTAAGATCGTAGTAGGGACACTCGCAAGGTTTATTTTGCGAGTAGGGGTGCTGCCCCTATCCCCGAAAGGGGCCTTGTCCTGCGATTGCACTCGGAAACCGCTTAGCGGGACCGTTATGGAGAGGTGACTCATAAAATTGAAAAAAATAGGAAAAAATATATAAATTTTCTGTAAAAATACATAATTTAGAATTATGTATAATTCTGTGATTGTCATGGCCCAATAACCCCAATATGATTGGATGTGATATGTTGTAATTCATAATACGGCCTGTGTATTTGTGTAGTTGTCGTGTTGTATGATATTCTAGTTGTAAATAGTTTTAGACTCGAATGTAACTCGAGTTTCATATTTATAATGTACAAAATGGAGCGGTGGAAAGTCCACTTGAAGACGAGGTTACGAGAAGGGTGACGACGACACATGACGGTCAAAGGAAGCGCTTGGAGAAGCCGCTAGCCTTAGGTTGACCGTCCGATCTTCTCATTGGCTTGAGAAGATCATAGTAGGTCCATGACTATATCACATTTAATTATATATATATATATGTTGATATATATATATATATATATATATATATATATATATATATATATATATATATATATATATATATATATATATATATATATATATATATATATATATATATATATATTTATTTATTTATTTATTTGCTTGTATGTATGTGATGCATGCTAGTAGAATAATGCTTGTATGTATATGATGCATGCTAGGATAATTTTCTTGTATGTATATGATGCATGCTAGAATAATGATTGTATGTATGTGATGCATGTTAATATAGGATAATAAAGGCTTAAATGTGTATGAGATACATATTACGATTAGATTAGATCATAATCGAATCAACTCGAAAATGCCTACCGAGCCTTGATACCCATCACTACCACGATCATTTGTTGTTGTTGAATCTGTCAAAGCAGAGCAACGCATATTATCTTGGTAGGGTGAGGAGGGACAATCTTGGTCCCGCCTATGATGCTTGGGTTAGAGTAAGCTCAATTAGATTGAGCAAAACTAGTTAACTCAATTGGATCGAGTAGAACTATATGCATATTCCAATCGTTGGAAAGATAGGTTAAGATCGCATTTACACTAAATCTTGGGCGATTTAGCCAAAGCTAACTCAAGGTCTTTTGTAAATGTGGGTCTTGATCCTATAAACAAGAGTTGCATAGAGATGTAATCAGTAATGTGTTACCCACCGATCGTACTAAGTCTTGGGCGATTTAGGCAAAGCTAACTCAAGGCTTAGTATGATGTGGATCTTGTCCCGCAAGAATTATAGCTAGTTTGTATGAATCTAGTAAATGTGGTTTGACCACATCCATAACTCGATTCTACAAAATTCCTATAATTCAGTTGGAGCATCATTTGATTAAAGGCCTAATTAAATGATAAAAGGAATATGATATTAATTCTCTACATTGTATGTTGTAGATAACTATGTCGACAAACACGAACACACTCTCTCTGCGTTCTGTCCTTGAGAAGGACAAGCTCAATGGAACAAATTTCCTGGACTGGTATAGGAACCTGAGAATTGTTCTCACCCAAGAAAGGAAGCTGTACGTCCTGGAGCAGCCCATTCCGGAGGCACCTCCTTCCACTGCCTCGCAAGATGACAAAGATGCTTACAAGAAGCATCAAGATGATGCATTAGATGTGTCATGTCTAATTCTCGCGACCATGAACTCTGAGCTTTAGAAGCAACATGAGTTCATGAATGCTTATGATATGGTTGGACATCTTCGTCAACTATATCAAGGACAAGCAAGGCATGAGAGATATGAAGTCTCTAAGGCATTGTTTGGGTCTAAAATACAAGAAGGGACTCCCGTAGGTCAATATGTACTCAAGATGATTGGGTACGTAGAAAACCTACAAAGGCTGGGATTCCCACTTGGCCAAGAGCTGGCCACTGACCTGATCTTGCAATCTTTGCCACAAGCCTTCAATCAATTTGTCATGAATTATAACATGAATGAAATTGATAAGCCACTGCCTGAGATGCTCAGCATGTTGAGAACTGCTGAGCTTAACCTTAAGAAGGGAAAATCTGACACCATTTTGATGGTGCAAAAGAAGAAAGGCAAGGGCAAGCCTAAAGGTAAGGGAAAGTCCCAAGCCAAGGGTAAAGGCAAAGAACTTAAACCCAAAGGAGGGGTAGCCAAGGAAGGGGCTTGCTTCTACTGCAACGAAGCAGGACACTGGAAGCGTAACTGCAAGGCATACCTGGAAGATCTTAAGAAGAAAAGAAGTGAGACTTCTACTTCAGGTATAAATGTTATAGAAGTCAATCTATCTATTTCTTCATCATGGGTATTAGATACCGGATGTGCATCTCACATTTGTACCAATGTGTAGGCGCTGAGAAATAGTAGGGCATTGACAAAGGGCGAGGTGGACCTACGAGTAGGCAATGGAGCAAGGGTTGTTGTTGTTGCTGTAGGAACTTATGATCTATCTTTGCCCTCTGGGCTTGTACTAGAATTAGATAAATGTTGTTATGTGCCTGCTTTAACTAAGAACATCATTTCAGTTTCTTGTTTGGACAAGAAAGGATTTTCATTTATAATAAAGAACAAATGTTGTTCAGTTTATTTTAATGATATGTTCTATTGTAGTGCACCTCTAATAAACGGACTCTACTTTCTAGACTTAGAGAGCCCTATCTATAACAAAAGTACCAAAAGGTTCAAGTCAAATGAGTTGAACCAAACCTATCTCTGGCATTGTCGCTTAGGTCACATAAATGAGAGTCGCTTATCTCAGCTCCATAAGGATGGGCTGCTAGACTCATTTGATTTTGAATCATATGAGACATGCAAGTCTCGCCTTTTAGGCAAGATGACCAAGACTCCCTTTAGTGGACACAACGAAAGAGCAACAGATTTGTTAGAACTTATACATAGTGATGTATGTGGTCCTTTTAATATTGCTGCTCGAGGTGGTTACAGGTACTTCATTACATTTACTGATGACTTCAATAGATATGGTTATGTGTATCTTATGACACATAAATCAGAATCCTTTGAAAAGTTCAAAGAATTCAAGAATGAAGTACAAAACCAGCTTGGCAAGAGTATTAAGATACTTCGATCAGATTGAGCTGGTGAATACCTTAGCCATGAGTTTCGTGACTATCTAGCGGAGTGTGGGATTCTATCCCAACTCACTCCTCCTGGAACACCATAGTGGAATGGTGTATCCGAAAGGAGGAATCATACCTTATTAGATATGGTACGATCTATGATGAGTCACACAGATCTTCCTATATCCTTTTGGGGATAAGCTCTAGACACAGCAGCCTTTACCCTTAACCATGTACCATCCAAGGCTGTCATAAAGACACCATATATGATATGGACAGGAAGAAATCCCAAGATGTCTTTTATGAGGATTTGGGGTTGTGAGGCTTACGTTCGACGTTAAGTCTCAGACAAACTGGGGCCCAAATCCGATAGGTGCTATTTTGTTGGATATCCCAAGGATACAAAGAGATATTACTTCTACATTCCCAGTCAGCACAAAGTGTTTGTGGCAAAGACTGGAGTTTTTCTAGAAAGGGATTTTGTTTCTAGAAAAACTAGTGGGAGTACCTTCGATCTTGATGAAATTCAAGATAAGGACCATAACACTGAGGCCTTGATGGAGGTTGAACAGGAACCACAAAGTGTTGTGGGTGATGAGGTTGTTGCACAAAGAGTTATGGAACAACCACCTGTTCATGTAGACTTACCTCTTCGCAGGTCTGATAGGGTACGTCGTCAGCCTGAGAGATACTCATTTCTCTTGTCTGACCATGATGACGTTATGCTCATTGAGAATGAGTCTACCTCCTATCAGGAAGCTGTGATGAGCCCAGATTCTGAGAAATGGCTAGAGGCCATGAGATCCGAGATGGAATCCATGTACACCAACCAAGTATGGACTTTGGTTGATCCACCTGAAGGGGTCAAACCCATTGGGTGTAAGTGGGTCTTTAGGAGAAAGACTGACATGGATGGACTTACGCATACCTATAAGGGCCGATTGGTGGCTAAAGGTTTCAAGCAAATCCATAGTATTGACTATGATGAAACCTTTTTCTCCAGTGGCGATGTTTAAGTCCATTCGGATCGTGCTTGCTATTGCAGCATACCACGATTATGAGATCTGGCAGATGGATGTCAAAACCGTGTTTCTGAATGGAAACTTACTCGAGGATGTGTACATGACACAACCTGAGGGTTTTGAAGATCCACAGCATACTGGGAAGGTATGCAAGCTGCAAAGGTCCATTTATGGGCTAAAGCAAGTTTCTCGGAGCTGGAATCTTCGATTCGATGATGCGATCAAATAGTTTGGTTTCATAAAGAATGAAGATGAACCCTGTGTCTACAAAGGGGTTAATGGGAACACGGTTGTCTTCCTTGTATTGTATGTGGATGACATACTGCTCATTGGGAATGACATCCCTTCTCTACATTGTGTGAAGACTTGGCTCGGGATGTGCTTCTCAATGAAGGACTTAGGTGAAGCAGCCTGTATTCTAGGCATCAAGATCTATAGAGATAGATCTAAGAGATTGCTTGGCCTAAGTCAAAGTACATACATTGACACAGTATTACTTCGGTTTGCCATGCAAAATTCCAAGAAAGGACTTCTGCCGATGTCACATAGTGTGAGTCTTTCAAAGACTCAAAGTCCCTCTTCTAGATAGGAGAGAGACCACATGGATAAGATCCCTTACGCATCTGCTATAGGATCTATCATGTACGCCATGCTGAGTACTTGTCCTGATGTCTCGTATGCTTTGAGCATGACGAGTAGATACCAGTCAGATCTAGGTGAGCATCACTGGATAGCAGTCAAGAATATTCTTAAGTACTTGAGAAGGACTAAAGAATATTTCTTGATATTTGGAGGCGATGAGGAGCTATCAGTTACGTATTTGCTGATATTTGGAAAGCGATGAGTTGCCAGGTATGAAAGAGGATTACGGCTAGATCGGCCAGTCACTATGACCCATGTGGTCGGAGACTAAGTAGTTAACTAAGATCGCATTCAAGGTTCGTGTATAGAAGATGAATATATCGGTGCTTCCATCTTATTCGAGAGATTGTCGATAAAGGAGATGTGAAGATTTGCAGAGTACCCACAGAGGCTAACATCGTAGATCCCTTGACCAAGGCTTTGGCACAGAAAAAGCATGATGGTCACACTAGGTCATTGGGTATTAGATACTATGATGATTGACACTAGTGCTAGTGGGAGATTGTTAGTAAAAGCCCTAGAGACAATCATGTGAAGATTGTTGTATGGACTTTATTGTATCATATTCCTATTTATAAAGGCATGGTTATTATATTTACTTGTATTGGTGCCAAATAACTAAATATAATAATGTCCTTGAGTAGTAGGTTCTTATCTATATCAATCGATTGGTTGAATCGATAATGAGATGATATAGAGAACACTATTCTTAATCATTCCTAGTCGAGTATTAACATTCAGGGACAATGTTAATGCGTAAAGACTAGCATGTAGGTCAACATGATGACTTCATCTCACAAGTCATGGATATGAGATATCAAGTTGACACATGGGTATACATTAGAGAATGTATACTGAATGACCCGCCATGAGAAAGTATCATGGATCGTTATATGAGTGTCATATACTTTCTCATGTGGCTATTGGTATGACTATTAGTCCTTAGACCTGAAGTCACTATGGTTCCCTACATAAGGAGTTGCATACTTTGGCTTCGTCAAACGTCACCCATAAATGGGTGGACTATAAAGGCGATTACTGGGTATGTAATAAATTATGCGGAGGGATGTGAGTGATGTAGATGGGATCTATCCCTCCTATATGACGGGAGTGACATCGATATTCTTGATAGAGTGAGACCATGAAGTGCATGGCCATGCCCAAATGAGTCAATATGAGATATTGAGCTCATTTGATTAGAGTGAGTCTACTTGGAGTTCAAGATTTAGATTGTACCGAGGATGAAACGGTCTATGCCTCGATTGGTCAATCTAGATGTCAAGGATTGAGGGACAATGTCACATATTGTGAGAGTCACAATTAGTAGTCACAAAGGTGATGTTGGAGCTCAACATTCTTGTAACTTGGGTAGCAATGATGTGTTGCTAGATAACGCTCATTACTTATGTTCCTAAATCGGTTTAGGGACATTGCCAACGTTACAAGAACCTATAGGGTCACACACATAAGAGCAATTAGATGGAGATTATGTTCATATGATGAACCATGAGGATTAGGTTCATGGGATGAACCAAATTGGATTAAGAGTAATCCAAATTAGACTAATTGAGTTAGACTCAAGTTGATTCAAGTGTTGAATGAGTCTAATTTATATTTGATTCATCAAATCAATTTGAATTAATGAATAGAGATTCATTAAATTAAATTGACATGAGTCAAGTGGTTAGATTTGATCAACCATGAGAGATTAGAGGTCAAGTTTGACTTGACTTGAGAGGGAAGATGAAAGGTCAAGTTTGACTTGACCAAATGCCATGTCATGATGATGACTTGGCATGGTCGGCCAATGATGATGCTCCACATCATCATTGACTTTGTCAATTGGTGCCACATCATGAGGGAGACCAAGGGTCATGGGAGTTACATGCATGCATGTAACCCCCTCTCCATGAAGTGGCCGACCACTTCTAGATCTAATGGAAATTGATTTTGGGTAACTCCATCTTCTTCTTCCTTGCATCATCTTCTTCCTTGGAGGAACTTCCCTCAAGCTCTCCTTCTTCTTCCTCATCTTGCCGAGACATTCTAGGAGTGCTAGCACACTCAAGATTGTCTTTTATCCACCTATTGCTTGTGTGGATACCAATAAAGGAGTGTGCACTTGACACTCTCAAGTTCCGGCAACCCTTTTGGACGAGCGAGATTTGCGAAGGGCGTCGCATCGAGGGTAATGATGTCACCTCTTAGATCTAAGGTAGATCTAGGGTTTTTAGTAAGCACATACATGTTTTATTTTAATATATCTTCGCACGGATCCGTGGCTGGGGATTCCGAGGTTTCCTCAACGCAAAAAGCGGTTTTTACGGCTCGGAAAAACCCAACATCCAAATCCATCAATTCATTGACTAGGGATAATTCCAATACATCACAATTACACATGTAGAGATACTCACTAGTTGTGATCAAATAACAAATTCTCTCATGCTATGAATCGTATCGTGGGCATTCAGTAAATGAGTTTAAGATCTAATCAAATACATGAAAACATGTATACTCAAATAGTGAATCTTCATTTATCTCAAAAATGGTTCAAACATAAGATAATTGCCTTAGGACATCTCTCTTATATTACTAACAAACTCCCACTTGGCCTAATGCCAATCGCCACAGTATCCAATACCATAAGCCCTAACATGGCCCTCAAACTTACTTTGAGGTAAGGCCTTAATTAAAGGATCCGCTAAGTTTTTTTAAGTGGAAATCTTCTCGATTTGTATTTCCTTTCTACTTATGATCTCTCTGATCAAATGATAGTGGCGAAGCACATGTTTAGATCGTTGATGAGACCTTGGCTCTTTTGCCTGTGCAATTGCTCCATTGTTGTCACAGTAAACCGGTATTGCTTCAACAATAACTGGAACCACACCAAGTTCATAAATGAACTTTTTGATCCAAACCGCTTCCTTTGCTTTTTCTGAAGCTGCAATGTATTTTTCCTCTGTGGTAGAATCCGCTACAGTATCTTGTTTGGAACTTTTCTAACTCACCGTGCCCCCATTCAAAGTGAACACGTACCCAGACTGAGACTTGGAATCATCCTTGTCTGTCTGGAAGATGGCATCAGTATACCCGCATATCACCATCTCCCCTTCTCCATATAATAGGAACACATCCTTAGTTCTTCTTAAGTACTTAAGGATCGTCTTAACAGCCACCCAATGATCCATTCCTGGATCATATTGGTATCTACTCTTGACACTTAGAGAATACGATACATCGGGCCTTGTACATAACATAGCATACATGATAGATCCTATTGCGGATGCATAAGGAATCTTACTCATGTAAATCCTCTCATCTTCTGTGCGCAGACACAAAGGCTTCGAAAGGTGTATCCCATGCCTGATGGGTAGGAAACCTTTATTGGATTTCGACATGCTAAACCTCTTTAACACTCGGTCTATATATGTAGATTGCGAAAGACTAAGCAACCGTTTTGATCTATCCCTATAGATCTTAATCCCGAGGATGTAGGTTACTTCTCCCAGGTCTTTCATGGAGAATGTCTTGGACAACCAAATTTTAACTGACTGTAAGATGAAACATCATTTCCTATAAGTAATATATCATCGACATATAATACTAGGCACACGATTGCACTCCCACTAACCTTATTGTACACACAAGGTTTGTCCATATTTTTGTGAGAAATCAAACTTTTTGATTATCTCATCAAAATGGATATTTCAGCTCCTGAATGCTTGCTTCAGTCCATATATGGACCGTCGCAGTTTGCATACATTGGTTTTACCAACCGATGTGAAACCCTTAGGTTGTATCATATGCAGTCCTCGAGTAGGTTTCCATTAAGGAAAGATATTTTCACATCCATCTGCCATATCTCATAATCATAATGAGCCACTATGGCAAAAGCATCTGAATGGATTTAAGCATAGCAACAGGTGAATAGGTCTCGTCATAATCAACACCTTATTTTGACGATACCCTTTCGCCACCAATCTAGCCTTATAGGTAATCACATTACCATCCATGTTGGTTTTCTTCTTGAAAATCCACTTGCACCCTATAGACTTTATGCCTTCAGGTGGGTCAACCAAGTTCCAAACTTGATTTTCATACATGGAATCCATTTCCACCTTCATGGCGTTAAGCCACTTATCCCTTTCTGAACTTTTCAGAACTTCTTCATAACTTGTAGGCTCCTCATCATCAATGAGTAACACGTCATTCGATTCACTTACGAGAAATCCAAATCTCTCAGGAATATTATATGTTCTACCAGATCTACGAAGATTTGTTATCTCAATAGGTCCAACCGATGGCTCATCACAATGAGTTATCGGTTGTGGTGCTTCACCAGGTATCTCATCAATGTTTATTTGAGTCTCTCGAGCCTCCTCAAGCTCAATGACACTCCCACTATTTTCTTGCAAGAGAAACTCTTTCTCTAGAAACATAGCATGCCTTGAAACAAACACCTTTTGTTCCACAGGATGATAGAATTGGTAACCCCTTGTTTCCTTAGGGTATCCAATAAATAGACATTTATCAGACTTAGCATCCAATTTATTTGATACAGTCTGCTTCACATAAACAGGATAACCCCAAATCATCAAGTAAGATACATGTGGTTTCTTACTATTCTATATCTCATATGGAGTAGTGGAGACTACCTTGGTTGACATTCTGTTTAGCAAGTAAACAGCTATCTGAAGTGCATATCCCCAAAAGGACTTGGGAAGATTCGCATCATTCATCATTGACCTGACCATGTCCAATAAGATCGGTTATGCCTATCAGATACACTATTATGTTGCGGTGTATATGGAAGAGTCCATTGAGACAATATACCATTGTCTCTTAGATAATCTAGAAACTCTTGACTTAAGTATTCACCACCTCGATCCGATCGAAGTATTATAATACTCTTGTCATGTTGTTTCTCTACTTCATTTTTGAATTCTTTGAACCTTTCAAAGGCATCAGACTTGTGTTCATCAAGAACACATACCCAAACCATGAGTGATCATCGGTGATGAAGTAGTTATAGCCTCCTAGAGCTTGAGTTGACATAGGTCAACATACATCAGTATGTATTAGACCTAGCAACTCTCCCACCCATTCACCTTTTCCTGTAAAAGGTAACTTAGTCATCTTGCCTTTTAAGCACGATTCACATGTATCGTATAAATTCAATTCAAACGATTCTAGAATTTCACATCGGTGTAATTCAGACATGCGTTTCTTGCTTGCATGGCCAAGATGACAATGCCAAATGTAGGAGTCTAATTGATTATCCTTTCGAGCATGCTTGTTGCTCGCTTCGATATTGAAAATGTCACTGGATACGTCCAACCTATAAATTCCATTGCTCAAAGTTCCAGTCCCATAAAGAACGCCATTCAAAGTTATGTAACAACAATTGTTACTAAAAGTCAAATGGTACCCATTTCTATTTAAACAAGAAATAGAAGTGACGTTCTTTAGCAACAAAGGAACATAAAAGCAATTATCCAATTCTAAGACAATTCCTATAGGGAGTTTCAACAAATACATTCCGATGGCGAGTGCAACAACCTTTGCTCCATTCCCAACACATAAATTTGACTCTCCCTTGATGAGTCTTCTTCTATTCCTTGACCCAAGTATGTTATTACATATATGTGAGTCACACCCAGTATCCAATACCCAAGTGTTTGAGGAAATAGAAAGACAATTAATAACGAAGATATCTGAAGAAGATGGGGCATCAGATGCCTTCTTCTTCTTCACGAACTCAAGATAAATCTTGCAGTTTCTTCGCAAATGACATTCCATACAACAATGATGGCAAGTGCCTTTTTGTGCTGGTTTTGCCTTTTTAGCCTTTTTCCTATTTCCCTTCTGCTGTTCCTTTGACTTTCTCTCAGAACCTTTCTTCGAGGAATCAACTTGCAGCACCGTCCCCTGCTCATGCTTCACAGAAGGTTCAACAGTCTTCAGCATGTTGAGCAGTACCATAGATGAACTATCAACTAATTAAATATTCACACATACATCGGATTATTAACTCATTAACAAGTACGCATCATTTGCATAGCACCCAACTTCACCTCCCTTCACATCGACCTTGAAGAGAGTCAAACAAATTGATTCTCCAGGTTAAAGTCAATCCATTAATCAAAAAATAGTTTTAATATGGTTAGAGAGCATTCAACCAATTAGCCTGGCTTGGAGAGAGTCCAACAACCAAAGCTAAAAATTGTCCTCTAACTCTTACCATATTAGTATTAAACTATTCCATGGTTTAAACATGTTCGGGTTCGAGCCGGCCTTGGAGAGAGTCCAACAACCCAAACAAGAAATATAACTCTGGTTCTTACCATATTAATGGAAGGTGTAGGCTTTAATATTGAGTAAGGGTTTTTATGTCTCATCCTCTTTGCATGCAAATAACTATTATCTACATGTCATGGCATACATGACATACATCTACATGTCACGACATGCATGGCATAATGATATGCATCTAATGAAATTACATGGCGTACAATTATGGCATGTACAAAAATTTTCTTATATGTCATAACTATTTATGGAAATAAAATATGTTTGAGATTTGATCCCCAAAATCAAATCATAATTAAATTAGGAAACAAATTTCAAAATCTAATCATATATTGTATTTATGGAAGGTCTCAATTAAGGAAAGTTAAATTTAATTTAGAAAACAAATTTCCTAAATTGTCAAAATTATTTATGGAAATAAAATATGTTTTAGATTTGATCCCAAATCAAATCATGATTAAATTAGGAAATAAATTTCCAAATTTAATCAGATATTTTATTTATGGAAAGTGTTAATTTCTATAAATACTTCTAAACTTTCCAAAAGAAGAAGATTTCCATAGATACTTCTATAGTTTCCAAAATTAGAAAATTTCCATAAATACTTATAAACTTTCCAAAAGTAGAAAATTTCCATAAATACAATTATAACTATCGCAAAACAATTTTACGAATATGTCGAAACACAACCTGGGCTCTGATACCACTGTTGGGTTTTCGGCACCGTGGCGTGTGTGTGTTCGAAAATGTTTCGTAAACATGTGCACAGTGGAAGAATTAAAAGGCAATAAATCTAATTTATTACAAAACACACATCACACGCATGCATAGTACAACATGTGTTGACATAATCGCAGTTTCAAATTTTGCAATAAAAGGACCTTAGTTATACCTGACGTATCACGTGCAGTGGGAATGACATCAACCGGAGCAACTCTCGTTGGAATTGCCTCTATCCGTATCTACGACGAGTACCGTCGGGATAGCTTCACCATGCTACAAGCCTCGTCTTCGTAGGAGTTACTAGCCTCGTGTCAAAGACAATGTGATCGAGAGAAGATCACAATCCGAATCAAAATTCGGATTCGAAAATGAGTCCCCAAAATATGCTTCTCTGGAGAGGTATTCGTCAACCGATTTACGAATCCTTGGTCCTCCACCTATGAGGATTACCGGAGATCGAATATCCGGCAAGGTAGCCTCTGTCAGAGCTCCAAAAGTCATCCAAACGACGCTCCGACATGAAAGGAAACAAGCTATCCAGAAAAACTGGATAGCATGGTGGAGGATTTGCGCCGGCCAAAGAGGATGGCCGACCAACCCTTGGTCGCCGGAACCAAGGTGAGTCACCGGAGGGTCGTCGGAGGATGGCTGACAGCAGGTTGGACGCCGACAGCAAGGTGGACGACGACACAAGGTGGCTGGCGGCGTGGATTCCTGGGGTGGCGGCATGGAGAAGAGAGGGAGAGGAGAAGAAGATTATTTCCCAAAATAAAACTTAGGGCTCTCCAAAAACCTAACTGCGTTTTTATAGAGCCCGTGTTTCTTAACCATTAAGAAAACTTCTTCTTAGAGTTATTGGTTCATAACCAAAACCCGTTAACCTGCTCCAATAACTTAAGTTAAAATAAACCAAACCGAGTTGGTATATTTTAAGTTAAAACGAACCTAACCAACTTTGGTTCATTCGTTTAAAACAAACCAAACCCCTTTGGTTTATTCTCCACCATTGGATTAGAACCAAACCAATTTGGTTCATCCATCATATCTTTATAAGACTCGGCCCATCCATGCTTCCATTGCGACTAAAACAATTTCATACTCGCTCCTTGTTTGGTCCAACCAAATCTAGTTTCTCTCGATATGAGAATCTCATTCTCAAGCTCGTTTTAAATCCTTCGAATTATGCTCATTGTGCGTGTGACGAAATAGGTGTCCGACTTATGTTGGCCAACTATAATTAATGATCATAAGTGGCACCTAGTAGTACATCATGATCCCCAATTAACCAGAAAATTAACGATTGATTCCAAAACCATTTCTGGAACCCTTCAGCAGCTACATTGAATCGTGTCCCGTTCCCTTCACTCATCATATACCCTCTTGGTTAAGGATATGGTCTATAGTGTTAGTCCCCACTAGGCTGACTACGTCACACCTAGCCTAAGTATCATTTCCTTATCGTCCGGATTCTAATTACTGAACATGTATCCAAGAGTACCTTACTCTAAACATGTAATGCTTTGGCCAAAGACTTTAGTAACAATTCGACGAGATACCATGGGTATACATCACCTCACAAGGAGTGGTGAATCCTTTATAGGCTATTCAAACATCTTCGGACATTTCGACTTATACCCAATCATCTCGGATCCACATCTCCTTATAGATGCTTGCTTAAGATGTCAAAGCATAAGTCTTCATGACCAAGATGACTTGAATACCGTAAGTTAAAGGAACATCGCAGTTAAGTTGCAGTAAGAACTTCATTGACATATCCATATATGCAGAGAACCATATGAAGTCTTACAGCTAGTCACTCCAATGAACTAGTTACCATAACTAGCATCCATGATTAACTCCGGACATCATAATGTCTCTAGCCAATGAGAATCAACTGCTTGGATACACCAAGGAGTATATCTCATGTTAGTCTCGAGAGAATTGAAGGTTTCCAAATCCATCAATTCATTGACTAGGGATAATTCCAATACATCACAATTACACATGTAGAGTTACTCACTAGTTGTGATCTAATCACAAATTCTCTCATGCTATGAATCGTATCGTGGACATTCAGTAAATGAGTTTAAGATCTAATCAAATACATGATAACATTTATACTCAAATAGTGAATCTTCATTTATCATATAAATGGTTCAAACATAAGGCGATTGCCTTAGGACATCTCTCATATATTACTAACATTCATGACCAAGATTACTTGAATACCGCAAGTCGAAGGAACATCACACAAAGATTACTAACTTCATTGACATATCCATATATGCAGAGAACCATATGAAGTTTTACAGCTAGTCACTCCAATGAACTAGTTACCATAACTATCATCCACGATCAACTTCGGACATCCCAATGTCACTAGCTAGTGAGAAACAGTTGCTTGGATAAACCAAAGAGTATACCTCATGCTAGTCTCAACAGAATCGATGGCATCTGAATCTATCAATTCATCGACTAGGGATAATTCCAATACATCACAATTATACATGTCAAGATACTCACTAGTTGTGATCCAATCACAAATTCTCTCATGTTGTGAATCGTATTGCGGACATTCAGTAAATGAGTTTAACATCCAATCAAATACATGAAAACATTTATACTCAAATAATGAATCTTCATTTATCAAATAAATGGTACAACCATAAGGCGATTACTTTAGGACACCTCTCATATATTACTAACAAACTCCCTCTTGGCTTAATGTCAATCGCCACGGTATCCAATACCATAAGCTCTAACATGACCCTCAAACATACTTTGAGGCAAGGCCTTAGTTAAAGGGTCCGCTAAGTTACTTTCAATTGGAATCTTCTCGATTTGTATTTCCTTCCTACTTACAATCTCTCTGATCAAATGATAGTGGCGAAACACATGTTTGGATCATTGATGAGACCACATCAAGTTCATAGATGAACTTCTCGATCCAAATCACTTCCTTTACTGCTTCAAAAGTTGCAATGTATTCTACCTCTGTGGCAGAATCCGTTATAGTGTCTTGGTTGGAACTTTTCCAACTTATTGTGCCTTCATTTAAGGTAAATATGTAACCAGACTAAGACCTAAAATCATCCTTGTCTGTTTAGAAGGTGGCATCCATATACCCGCATATTACCATATCACCTTCTCCATATATTAGGAACACATCCTTAGTTCTTCTTAAGTACTTAAGGATTATCTTAACAGTCGCCCAATGATCCATTCCTGAATCAGATTGATATCTGCTCATGACACTCAGAGCATACGATACATCCGGCCTCATACATAACGTAGCATACATGATAGATCCTATTGCGGATGCATAGGGAATCTTACTCATGCAAATCCTCTCATCTTCTGTGCGCGGACACATAGACTTCGAAAGGTATATCCCATGCCTGATGGGAAGGAAACCTTTCTTGGATTCCGGCATGCTAAACCTCTTTAGCACTCGGTCTATATATGTAGACTACGAAAGACCAAGCAACCGTTTCAATCTATCTCTATAGATCTTAATCCCGAGAATACAAGTCGCTTCTCCTAGGTCTTTCATGGAGAATGTTTTAGATAACCAAATTTTAACCTACTATAAGACAGATATATCGTTTCCTATAAGTAATATGTCATTGACATACAATACTAGGAACACGACTGCACTCCAACTAACCTTCTCGTACACACAGGGTTCGTCGGGATTTTGTCAGAAATCAAACCTTTTGATTGTCTCATCAAAATGGATATTCCAACTCCTGGATGCTTGCTTCAGTCCATAAATGGACCGTCGAAGTTTGCATACCTTGGTTTTATCAACTGATGTGAAACCCTCAGGCTATATCATATACACATCCTCGAGTATGTTTTCGTTAAGAAAAGTCATTTTCACATCCATCTGTCATATCTAATAATCATAATGAGCCGCTATGGCAAGGAGCATCCGAATGGATTTAAGCATAGCTACCGATGAATAGGTTTCGTCATAATCAATACCTTGCTTTTGATGATAGTCTTTCGCCACTAATCTAGCCTTATGGGTAATCACATTACCATCCATGTCGGTTTTCTTCTTGAAAACCCATTTGCACCCTATAGGATTAATGCCTTCAGGTGGGTCCACCAAGTTCCCAACTTGATTTTCATACATGAAATCCATTTCCGACTTCATGGCTTCAAGCCATTTGTCCCTTTTTGAACTTTTCAGAACTTCTTCATAATTGGTAGGCTCCTCATCGTCAATGAGTAATACGTCGTTCGATTCACTTACAAGAAATCTATATCTCTCAGGAATGTTGCGTGTCCTACTAGATCTACGAAGATGTGGTGTCACAATAGGTTCAGTCGATGTCTTATCACTGTGAGTTATCGGTTGAGGTGCTTGACCAGGTATCTCCTCAATGTCTATTGGAGCCTCTCAAGTTCAACACCACTCCCACTGTTTTCTTACAAGAGAAAATCATTCTCTTGAAACACAGCATTCCTTGAGACAAACACCTTTTGTTCTAAGGGATGATAGAATTAGTAACCCCTTATTTCTTTAGGGTATCCAATAAATAGACATTTATCAGACTTAGCATCCAATTTGTCTAACATAGTCCGCTTCACATAAGCAGGAATACCCCATATCTTCAAGTAAGATAAATGAGATTCTTAGTAGCCATTATCTCATATGGAGTTGTAGAGACTACCTTGGTCGGGACTCTATTTAGCAAGTAAATAGTTGTCTGAAGTGCATAGCCCCAAAAGGACTTAGAAAGATTTGCGTAATTCATTATCGACCTAATCATGTCCAACAAGATTCAGTTTCGCCTCTTAGATACACGATTATGCTGTGGTGTATACAACAGAGTCCATTGAGATAATATACCATTGTCCCTTAGATAATCTAGAAACTCTTGACTCAAGTATTTACCACCTCGATCCAATAGAAGTATTTTAATACTCTTGCCAAGTTATTTCTCTACTTCATTTCTGAATTCTTTAAACCTTTCAAAGGCTTCAGACTTGTGTTTCATCAAGAACACATACCCAAACCATGAGTGATCATCGGCGAAGGTAATGAAGTAGCTATAGCCTCCTAGAGCTTGAGTTTACATAGGCATGCATACATCAGTATGTATTAGACCAAGCAACTCTCCCACCGGTTCACCTTTTCCCATAAAAGGTAACTTAGTTATCTTGCCTTTTAAGCATGATTCACATGTATCGTATGAATCTAATTCAAACGATTCCAGAATTCCACATCGGTGTAATTCAGACATGCATTTCTTGCTCACATGGCCAAGATGACAATGCCACATATAGTAGTCTAATTGATTATCTTTTCGAGCATGCTTGTTGCTCGCTTCGATATTGAGAATGTCACAGGATACGTCTAACGTATATATACCATAGCACAATGTTCAAGTCCCAATTAAGCATGTTATTCAAAGTTATGTAACAACAATTGTTACTAAAAGTCAAATGGTATCCATTTCTATTTAAATAAGAAATAGAAATGATGTTCTTTATCAACGAAGGAACATAAAAGCAATTGTCCAGTTCTAAGACAAGTCTTATAGGGAGTTTCAACAAATACGTTCCGATGGTGAGTGCATCAACCTTTGCTCCATTACCAACACATAAATTTGACTCTCCCTTGATGAGTCTTCTTTTATTCCTTAGCCCATGTATGTCATTACATATATGTGAGCCACACCCAGTATCCAATACCCAAGTGTTTGAGGAAATAGAATGACAATAAATAATGAAGATATCTTAAGAAGATGGGGCATCTGATGCCTTCTTCTTCTTCACGGACTCAAGATAAATCTTGTAGTTTCTTCGTAAATGGCCCTCCTTGCCACAATGATGGCAAGTGCCCTTTTGAGCTGGTTCTGCATTTTTAGCCTTTTTCTTCTTCCCCTTCTACTGTTCCTTTAACTTCCTCTTAGAACCTTTTTTCGAGGAATCAACTAACATCACTGTCCCCTGCTCATGATTCACATATGGCTCCACAGACTTCAGCATATTGAGCAGTACTACAGATGAACCTTCTTGCATCTCAGAGGTGAAGAGGAGCTTGGAGACTTCGAACCTTTCGGATCTCACTTGCTCATCAAACAACTCATAAAGATGAAAGACTATGGTATGAGCATCCATATGCTCATGCTACTTCCGCAGCTCAGGTACTATCGCGGCTAGCATGATTCAACTCACTAGTTCAAAATCACTCACATGTTTCTGATAGGCCAACAATTGGTCCAGAGTTGCGTTATCACTAGGACGGGTGGGAAGAGGCTCTTCGTGGGCATACGTAAGCTTTTCCGCCTTGAGAACAATTCTCAAGGCTCTAAGCCAGTCCAAGAAGTTTGACCCAGTCAATTTATTCGAATTCAAAATAGAGCACAAATTTAAAGACATCATGATCAAGCGATTAACCTAAAAATACAAATCAAGCATATATGAGAAAGATGATTTAAAATTCATTCACATACATTTACAAAATCCCATTCATTTTTCAAATTTCAAAAACCCTTAAAATTACTTCGAGAGATCGTAGGTCCATCTCTAAATGGGTTGATATCTAACATAGATAAGAACAACCTTGGAGTGAGTCCAACAAGCCATTCTTAGCTATGATGGTAGGTATCATGTATACCGATTACATATCGCGTATATGTAACTATCACAATGTTCTATCAACTAATTGAATGTTCACACATACATTGGGTTATTAACACATTAACAAGTATGTATCATATGCATATCACCCAACTTCACATCTCTTCACATCGACCTTGGAGTGAGTCCAACAAATCGATGCTCCAAGTTAGAGCTGACTCATTAATCACGAAATAGTTTTAATATGGTTAGAGCGCATTCAACCAATTAGTCAGGCTTGGAGTGAGTCCAACAACCCAAACTAATGATTGACCTCTGACTCTTACCATATAAGTGTTAAACTATTCCAATGATTTGAACATGTTCAGGTTCGAGCCGGGCTTGGATTGAGTCCAACAACCCTAACAAGAAACAGAACTCTAGTTCTAACCATATTAATGGAAGGTGTAGTCTTTAATATTGTGTAAGGGTTTTAATGTCTCATCCTCTTTGCATGCAAATAACTATTATCTACATGGCATGACACACATGACATACATCTACATGTCACGACACGAATGACATAATGATATGCATTTAATGCAATTACATGACATACAATTATGACATGTAAAAATAGTTTCCTTATTTGTCATAACTATTTTGGAAATAAAATATGTTTTAGATTTGATTTCCCAAATCAAATCATGATTAAATTAGGAATCAAATTTCCAAATCTAATCACATATTTTTTTATGGAAAGTGTTAATTAAGGAAAGTCAAATCTAATTTAGGAAACAAATTTCCTAAATTGTAATTTCCTAATCATATTAAGAAATTTCCAATTTGAATTTCCTTATTTGTCATAACTATTTATAGAAATAAAATATGTTTGAGATTTGATTTCCCAAATCAAATCATGATTAAATTAGGAAACAAATTTCCAAATCTAATCACATATTTTATTTATGGAAAGTGTTAATTTTCATAAATACTTCTAAACTTTCCAAAAGTAGAAAATTCCGATAAATACTTCTAAACATTCCAAAAGTAGAAAATTTTGATAAATACTTCTAAACTTTTCAAAAGTAGAAAATTTCTATAAATACAATTATGACTATCGCAAAATAATTTTACGATTATGTCGGAACACAGCGTGACTCTGATACCTCTGTTGGGTTTCCTCGGCACCACGGCGAGTGTGTGTTCGAACACGTTTCGTAAACATGCACACAGCGGAAGCAATAAAAGCAATAAATCTAATTTATTACAACACACACATTACACGCATGCAGGATACAACATGTGTAGACATAATTGCTATTTAAAATTTTATAATAAAAAGAAATTACTCTAGTTATACCTGACGTATCACGTGTAGTGGGAATGACATCAACTGAAGTAACTCTCGGTAGAATTGCCTCTATCCGTATCCACGCCGAGTATCGTCGGGATAGATTCACCATGCTACGAGCCTCATCTTCGTAGGAGTTACTAGCCTCGTGTCGAAGACTATGTGATCCGAGAGAAGATCACAATCCGAATAAAATTCGGATCCAAAAATCGAGTTTCGCAAACTTGCTTCTCGAAAGCGGTTTTTGTCAACCGATTGACGAAAACACAACCCTCCACCTATGAGGATTGCCAGAGAACCAATCCCCGACAAATAGGTCACTGTCGGAGCACAAAACGCCAACCAAACAACCTCTCCACAAAGAGGAGAACAAGCCGTCCAGAATCTGGACAGCTTGTTTGGTGGAAGATATGGCCGGCCAATCAATGGCCGACTGGTCCTTGGTCGTCGGCTGCCAAGGGTGTTGGACTCTTCGAGCTACAAAAACCGCTTTTTGCGTTGCAAAAACCTCGGAAGTCGACCACGGATCCGTGCGAAGATAAATTAAAATACAATTCACGTACATGTTTAGAAACACTAGATCTACTTTAGATCTACATGGTAAGAGTGTTACCCTTGCAGCGACGCCCTTCGCTTATCCCGCTCATCCAAACAGTTTGTCGGATCTCATAGAGTGTCAAGTGTACACTCCTCTACACGTATCCATACGGACAAAAGGTGGAGAAGATCACTTAGAGTGTGCTAGCACTCATGAAGGTCTCGACAAGGAGGATGAGGGAGAGAGCAAGAGAGGAGAGGAAGAAGAAGAGTTGAATTACCACAAATCCCTTCATTCATTCTGTTGGCCGGCCACTTCAAAGAGGGTTAAATACATCCATGAAATACCAAGAGCCATGGCTCTTGGTCTCCCTCATGAGGTGGCACACCATGATGTGTCCATGATGATGTCGAACATCATCATTGGTCGGCCCCTATGCCAAGTCACCATGAAGTGGCATTTGGTCAATTCAAACTTGACCTTTCATCTTCCCTCTCAAGTTAAGTCAAACTTGACCTCTTATCTCCCATGGTTGATCAAATCCATCCATTTGATTCAATTCAATTTAATTTAATGAATCTCTATTCATTAGTTTAAATTGACTCAATGAATCAAATCTAAATTATACTTATTCAACGCTTGAATCAAACTGAGTCCAACTCAATTAGTCTAATTTGGATTACTCTTAATCCAATTTGGTTCATCACATGAACCTAATCCTCTTGGTCCATCATATGAACCTAATCTCCATCTAATTTCCCTTTGTGTGTGACCCTATAGGTTCTTGTAACATTGGCAATGCTCTTAAACCGATTTAGAAACATAAGCAATGAGCGGTATCTAGAAACACATCATTGCTACCCAAGTTACAAGAATGTTGAGATCCAACATCACCTTTGTGACTACTAATTGTGACTCTCACAATATATGACAATGTCCCTCTATCCTTGACATCTGATTGAACAATTGAGGCATAGACCGTGTCATCCTTTGTACAATCTATATCTTAAACTCCATGTAGACTCACTATAATCAAATGAGCTCAATATCTCATATTGACTTATTTGGGCATGACCATGCACTTAGTGGTCTCACTCTATCAAGAATCTTGATGTCACTCCCGTCATATAGGAGGGATAGATCCCATCTACATCACTCACATCCCTCCGCATAATTTGTTACATACCCAGTAATCGCCTTTATAGTCCACCCATTTACGGGTGACATTTAACGAAGCCAAAGTATGTAACTCCTTATGTAGGGAACCATGGTGACTTCAGGTCCAATGACTAATAGTCACATGAGAAAGTATATGACACTCATATAATGATCCATGATACTTTCTCATGGCAGGTCATTCAGTATACATTCTCCAATGCATACCCATGTGTCAACTTGATATCTCATATCCATGACATGTGAGATCAAGTCATCGAGTTGACCTACATGCTAGTCTCTTCACATTAATATTGTCCTTGAATATTAATACTTGACTAGGAATGATTAAGAGTAGTATTCTCTATATCATCTCATTATCGATTCTACCAATCGATTGATATAGGTAAGAACCTTCTACTCAAGGACGCTATTATACTTAGTTATTTGGCACCAATACAAGTAAGTATAATAACCATAAAGCAATGCCTTTATAGATATATATAGGAATATGATACAACAAGTCCATACAACAATCATCACATGATCGGCTCTAAGGCTTTAACTAACAAAGGGAGGATAGCCGAAGGAGTCGCGGGTCAAGGGTGTGGCCGACAAATGACTTTGGCAAAGAAGAAAACTCAAGGCGGCAACTCCTCTTGGGCGGCTAATGCTCTTGGGTGGCAAGAAAAAGTTCTCCACGAAAAACCCTAAAGTCATGTTTTATAGAGAGAATATTTTTTGACCATCAAGAAACCTTGTCCTAGCACTTATTGGTTCATAACCAATAACCCGTTAACCCGCTCCAATAACTTAAGTTAAAATAAACCAAACCGCGTTGGTCTATTTTAAGTTAAAACGAACCAAACCAACTTTGGTTCATTCGTTTAAAACAAACCAAACCACTTTGGTTCATTTTCCACCATTGGATTAGAACCAAACCAATTTGGTTCATCCATCATGTCTTCAAAAGACACGATCCATCCATGATTCCGATACAACTAAAACCATTTCATACTCGCTCTTTGTTTGGTCCAACACAACTTAGTCTCTCTCGATCTGAGAATCCTATTCTCAAACTCATTTTAAATCATTCGAATTACACTCGCTGTGCATGTGAACCAATAGGTTCTCGGTTTATGTTGGTCGTCTATAATTAACCATTAATTATAGAACGATCATGAGTTGCACCTAGTAGTACATCATGATCCCCAATTAATAGGAAAATCAATAGTTGATCCCATAACCATTTCTAAAACCCTTCAGCAGCTACAATAAATAGTGCCCCATTCCTTTCACTCATCTTATACCCACTTGGTTCAGGATATGGTCTATTGTTTCAGTCTCCACTAGCCTGACTACATCACACCTAGCCAATTATTTACTTCCTCATCCTCCAAATTCTAGTTACTGCATATGTATACAAGACTACCATACTCTAAACATGTAATGCTTTGGCCAAAGACTTTAGTAACAATTTGACAAGAGGCCAGAGAGTAAACATCTCCTCGCAAGGAGCGGTGAATCCTTTGTAGGCTATTCAAACACCTTTAGCCACTTCGACTTATACCCAATCATCTTGGGTCCACATCTCCTCGGAGATGCTTTCTTAAGATGTCAAAGCATAAGTCTTCATGACCAAGATTACTTGAAAACCGCAAGTCGAAGGAACATCGTACTTAATCTGCTGTAAGAACTTCATTGACATATCCATATATGTAGAGAACCATATGAAGTCTTATAGCTAGTCACTCTAATGAACTAGTTACCATAACAAGCATCCACGATCAACTCCGGACATCCCAATGTCACCAGCCAGTGAGAAAAAGCTGCTTGCATAAACCAAAGAGTATGCCTCGTAGAGTAGTCTCAACAGAATCGATGGCGTCCGAATCCATCAATTCATCGACTAGGGATAATTTCAATACATCACAATTACACATGTAGAGATACTCACTAGTTGTGATCCAATCACAAATTCTCTCATGTTGTGAATTGTATTGCGGACATTCAGTAAATGAGTTTAAGATCATATCAAATACATGAAAACATGTATACTCAAATAGTGAATCTTTATTTATCAAATAAATAGTACAACCATAAGGTGATTGCCTTAAGACACCTCTCATATATTACTAATAATATTTTCTTGAATTTGACTTTATCTAAGGAAGTGGTCATTTTTCCAATCAATGTAGGCCCCTGTGCCTCGCCACGACCTGAAAGCCAGTGTCTCGAAAAGTTACTTAACGATCTAAAGGTTAAATCCGAATCTAACTCAAGGTTGACTATCTTTAATCAATTTTAAATAATCTCACCAAACATATAAGGTGAACAAATTCTGTGACACATAGAATGGGTGAGATGTTAAGGATAATTGAAATATAACATTTTCAAAATGCTACCTAGTTTCTTAACTATTGTACTTAACGACTATTTACAACTCTCTAGGCCAAAGTTTAGCGCCCCCTACATCTCTTATACTCCATATATTTGACTAAGGGGGAGAGAAAACTAACCCTAAGGGGTATACTACAAACCTTTAAATTATTGGTGGAGAGGGACACACCTCGAACCAATCTATCTAACTACTGCTAGATGCATGCTTGGGATCATAGTTGATTTATCTTTAATAATTCTAGACACATGTTGTTTTTAAACCCCTATTTTATATAAAAACCCCGACACCTTTTTTGATTTATGATAAAAGGGGGAGAAGAGCGAAAGTTAAGGGGGAGTAATAAAAATTTAATTTTTCAAAAATTCAAGGCATCTCTTTCAAAACTCACCTAGGGTTAAGGGGGAGTTTTTGAAAGGATGTTTATCACTCACTCTTGTTTTATGCTTTAATTTTTCCCTTAACTTTGTGTCGGTTTGCCATAGATCAAAAAGAGGGATATTGTTGGTGCAGGGGCACCAGATAATTGAACCTAGATTTTGATTATGACAAAGATCCAAAGTTAAGGTCATATTGTTATCTCATGAGCTGAATTAAGTGTGTAAGAAATGGTTTGTTGGTGCAATCGGCCCAGGTTGACTCGAGTTTGACTCAAGCAGTACCTTGATAGTATTTTGATGATATACAAAACTCATGACATGGGATTGTCATGGGAAAGTCCAACATGGGGTTGGCATGGAAAATCCAAGCATGGAGCTTGGTGTGGAAGTCCAAGGGGGAAGCCTTGGCATGGGAAAGTCCAAAGCATTGCGAAGCCGTGCGCTTGGTACTTGGTGAGAAATGCATTGCGAAGCCGTGCGCTTGGTGCATTTGGGCGCTTGGTGCTTGGCATGGGAAATCCAAAGCATTGCGAAGCCGTGCGCTTGGTACTTGGTGAGAAATGCATTGCGAAGTCGTGCGCTTGGTGCATTTGGGAAGTCTTGAGAACTTGGCAAGTTCACTAGGCTCGGGTCCTTGAGTCGGTGAAGGATGGCATTGCGAAGCCGTGCGCTTGGCGCATCCGAGGGACGTAGGCCGAGGAAAGAGAGCTTCGGTGGGGAACTCCATGAGGGATAAGGTGGACTTGGCCAAGTGGCTAAGACTGAGTGTCGGACGCTCAAACAACTTTGTGTTTGAGGTTTTAGCCGACATCAGTCGACTCGCATAGGTGCCAGTCGACTGCTCTAGGTCGTATGGGTTCGACCAGTGTTCGACTGAACCAAGTTTGGCTGATCGATCGCCGAGGGAGGGCAATGATCGTGGGAGCATCGATTTACTACTTAAGGGAAGCGATCGATCGATCACCGCACGGTGCAGAATGGAGTCGAGCTCACAAAGACTCGATCGATGGATGATCACGATCGGTGATGGGTGCCATCAGTCGACTGATGTGTGATCCGTTGGAACTTAACCATGAGACAACGGCTACGGGACCAGTAGACTGATGGTCACGATCAGTCGATTGATGGGTGCGAAAACAGCTTGATGCAGGTTATAAAAGGAGCTCGAGTTGGAGGATTTCGCCATGGTTTTTGTGGAGCTATTAGAGGGGAATTACTGCTGCATTCTAGTCCTTCAAGAGCCAATCAAAGCAAGCAACAAGCAAAGGGTTCAAAGCAAGCGTTGTAAAGTGTTCTTTACGTGTATTTTGTATTTGTCTTTGTATTGCTTGTATTTCATTACTTAGTGTAATTTCTTGTAAGAGGTTTCTCCACCTCCGACGTGTAGTCGAAAAGGAGTGTTATAGTTAGTGTCGTGCGCATAACTAGAGCTCGGTGAGCTCGCCCGTGGAGTAGGAACCATTCGGTTCCGAACCATGTATATCATTGTGTATTGCATGTGCTTGTGTGTATTTGTGTATCTTGTTAGTATTATTATTGTTATTCCACTGCGCTAACAAGAATTGTAGATGAGCACGCAACAAGAACGAACGAATTGCGACATCCAACGAATGAGGGCTATTCACCCCCTCTAGCCGGCCGTCCCGATCATCCAACAAGTGGTATCAGAGCCGAGGTCGCTCTTCAAGGACTAACAGCCGCGAGAGCATTACAAAATGGCCGGCTTCATCCATCCACCAAAATTCGATGGAGATTTTGCTTGGTGGAGGAAACAGATGGAGGTATATCTCGAAACTAATTTTGATTATATGATTATTGTAGAAAATGGTTTTGAGATGCCTAGGGACAAATACAACAAGCCAATTGAAAAGTCAAGGTGGACCCAAGTCCAAATTAAGGACTTCAAGACAAATCTCGAGGTAATAAAATTATTTAGTGATTTGTTACCTAAAAAAATTTGGTCTAGCTTGGGTGACTATAGGGATGCAAAGGAATTATGGGAGAAGATAATGAAATTTCAAGAAAAATCCCAACCGGCACAAGTAGAAGAAAATGCCGAGGAAGAAGAACCCACAACATTTGAAGATGTTGATGACTTGGTGGAGACCTCCACCTCTAGCATTGAGGGGGAGGAGAGGCAATCTTCCATCCCGGAGCAAGAACAAGAAGCATCCACATCCGGGAGAAGTGAAGATCAAGAAGAGGCCTCCACCACCTCCCTAGGTAACTCAAGTGTTATTATTTTAAATAAAAATCACATAATATGCTTTGAGTGTAGGGAGAAAGGGCATTACAAGAGCAAATGCCCTAAATTGGCTAAGAAGAAGGCATCGACACCAAAAGTCAACCCAAAGTCAAACGATGCCGGTGTTTCCTCAATTAAGAGCAAAGAGCACATTGTGTGCTTCAAATGCAACCAACGGGGGCACTACCGAAGCCCCCTAGGGGGAGGAAGAAAGGGCAAGAAGGTGTGACTCATGTAGGGGGAGCTTCTAAAGCTAACTCTAAGGTACATTTAAATAATGCACCTTCAATTTCTAGAATTAAAGAGCATGCTAAGAATTATTTTAGTTCTCTTGCCATTATTAATGAAAAGCATGCTAGGAGAAACAATAAGGTTTATTGCTTAGGTGCTAAGCATGTTAGTTTCTCTAAGGACAAACCTTGGACTCAAAACACTAGATATATTTTACCTAGGGAGTCAATTAGGAGAATTGAAGAAAACTTGGGTGTTAATCCCAAGAAATCTAGGAATATGCCTAAAAAGAAAAACATTTCCCAAAAGATAAATGTAAGTTCAAAATTGGGAAAATTAGAGTTATAAAACCAAGCCTTAAGGTCAAGGCTAGAAAAATTGGAGAAGACCCTAGCAATAATATCAAATTCGGTTAAGGCGTCTAATGTACAAAAGTCAAGACCTAGAAAACAAGAAATGTCTAAGGGCAAGAAGGGTTTGGGTCACAAACCTATGTCCTATCATAATGTTACATTTAATTATGGAACCACATCTAGGTCTAGGAAAACCAAGGCTAATAGGGAAGCCATCCCTAAGTCTAGCCATGGTATGTGTTTAGTGGCTAACACCTCAAAGAAATCAAATGTAGCCATTAAGGTCAATGGAGGAGTCACCTCTAGAGTTGACCCAAGTAAGACTCATTTGACTAAGGGTTAAAAGCCAAAAAGGGTCATTATAAAGGTATCTAGGGAAGTTATCCCTAGGGAATACCTTGTTAACCCAAGGAGCTCCAATAGGTATTGGGTTCCTAGAAGCGTGATCGATTCACGCTAGATGGGTCAGAGTGTGTCAACCCTAGGTGGATGGGTAGTTAACCTAGCCATGATGAGTTGACACATTAGAATGTGCCAATATGGTTTGAGAAGTTTTAAAATGATTTAAATTGGCACAATTAGGTCTTAGAGGTGTTGGTGTGCCATTTTGGGTTTTGGCACACTAGGGAAATGAATGGTTTAAGGCAAAATGGGATTAATTCCTAGAAATGGCATTTTGGATTTAACACTTAGGTATTTTATACCTTAGTTTATTTACTTGCCATGATTTGTTTGCCTTGCCATGTCATGACATCATTTTCATTTTTATCTATAAAATGCCATGATCATGTTTAAAATTATTTTTAGATGTCATGTATGCTTAGTTCTCATTCACATGCCATGACATCATGATATTGGCATATGTTTTTATCTAAATCATATTTATGCCATAATCATATCATGCATATAAATAAAATGAAATTAAGGACTATGGCATGATTTGATGGGAATCAAATAATATTGCCTAGAAATATGCATGAGACCATTAAAAGAATAAAAACCCACATCTCACTAGATTAATTGCCTTGAATGTGTTTTACACATCTAGATATAAGTGAGATGTTTAAGGAAAAGAAATTAAAGGGTTTGAAAACATTTTGAAAACATTTTGAAAAACCTTGGTGAAGCCTATCTTTTGATAGCTATCACCATTGAATGGGATGATACAAAGATGGCTCTTTATTGAAGCTTTTCTTAAATTTTGAACTTTGTATCAATCTCCTAATTTAATGGGTAAAATAAATTTCTAATATTTTTCACCCATAGTGTTTAGGATAAGTATTATACGTATGCATTTTCAAGATTTTTAAAATTACATATATTTACTTATGGATTTTGAAAATCCATTTTCAAAATTGATCAGAATCGCGATTATCGATCGATTGTAATGGCGATCGATGGATAATAATGATCGATCGTGATAGTTAGGCCCATGTTTAGCCATGTTTTGGTCCCCTAACCACTCCTAACCCTAGGATATGCTTGGGAGAGCATTAGAGAGGGTGGAAATCCATTGGATATGGATTAGGAGTTGGGTTGAGGGTGAGTATCAAGGTGGATGAGAGTTCATTGTTGAACTTTGCCTTAATTTTGTATGGTTTAATGTTCCTATTGGCTTAGGGACTCTCCAAGGACATTGTTGGTGCAATGGTCAAGGGGGAGCAAGCCTCTAGGGGGAGGAATCCATCATGGGAAGATGGATGTGTATTTCCTCATGAGAGGAAAATTGGGTTGCCTCTCTTTAAGTGATATGGGATCACTAGAAAGATGGTAGGCATGTGTTCCTCCAAGGCAGAGATATAAGATCTCATTGGGATATGAGACATTCATACCCTTGGGGAGGACCTTTTTGATGTAATGTCAAAAAGGGGGAGAAGTTACCAAGTTATCAATTAGGGTTCGTTAGAATTCTCATTGGGATATGAGAATTGCCAATATGGGAGAATTGGTAGACTTGAGATGGTAGTTTTGTCAATCATCAAAAAGGGGGAGATTGTTGGTGTAATCGGCCCAGGTTGACTCGAGTTTGACTCGATCAGTACCTTGATAGTATTTTGATGATAGACAAAACTCAAGACATGGTATTGTCATGGGAAAGTCCAACATGGGATTGGCATGGAAAATCCAAGCATGGAGCTTGGTGTGGAAGTCCAAGGGGGAAGCCTTGGCATGGGAAAGTCCAAAGCATTGCGAAGTCGTGCGCTTGGTGCTTGGCATGGGAAAGTCCAAAGCATTGCGAAGTCGTGCGCTTGGTGCTTGGCATGGGAAATCCAAAGCATTGTGAAGCCGTGCGCTTGGTGCTTGGTGAGAAATGCATTGCGAAGCCATGCGCTTGGTGCATTTGGGAAGTCTTGAGAACTTGGCAAGTTCACTAGGATCGGGTCCTTGAGTCGGTGAAGGATGGCATTACAAAGCCGTGTGCTTGGCGCATCCGAGGGACGTAGGCCGAGGGAAGAGAGCTTCGGTGGGGAACTCCATGAGGGATAAGGTGGATTTGGCCAAGTGGCTAAGAATGAGTGTTGGACGCTCAAACAACTTTGTGTTTAAGGTTTTAGCCGACATCAGTCAACTGGCATAGGTGCCAGTCGACTGCTCTAGGTCGTATGGGTTCGACTAGTGTTCGACTAAACCAAGTTTGGCTGATCAGTCGACTGCCGAGGGAGGGCAGTCGACTGTTGGGAGCATCAGTCGACTGATCACACTGTGCACGGGCACAGAATGGAGTCGAGCTCGCCAGCACTCGATTGATGGATGATCAGTCGACTGATGGGTGCCATCAGTCGACTGATGTGTGATCCATTGAAACTTAACCAACATGGATTTGACCGTTGTGAGACAACGGCTACGGGACCAGTCGACTGATGGTCACGATCAGTCGACTGATGGGCGCGAAAATAGCTTGATGCAGGTTATAAAAGGAGCTCGAGTTGGAGGATTTCACCATGGTTTTTGTGGAACTATTGGAGAGGAATTGCTGCTGCATTCCAATCCTTCAAGAGCCAATCAAAGCAAGCAACAAGCAAAGGGTTCAAAGCAAGCGTTGTAAAGTGTTCTTTACGTGTATTTCGTATTTGTCTTTGTATTGCTTGTATTTCATTACTTAGTGTAATTGCTTGTAAGAGGTTTCTCCACCTCCGACATGTAGTCGAAAAGGAGTGTTATAGTTAGTGACGTGTGCATAACTGACGTGCGCATAACTAGAGCTCGGTGATCTCGCCCGTGGAGTAGGAACCATTCGGTTCCGAACCACATATATCTTTGTGTATTGCATGTGCTTGTGTGTATTTGTGTATCTTATTAGTATTATTATTGTTATTCCGCTGCGCTAACAAGAATTGTAGACGTGCACGCAACAAGAACGAACGAATTGCGACATCCAACGAATGAGGGCTATTCACCCCCCTCTAGCCGGCCGTCCCGATCATCCAACATGGTTAAGCTAAGCCAAAGGTCAGGGACTCCTGGAGAATCATGAGTCGAGAAACCGTAGTGGTCGGGTGACACTAGGATAACTTCGTGGGAGTCGAAGAACTCAGGTGAAGATCGAAAGCAAAGCGATAGGTCATTAAGGACCAGAGGTAAGTACGAGTGCAAAGAGAGATGGTAAGGTCGTGTCCTTTGTACGGGGATGTCCGTAGGCGACGATCTGACTAAGACTTCTAGTCGAAGGTCTAGGTCGAGATCGGATGGTAAGGAACAGTCATATTTACCATTTTCTGTGCTAACCTCTTACGGTTGGGAAGTCACCAGGATGGCAGTTGACTGCTGGTCATTAGGAAGTCGACTGATGGCGACGAATAAGCCTTTTGCGCTAGGTCAAACAGGATAATGTTTGACGCGGCCACTTTGCGATAAGAGAAGGTGTCACCTCGTGATCAGTTCCAAAAGTTGAGGAATTCCATCAAGACTTATTCCAAGGCACATGTCTATAAAAGGAGGGGAGGACTCCAATCCAAAGATCATCCATCTTACTCTTAAAGTGCTCCCACAACACCAAAGCACTAATGCCGTCATAACGCTGACGCAAAGCCAAGTTCAGAATATCTTTGTCGGCAGCAATAAGTATTAGTTTTTATTTATTGTATTCTTGGTTTTAATTGTAATGAGGTGAGATAGGCTTGTTGCCTCATCCTTGTGTTTTTGGTTTTTGTGATCGTTGTCTCCTACCTCTAACGAGGAGAAGACTCTATAGTGGATTGCCCCTTCGTACACGGTCAAGGATCGCATGGCGTAAAGTCCAAGTAGGAGTCTTGGCAGTGTAAGCCCAATATGCCTTGGCAGTGTAGACCTCATTAGCATGACAATAGCTGATGGAAGCACCTGCAGGCTAGCATATAGATGAACAAGTCATGGATGACTTGGAGGGATCCGATAGGCGTGAGGCTGATGGAGGTGGCTAGAAGGCTTAGGTCTAGGCTAAGGGTGGTCTGGCAAGTATGGGGGCACCATACTTGGGGTAAAACCTCATGTTTAAGGTGTATTAGGCGACTGGGACTATAGTCAGTCGAATGATGTGAGACAACTAGAGTTCGACTTCAGGAAATGGCCTAGCAGTCGACTGCCAGCATTGGGCAGTCGATTGATCTAGAGATCAGTCGACTGCTGGTCAAGTTTTCGAGCACAGAAGGTTCCCGAGTCAACTGTTAGGGTTTGACAGTCGAGTGATGACTCGAGCAATCGACTGATGGTCTATCCGTTGGAACTTATCCAACATTTCTCATGTCGTTTTGAGACAACGACTACAGGAGCAGTCGACTGATGGTCTCTATCAGTCGACTGCTAGGCAAAAATTAGCCTGAGTTTCAGGTTTAAAAGGAGCACAAAGGGAAGATTTTGGCTATGGTTTTTTTAGGAGTTTGGGGTGATTTGCTGCTGCAATTCAGGGTCTCATGTGCAATTCAAGCAACCAATCAAGAAAGCATCAAAAAGCTCATTTGTAAAGTTCTCTTTACATAGATTGTTGTATTCATTTTGTATTTGCTTAGTATTACTTTTGTAATTACTGTAAGAGGTTTCTCCACCTTTGACTTATTGTCGAGAAGGAGTACTTTTTATTAGTGGTTTGTGTTTGCATCGCTAGGGCTCTTACGAGCTCAATCCGTAGAGTAGGAACCATACAGTTCCGAACCACGTTATATCTTGTGCATTGTGCTTGTGTTGTGTATTTGTTTTTGTTATTATATTTCCACTGCGTATAACACATTTTGTAGCAAGCACGAACAAATTCCATCAGGAACGACGAATCGCTATTCACCCACCCCTCCCCTCTAGCAGGTGCACAGGTCCTAACAAAACCTTCCTTTCCCTTAACTAAATCTTTCCTACCAACACTTAAGTTTTGCCCATTAGACCCTTGAATTGAATTTTTCATCTTATAAAGGGTCTTTTCTAATTTTTCAAACCTTGACCTCAAAGCTTGATTTTCAATTTCTAATATCTCAAGTTTTGATTTTCCATTGACTCTTGAGATATTCTTCTTCCTAGGCATATGTCTAGTCCATTAAGGGTTGATGCCTAGGTTATTCTCTATCTTCCTAATGGTTTTCTTAGGTAGAATAGCTCTATGATTATTGGTTCTTGATTTGTCCTTGGATATAAACTCACAACTCTTAGCACTTTAACAAAAATACTTATTACTTCTAGCATGCTTTTCATGAGCAAGAAAATTATGACATGGTACATTTCTAGCATGCTTCCTATCATTAGTTAAAGAAAGAGTATTATTTAACTATACCTTAGGGTTTGCCTTAGCTCCCTCTAGATGTGAAGCTCCTCCTTTGCTCTTGGTTGAATGGCTCCCCTAGGACATTGACTCATATAGTGACCCTGTTGTCAACATTTAAAGCACACCACGTGCTCTTTGCTCTTCCTTATTGGGGCTCCGACCTCCTTGGTTTTCTCCTTAGCTTCATGTCGGTTGAGCCTTCTTGACTCTTTTTGGACATTTACTTTTATAATTCCCTACTTCCCTACACTCAAAGCATACAATATGAATTTTGTTCTTAATGACTATGCTTGAGTTACCTTCCATCGTAGAGAAATTTTAAACTTCCTCATCATCTCTCCCGGAGGTAGAGGGTTCTTCTTCTTGCTTCGGCATGGAAGGCCTAATCTCCTCCCCCTCAATCCTTGAAGTGAAGGTTTCCATGGCTTCGACCTCATCTTCTCCAGATGTTGATTCCCTCTCAACCTTCGAATCCTCAGGCTCTCGGAAGGATGAGCATTCCTCTTCTTCGGGCTCCTTTTCTACTTGAGCTGATGATGGATCTTCATGATATTTTGTCAATTTGATCCATAGCTCTTTATCATTCTTATGATAACCTAATCTATACAAAATATCATTAGGGATTGCATCAACTAATATTTTTGTTACCCTTTCATTTACCTCAAAGGCTTGGGCTTACTCTTCGATCCATCTCTTTATCTTGAGATATCCTCCCTTCGAACCCTTTGGAAATTCAAATCCATCCATCAAGATGAACCATTGTTCTATGTCCATCATCAGGAAGTGTTGGTGCAAGAATGCCCCAAGTAAACATGTATTTTGATGTTTGGATAATCATTTGAAGTTAAGCAATAATTGTGATCTAACAATTGAATGTTTAAGTGACAAGAAAGTCCAAGTGTGAATCTTTGCAAAGGAAGTCCAAGTGGAAGACTTTGCAAGAAAAGTCCAAGGGTGAAGCCTTGGCAAGAGAAGTCTGAAGGTGAGTCTTGGCAGCATAAGTCCAAGCATGTAGTCTTGGCGGTGTAAAGTCTAAGTGGACCTTGGCAAAGGAGGAATCAAAAATATGACGAAACCGAAGGAAGCTTTTGAAGACAAGCACAAGGGTAAAAGAGTCGTGAACTCGAAGGGATCCTGGAGGCGTAAGGCTGATGGAGAAGCTAGAAGGTTTAGTCTAGGCTTAGGGTATATCTTTCAAGTATGAAATACTCATACTTGTGGTATACCAGTCGATTGGTGTCTTATTCCAGTCGACTGGCTTTAGTGATCGACACTTGAAAGACCCAGACAAGTCAAGCAGTTGACTGGTTGAGGAGTCAATTGCGGGTCGACCGATTGCTGAACCTGAGCTCTAGAATTTGATTGGTGTGTCGACTTGCCTTAGTCAGTCGACAACTAGGGTCTAGCAGTCGACTATAATTAAGTGGCTAGAGCATAGATTGTTGAGCAATCGATTGCCTACATGAATCAATTGACTGGCCTTGAGTAGTCGACTGTTATTATTGAGCAATTGGCTGATCAATTATTCATTGAGTGGTGACGATCGCAATCAGGCTTCGTTAGAAGTCATTAGATCCGGTCAACAATAACACCAGTCACTGTTGGTATGCAGCAGTTGACTGGAGTCAGACTCAACAGAGAAAAACAACCAAGTTCTATAAAGATGGACTTGGGGAGCTTAAAGAAGGCTTGTGCTCTCATTCAAATCTTTCTTCTCAAGCTCACTAAGCCTTCCTCTAAACTTTCAAGTGTTTCTAGCCTCTTCTTCTCTAGCTTAACTCAATCATCTTGTAAGAAGAAGAGTGTTCATTGTAAGAAGGCATCTCCACCTTGGTGTTCTCATAAAAAGGAAGTTTTATTGAAAGCTTGCTAGCCACGATCTACCTTACGGATTGTCGTGGAGTAGGAGTGTCATCTCTAAACCACGTTACATCGACTTCGTTAGCATTGTCTTCCTTGATTTTGGTGTTATTTATTGTGTTCTTTGTATTACATCCGCTAACAAAATTGTAGAAATTGAAGAAAGGCTATTCACCCCTCCTCTAGCCATTCCAAAGGATCCTACAAGTGGTATCAGAGCCAGGTTTGTATTGGAAGATCTAATCATCAACTGGTGAAAAATGGCACTTCAAGAGGGATATAGCATCGCTAAACCACCACCCTTCGACAATAATGACATCGCTTATTGGAAAGGTATGATGGAGTATTGTTTAATGAATGATATTGAGCTTTAGTTTAGTGTAATAGATGGCTACAAGAAATTGGTGGATGAAGATGGATCACCTCTCCCAACCAAGGATTGGACAAGGAAGATGGCTAGAAAGGCTCAATCAAATGCAAAGGCCATAGCTACAATCCAATGTCGTCTCTCAACAGAGCAACTCAACAAGGTCGAGTTTTTCGGATCCACCAAGGAACTATGGGAAAAGCTCATTGAGCTAAATGAAGGATCAAAAGAGTCAAAGAGACCCAAAATGGATTTGTTGGTAGGACAACTCCAAACCTTTGCCATGAAGACTCATGAAATCGTAGGTCAAATGCATGGAAGGTTTAAAGAGATAGTTAATGGACTCCACGTCATAGGTGAGAAATTAGGCAACTGAGACTTGGTTAGGTATGTTCTTCATGCATTTCCTAGAACCACCTTATGGGCATCAATGGTTGATGCTATTAAGGTTTCTAGAGATCTTTCTTTTGTTAAAATAGATGAATTATTTTGTGAATTTCTCTACAATCTAAAAATGCCCTAAGTATGTCAGGAGTGAAGGAAATGTCTTTCTTAGATACCCTACTATTATAGATAAGTCTATCTCTAGTGATTGTTATAAAACTCAGAAACTAGGTTTACATTTATATCTGTTCATAGTAGACTAGTTTACTAAGTCTATACTAATTGATCATTCCTATCACTTTTGGAGAATGCATGAAGAAAAACTCTCTATTAAGGGATGTAGTGGGCAACAACTGAAATTTATGATTTCTAAAGGTATGTTGATGAAATTCTGAAGAAAATCGTGAGTCAGTAGAAGGTTTCTCCCTAGATGCTTCCTTACTACCACCCTCCATTTCCTTTCTTTTTAGACTAAGGATGCAAGATTATGCCCAATAATATAAGATGAATACAACATGATGCGAGATGATAAATGACACAAATATAAAATGATTAGAGATTAAACTTAACTTAGAAAATAAAAAATTGAAGCAAAAAGAATGAGACTATACTTGGGTGCCATTAGTGTCGTTTGAATTTACACAAGGAGGTTATACTCAGAGTGTCTCTTGTGGTCAACGATACCTCAGTCAAGGATTGAAGATGGACTTTGCAGGCAAAGCGAATCCGATGAACCCTAACATTGAAGAAATGGGAGATTAGGGGTTTAGGGTTTAACCCATCAAGGGTAGGAAGGCAAGGAGACTTACCCTAGGTTAGGTTAGGTCCAAAAGGGGTCATCTAGGGTTAGGCATCATCGAATGTTGGCTAGAGACACGATCGGTGACAGCGAGGGAGAGTTGGGATTGGGCAAAGCGGAGAAGGGATTTCCTTATATAGTCCCACGCTCATCAGTCGAGGTGATAAATAGAGGGCCTCGACTAATGGGTCAGTCGAGGCACTGGTCAAGGCAGACTCGATTCTGTGCATGTATCGAAACTTCCAGTTGAGGCACTGGTCGAGGCAGACTCGCTTCTGTTCACTGGCGACTACTAGCAACAGGTACCAGTCGAGGCATCAATCGAGTACACCTCGATTCTATTCACCTGTAGCTCCTATTAGTCGAGGTGATTACTGAAATACCTCAACTGCTAATCTGATATTTTATTTTCCTATGTATTTTGAGTCCTAAATTCGTTTTACTTAAGTCTCTAAACCATTTTACAAATGTCAATACACTTGATAACCAATTCCTAAAATATTTTTGAAGTTTTACTTAAGTTTTGTTGATGTTTAGGATGTCCCACCTATTTGACTTAGTTGGAATTTCCAATCATGATCTTAGAACTAGATACACATAAATTATGTATTCGTCTTCCCCATAATCGCTCAATTTAATTATTCATTTGGTTTCCAACCTCATTACTCAAGTTGATGCATCAATATTTTGAGTAAATTGGTAGTTCCTAAAATCTCACCCCTATCTAGCAGTACATAAACATAGTTATTCCTAAAGTTTGTGTGAGATGTTCTCCTAAGGTATACCAAAACATTATTCCATTTCTTTTGTATTTATAGATTAGTCCTTAAGATCATGGAGAATTTTTATTTATTTATTCAGCAACACACATCCCCAATTCCCTTCTTAAATAGCTAAATTCATTTTCTGGAAGAGATTTTGTGAAAATATCAGCAAGATTAGTCTTTGACTCAACATAATTAAGTATGATGTCTCCTCTTGCTACATGATCACTAATTAAGTGATGTCTTATTTCAATGTGTTTCGTCCTGGAATCATGGATTGGATTTTTAGTCAAATTTATCGTGCTAATGTTATCACAAAGCAATTGTACATTTTTATATGAAAACCCATAATCTTCCAGGGTATGTGTCATCCATAATAATTTTGATACACTCTATCCTATAGCTATATACTCAGCCTCAATCGTGGATAGAGCAACACAATGTTGCTTTCGACTCAACCAACAAACTAATGCTGATCCTAGAAATTGACAACCCCCGCTAGTTCTTTTCCTATCCAAATTGCATCCAGCATAATTGGAATTGGTATAGGCTACTAAATCAAAGGATTCAGTTCAAGGATACCACAATCCAATTGTTATGGTTTTTTTAAGATATCTCATAATCCTTTTAATCGCAATCCAGTGTGACTCTTTCACGCATGATTGATATCGTGCACACATACCCAAAACAAATACTATATTAGGTATACTCGCTGTGAGGTATAAAATGTTGGAGATTCGACGGCGCTAGAGGGGGGGGTGAATAGCGGGTGACCGTACGTAGATGGAATTCTTTCGCGTTTGATCGTCTACAATCTTGTTAGCACAGCGGAATAGTAATAACAAATAAATATAACAAGATACAATCACAACACGCACGATATAACGTGGTTCGGAACCGAACCGGTTCCTACTCCACGGATCGGGCTCAAATGAGCCCTAGCGATGCCAATCACACACCACTATCAAATAACTCCTTCTCGGAACAATCCGGAGGTGGAGAAACCTCGTACAATAGTGATTACAACAATAATCAAAAGCTACAAGCTAAGACAATGAAATACAAAAGCAATACAAGTAAAGAAAACACTTTACAAATGCTCTTGGATGCTTGATCGCTTGGTTGCTTGATGTCAACTCGGAGACCCTGATTTGCAGCAGCAAATCGCCCCAAAAGCCTCAAGAAACTGATACCAAAATCCTTCCCGTCGAGCTCCTTTTATCCTTGCGCACGACCTGGATTTCCGCCTATCAGTCGATTGCCATAAGCCACCAGTCGACTGATGCCACTGTTGTCGTGAGACAACGGCTCGATCCACGCTGGAAAAACTCCAACGGATCTCTTAGCGATCATTCAAACATTGGCGATCGTAACGCCTCAGAATCGGCCCGCCGATCGGCTCACGGAGCGTCGCTCGACACTCGACCGGCGATCGGCCATCCCCTGGCGCAGCGATCACGATCGGCTAGCGCGATGAGCGATCATTGCCGGCATTCAGCCCCAATCCGCAATGAACTCAAGTCGACTCACGGCGATGAACCCCGGCCTAATGCGGTCCGATCGCCAACCTCAAGAATGAGGTTTTAACCCAAGTATGGTGCCCCCATACTTGCTAGACCACCCTTAGCCTAGACCTAAGCCTTCTAGCCACCTCCATCAGCCTCACGCCTCTCAGATCCCTCCAAGTCATCCATGACTTGTTCATCCATCGCGCTAGCTTCCAGGTGCTTCCATCGGCTATGTCATGCTAACGGTGTCTACACCGCCAAGGCACATTGGGCTTACGCCGCCAAGACTCCGCTTGGACTTTACGCCGCCAATATCAATCCCCTTGGACTTCCCAAATGCCAAGACTCAAGCTTGGACTTTTCCTTGCCAACCCATGTTGGACTTTCCATTTGCCAAGACCCATGCTTGGACTTCTCATGCCAAGTGCTCAAGACTTGGACTTTCCATTGCCAAGTACCCATGACTTGGACTTTACCTTGCCAAGACCCATGCTTGGACTTTCCCATAATCACATGGTCAACCCTGGTCAACCATCAAGTCAATTATAACCTGGGTCGATTGTATAAACAATCTCCCCAACATATTAACCGACATTAATGTCAAACATCAATGTCAATCCTATGTCTAACATACTTTGTCAAACATACTTTGTCAAACATCAAAACATCACTCGAGTCAAACTCGAGTCCTGGTCAATCGTGACCTGGGCCGATTGCACCAACAATCTCCCCCTTTTTGATGTTTGACAAAAACCAAATAAAACCATGAGTTAGAACACTAACTCAAATCCCTTACCAATTATCCCAAATTGGTAAACACTCACCAAATGTTCTCCCCCAAACATTCAAGTGAAAAAGTAAATCAAATGTTCTCCCCCAAACATTCTCCCCCTTTTTGACTAACATCAAAAAGGTTTTCTCTCCAAGGAGGTCAATGTCTCATGTCCCAATGAGATCTTACAATTTCCCCCTTGATCAAAAATACCTAGGATGCCTACCATCTTCCTAGTGATAAGTCCCATATCACTCAAGAGAGGCACTCCTATCTCACTCTCCAAATTTCCAAATTGGGTATCAAACACCCATCAATTTTCAATTGATAACATTCTCCCCATAAAAAAAACATCCATCATCCCAAGATGGATACCTCCCCCTAAAGGCTTGCTCCCCCTTGACCATTGCACCAACAATGTCCTTGGAAAGCCCCTAAGCCAATAGGAACTCTAAACCATCAAAATTAAGGTTCTAAGTTCAACATAGAACTTTTACTCACCCTAAATTTGATACTTTGACCCAACACAACTCCTAATCCATATCCAATAGATTTTCACCCTTCATAATGCTTCCCAAAGCATATCCTAGGGTTAGGAGTGGTTAGGAACCTTTACCATAGCTGAACACGGGCTAAACAAACCTTGTTAACCCAAAATCAGACCTGGCAGTCGACTTCGATGTAATCGATCACTCTCATGATCGCCACCAAGTGGCAATGATCGGTAGAAATTCGAATTTACTATCGTAACGAAATTCAAAAATTCATAAATAATTATACGTACATCGAAAAATCACGAAATTTGATACGTATAATACTTATGACCAAAACAATGGGTGAAAAATGTTTGAAAAATATTTTACCCATAAAATAGTGAGTTTGATACAAAACTCAAAACCATTGAAATTTTCAATGTTTTAGCCCTATTTTGTATCAACTTCATCAATGGTGATTGCTATCAAAAGATAGACTTCACCAAGGTTTTTCAAAATGTTTTTAAAATGTTTTCAAAACCTTATTTTGGATCATACTCCTTGGGCTCTATGTACATGACTTGTACACAAGCTTTCCCAATGATCCACCAATAAAATTAGATGAGTTTTGGTTCAACTAGATGCAAAAACTATGCACCTTGAACTCAACTCATATCCTAGCATCTCACATGTATCTAGGGTGTATAAATACACATACATGTCAATTGGATGTGAGATGTGGATTTTGTTCTCCCTAAACTAAGGTTTCATGCATTTTCCTAAGGCAACTCTACTTGATTCCCTTATAAATGGGTCTCCAAGTCATGCCATAGTCCTTAAATCAATTTTAATCAAATTTTCTTAAATGCATGAATGATTATGGCATTAACGATGATATAAATAAGCATATGCTCATAATCATGATGTCATGGCATAAAATAAGATCTAAAACCACATGACATTTACCTAAATCCTAAACATGAACATGACATATAGAATGATTAAAAAATAAGCATGATGTCATGGCATGTTATATGGCAAACAAAGCATGACATATAAAATATATAGGTATAGTAATACCTAAATTTTAATATTAATTGCCATTTCATATAATTAATTATATTTTTCCATATTTCTAGTTTTCTCCCAAGTGTGCCAAAAACCCAAAATGGCACACTAACCTCTAAACCTAAATTGTGCCAATTTTGATCATTTTATCAAACTTCTCAAGTAATATTGGCACATCCTAAAAACTTTTAGGATTATAGCTCAAATGTATTTCCAAGGTGACCATAACCTTGAAAATATCCTAAAGTGCCACCTTTATCATGGTTGAGTTAACTACCCATCCAATCAAGGCTGGCACACTCTAAACCCATCTAGTGTGAATCAATCACGCTCTTAGGAACCCAAAACCTATTTGAGCTCCTAGGGTTAATTAGGTATTCCCTAGGGATAACCTCCCTAGATACCTTCCTAATGACCCTCCTAGGCTTATTAGCCTTGGTCATTTTGGTCTCACCTAGGTTGACTCTAGGGGTAACTCCCCTTGCAACCTTCTTAGTGGCCACCCTAGGTTTCCTAGAGACCCTAGCCACTAGACACACCCTTTGGTCAACTCTAGGGATGACTTCCCTATTGACCTTGGTCTTCCTAGACCTAGTTTGTGTTCCATAGTCAAATGGAACACTATGATAAGCTACCTTAGGCTTAGGTTTGTGACCCAAACCTTGCTTGCCCTTGATTGACTTTTGACTCTTAGGTCTTAAGTATTGACTTTGACTTTTTGACCTAGGAGTTTGACCATTAGACCCTTGAACTTGATTTTGTATATTTCTAAGGGTCTTTTCTAATTTCTCAAGCCTTGACCTCAAGGCTTGGTTTTCTAATTCCAATTGCCCAATTGATTTTTGATTGAGTTCTTGGGCATGGGACTTTTTAGGCATATGCCTAGTCCATTTGGGATTAAGACCTAGGTGCTCTTGCACCTTTCTAATGGTCTCCCTAGGTAAAGTTTTTCTAGAGTTATTTGACCTAGGTTTGTCCTTAGATAAGTTATTTTTAGGGACATTAGTCCCAAATTTCTCCCTATTATCTAAGTAAACATTCTTAGCTCCTAAGCAAAAATACTTATTCCTATTAGCATGCTTTTTATAAATTGCAAGTGAATTGAAATCCCTAGCATGCTTTTGCTTGTAAATTGAAGAGGGAGCAAAATTAGAAGTTACCCTAGGGTTTGCCTTAGCTCCCCCTACATATGATGCTCCATTTTGAGTCTTCTTGTCCCCTTTCTTGCATTGACTCCGGTAGTGTCCCGGTTGTCGGCACTTGAAGCATATGATATGCTCCTTGCTCTTGATATTTGGGGAACCGGCATCCTTAACTTTTGGAACCAGTGGAGCTTTCCTAATCTTCTTTGGGCACTTGCTCTTATAGTGCCCGGTTTCCCTACACTCAAAACATATTATATGCATTTTATTATTAACACATATGTTTGAGTTACCTAGGTTAATGGAGACCGGAATTGGACTTTGGGCTTCTTCATCTTGATTGGATGTTGAAGCTTCTTCTTGTTGCTCCGGTATGGAAGTTCTCTCCTCCCCCTCAATCCTTGAGGTGGATGCTTCTTCCACTTCCTCCACCAACCCGGAAATTGACTCCCTATCAACTTCCGATTCTACTTCCTCTTCCTCTTTGGATGTTGATGATCTCTCAACCTCCAAGTCCTCACTTCCTTGTGAAGATGATGCATTAGCCTCTTCGGTCTCTTCCTCTTGGACCATTGATGGGCTTTCATGGAGCTTTGCCAAATCGCTCCATAGCTCCTTAGCATCCATGCATTCACCTAGGCTACACAAGAATTCATTTGGAATTAAATCAAAAATAAATTTGATTACCTTCTTGTTTTTCTCGAATCTTTGGAGTTGATCTTCACTCCATCTCTTCTTCTTGAGGAAACCACCTTTTGGTCCTCTAGGATACTCAAATCCTTCCATTAATAGAGACCATTCCTCGAAGTCCCTCATCATCAAAAAATCTTCAATTCTTCTCTTCCAAGAATCGAAGCCTTCTTGTCCATATAATGAGTACGGGACCGGTGTGTTGATGTCCCAACCTAGCTTGTCTTGGAATTCCATCTTTACCCTCTAGCGTATTGCTCCCGGTTGTTAATCCGTTGAAGAGCCACCAGGCTCTGATACCACTTGTTGGAGATTCGACGGCGCTAGAGGGGGGGGGGGTGAATAGCGGGTGACCGTACGTAGATGGAATTCTTTCGCGTTTGATCGTCTACAATCTTGTTAGCACAGCGGAATAGTAATAACAAATAAATATAACAAGATACAATCACAACACGCACGATATAACGTGGTTCGGAACCGAACCGGTTCCTACTCCACGGATCGGGCTCAAATGAGCCCTAGCGATGCCAATCACACACCACTATCAAATAACTCCTTCTCGGAACAATCCGGAGGTGGAGAAACCTCGTACAATAGTGATTACAACAATAATCAAAAGCTACAAGCTAAGACAATGAAATACAAAAGCAATACAAGTAAAGAAAACACTTTACAAATGCTCTTGGATGCTTGATCGCTTGGTTGCTTGATGTCAACTCGGAGACCCTGATTTGCAGCAGCAAATCGCCCCAAAAGCCTCAAGAAACCGATACCAAAATCCTTCCCGTCGAGCTCCTTTTATCCTTGCGCACGACTGATTTCGCCATCACCGACCGCCATAAGCCACCAACCGGTGATGCCATCGTTGTCGTGAGACAACGGCTCGATCCACGCCTGGAAAAACTCCAGCGGATCTCTTAGCGGTCGGCATCAGAACATCATTGGCCGATCGCTAACGCTCAGAATCGACCGCCCGATCGGCTCACGGAGCGTTCAGGCTCGACACTGACCGGTCGATCACATCCTTAGCAATGATCGCCAGAGCTACCAATCGATCACGCTAATGAGCGATCGCTGCGAGCATTTTCATTTAACTGGCAAATAACTCGTCGACTCACAACCGGCCCTAATGCCAGTCGACTGCCAACCTCAAGAATGAGATTTTAACCCATGTATGGTGCCCCCATACTTGCTAGACCACCCTTAGCCTAGACCTAAGCCTTCTAGCCACCTCCATCAGCCTCACGCCTCTCAGATCCCTCCAAGTCATCCATGACTTGTTCATCCATCGCGCTAGCTTCCAGGTGCTTCCATCGGCTATGTCATGCTAACGGTGTCTACACCGCCAAGGCACATTGGGCTTACGCCGCCAAGACTCCGCTTGGACTTTACGCCGCCAATATCAATCCCCTTGGACTTCCCAAATGCCAAGACTCAAGCTTGGACTTTTCCTTGCCAACCCATGTTGGACTTTCCATTTGCCAAGACCCATGCTTGGACTTCTCATGCCAAGTGCTCAAGACTTGGACTTTCCAATTTGCCAAGTGTCCCACTTGGACTTTCCATTGCCAAGTACCCATGACTTGGACTTTACCTTGCCAAGACCCATGCTTGGACTTTCCCATAATCACATGGTCAACCCTGGTCAACCATCAAGTCAATTATAACCTGGGTCGATTGTATAAACAATCTCCCCAACATATTCACCGACATTAATGTCAAACATCAATGTCAATCCTATGTCTAACATACTTTGTCAAACATACTTTGTCAAACATCAAAACATCACTCGAGTCAAACTCGAGTCCTGGTCAATCGTGACCTGGGCCGATTGCACCAACATAAAAGATTACCTATGGCACTCCTATAAAGTTTCAAATCAACTGATTTTCCATCTACATCACTGTATAAGTGAGTGTTTTGTGCCAGTGGGGGTGAAAACCTCCTTCACATTTTCCATGTGAAATCTTTTTAGCAATTCCATGGCATATTTTTATTGATCAATATGAATTCCTTCTTTGATTTGTTTGATTTGCAATCCAAGGAAAAATGTCAATTCTCCTACTGGACTCATTTCATACTCACTTTCTATGTGTTCTATGAATTCATTGAGGTAATCCCTATTGTTTGAGCCATAAATTATGTCATCAATATAAATTTGAGCTACAAATATGCTTTCACCATTTCTTTTCAGAAATAGTGTCAGATCAATTTGACCTCTTCTAAAACCTCTTTCAACTAGGAAAGTTTATAACTTTTCCTACCAAGCACGAGGTGCTTGTTTCAGCCCATAAAGAGCCTTCTTAAGCTTATACACGTGGTTTGGAAATTCAGAATTTTTAAACCCAGTGGTTATTCAACATAGACTTCCTCCTTAATAAGACTATTCAAAAATGCAAACTTCACATCCATTTGGTATAACTTGAAGCCTTTATATGCTACGAATGCTAGCATAAGTCTTATGGATTCTAATCTAGCCACGGGTGCATAAGTTTGATCATAATCTAGTCCCTCAACTTGATTGTAACATTTGGCAACCAACCTAGCCTTGTTTCTAACAATTTCTCCCTTATCATTCATTTTGTTTTTAAATACCCACTTTGTGCTAATTATGGTAACTTTATTAGGTCTTTGGACTAAATCTCAAACTTGACTTCTCTCAAATTGTTCTAATTCATCTTCCATTGCTATGATCCAGTCAAGATCGATCAAGGCTTCATCAATTACTTTTGGTTCAATTTCAGAGATTAATGCTACTTGATTCACTTCATTCTTAAAGAATTATCTAGTCCTCACCCTATGATGTATGTCTCTAACAACTTGGTCTAAGGGATGACTAGAGACCATCCTAGTGGATCTTTGTACTTGAAATGTTTCTTGTACCTCACTATTTGACACATGCTCAAGTGATGACCCTTCTGACCTAGGTCTTTCATTATCAGAGTCAAATCTAAATCCCCCTACATTGGTGTTCTCATTTAAACTCAATCTATTGAGTTCGAACAAGACTTCATCACTGTCTTTCTTAGAATCAATTTGTGCTTTACTTTCTTCAAAAACTACATTTAATGACTCCACCAAATATGTTCTTTTATTAAAAACTCGATAAGCCTTACTTGTGAGAGAATATCCTACAAGGATAACTTCATTCGCTTTAGCGGTGAATTTCCTAGATGATCCTTAGTGTTTAAAATGAACACCTTACAACCAAATACCCTAAGTTGCTTGATTGTTGGTGGTTTTCCAAACCATAGTTCGTGAGGTGTTTTCCCTAATAATCTATTTATCAAAACTCTATTTTGAAAATAACATGCAGTATTAATAGCCTTGGCCCACAATAGCTAGGAAGAGTTGATGTGTGCAAATCATATAGGGTTTTAGGAGTAGTTTTAGCACACATCTAATGGAATTTTATATTTGTTTCATGCATATTTTCATTATTTTGCACATATTTACTGTTTTCTAGTTCGGAGATCTACACTTGCTACTTTTGCATGCAGGGAGGCATTTTTAAGGCGAAATGGCTAATAAATGGAGGTCAAGGAAGGCAAGCGTGCTGTGGACGTGGTCCAAAGACACGGGAACACTTTGGATCAAAAGACGACATTCACTTGAAGCTTCAGAGAAAGACACAACCAGCCATGTTAGATTAACACAGTTGTGCCTCTTGCTGAAATCGAGTTTCAAGTCACAATTTTCAGAGATTCACATGGTAGGTCATGTGGATTCCACATGGTCGTGTGGCAATAACACGACTTATACAGCTTCAGGTTTTGCGGGAAAATAAGGAAAGCCAGCTTCACTCCTATAAAAGGGAAGGCACGTCTAACCCTAGAGGAAGAGGCTCAATGGTTGGGATGGCAATAAGGTGCTCTAAAAAGCAACGGATGCTCATAATGGGGAGGAAGGAAGTGGCTCAAAGACCTAAATCGACACTCCAACACCTTATAGAGCAACCAAGACCTCACATTGGATCCAACAGAGCATATTATTTTTCTTCTTAATTCTATTTGGATTGTAATGATTTATAAAAACATGTCTTTTGTTTGTTTTTCCTTGTTCATGAAGTAGATACTTTGATTCTAAGATTTGGGAGTAACTTTTGTAAGTTGGACATGCTAGTTCAAATATTTATTCATTGAGTTTGAGATATATTTACAATTTATGTTGTTTAAATCAATGGAAGTTATATCTTGATTCTATTTCTACTATACGTAGTCGATATAAGGGTGGAAAGCCTTTTTATCAAAATCTAAGAAAAGCAAGGAGAAACCTTTTGGTCATCCTCCCTCCCATAACCGTACAAAGTAGGATGTGCAAGAGTAGGATATGAAATATAAACCACTTGCTCATAGGGATCAATAGGACATCATAGAAGCCCATGAACCTATCCCAGCAGAAGCCCCAGAGTAGGAGACATCAACTCTAGAAGGATTGTGGGACCCCAGTGAAGGGGGGCTCCCAAAGATATAAACCCATTGAGCTCTGACAATCCGAAATGAAAACTTTGCTAGGAATAGGTTTTGAAACTTCGGTGAGCACTAGAGGGGGCGGGGTGAATGGCGCGTTCGTCGCTCTATGAAATTTGATCATGGAATATAGAAACACAATATGAAAACAAATACAAATACAAATACACAAGCACAATTGACAAGATAAGATATAACGTGGTTCGGAACCTTAGGGTTCCTACTCCATGGGGTGAGCTCAATGAGCTCTAGTGATGCACACATCACTACTACAACTCCTTCTCAATAACACGTCGGAGGTGGAGAAATCTCGTACAAGCAATTACAACAGTAATAAACAAATATACAAGAAAATACAAAGACAATAACGAAATACAACTAAAAAACAATTTACAACTATTGCTTTGAACTCTTGCTTGTTGCTTGCTTTGGTTTGCTCTTGAAGGTCTGAAATGCAGTAGAAATTCCCCTTCAAAATCTCCCCAAAAATTACTGTAAAATCCTCCAACTCGAGCTCCTTTTATAACCTACATCGATCTGATTTTGTGCCCAGTAGTTGACAGTCATAAGGCCCCAGTCGACTGCCAATAATGTCGTTGTCTCACAACTTAATCCACATCGGCATTCCAGCCAATAGATACACTGGCAGTCGACTGCCATTCCCAGCAGTTGATTGCTCAAGCTCGTAGCCAACTGCTTAGTCGGCTACCAAGCATTCTGCCTCGTGACCAAAACAACCACCAGTCGACTGCCCTCTATGGCAGTCGACTGCTCATGGCCAGTCGACTTTCCAATGTTGAAAGTCGACTGCCAAGGCCACTTTTCATAGTCGAATGTCAATCGAGTCACGACAGTTAACTAATCATAATCCCAATCAACTGCTCAGTGTTGACTTGACTGCCAAGTGTCAAACATTTGACCAGTCAACTGGTCCATATCCCCAGTTGACTGCTACACCTCAACCATGAGTTTTACCCCAAGTATGATGCCTTCATACTTGCTAGACCTCGCTTAACCTAGACCTATGCCTTCTAGCCAGCTCCATCATCCTCACACCTATTGGATCCCTCCAAGTCATCCATGACTTGTTCATCCATAAGCTAGCCTTCAAATGCTTCCATCAGCTATTGTCATGCTAAGCTAGTTTACACCGCCAAGGCACATTGGGCTTATGCTTCCAAGACATACGCTTGGACTTTACACCGCCAACCATTGGACTTATGCAGCTAAGACTCCACCCTTGGACTTCCCTTGCCAACTCCATGTTGGACTTTTCAATTGCCAAGACTCAAGCTTGGTCTTTCTCATGCCAAGACCTATGCTTGGACTTTCAATGCTAACCTATGTTGGACATTCCAATTGCCAAGACTCATGCTTGGACTTTCCATGCCAACTTCATGTTGGACTTTACCATTGCCAAGACCCATGCTTGGACTTTCCATCCCATGTACTCAAGACATGGACTTTCCCATTGCCAAGACCCATGCTTGGACTTTCCATGCCAAGTACTCAAGACTTGGACTTTACCATTGCCAAGACCCATGCTTGGACTTTTCCATCATATGGTCAATCCCATATCAACCATATAGTCAACCCATTGTCAAACAATGGTCAACTCATCGTCAAAGATCGAAACACAAATATTAAACCACTACTTGAGTCAAACTCGAGTCTGGTCAATCGTGACCTGAGTCGATTGTACCAACAATAGGTAGTTCTCGGTAGATGCAAAAGTGCATCGAGATTACATACGATGATCCTCCCACAAGATCATAACAAGAGATCCTAGGAGTATTAAATTGATAGCATGTTAAACAACGCACAAGTAAAACTGAAATCCTGGAATCCATTAAGAAACCTTGAGCCCCCCTTTCCTTTCTCCAAGTGACACCGTACTTGAGCCAGGACTGTTGTTGACCCCACTTCTGACTCACAAGAGATTTACTCCGAACAATCAACGTTACTGGACAAAGGATACTCGAATCACAGTCCCTATGGGATCGATACATAAATTTATTACTTGATGACAATCGTGCACTAACAAGCGTTGAGCGTGAGCACACGCTTCAAGTACTTGGTGGTATCGATCGGAGATTTGGGGCCATGCTCGCATGCATCAAGTTTTTGGCACCGTTACTGGGGACTGTAGATTCGATATTAAATCGAAAGTGAATAGTTTTGATCAGACCTAGTTTAGATTTGCTTTTCTAGTTTTGTTTTTTTTATTATTTCAATTTATACAGTTTTCGATTTTTATCATTCTTTTCTAGTCAAGTTTAGATTTGCTTTTACTTAATTTAAGTTTTGGATTTTTGTTATTCTTTCTAGTTTAGATTTAGTTCATTCGTCGTTTTTCATTTCCAACTAAATTTAATTTCAATTCAGTTTAAGTTTTCTTCATTTAGTTCACTACTTTCATTTTGCTTAATTTCCATTTTAGTAAGTAGCGTAGTACTCCTATTTGGCTATAGTATTTAGCGTATGCATAGGTGCATCAGATCAAAAAATCTACTTCCGATCGACCCAGAAATAGTGCAACGCCCGCCCTTATCTGCTCTCAGGGCAGCGCTACTTTTTTTTTTTTATAACATGACATATAGGGATCATTTCACAATCTACGTACTTAACGTGTTTTCATGGCATAAACCTTCTCTTATACATGCATTACCTATCATATTCGTAATAAGCATGTTAACATCTCTTATCTCTTTTTATAACATGCATAACATAAAATATCCATTCATGAGTTCTAGCATACCAAACTTTTATAAGTAACTGAACAGTAACATAACTAAGCAACATTCAACATGGTACTAATAAATGTCAAGTCTTATAAGTAGAAGCAAATGTCTTAAGGTGTTCACTGAGCATATAAATATAAGCATATAGTAATAGGGTCTTTTTCCACCATGCCACTATCACACTCACTTGGCCCCTCCTGCTACTTCCTCTTAGTTCATGTTTCCTTTATCTGCAGTATATAGACAACATAAACTATAAGCATATAGCTTAGTAAGATTCTTGCCTACTCACAAAAGCCACAAACCTCATCGAACAATTAGAAAAACAGGAGCATACTAGCATAAATAGCATAAGTATTTCATAACAACACTATGTATCAACTTACCAACGCAATGAAAACATAAGCATGGCATACAATTTACATAAGCATGCTAAACATAATTAAATCTAAGCAGGGCATAAATTAAACATAAGCATTCATGATATCATCAACCCTAACATGCATAAAGGACATAGTCCTAAGCATTCTTAAACTTAATGTAAGCATTCATAATTTCATAAATCATAGACAAGCATCAAGGACATAATCATAAGCATTCTTAAACTTGACTTAAGTATACATAATTTCATAGAAGAGCTTTCTTTTCAAAACATATACATATAGGTACTTCAACATAATCATAACTTGAATGGGGGGCCCCAGGTTAAGTACCACATAATGCGCGTTCCCTAATAGGCTGGGGTAGCGAGCCACCAGACCTACTAGAGCAAGACCTCTTACGTCTTGCCAGGGCAAGACCTCTTACGTCTTCTTATGTCCCTATGGATTTGATTAACGACCACCTGACGGGTCGGGTACTTAACCTCTTACAAAGTAAAATACTTAATTCCTTTCTTTCTTGTCATATCATAAAGAATGCTCTTAATCCCCAACATAAAAAGGGAAACATCTCAATCTTATCTTATCATAAGGAGAGCTCTTAATCCCTACTTGAAAGGGAAGCATCTCCATCTTATCTCATTATAAGGAGAGCTCTTAATCCCTACTTGAAAGGGAAGCATCTCCATCTTATCTTATCATAAGGAGAGCTCTTAATCCCTACTTGAAAGGGAATCATCTCCATCTTAGGCATTTCATAGCATACATGCATTCATAACATAAGAGTACCCTAAAGGGGTCCTAAAGCATAAACATGTTTATCACATAAGCATATTTCATAGGCATATTCATGGTATATTAAATCATAAAACATGTTCATCTCATAGGCATATTTCATGGCATATTACATCATAAACATGTTCATCACATAGGCATGTTTCATAAACATATTTCTTGGCATATTAAATCATACAACATGTTCATCACATAGGCATATTTCATAAACATATTTCTTGGCATATTAAATCATAAAACATGTTCATCTCATAGGCATATTTCATGGCATATTACATCATAAACATGTTCATCACATAAGCATAATTCATGGCATATTATAATCATCCACATAACATAACTTCATAAGGGGGTGTTTTCATGAAACCCTAGCCCTAACCCCAAGGTTGGCCGAATCATGTAGGGGTGTACTAAAATTTGATTCTTGTCACATAAATTCATTCATGAAGGCATACTACATAACATAACTTCATAAGGGGGTATTTTCATGGAACCCTAACCCTAACCCCAAGGTTGGCCGAAACATGTAGGGGGTACTAAAATTTGATTCTTGTCACATAAATTCATTCATGAAGGCATACTACATAACATAACTTCATAAGGGGGTATTTTCATGGAACCCTAACCCTAACCCCAAGGTTGGACGAAACATGTAGGGGGTACTAAAATTTGATTCTTGTCACATAAATTCATTCATGAAGGCATACTACATAACATAACTTCATAAGGGGGTATTTTCATGGAACCCTAACCCTAACCCCAAGGTTGGCTGAAACATGTATGGCTATAAACTTGGATTTTTGACACCTAAAATCTCCTACATGAAGCTTACAACCTACAAAAATTTCCTTAGTAGCATTTTCATGAAACCCTAGCCCAAAAACTTGGTTGGCAGAAACATGTAGGGCTCAAAGCTTGGATTTTTGTCACCTAAAAATTCCTACATGAAGCTTACAACCAACAAAAAAAATTCCTTAGTAGCATTTTCATGAAACCCTAGCCCAAAACTTGGTTGGCCGAAACATGTAGGGCTCAAAGCTTCATATTTCTTTCATGTAACATGTCCTACAAAACTAATATACTGCAGGTGAGGGAATCTTACTTCCTTTGCTTGCTTTTAGTTGGTAGATGACCTTATGGAAGCCAAGAACTAGCCTTCTCCTTGCTTGGATGGGGTTCAGCCAAAGGGTGAAAATGGAGAGGGGGAGGGATGGTTTTCGGTGAGGAAGAAGAAGAGAAGAGGAGAAATGAAGTTTGGATACTCATGCCCCCTCATTCCCCCCTATTATTCATTTGAAGAGCCCCTTAATCTCCCTTACACTTAACCATAATTTCCCCTACTCCTCTAATGATATAATCCTATTGGGCTTCTGGTTAGTGGGTGCATCTATAGGGCTTGGCTATCTCTAGAGGTTTGGGGTTCAATTCCTAGTCCTTGCACCCCTTTTTGGCTTATTTTCTTTTATTTTTGAAAAAGCCCACATAAAGCCCATTATCGTCAAGCCAAAAATTCTCGTAAAATGGTTAGAAATTTTACGGGCGTTACAATCCCTCATACCTTGTAAAAGTTTCATCCTCGAAACTTAAAACAATTCTGGGTACTTCTGCTTCATGTCCTCCTCGCGTTCCGAGGTAGCTTCCTCGTATCGTTGATTCTGCCATAGGACCTTTACTAAGGGTACCTCTTTGTTCCTTAGCCTCTTGACTTCTCGGTCTAGTATCTGGATAGGCCGACTTTCCATACTCAGGTCCTCTTGAACTTGTACGGTTTGTGGCTCGATCATTTGGTTCGCACTGGATAAGCATTTCTTGAGCACAGAGACATGGAACACGTTGTGTATAGCTGACATCTCTTGAGGCAGCTCCAGCTTGTAAGCTGCCTTGCCAACCCTCTGCAATATCGGATACAGTCCCATGTAGCGTGGACTCAGTTTACCCTTCCTTCCGAATCTCATCACTCCCTTCATAGGGGCCACTTTGAGGAATACCAGGTCCCCGACTTCGAATTCTAACGATCTACGCCGCATATCTGCATAGCTCTTTTGTCAGCTCTGAGCAGTTTCGATTCTCTAACGGATATTTTGTATAGCTCGGGTGGTATCATCAATAATATCGGCCTGAAGACCCATTTCCCTCCTTTCACCACCCTCGTACCAACAGATAGGAGACCTGCATCTTCTCCCGTATAGAGCTTCATATGGTGCCATTCCAATAGTAGCCTGGTAACTGTTGTTGTAAGCAAATTCTGCCAAGCACAAATATCGACACCAACTCCCCTTAAAGTCTAGAGCACAAGCTCGCAACATGTCTTCCAGCACCTGGTTCACTCTTTCCGTCTGACCGTCGGTCTGAGGATGAAACGCAGTGCTGAATCTCAACTTAGTGCCAAGAGCCTTCTGAACACATTCCCAGAAATGGGAGGTAAAACGGCCATCACGATCAGAAATAATAGCCTTAGGCACTCCATGTAATCGGATGATTTCCTTGACGTATAATTGAGCTAGCTGCTCAACCGGATAGGTCATCTTAATCGCCAGGAAATGGGCAGACTTTGTCAACCAGTCTATGATTACCCATATAGCATCATAACCATTTGTTGTTCTGGGTAATCCCGAAATGAAATCCATATAAATTTCTTCCCATTTCCACTCTGGAATTTGTATCGGCTGCAGTAATCCCCGTGTTTCGTATTCTCGCCTTAACCTCTCGGCAGTCGACAGTGTCACGATCGAGCCACATCCCTTTTCATGTCGGACCACCAAAATTTATCTCTTAAGTCCTGATACATTTTTGTAGATCCAGGATGCATGGTATAAGGTGTTCCATGGGATTCCTCGAGTATCTTCTTCTGAAGTCCCGGATCGTCCGGAATACATAGTCGGTCCCGGAGGTATAATAGTCCGTTGTCGGAAATGCGGAATCCATTATCCCTTCCTTCCAGGACTTCCTGTTTGATCTTTTGGATGTCTGAATCACCATCTTGCTTTCCCAATATATCGTCGAACAATGTCGGCGCTATCGTCATGGTGGAAAGTTGTCCAGAAATAATCTCTATTCCGTAATTCATTATTTCACTTTTCAGGGGCTGAGATAGCATTAATAAGGACATCAAAGCGGCACAGGACTTTCTGCTAAGTGCATCTGCCACTTTGTTGGCCTTTCCGGGATGATAGAATATCTCACAATCATAATCCTTGACTAGCTCGAGCCATCTGCGTTGCCTCATATTTAGGTCTTTCTGAGTGAAGAAATATCTCAGACTACGTGGTCTCAGATAAATCCTCGCACCGAGCTCCGTGATAAGTAGTGCCTCCATATTTTCGGAGCCGAATACCACTACCGCTAGTTCTAAGTCATGGGTAGGATAATTTCTTTCGTGCTCCTTGAGCTGTCTAGAGACGTAAGCGATAACCTTGCCATTTTGCATAAGTACAGCTCCGAGCCCCAGTTTAGAAGCATCACTATACATATCGAAGCTTTCATTATCTTCATGGAGAGTCAGAATGAGTGTGCTGGTTAGTCTCCTCTTCAGTTCCGTAAAACTCCTCTCACAGTCCTCAGTCCATTTGTATTGCTGGTCCTTTCGGGTGAGGGTTGTCATAAGGGCTGCAATTCTAGAGAAGTCCTCTACAAACTTTCTATAATAGCCTGCAAGCCCGAGAAAACTTCTGATTTCACTCGCATTCCTTGGCCTATTCCAGTTCCTCACTGCTTCAATCTTTATTGGGTCTACCATGATTCCTTTTTTAGAGATGACATGACCCAAGAATGACACTTGATCGAGCCAGAACTCACATTTGGAGAATTTCGCATATAGTTGCTCTTTCTGAAGAATCTGTAGTACTGTCTTCATATGTTCAGCATGCTCTTCTCGGTCTCTCGAGTAGATAAGAATATCTTCGATGAAAACGATTACAAATTTGTCGAGGAAGGCCGAGAATACTCGATTCATCAGGTCCATGAACATCGCAGGAGCATTGGTTACTCCGAAGGGCATAACTACGAACTCATAATGTCCGTATCTCGTCCGGAAGGCCGTCTTCGGAATATCGCCTGGCTTTACTTTTACTTGATGATAGCCAGACCTGAGATCGATCTTTGAAAAGACAGTAGCTCCCTTCAGTTGGTCGAACAGGTCGTCGATCCTGGGAAGGGGGTACCTATTCTTGATGGTCACGTTGTTCAGTGCCCGGTAGTCTATACACATTCGCATAGACCCATCTTTTTTCTTTATGAATAGCACTGGAGCTCCCCATGGTGAGTTACTAGGGCGGATAAATCCCTGGTCAAGTAACTCCTGTAGCTATTTCTGAAGTTCTTTTAACTCAGTCAGCGCCATACGGTAAGGTGCCTTGGAGATCGGATTAGTTCCGGGAATCAATTTGATCTCGAACTCAATTTCTCTATCAGGTGGTAATCCAGGTAGGTCATCAGGGAATACCTCCGGATGGTCACATACCACTCTGATATCTTCTATCTTCTGGTTCTTTGATGATATGGTATCAACCACATGTGCTAGAAATCCGGTGCATCCATTTTCTAAAATTTTCGGGCTTTTAGCGCCGATAAAAATTTCCTGGTTCCTTTCTTTTACTCCCCGATAAACTGAAATGAAACCTCTGCTTCAAGTCGGAAGGTCACCCTCCGTTTACGGCACTCAATTGAAGTGCCGTACTTGTGCAGAAAATCCATGCCCAATATAACATCATAGTCCCACATATCTAGGACTATCAGGTCACAATGGAGCTCCCTGTCTGCGAGTCTAATTGGTGCGGCGCGCAGAATATGGGTGGATGGCATCACTTCTCCCGAAGGTAACGTTGTTACGAATTTTTAGTCCAAAACTTGGGGATGCCTATCTATCTTTCTTGTGAAAGGCGTAGAGATGAATGAATGGGTTGCCCCAGTGTCAAATAATACAAAGATAGCATCGACCAAAATAAATATCTGACCTGTGACAACCGTCGAGGCACTCGCCACATCTTCTCTGGTGAGGGAGAACACCCTGGCATTTGTCCCAATGGGTGGGGCTTCCAGTCTCCTTTGGCTTATCTGAGGACCCTCTATCATAGCCTCAGATCCGTGAAGCCGTGGAGGAGCTCCTGCATCGACGTCTTCACGAGGAGGTGCCTGAACTCGGGTAGGGCAGTTCCAGGCTATGTGCCCCTCCAGTCCACAATTGTAACACTTCCTCGTGCCCTGACAACATTCCCCCGAATGCTTCTTCCCACATGTAGGACAGTCAGGATACCCAATTTGGCTGTTTCCTGGGCCCCCTTTTGGGCCATTCCACTGTTTCTTCTTGCCATTGCGGTCCCTCTTCCAGCTAGTATTCTGAGATTTCGGATCTCCGTCCCGTGCCTTACTCTGCTGATTGATGTTGTTCAGGTAGTGCTCGGTGACCAGGGCACTACTGAATAGCTCTTCGGCGGTCTGGGGTCGATTGACTCCGCCGGCCACATTCAGGGCTATCTCCGGTCGCAACATTTTCAGCAGGAGTCTGATCCTCTCCCTTTCAGTACCGACTAACTCTGGGCAGAGATGTGCCAGTTGGTTGAACCTTTTCATAGCTTCACTAACTGATAGATCGCCTTGTCGGAACTCGAGGAACTCATCGTAGTGCTTATTTGTGATCCGTCTCTGAAAGAACTCCTCGAAGAACTCCGATTCAAAGTCTGTCCACCTCATTTGATTTACTTGTCTCTTTGCTTTGACTCTCTCCCACCACATCCTCGCATCTCCGGAAAGACAGAATGAGGCACATTTTATCTTTTCGTACTCGGGACAATCCAACAGCTCCACGATGCTCTCAACTGTTTTGAACCAGGCTTGGGCATCCCATGGTTCGCCGGCACCAGAGAAATTTTTTGGTTTGACCTCGCCCGCATCAATCAGATAAGCTTCGGGTCGGACCCCGGTGGCAGCATTGATTAGTGGTACTTGCACCATAGTGGTCGTGTTAGGAGTCACGTTCTGCGTCTCTGGTGTGGTGCTAGGGTTCCCTTGTTGATTCATGAGAGTATTGATAACCAGCTATTGTTCGGCGACCTGACGCTGTAGCTCGGTAACCACATGCATCAAATCTGGTGGGGGTGCCGATTCATTCCCTCTATTACTATGTCTCCCGTTCATGTTATCTAGAGATAAATAAATAATTAAGGTATTATTAAAATTTCTACTCATACACATGCATCTAAACATTCCTTATCATAAACAAGGTAAGGTATCCTTCTTAGTTGAAATTCTAGGTGAGAGACCTGTTTCCATCATATAAGGCTTGGTAAGGTATCATTACTATCTAAGTCACAAGTATGGTTCTATTCTACTAAAACATGACGAGGTATTATTTCTATCTAAATCACGAGTGTGATTCCATTCTACTAAAACATGATGAGGTATTATTTCTAACTAGATAGAAGACACTCTTCATTATAAAAGAAACTTAGGTATGCATAAAGTTACTTACATGGAAATAGCAGGAAGGAGGCTTGATGTGTGATAGTGGAAAGGTGAACCCGCTCTGATACCAACCTGGAACGCCCACCCTTATCTGCTCTCAAGGCGGCGCTACTTTTTCTTTTCTTTTTTTATAACATGACATATAGGGATCATTTCACAATCTATGTACTTAACATGTTTTCATGGCATAAACCTTCTCTTATACATGCATTACCTATCATATTCGTAATAAGCATGTTAACATCTCTTATCTCTTTTTATAACATGCATAACATAAAATATCCATTCATGAGTTCTAGCATATCAAACTTTTATAAGTAACTGAACAGTAACATAACTGATGCGGACGGGTGAAGTCTGTTCACTCCTTTCCAATGCAGTGAAGCACGGATGGAGATCTCAGAGGGTTCTCACAGGTCGCAATCAGTAACGAATAAAAAGATGAAGTAGATGAAACGAAAAAACCAGCACCAGCAATCGAGACTCAGACACAAGATGTAATGTGGTTCGGAATAAGGATTCCTACTCCACGGAGGTGAGTTTTCTCACCGGGGATGGTGCCCAAGCACTTTCACTATGAAGGTCCTCCTTTACGGAAAGCGAGTTTCCGAAGGTGGAGGAGAAAAAGCCTTTTACAATAATCTCACCAGACGAGAAAAATACAAGAGATATAACAACGACAGGTCTCTATCCTTCTTCTCCGGTGAGGCGGTTGTCCTCCTCTTTCCTCTCCTCTTGCGTCCCCTTCTCTTGCTGGGTGGGAATAATTGTCGGCCTCCTCTTTTTCCCTGCTTCCTCCCCTTTTATCTCCCCCTCCTTTCCTTCATCGTAACGTCGTGGGTTCTCCTCATCGTACACGTGGCCACCACCTTTTCCTGGAGAATAATTCTGTTACAGATATCAGGAGTGGAGACTCTTTGGAATATTATGTGGGGCCTCCCAGGCCATTGCCTAACACCCTTTCCTCCATTTTTTGGGCAACTAGGCTAGACTATCTCCCTCAACTTTCCGTGTTGAGGGAAGCTAGTTTTAGGTCTATAGCCCACGAGCGCCCTAGCCCTAGGGTTCCTCATCAACCCGAACCGATTCCTCTCCTTCCCGTGCCCAATTTCCCCTTGTAGGGATCAGATTGTGCTGGCTTCTTGACGAAGCGCCCTCCACCTCTCCTTTGCCGTATCAATTGCTTTCATTACCTCTCCCGTACCAATGGCTCTCAATATTCGCCCGTGCCAATGGCTTCTGAGGTTTGCCCGTGCCAATGGCTCTCAATATTCGCCCGTGCCAATCTTCCTTTCCTTTCTTAGCTGAGCCGTATATTTTGGACCGGATCTTAGGTCACCCGCTAACCCCTTTATCGGGGATTATGTAAAGAAGGTACCAGTAGTATCAATAACTAAGCAACATTCAACATGGTACTAATAAATCTCAAGTCTTATAAGCGGAAGCAAATGTCTTAAGGTGTTCACTGAGCATATAAATATAAGCAGATAGTAATAGGGTCTTTTTCCACCATGCCACTATCACACCCACTTGGCCCCTCCTGCTACTTCCTCTTAGTTCATGTTTCCTTTATCTGCAGTATATGGACAACATAAACTATAAGCATATAGCTTAGTAAGATTCTTGCCTACTCACAAAAGCCACAAACCTCATCGAACAATTAGAAAAACAGGAGCATACTAGCATAAATAGCATAAGTATTTCATAACAACACTATGTATCAACTTACCAACGAAATGAAAACATAAGCATGGCATACAATTTACATAAGCATGCTAAACATAATTAAATCTAAGCAGGGCATAAATTAAACATAAGCATTCATGATATCATCAACCCTAACATGCATAAAGGACATAGTCCTAAGCATTCTTAAACTTAACGTAAGCATTCATAATTTCATAAATCATAGACAAGCATTAAGGACATAATCATAAGCATTCTTAAACTTGACTTAAGCATTCATAATTTCATACAAGTCCTTTCTTTTCAAAACATATACATATAGGTACTTCAACATAATCATAACTTGAATGGGGGGCCCCAGGTTAAGTACCACATAATGCGCATTCCCTAATAGGCTGGGGTAGCGAGCCACCAGACCTACTAGAGCAAGACCTCTTACGTCTTACCAGGGCAAGACCTCTTACGTCTTCTTATGTCCCTATGGATTTGATTAACGACCACCTGACGGGTCGGGTACTTAACCTCTTACAAAGTAAAATACTTAATTCCTTTCTTTCTTGTCATATCATAAAGAATGCTCTTAATCCCCAACATAAAAAGGGAAGCATCTCAATCTTATCTTATCATAAGGAGAGCTCTTAATCCCTACTTGAAAGGGAAGCATCTCCATCTTATCTCATTATAAGGAGAGCTCTTAATCCCTACTTGAAAGGGAAGCATCTCCATCTTATCTTATCATAAGGAGAGCTCTTAATCCCTACTTGAAAGGGAAGCATCTCCATCTTAGGCATTTCATAGCATACATGCATTCATAACATAAGAGTACCCTAAAGGGGTCCTAAAGCATAAACATGTTTATCACATAAGCATATTTCATAGGCATATTCATGGCATATTAAATCATAAAAAATGTTCATCTCATAGGCATATTTCATGGCATATTACATCATAAACATGTTCATCACATAGGCATGTTTCATAAACATATTTCTTGGCATATTAAATCATACAACATGTTCATCACATAGGCATATTTCATAAACATTTTTCTTGGCATATTAAATCATAAAACATGTTCATCTCATAGGCATATTTCATGGCATATTACATCATAAACATGTTCATCACATAAGCATAATTCATGGCATATTATAATCATCCACATAACATAACTTTATAAGGGGGTGTTTTCATGAAACCCTAGCCCTAACCCCAAGGTTGGCCGAATCATGTAGGGGGGTACTAAAATTTGATTCTTGTCACATAAATTCATTCATGAAGGCATACTACATAACATAACTTCATAAGGGGGTATTTTCATTGAACCCTAACCCTAACCCCAAGGTTGGCCGAAACATGTAGGGGGTACTAAAATTTGATTCTTGTCACATAAATTCATTCATGAAGGCATACTACATAACATAACTTCTTAAGGGGGTATTTTCATGGAACCCTAACCGTAACCCCAAGGTTGGCTGAAACATGTAGGGGGTACTAAAATTTGATTCATGTCACATAAATTCATTCATGAAGGCATACTATATAACATAACTTCATAAGGGGGTATTTTCATGGAACCCTAACCCTAACCCCAAGGTTGGCCGAAACATGTATGGCTATAAACTTTGATTTTTTACACCTAAAATCTCCTACATGAAACTTACAACCTACAAAAATTTCCTTAGTAGCATTTTCATGAAACCCTAGCCCAAAAACTTGGTTGGCCGAAACATGTAGGGCTCAAAGCTTGGATTTTTGTCACCTAAAAATTCCTACATGAAGCTTACAACCTACAAAAAAATTCCTTAGTAGCATTTTCATGAAATCCTAGCCCAAAACTTGGTTGGCCGAAACATGTAGGGCTCAAAGCTTCATATTTCTTTCATGTAACATGTCCTACAAAACTAATATACTGCAGGTGAGGGAATCTTACTTCCTTCGCTTGCTTTTAGTTGGTAGATGACCTTATGGAAGCCAAGAACTAGCCTTCTCCTTGCTTGGATGGGATTCGGCCAAAGGGTGAAAATGGAGAGGGGGAGGGATGGTTTTCGGTGAGGAAGAAGAAGAGAAGAGGAGAAATGAAGTTTGGATACTCATGCCCCCTCATTCCCCCATTATTTATTCATTTGAAGAGCCCCTTGATCTCCCTTACACTTAACTATAATTTCCCCTACTCCTCTAATGATATAATCCTATTGGGCTTCTGGTTAGTGGGTGCATCTATAGGGCTTGGCTATCTCTAGAAGTTTGGGGTTCAATTCCTAGGCCTTGCACCCCTTTTTGTCTTATTTTCTTTTATTTTTGAAAAAGCCCACATAAAGCCCATTATCGTCAAGCCAAAAATTCTCATAAAATGGTTAGAAATTTTACGGGCGTTACAAATAGATCGCACCTATCATCATCGTAGGGCAGAACATAAAGAGATGTAAGAACGTGATGCTCCTCTAGTGAACATCGGTAACCATCCTCTGAGGGAATATGCAACCCTGAGTACTAGAGGACACAAAACTAGCATCACTAGACCGACAATTGTCTCTAGTAATTTTGAACTAAAGCTTGTGTTGATACACATGGTCCAGCAAAATCAATTTGGAGGAGCTGCAACTGAAGACCCCAATTGACATCTGGAGACCTTCCTAGAAATTTGCTCGACACTGAAATTCAATGGGGTACCCGCAGATGTGATCCGTTTGAGCCTATTCCCATTTTCACTGAGGGATATGGTGAAACCATGGATACACTCATTACATTCGGGAAGCATCACCACGTGGGAGCAATGTGAGCATCAATTCTTGAACTAAATTTTCCCACCAAGTAAAATACCTCACATTCACCATCTAATCACAAGCTTCCACCAGAAGGAAGGAGAATCCCTATTTGATGCCTGGGATCGATACAAGGGTTTGCTCTATCAGTGTCCTCACCATGGGCTTGAGAGATAGCTCGTGATTCATATATTTTACAATGGAATCACGTACGCCACGAAGGTTTCCCTAGATTCTACTACAGGAGAATCCTTAATGAATAAGACTATCGAGGAAGCAAAAGACTTTATTGAGGAGGTGGCCGAAAACCACCATCAGTGGGCTTCTGAACGTAGTCATCTAACACCTACAGCCGAAAGACATGTTGTTAACTCCATCGATCATCTAGCGACGAGGATGAACACACTGAGCAGACGGTTTGACTTCCTAACCCCTATTTCTTTATGCACAGCTAATTCCTTTAGCGATGGAGTAACAGAATATTAGGGAGAGTACCATTATGGAGGGAAGGACATCTCTGAAGAGCAGGTTGAGCATGTCGATGCGATGGGAAACTATAATCAGAGGCCCAACAATCCATACTCCAGCATTTACAATCCTAGATGGAGGAACCACCCAAACTTTTCATACAAAAATAATTCAAGAAATTTCCAGCAATCGGGTGGGTAGGGACAACAGAGCGGTGGCATCAACAACCACCTAAATCTAGGTGGAGCAGATGATGTCGAATTTCATTCTGACCAAAACAAGGGCTAATGCAGAATTTCAATAGCGACATCAAAGAACAGAAGAAGTGCCAAAAGAGTTAAAAACCTCCATAGAAGGTCTCACAAGCCACGCCAAGATTCTGGTAACGCAGGTAGCCCAAATAGCCAATTCATCATCGCGAATCACAGAAGGTTTCCTGGGAAAATCTGATCTAAGTCACATGGAATCTCATAATGTTGAGAAGGATGATGGGTCATCAAAGGAATTAGCGAAACCGATGAATGGGGGCACCAAGAGATGCACCGCCATGATTTTGACATTAGAGAGCCCGATTGCAATAAAAAATAAGTCTCCACCCAAGTTGGAGGACCCAGGGGAATTCATCATACCTTCCATGATTTACAAGTTCAATTTTGACATCGCACTATGTGACCTTGGATCAGCCGTTAGTATAAACCCCATGTGTCTACAAGGAGATGGGGCTAACAGGTATAGAGCCCACCGGTATGGATCTTCAAATGATGGATGACACAATTAGGTATCCTGTAGGCATTTTGGAGAATGTACCCGCAGTCATAGGGAATTTTTGCATACCTACAGATTTCATTGTATTAGACATGGGAGAAGAGCCTACCACACAGATGATCTTGTGAAGACCATTTTTAGCCACCATTGGAGCTTGCATCGATGTAAAGAAGCATAGGATTTCCTTTAAAGAGGAAGATGAGATACTTAAGTTTGACTTGTCAGGGTACAATGACCCATTTTCCCGGAGGATATTCTTCTTGTAGGATAGCTAAGCTGCCATCAGAGGATGCAAATTTCGACGTCGACGAGTGGAGGTTCATGAAACCACCTGAGCCAAGTTGAAGTACAAGAGTATGGTCAAGCTAATGACCTTAAACAAGATCCTCTTGGGAGGCAAGAAGGAAGAATATTTTTTTTAGAACCTAAGAAGGAAGCACAGGCGACCGTGTAGATTTCACACGACCGTGCCCAATGGGCAGAAGAGCACATGACAGGGTGTGTGGAAAGTCTGGATCGTGTGTCACTCCAGGAAAAATCTAGAGTTGCACACGGGCTACCATATAAATCTCACACACTTGTGCTTTTTTTTGAACTTTTCCCGAGCGCCCAAGGTTAAGCCATAGATGACTGACCATGTAGATTTCACACGGTCATGTTGCACCCCTTTAAAAGGGCAAGAACCGTGCGCTTTGCCCCAAATCAACCTTGCCTTTAAATTTCTTGCCCTAGCCCGTGGCAAATCATCTCCTCCAACATCCACAGATCATCTCCAACCTCCAAGAAGCTTTCAAGAAGAAAGAATGAGGAGGATAAAGCATACCGCAACAAGAGTTGTTTCTTTCAGGCCAAGGTCAAGGGGAAGAAAAGCCCAACAAGAACCGGAGGCAGGTAACGCCCCTCTTGGCACAATATTTTGAGACAATGCTCATAGGGATAGATTTAACATGCTTTTTTCTCACAAAATAACTGCTACCTGCTATTTAGATACCACTCTTTTAGAAACCCTAGGGATTTTTGGGGATATACAAGGATTGTTTGCAAAAGTAGGTTGGGAGGAGATCATGGGAGTTAGATGTGTAACCTACCCTAGGATAGTTTTGGAGTTTTATTTTTGTGGATGCAGAGATTCTGACGGGGGTAGATAGTAGAGAGGGTAAGATCACTTTTAGGCTATTTAACCTAGAACATGAGTAGACCCTACACAATAGAATCTTTATTTTGGACTGCCTAGCGAGGGTGAAAGGAGAACCCCTACCGAATTCAATGCAAGATCATTTTGGTTCGATTTGACAGGGTAAAATGCATATTACCCATCTAGAGCTGAGGCATCACGACTCCAAAACCCTATTTTTCGATATATTCATCAAGTCATGGTAAGTACTATTTTTGGTAGAGGAGAAAGTGATGGAGTAATGAAGATGAGTGAACTTCTTTTCTTATGTGACATGTTGCAAGAGAATACTACTATTGATGTTGGGTCCCATTTTATTAGACACCTAGTCAAAGTAGGCAAAGCACCCAAGGGGAACATCATTTTAGGGGGTATATTGGCCCACATAAGCAATAGCATGGGGTATGATTGTGAGGATTTAGATAGAGTAGATGGAAGCCCTAGCATAGACCTAGGGGTGTGCATGACAATGAAGATGATAGTTAGAGAGGGGCATTCTTTTTTGTTTTGTAAGGAAGAACTTGCCATCCCTTAGGCTCGCCGATATCGATCGTTTCACCATCACCAACAATTCTAATTGGTGGTTGGACAGAGCAGTGGAGTCCCCACCACACGAGGGACCCTCTACCCATGTACCCCTTCACCACCTTCACATCACTCGCCATTGGGTCCACCCATGTATAGGAGCCCTCAGAGTCCACACACCAATCCTACACCTGCACCACACTCTTTTCATTCTTTTGAGTAGGATACTGGTATGTCCGCTTATGACTTCTTGAAGTTTTGATCGCATCGCGACGACATTTTCATGGAGCAGCAGGCATAGGGCCAGCGATGAGAAGATCAACAGACCTATACGTAGACTGAGTTTCAAGGCCTACGGAACCATTTCCAGTGAGCAGAGGAGTTTTACGACTAGGTCCAACACTACTTTCAAGAAGAGGTTGCATATCACCAGGAGGTATGACAGTTCATGCGAGAGGTGCATACATAGTGGACTCGAGAGGAGGAGCACAAATCAGCCGTTGAGTCCACTAACTCTCAGGTGGACCACCTGTATATGTGACACCAGCGGCTAAGCACGTGATTCTCTCACGAGCCCGATATGCCGAGACTACCAAATTTTCCCCCTCGGCCGTCACGCTAGAGGTACAATCTCATTTAAATTTGGAGGAGACCTACATTTTGTTATATTCTTATGCTAGTTTTAGTTTTATGTCATCTAGGTTTAGTTTTCATTTGCTTTGCTAGATTATTTGCATTTATTTGCTCATGCATGTAGTATTTAGGTTTCTTTTCAACACTTAGTTGTTTGTCACTATAAGCTGTCTTAGTGATGTTTTTTAAAATCTCAACGATATATTCCCATGCCATAGGTAGTTTACTTTCATTTATCTCTTGGAACTTTATTTTGAGATGCTTTGATGGATGTTCTAAATTTTCACTTGTTAGCTTTTATTATCACCTACACTCATCGAATATTCTGAAAGAAAAAATCTAGTACATACGTCGTTATGATTCATCTCAATATTCTAGTACTTTGGAATCCATAAATAACTCTAGATAAGCATTTTAGTTACTAGAGTTGCTCGGATTGTGTAAACCCATTTGGAAAAATAAAAATGTTAGTGAGGATAATAATAATAAAAATAAAAACATGAATAAATGAAAAAAAAAGGTGAGAGAAAAAATGTGAGGTAAAAAAATAGTTATCGTGGGTAGAAATGGATAGGTGCCCCTTTGAGACCAAGTTAGTTAACTGGGAAACACTGTTGGATTGATTTAAGCGCTAGGACGGGGTGAATGGCACAAAACAATTTTTTTTCGTTCGTTCGTCGATTCATTAAGCAATAAGAGTAAACACAATGGAAAAACAAATAAGACAAAATAAATTTTACTTGGTTCACAGCCTTCCAGCTTCTAATCCAAGGCCCTAGTGGTCCTAGACCACACGTGGAGGGCAAATAACTAAAAACACTCCTCCTCGTTAGAGGTAGGAGTAAGCGATTACAAAAGCACAAAAATGATTGAGGTAGAGGGACACTCCCCCTCTCCTCGTTACGATAAAAGCATGATAATTAAACAAAAACTACAAGAAATTATTGAACTCTAAGAATACTTTTACCGATGACTTGTAGATGAGAAGATTGAGCTTTTGTCATCATTGTTTCGGCAGTGCTTCGTCGTCATAGGAGTGTCAGAGAGTCGTAGCGTATCGGAAGAACTTGGAGGCCTTTTGAATGATGAAATTGGTGAGAAATGCACCTTCTTTCATAGCCTTGTGAAACCCTAAACGTTCAGATTAGGTTTCATGAGAAGATGCCACCTAACCCTTGAGAAATGGTGATAAGTTTTGACTCTCCTTGAAGCTGATCTTTGACCAACAGTCGACTACCGCCCAAATCAACCGGCCGATCGATGATGCCCAAAGAAGTTAGCTCAAAAATAAGTGATTTCGATGGCCACTAACCATTCGATCTCGACATAGACGTTCCATGGGATGTCTTAGTCGGATCGTCACCTAAGGATGTCCCCATACGGAGGACACGAACTTACTTATGCTCCCTCACACGAGCTTACCTCAACCTTTTACCTTTGAAGCTTCGCTTTTGGTCTTCACCTGAGTTCTTCGTCTCCCTTCGAAGTTCTCCACGGTTTACTCTGACCACCATGGTTTCCTCCGAGTGTCACTGACCTTCAGCTTAGCTTAGCATTCCTGCTCACTTGGCTCTTCTCGTGAGATAAGAAAATGAACTTAACTTTGTGTATTTGCTATAATCAAAACTCAGGTTTGATTCAGGTGCCTACTACACCAATAATCTTCCCCTTTTTTATCTATGGCAAACCAACACAAAGTTAAGGAAATAATTGAAGTGCATTAAGTGAATGACTAGCATAAAACAAGAATGAGTATACTTAGCTTAACAAGTTAAGTAGGAGTATGAGTAAGACTCTTTTTCAAGTGCTCCCCCTTGAGGAATCCTCCCCCTTGACCGAGGGTGAGTACTTGAAAAGGACTTTAACCCTCCCCCTTAGTGTTTGCTACTTTAAAAGGTTATGTAATCAAAATTACTTAACATAGGCCAAATAATTTATATGAAATTTAACTTAAGTGATCAAAAGTTAACTTTTGATCTATAACTTTGGCCTTTTCTTCCCCTTTTTTAATTAAGAAAGTTTAACCATAAAGGTTAAGTTTAAAAATTAAGTTAAATAAGTATTCGCCATTAAAAGATACATAATATGTGTATTAAGTTAAGTTATCAAAAATTTGATCTCTTAACATTGGCCTTTTCTCCCCCTTTTGCCATAAATCGAAAAGAGTGGGGGGTTTTGAAAACCATAGTTTTTTTTGAATGTTTTCGAAAAATAAGGTTTTTGTCCAAGCATGTTCCAAATAAATTTTGAAAATAGTAGTTTAAACATAAGCTCATCTATTTGGATGTTCAACTCTATTTGACTTGATTGATATGGAATTATCAACAAGTCCTGATTAGAGTTGGTTAATATAAAAAATTATACTCCGTGGTTCATGTCAATGCACTAAATCTACATCTGGAACCAGGAGTAAGGTCCTAACATATCATGTCTATCTACGTGGCTAAGTACACAAACACATTAGTCCTATGTGTTGTGAGATGTATTGACTCCTTAAATCTATAGGTACATGATATCTAGGGTAAGCCCTAAGCTAGTTCCATTAACATGAAAAGTAAACAATAGAGTATATAAAAATGTAAGTCCTACTCTATTACGCACATGCCCAATTTCGTCTTAGTAGACTAAATTCGGCTTCGGGTAGCAACTTGGTAAAAAGATCGGCTAGGTTTGACTTGGATTCTACATATTCGAGTTGAATGGTTCTGTTAGATACGTGTTCTCGAATAAAGTGGTGTTTAACTTCTATATGTTTGGTCCTAGAGTGGCATATATGGTTTTTGGTTAAGCTGATTGAGCTAATATTATCTATGTGAGTTTTAATATTGTTGAAGTTTAAGTTAAAGTCTTGGAGAGTGTGCTTCATCTAAAGAAGTTGAGCCACACATTCACACATCGCGACATATTCGGCTTCGGTGGTGGATAAGGCAACACAGTGTTGCTTCATACTACACCAACTCACTAGACTCGAGCCAAGAAATTGACAGTAACCACTCGTGCTCTTTCTATCGAGTTTACTACCAGCATAATCCGAGTCGGAGTAGCTGATTAATTCGAACTCAGTAGATCTAGGATACCAAATACCTACACTTAGTGTGCCCTTTAGATATCTAAGGATACACTTAAGTAATGTTAGGTGTGACTCCTTACCATAGGTTTGAAACCTTGCACACATACTTACTGCGAATAATATATCGGGTCGACTCACAGTTAGGTAAAGGAGACTCCCTATCGTGCTCCTATAGTATTTAAGGTCAATAGGTTTTCCGTCTACATCTTCTCCTATATTAACATTTGTTGCCATGGGTGTATTAATGATTTTAGCATTTTGCATTCCGAATCGGTTAATTAATTCCTTAGCGTATTTTTGTTGATGTAAATAGATTCCTTCTTTAGTTTGTTTAATTTGTAATCCTAGAAAGAAATTTAATTCTCCTACTAAGTTCATTTCAAATTCACTTTCCATAAGTGAAATGAACTAGTTTAGTATGATTGAATTAGTGGTTCCTAATATTATGTCATCTACGTAGATTTAGGCTATAAAAATTTCTTTGCCTACGAATTTTACAAAAAGGGTTGGGTCGACTGAGCCTTGGCTAAACGCTTTGGACTTAAGGTATATAGAAAGCCTCTCATACCAAGCTCTAGGAGCTTGTTTTAGTCCATATAAAGATTTCTTGAGTCTAAAGACATGATTGGGTTTGTCTAGGCTTTCGAATCCTGGGGGTTGACTAACGTACACTTCTTCCTTAATAAGTCCATTCAAGAGTGCCGACTTTGTTAGGGCAATCTCTTGTCGTGATATGGTTTTGATGGTGTGGCAAAGGGTTTAAGTTAGGTTGGTATTGTTGATTTGATATGTGCGTTGAAGTCGTGCAGGACTTAGTAATTCGCACATGGAGCCATGGCGAGTTTCACCAACTAATCACTCGGGCCTTGAGTCGGTGAAGGATTGCTTTGCAGAAGCCGTGCGCTTGGAGCATCCGAGGGACCGCCGGACGAAAAGCTTGGAGTGAAGCCGGAGGAAGTAGACTTCGAGGCAAGAGACGCGAAGGAGCATTGCAGAGCCGTGCGCCTGATGCTGCCGAGGGACGTGGCCGAGAACGAAGGGAACTTCGAAGGCGAGGGACTCTGAGAGATGAGAGTGAGCGATTGTAACCCGGGAAGGGTAGCTCTTAGGTGAAACTTGGCCATTTGGCCAAGTGTCGGATGGGTTTTCCCGACACCCGGATCGCCCATGTCATGGCGATCGCTTCTCTCGGTCGATGGTTTGATCGACCGGTATAAGACCGTCAAGTGCTTGGCGATCGGACCGCCATGGGGTAGCGATCGGCGATGTCGGCAATGATCGACTACCGATGAATGGCATTCAATCGATGGCACGCGGGCACGCGAGAATGGAGTCGACTCATTGGGCACTCGATGATCGAGCACGCCGGTCGATGGTGCCATCGGATCGATGATGCGATCTGGTGGATAGTATCCAGCGTGGAAAGCGGCCGTTATTGGGCAGCGGCTCGACAGATCGGTGATGGGTGCCATCAGTTGACTGATCCTGTGTCAACGGGAAGAAACCCTCTTCCTCTATAAAAAGGAAGGGGGTAAGGCTTTGGGAAAAAAAATGCTTATGCTCTAATACTCTCCCAAAGTTCCCTAAAGCTTTCCATCCTCTTACTCAAGCTTATTTCCATTCTATTTGTAAGAGGAGTGTTTGTAAAGGTTACCTCCACCTAGCTTGGTGCAAAGGAGAGACCAATAGTGATTGGGTTTCGGAGTGATTCACCGTGGACGAATCAGACCGTGGATTAGCGGCGTAGCCGTGAACCACGTTACATCTCGGTGTTTGTATTGCTTGCTTATATTTTGCTTGTCTTTATTTACATTTGTATATTTCGCTTGCGCTAACGCTTTGTAGACGAGCAAAATACGACGTCCAACGAACGAGGGCTATTCACCCCCCTCTAGCCGGCAAATCGATCCCCAACAAGTGGTATCAGAGCAAGGTTGTTTGTCGAGGACTAACCGCCGCAACAAACACTTCATCTAAAGATGGCCGACTCAAATATCCATCCACCGAAGTTCGACGGCGAATTCGCTTGGTGGAAGAAGCGAATGGAGGTATTCTTCGAAACCGACTTTGAAATTCTATTAATAATGGAAAACGGTTTCGAGTTGCCTAGGAACGAGGATGGGGAGCCATTGGAGAAATCGAGATGGAGCAAAAGACAAAGAGAGGAGTATTTGGCAAATTCAAAGGCCAAGCACCACCTCTACAATTTGCTCCCTCAACAAGAAGTCAATAGGATAGGGGAGTGTGCTAGCGCCAAAGAGATGTGGGAGAGATTGGTTGAACTTCATGAAGGCACCTCGGAGGCTAAGGTAGCAAGAAGAGACCTCCTCCGCTCCCAACTCTAGAACATCAAACTTGAAAAGGGAGAAAAGGTAACTTCCCTACATTCTAGATTTAAAGAAATATTAATTGGGCTAACAAGTGTAGGTGAGAAGCTATCAAACCGGGATATGGTAATGAAGGCCATAGATGCCTTTCCCCGGTCCTCAAGATGGAGCTCCATGGTGGACTCATTTTATATCTCCAAGAACTTAGAAGTAAGCACCTTGGAGGAATTCTTCTCAACAATGGAGCTTCATGAAACTAGGCTAGAAGGAATACAAGAAGAGCCTAGAATCCAACCCTCAAGAGGAGTAGCTTTGATAGCGAACAAGGGGAAGAAGAAGATGGAAGTCCCCTCCTCCTCATCCGATGAAGCCTCTACCTCCTCCATGGATAGCACGGAAGAAGCCTACATGGTAAGGAAGGTAAGGCGTGCATTTAAGAATCTTAGATTTGATAAATCTCATGATAGGAATAGAAGACCAAGGGGGAAGGTCATATGCTATAATTGCCAAGGAGAGGGGCACATAAGGGACAATTGTCCCCTCCTAAATAAGAGCAAGGAAGACAAGAAAAAGAAGGAAGAAAAGAAGAAGAAGAAGGGGAGCAAGAAAAAGGAAGAAGAAAAGAAGGCAAAAGGAAGAGGGAAGGCCATGGCACTCAAAGCCAAGACATGGGATGACCTTGCCTCTTCATCCTCATCCGAAGAAGAAGAGCATGTCTACTCCAACCTAGCACTAATGGCTCTTCATGACTCGGATTGCTCCTCCTCCTCCTCAAATGAAGAATCAAGCTCAAGTGGGGAGAGCTCAAATGAAGGGGGAGCTTCCACATCCTCCTCATCCGAAGAAGAAGAGGATATGGAAACTATGGTAACGAATGCTTCTCCTAAGAAAATAGTTTCCATAATTTCTAGTTTAACTAAGGAGTTATTTGGCATGAAAAAGAAAAGTAAAAGCATGCTTAGTCAAATTAAGGAATTAGAACAAAAGCTAGAAAATGCATGCTTAAATGATAATGTTTCTTCTTGCCATGATGATGCATGCTCACATGACTATATGCCTTTGGATGTTAATGATGCATGCATAGAGGAAAATAGGGCTTTAAGGGAAAAGGTAGATTATTTAACAAAAGCCCTAGAGAAATTCACTATTGGCTCTAACACATTAAATATGATTATTGGGAGCCAAAGAGCTAGCTTCAATAAAAAGGGCCTAGGATATAAGGAAAAGAAAAATGAAAAGGCCTATAAATGCCTAATTGCTAGGAAATGGATCCCCAAGGAGTACTTAGTGAACCCAATAGGAAAGAACTTATTTTGGGTTCCAAAATCCATCCTTAAGGGTTAGGATAACCCTAGGGTAGTCAACCACATGGACCTAGCCTATATCATATTTTGGTTGACTTAGGATGACGGGACAACATTTTTTAGATAGTGTTGGGTGATGATAACGTACCCATAAATAGATAATATTGCTTAAATCATGATGATTAATGTAATTGCTATGTATATTTGCAATCATGATTTATGTTTTTGAAATTTGGCACGTTATCATGAGAAATAGGTTTGAATCATGCTTTAGGTAATACTTTGTCTATTATCATCATATAATATCTAATGCATGACTATTATTTGATGAATACATGAGTTTAATGATCATAATGTGAAATTAATTCATATATGTCATTATGATCATACAGGATGTTAGGTTGATACTTAACCATGATAGAATTGCATGAATATATTGGTTAAGTATGCACAAATACCCCCTAGGATGCATCTCACACTCACTATAGGCTAACTTGATTGCAAACTTAGCATGGGTGAGATGTTAGGATGATACAAATGTCCACTAATGCCTATGGCATTTAGATGGTCATTTAAAGTATCAAAATAGCAATAATAGACCAATCATGGAGAAGGCTTATGTTTAATTCATAGATATATTGCCCAAAGATCATGGTTGGATATTTCATATGTTTTCAAAACAATTTCTTACCTTAAAATACATGTATTCATGTTTTGAAACAATTGGAACCAAAACTAGGTGTTAAACTTGATACTATCATGATCAAAAACCTAGTAGTTTTTTAAAGCTTTTGGATTTTTGGCAAAAACGTGAAAATATAATGATTTTTCATGAAAAACTATTTTTCCCTGATAGATATACTTAAATGAAATATGTTCCCCAAATTTAATGATTTTTCAAATTTTCTGGAATTTTTTATGCATTTCTGAATTTGAGAAAAAAAAATCGAAATTCACGTGCCCGATCATTGAGTATCGAACGATCGTGATGGCTACATTTTAGACGATATGGCTGAATTCCAATTTTTTTTTTTTTATCAACTTGTGGTATTTTATTTCTATTAGACTTGATGCCATATGTTTCTAACTTAGTATTCATATTTTTGATGGTGTCAAAGGGGGAGAAATGAATATGTTTAAGTTAATTATGATATGGGGAGAGATTTAGGGGGAGTTTCATGGATTAAGGGGGAGTTGCATGTTGCTATCAAATGTTTATGTTTACATGCTTTCTTTCCTTTAAAATTTATATCAAATGTTTTACCTAACTTAAACGGATTGCCACACATCAAAAAGGGAGAGATTGTTAGGGCAATCTCTTGCCGTGATATGGTTTTGATGGTGTGGCAAAGGGTTTAAGTTAGGTTGGTATTGTTGATTTGATATGTGCGTTGAAGTCGTGCAGGACTTAGTAATTCGCACATGGAGCCATGGCGAGTTTCACCAACTCATCACTCGGGCCTTGAGTCGGTGAAGGATTGCTTTGCGGAAGTCGTGCGCTTGGAGCATCCAGAGGACCGCGGACGAAGCTTGGAGTGAAGCCGGAGGAAGTAGACTTGAGGCAAGAGGCCGAAGGAGCATTGCAGCCGTGCGCTCGATCTTTGTCGAGGGCGTGGCCGAGAACGAAGAGAACTTCAAGGCGAGGACTCAGAGAGATGAGAGTGGCGATTGTAACCGGGAAGGGTAGCTCTTAGGTGAAACTTGGCCATTTGGCCAAGTGTCGGATGGGTTTTCCGACACGCGGTCATTGCCATGTCATAGCGATCGGCTCTAATCGATGGTTTGATCGGTGGTATAAGACCGGTCAGTGCTTAGCGATCGATTGCCATGGGCCTCGCCGATCGGTGATGTCGCGAATCGATCGTGCGAGTGATCGGCACGGTCGATGGCAGCCGTGATGCGATCGCGATGGATGGATAGTATCCAACGTGGAAAGCGGCCGTTATTGGGCAACGGCTACAGCACCAGTCGACTGATGGGTGCCATCAGTCCACTGATCCTGTGTCAACGGGAAGAAACCCTCTTCCTCTATAAAAAGGAAGGGGGTAAGGCTTTGGGAAAAAAAATGCTTATGCTCTAATACTCTCCCAAAGTTCCCTAAAGCTTTCCATCCTCTTACTCAAGCTTATTTCCATTCTATTTGTAAGAGGAGTGTTTGTAAAGGTTACCTCCACCTAGCTTGGTGCAAAGGAGAGACCAATAGTGATTGGGTTTCGGAGTGATTCACCGTGGACGAATCGGACCGTGGATTAGCGGCGTAGCCGTGAACCACGTTACATCTCGGTGTTTGTATTGCTTGCTTATATTTTGCTTGTCTTTATTTACATTTGTATATTCCGCTTGCGCTAACGCTTTGTAGATGAGCAAAATACGACGTCCAACGAACGAGGGCTATTCACCCCCCTCTAGCCGGCCAATCGATCCCCAACAGACTTGACATCCATTTGAAATAATTTAAATCTCCCATGTGCAGTGTATGCCAACAACATTCGGATGGATTCTAATCAAGCTATGGGGGAATAGGTTTCATCGTAATCTAACCCTTCTACTTGACTAAATCCTTTCCCGACCAATCTCACTTTGTTTTTATCTACTTCATCTTTGTCATCAAGTTTGTTTCGAAAGACCCACCTTGTTCCAATAATTGATTTATCTTTAGGTGGTAGTACTAATTCCCAAACTTCGTTCCTAGTAAATTGAGCTAGCTCTTCTTGCGTTACAATAATCCAATCGGGATTAAGAAGAACTTGTTCGATTGACTTGGGTTTGATTTTCGAAATCAAAAAAATTTGACTAAGGTTTCGATATGACGCTCTAGTTTGAACCCCTAGGTTAGGATCACCTATCACTTGGTCAATAGGATGATTTAATTGATCTCTTGGATTAGGATCACCTATCACTTGGTCGATAGGATGATTTGTTTGAACCCTAGGTTGGCTCGAGTTGGGATTAATATTGGACTCGATTTCAAGGTCAGAGTCGAGTTTGGTATGAACCGGTTCGTTAGTTGGATTTACTGTAGGTTTTGTGGGTTTAGGTCCTTCGTCGAATACTACATTAATGGTTTCCTCAATTCTAAGGGTGTCATTGTTATATACCCTATAGGCTCTACCCAATGTTGAGTAACATTGGATGATTCCGGTGGAGGTTTTAAATGTGAACTTTCCTATGTAGTCCTTAGTGTTTAGGATATGTACCTTACATCCAAATACCCTAAAGTATTTAATGTTAGGTACTTTGTCATGGTAAATTTTGTATGAGGTCTTTTTTGGGATCGAGGCTCGCTAGAGGGGGGGTGAATAGCGAGTTGAAAAAAAAAATCTAACTCAAATTTCACTATAAAATAGAGGATTACACAGCGGAAATAGAAAGCAAAGCAAAGAGCACAAACATAACCAATACGTAGGTATTTACATGGTTCGGAACTCAGTAGTTCCTACTCCACGGGTAGCTCAAAGGAAAGTCTACTATGAATGGATTGGAAAGTTTCCAGAGGTGAAAAACTTCACCTCTTACAAGCTTACAATGCAATAAGATAATCAAGAATAGTAAGCTAAGAACTTAAAACAGGTTACAGATTTGTTGTTCAGCTTCTTGCGTTGAAGATGGAGTTGTGGCGCCTGCAAGAAGGAGATCGATAGCAGTTTGGAGCGCTTGTTGGAGAGGAGGCGAGATGAGAGCAAGGCTTTTTCACTCCTTCTCCTTTAGAATGTATCACAAGAAGCCTAACTAACTCAAATCAAAAAACTGAAGCTCAACTTCTGCCTCTCTTCTTCTTCAGCAAGCCTTTTATCTTTCTCTATTGGAACCCTAGAAGTCACGCCCGACCAAAAGTTGACCACCTGAGCTTGTCCCCATAACCACCTCCAACCTCTGGTGGTTTGTCGTGAAAGGAAACTGTTCTCCCAACCGAAAATCAGCCCATTTGAATCTTTACTCGAAACAGAAGCATCTCATTGCCGCCTTCTCAGTCGAGCCCGTAGTTGAGTCTGACTCACATTTGTGCTCAAAAAACACCTGTTAGTCGAGCCTGCAGTTGATTCTGACTCGCATCTGTGCTCGCAAAACACATGTCAGTCGAGTCTGTAGTCAAGCCGGGTTTTGTTCTATGACCGAATTCTTTACCTACCAGTCGAGCTGCTACAAAATCGACTCGACTAGTATAGGGTTTAGAGTTTGGTGATGAGATTATAGAGTCGAGTTGCTACCAAATCAACACGACTGGTATAGGGTTTAAAGTTTGCTGATCAGAGTATGCAGTCGAGCCCGCAGTTGACCAGGGCTCGATTCTGTGTTGTTCCACATAGTGAGCAGTCGAGCTAGTAGTCGAGCTAACTCAACTCTGTGCTATACAAAACGATAAGTAGTCAGGCTGGCAATCAAACCAGCTCAATTTTGTGCCTTTGTGCAAGAGTGCCAGTCGAGCTGACCCCCATGGTGGCTCGACTGATATGGCAAAATATTTGAAGCACATGAGTATCTTTCCTAGTAAGCTGCCACTCCTAGAGTTTCAAGCACCCTAGTAAGAGACCAAGCACGTTACAGTGCCTTCCCAAACTAACGAGTGCTCTGAGTACCTTAGACAAAGAGAGAGCGTGCTATGACGCCCTCCTTGCCTAATGAGTACTCAATGTACCCTAGCCAAAGAACGAGCACATTACGGTGCCCTCTTTGTCTAACGAGTACTCCTAGTACCCTAGCCAAAGAATGAGCACGTTACAGTGCCTTCTTTGTCTAACGAGTATTGGGCCCATGTACCCTAGTAAGAGAACAAGCACGTTACTGTGTCCTCTCTTACTAATGAGTACTCCAAGTACCCTTGCCAAAGAACGAGCACGTTATGGTGCCCTCTTTGTCTTACGAGTATTGGGCCTATGTACCCTAGTAAGAGAAAGAGCACGTTACTGTGCCCTCTCTTACTAACGAGTACTCCCAGTACCCTAGCCAAAGAATGAGAACTTTATGGTGCCCTCTTTGTCTAACGAGTATTGGGCCCATGTACCCTAGTAAGAGAACGAGAATGTTACTATGCCCTCTCTTACTAACAAGTACCCTAGCTAGAGAACGAGCACTTTCTTGTGCCCTCTCTAACTCCAATGGAGACCGAGCATGTTACTATGGCCTCTCCATCACCAAGCTTCCGGACCTCCGGCCAGCTTGTATTCTTCCTAATGGAGAACGAGCACATTACTATGCCCTCTCCATCACCAAGCTTCCGAACCTCCGGGCAGCTTGTATTCTTCCTCTACCAAGGTTCTCCTTTGGATTTCCATCCATACCAAGGCTTATCCTTGGATTTCTCCCAAGGTCTAATGTCAGTCTAAACATTTAACTTAGTGACCTTCGGTTTGTATTAGTCAAGTAATGTCTTGACTATACTCTAGCTCAAACTATATTTCTATTTCCTTGACTTAAACCTTGTTATTAAACATTGAAACATTAGTTGGGCTTGATTGCACTAACAATCTCCCCCTTTTTGATGTTTGACAACATGGTTTAAGTTTAGGTGATATAAATACAGTTCATTTCAATTTTTTATATATAGAATGAAGTGCAGAAATATTTCATATTATAAATTTATCATGAAGTGCAAAAATATTTCATATCAAAAATTTATCATGAAGTGCAAAAATATTTCATATCAGAGATTTATCATGAAGTGCAGAAATTTCACAAGTAATAGAGACTCCATTTGAATACTATCGCAAATATCACAATAACTTGAACCCATACTCTCCCCCTTTGGCAAACAACAAAAAAAATGTGGAATCAGTTCCTCCCCCTAAAACTCGCTTTCCTAGGCTGTCAGTGCTTTTCCCGGGCTGATTGTGAATCAATCAGTCGAGTCCTTCAAAAAGCAGTCTAGTGAAGTGTTCATCGATCGGCCCGGCACCAAGCGGCGATCGTGATAAATCGCCTTGAGCGATCTTGTTAGAGAGGATTTGTCGAGCGATTCCGCGAGCAATTACATTAGGGCGATTACGTTAGGAGGATCTTCGAGCGATTCGCCAGAGCGATTCTGCGCGAGGCGATTTTGCTAGGGCGGTTTCCGCCAAGGTCATTTTCCCCTCGTCGGTCGACTGCCATTATGGTGGCTCGACTGATAACTGAAAACTCAGTTTTTCAGTTATCTCATATTAACATTGAAAATTGATAAGTAATTATATGCAACTTTAAAAATCATGAAATTTTATACGTATAATACTTATAACACATACAATTGGTGGAAAATGTTGGAAAAATATTTTACCCATTAAGATATCAAAAGGGTTAGTGAAGGGAAAGATTAAGGAATCTTCACATGAAAATATCCTTATGACATTAGTTTGATACTTCACCTTACATTGGGCTATATGAGCTGACACAAATGAGTACACTCGGAAAACTTTAAACACACTTAGATCTTGTTAGGCTTGGGTATAAAATATAGGAAAAGCTCCCCCTAATACTGTGGACTTCCCCAAACCGTAACTCCCCCTAAATCAAACATTCTTTTAGGGTTGATTAGGTGCACACATAATGATTGCATTAACAATGGTGGGATGGAGTCAAGGCTTTGGTTTGTTTGGGTGCCGTTAACAAGGATTGCACACACAACAAGAAATTTGATAGACACTAATCGACTCAACCACACATAACCAATAACAGATCATACAAACAAAAATAGAATGAACCAAAAGTTAACGTTTCAAAAAACTGTTTCACAAGAACAACCATAGTTTGAAGTCTAAACATGAAGACAAAAATCCATAGTGCAACCATCCTAGGAGGATTGACACAATTTGAGATCTTAACGTGATTCTATTTGTCGGGGGTTGGTGTAGAAGGTCCCTCCGAGTTACTTGTCCAATTGACCAAGACATCTTTGATTTCCATCTGCTCTCAAAGGATTTGATCTTGAGTGTGTTGGATTTGAGTCAATCGCTGGTTGGTTTGGAGATGGAAATCTGATATTGTCGCGGTGATTGTGTTCATAAAAGTCTCATGGGCTTCACGAAGTTGAGATAGCTGCTCCGTGATAGTGGTCAAGTGTTCAGTTTGATTAGGAGTCGGGTGGTGTGGTTCTGCAGCAGGAAGAGCAGGTTCATCCTCTTGATCCATATGCTCCCCAACATGATGGCCATCGTTCCACTAAATCTCTCCTGTAAGGGGTGCGAATCATGCTGGCTAGAGATAAATTTCTCCAATGGATATAGTCCATTCTTTTCACCTCCCTCACTTTTCCTCTGGATGTGTTTATGCCTAGGGACTCTAACCAGAATGTGAGGATGTGACCAAAAGACATATAAACCATTTTCTTGACTGGAAATGAGAAATGGATAATTGTTGTGAGAAAAACATATAGGGTTTTAGGAGTAGTTTTCACTCACATCTTGTTGCATTTTGTGTTAGTTTTATGTACATGTTACTCTATTATTGCACATATTTCCTATTTTCTAGTTCAGAGGTCTGCTCGTTGTACTTTTGTGTGCAGGTTAGCTTTTGTTGTGATAAAGATGCGTTTTTGGAGCAAAAGAAGGACTTTCACAGCTAGACGCAGAGTGGAACACAGCCAAGGCGTGTGGATTCACACGGTCGTGTTCGATGGGCGAAGAACAGCACCGCAGGGTCGCACACGGCTTGGCCATGTGGAAACACACGGTTGTGTGGCGGCCCGATGAATTTGCGTGACTAGGTCTTTTTCCAAATTTTACAGCGGTCTGAGGCGATGTCTATATAAGGATGGCCCCGCCCAAACCCTAGGGGGGAGGCACGACGGCTAGGACGGCACACCGAAGCCCTAAAAAGCTTCAGTAACTCACAGCGGGGAGGAGTAACACTGCCAGAGGTCCACAACTTGCAATACAACATCGAAGAGAAGATCACAATGCATTGTATATCTCTATTTCTCTGCATTATCTCTATTGTATTCAAACTTAAACATGTTTTGTGATTCTTCCTTCATATTTATGGAGTAGTACTTTTGATTCTTAGATTAGGGAGTAGCTTGAGTTCATATACAATGTTAGTTCATATTAAATTCTGGCCAAAAGTTTGATTTGACAGTTGGTAGTTGTTATCTATTATACTTTCATGAATTTGGCTTTCTTTCCGCTGTGCTTAGGTGATACGAGGTGGTGACAACCCTCGCAATCTATATTTAGAAGGTTCGATCAAGGAACCTAGGGGTAAACCTGACCTCCCATAACTGCGGGGAGAAGGGAGCGGTGGAATCGGAAACAGTCCACCACAAGGATTGATTTGGCATCCTCGTACCCTTTATCCCATCCTTTTTGGCGAGGATAGCTCCTGGTGAATGTGGCGGCTCTGCGGGAGAGTGTATGATGTCCCTTCCCCAAAACTGTAGGTAGACGTTTAGACAACACCAATTGACAACATTGTTATATGGTACACAAGCGAAACTGATGTCCTAGAATCGCCTTTTCAAGACCCCGACACACTTTTTTCCTTCTCCGTGTGACATCGCACTGAGTAGGGTCCTCCGATAGTCCTCACCAACTGACTCTCTCTTAGATTCCGTCCGAACAATCGCAACCACTTAGCGTATTGGTACTCGAATCCCAGTCCCTGTGGGATCGATAATCTTTATTACTTGACGACATCCGTGCACTTGCGGGCATTGAGCACGAGAGCGCACTTTGAGTCTCCGACGGTCTCCGTCATGGGATTTAAGGTCGCGACCATGCGCATAAAGATTTTGGCGCCGTTGCCGAGGACTGTCAATTCGATATCAAATCGAACGATGGTAGATTGGATCGGACTTAGGATTAGATTATTTTATTGCTTTACTTTCTTATTAGTTTACTTTATTTGCTTTAGTTTTATTTTCCATATTTAGATTTAGTTTTTATTTTTAGTAGTAGTTTCCTGTTTACTTATTGCATCTTAGGTTTTTATTTTCTCGATTTATATTCTTCTTTTAGCATTAGGTTAGCACTCTTACTTTTGTGTGTTGGTTCATCGTATGCTTAGAAGACTAGGATCGAAAGGTCTAATTCCAATCTATTTAGAGATTGAGCGAACCTTTCACCGTCGGAGAGCAGCACAGTGAAAGATGGAAGATCAAGCTGCATCCGAGGTAAACATGGCCAGCCGACCTCTGCGGGACTACGCAGCTCCTAGCGCTAGAGGATTCAGGCCGAGCATAGCTGGACCATCAATTTTGGCAAATAACTTTGAGCAGAAGCCGACACTTATACATATGGTCCAGCAGAGTCAATTCAGGGGAGCTGCAACTGAAGACCCAAACTGGCATCTTAAGGCTTTTCTCAAAATCTGCTCAACTATGAAACTGAATGGAGTCCCTTCTGACATGATCCGCCTGAGCCTATTCCCGTTACCCTCTGGCAGCATCACCACATGGGAGCAGTGTGAGCAGCAATTTCTGAATAAATACTTCCCACCAAGTAAGACTACTCACATGCGCCACCTTATCAATAGCTTTCGCCAGAAGGAGGGGGAGTCCTTATTCGAAGCATGGGATCGCTACAAGGGGCTACTTTATCAATGGCCACACCATGGATTGGAGAGGTGGTTGGTGATCCACATTTTCTATAATGGGATCGCTTACGCCACAAAGATGTCCCTAGATTCTGCCTCAAGAGGAGGTCTAATGAACAAGACCATAGAGGAGGCGGAGGAGCTTATCGAAGAGGTGGCCCAAAACCACCATCAATGGGCCTCCGAACGTGGTCAACCCACGCCTGCAACAGGATGATACACTGTCAACTCCATGGACCACCTTTCAGCGAGGATGGATGCGCTAAGCAGACGGTTTGAATCTTTGAATCTTTCATCTGCATGCACAGCCATCGACTTTGGAAAAGGAGCGACATCGTATCGTGAGGACCACTATGTAGGGCAGGGGACCGCAGATGAGCAGATTGAGCATTGTGATGCGATTGGGGACTATGATCAAAGGCCCCATAACCCGTACTCTAATACCTACAATCCTGGATGGAGGAGTCACCCAAATTTCTCCTACAAAAATAACTCGGGAAACCCCCAACCATCCGGAGGATACGGGCAGCAGCAGGGCAATGGGAAGCGACCACAGAAGTCCAGATTGGAACAGAAGATGGAAGACTTCATCGCTACCCAAACTAGGGCCAATGAGAAATTCCGTCGCCAACATCAAAAGTCTGAAGAAGCACTGAGAGACTTGAAGGCCACCATTGATGGCCTTGCAAGTCATACCAAGATGTTGGAGACACAAGTGGCCCAAATAGCCCAATCCGTGTCACAACCTGTGAAGAACTCTCCGGCGAGCCAAGGAAAGGAGGAAGGAGTAGGGCAAAGTAGCCAATTCACCAAGGGGTGTGCAACCATGATTTCCACCCTACCTGACCAAGCTGAGTATGAAGAGAAAATCCCAGTACAACTTGAGGACCCTGGTGAATTTGTTATTCCCTGCTCGATTTATGGGGAGAGTTTCGATGAAGCACTATGCGACTTGGGGTCATCAGTCAGTGTGATGCCCTACGCATATTTTCTGAAGATGGGATTGAGCGGGCTCCAACCAACGAATCTTGGTATTCGTATGGGGGATGACTCAGTGAAGGAGCCCGTTGGCCTGCTACTATGCGTTCCTATGATGATTGAAGATTTTGTGATACCCATGGACTTCATCATACTGGACACAGGACCGAATCCCCAGAATCCTATCATTCTGGGAAGGCCTTTTCTAGCAACCGCAGGGGCGTGCATAGATGTGAAGGCACACCAGATCTCCCTGGAGGTAGATGGGGAGATCATCCTTTTCAATCTTTCGGAGAAAAGAGCTTCCTACTTTGACGACTTCACGATTAGCAGATTGAGGCCGAAACCTCTAGATGTGAATCCCGAGACGGATGAATGGAGGTTCACTGAACCACCAGAGCCGAGTTGATAGAATAGTGTGGTCGAGCTAAACGACTTTAAACAAAGCGCTTCTTGGGAGGCAACCCAAGTTTAGTTGTAGATTTCCCTTTTTTCTATTGCATTGCATACATGTGTTAGATTTTAGTTTTGATTTCCATCACATTTAGAGTTAGGAGTAGAAAAGAACTTTACTAGGCAAAAATGAAACCCATATTAGTCTACATGGCGAAGTGTATGAATAAATTCGGGCCATGGTGTATGAAAGGGGCGAAAAATGGGGGCACACGGCCTGGCAGTGTGTTTTCCCACGGTCGTGCCCGCTTGACCAGAGGCGCACAGGGCCTGGCCGTGTGTTTTCACATGGTCGTGGCGTACGAAGTTAAAAGGGGTGAGCCGTGTGTTTTCACCTCATTTGCACTGTGTGCTTCAAAAGTTCTTGCTCTAGCCATGTGATTTCACTTTCCCCATCCTCTAGAAGCATTTTCAACCTCTTTAGAAGCCAAAAAAAGCAAGGATGAGGTAGCTCACCACAGGGAGATGCGGCAGCATATGCACGCCCAGCAGGCACAGTGGGCTAGGGAGGAGGAGCACCGAGCAGCCACTGCATCCACCAGCCCTAAGATTGACCACATGTATATGTGCCATCAGCAACTCAGCTTCAGGTTCTCCCAGGATTCAGCGATGCCCCGGCTCCCAGACTTTCCACCTCATCCACCATACTAGAGGTATACTTTTGTTTAAGTCTAGAGGGGGGGGGGGGAGGGGGAACCCCAAAATCTATTTTGTTTTGTTTTCCTAGTAGTAGTTTCTTTTCTGGTATTTTCAATTATTCATGCATGCATGAGTTGCTTAGTTCCTTTCAGTACTTAATTTTTGGTGTCTTAAAAGTGACCTCAGTAATATTTTTGAAAATTTGCTTGCATGAGTTGTTCCCATAGGTAGCTTAACTCTATTTATCTTGTGGTATTTTATTCTATGTGCTCTATTGAATGTTCTAGACTTATATTGGTTAGCTCTGTTTTTGCACTTACACACGTCAAACAGTCTGACAGGGAGAATCTAGTACATACCTAGTAATGATTCACTTCAATAGTCTAGTACTTTGGAATCCATAGGTGACTCTAGGTTTACCATTTTAGTTATTGGAGATGTTGGGATGTATACTGAAAAGTCTATCTTTTGAATGAACAACTTTATTTTTGAAATAAGACTCACATGATCATTGTTTGCATTTTTATGGTTATGCATATTGTCTAATACATTACATTGTAGATAACATGGTGTGTGGTGTCACACGGGAGATCATGTTATCGACTCCATGTAAAGTATAAGTATAGGCTCACAACCAAGATGGCTTTGGACAAACCATTGGTATGGTTGTAGTGTGATTTGGTATTGGTTTGTCTTTACCATAGAATCACACTAGTACATTTTGTGTGTATTGAGCAGGACCGACTTAGAGGTGATTCGATTTATTGCTGACTATATAATCGAATCAGACCACATATATTATATTGTACATACTCTTAATCCTGATATAATAATGGGCACATATACTTAGTATTAGTTTCTTTGATTTACCAATGGGCGAGATTTATAGATTAAATTGACAGGCTCGGTAAGTTGGGAGATGATATTATTTATATGGTGTGTCGTTGATTATACGAGGAAACAGTGTCCAATATATTAGGATGATGATGTCCCCTTGAGGAGCTCATAAGGTTCATCATGTAAACCCTGCAAGTGGACTTGGTCCGATATGATGAAAAGGTTGAGTGGTACTACTCATGGAGTTAGATGTTGATTAATTAATGATCAATAAATTAATTAATCGACGGACATTCGAGATCTTAAACACGGGGAGAAAATGTACAAATAATATATGGATCCCATATTAACTTATGAGGGTTGGTGAGGTAGATCAATGATAATCCTTTAGTGGATTGGATTATCATTAATGGATTGGACTTTATGTGGGCTTGATCCATAGGTGGCCAAGATCCATTGTGAGGTTTTGCCCCGGAAGCTCTCATATGAATTTAATGGTTTTAGCTTATCGAGCCCGTGAGGGGAAACTTCGCTTCCCACTTCACCTTGGTCGTTTGTTCATGGTGATCCCCTTGATGTCCCAGGATTAAAAAAAAATTAATCCTAGACAAAAAGGATTGCCCAAACAACCAAGTCATCATCGTACTATTCGTATAGAGAGGTCACTTGAACAAACTAGTTGTTCAAGCGACCATCCTCTATTCTATGAGTAGCCGCGGAATAAACGATGTCCGGATCGCCGGTTTTTATGTTTATGCTCGGGATCCAAGTATTATTTATCCATTTACAGATTTATATCATGCTCATAAATGAAAAACAAATACAAACATGTAACATATAAAAATTAGAGTATCGATATACCTCTCGATCTTCTAATGTATGACCTTCCTCCTTTCGGACGACGTGTGGGCGACGCTCTACCAATAGTCGAAGCTCCTAGATCGCAAATCTTCCTTCCTTGTTCTTACAAAGCAAGAGGAAGAATAGAAACAAGGCTCATCTCCTTCCTATAGCCAGCCAACAAGCAACAAGGAGAGTGCTTGCCGCCGGCCAACAAGGAGAAGGAGATAATGGTGGAAACCGGCCAAGACACCAAGGGAAAGCCCTATATCTTGTTTCCACCACCTAAGGAGAAGGAGAAGGGGTCTTTGGATGCTGTCCAAGGGCTGGGATAGGGCTGTGGGCACCGGCCACTAAAGGATAGGAAGAAGAAAACAAACTACTTCCTTATTTGGTGCCACCCAAGCCTTTTAAACCCTAAGCCTCCAAACCCTAATCCTAGCTCTCCTTATGGCCGGCCATGGAAGTGGGGAAGAAGATTAGGATGAGCACAAGACAAGGTAGAGGTAAGATGGGAGGAACAAGCCAAAACCTTAGGAAGAAAAAGAAACACCTCCTTGAGTTGCCACCCTCCCATAGGCTCCCAAAACCCAAGCCACCCAAACCTAATCCTAAACCAACTAGGATTCCTAGCCTCTAAAGGAAGCAAACCCTAATCCCCTTAAGCCATGCTCTATATCTTGCCGCCCACTTATTAATCTCTATTTATAGAGTTGGTCTCAAGCCATGATTTAATCTCCTCCATTGGTTCTAGAGATTTAATCTCAACCATCGAATCTAGAGATTTAATCTCAACCGTCAGATCTTAGAGATTTAACCTCTACCTATGGATCTTAGAGTTTTGTTTCTATCCATTGGATATAAGCTTCATGAGGTGTTAATAGGCTACATTAGGGAGCATGAGGAGGAGTTGGATCTTGGCCACCCATGGATCAAGCCCACATAAAGTCCGATCCACTAATGATGATCCAATCCACTAAAGGATCATCATTGATCTACCTCACCAACCCCATATGATAATATGGGCACCATATATTATTTGTACATTTTATCTCCATGTTTAAGATCTCGAATGTCCATCGATTAGTTAATTTAATGACCATTAATTAATCAACATCTAACTCCTTGAGTAGTACCACTCAACCTTTTCATCATGCCGGACCATGTCCACCTGCAGGGTTTACATGATGAACCTTATGAGCTCCTCAAGGGGACATCATCATCCTAATATATAGGACACGATTTCCTCCTATAATCAACGACACACCATATAAATAATATCATCTCCCAACTTACCGAGTCTATCGATTTAATCTATAAATCTCGCCCATTGGTAAATCAAAGAGATGACTACTAAGTATATGTGCCCGTTATTATATCGGGATTTAGAGCATGTACATAATAATATCTGAGGTCTGATTCGATTATGTAGTTAGCAATAAATCGAATCACCTCTAAGTCGGTCCTGCTCAATACACACAAAGTGCACTAGTGTGATTCTATGGTCAAGAAAAACCAATACAATATCACACTACAACCATTCCGATGGTTTGTCCAAAGTCATCTCGGTTGTGAGCCTTTACTTATACTTTTCAAGGGGTCGATAATATGATCTCCTGTGTGACACCACACACCATGTTATCTACAATGTAAAATATTAGACAATATTGCATAACCATAAAAATATGCAAACAATGATCATGTGATTCTTATTTCAAAATAAAGAGTTCATAGAAAAGATTGACTTTTCAGTATACATCCCTACAATCTCCCAATTATACTAATAGACTATGGTGTCCTCATACTGCCATACATCTGATTCACCTTCCCTCCACATGCCTATCAAAGCTCTCGCTAGAAAGGCCTTAGTGAAAATGGTCTACCAGGTCATCCTCTGATGCAATCTAGGCGACAGCAACTTCTACCTCCTTTACGATTTCTCGTATCAGGTGGTACTTGTGCTCTATGTGTTTACTCACCTTATGGGCTTGTGGTTCCTTCGAGTTTGCAACTGCACCATTATTATCATAATAAATTGCGATAGTTATGGGCAAACTAGGAATCACATCCAAGTCCATCAGGAAGTTCCTGAGCCACACAGCTTCTTTGGCCGCCTCAGAGGCTGCCACATACTCAGCTTCCATGGTGGAGTCTGCCACGCATTTCTGCTGGACACTCCTCCATACAATGGCTCCACCTCCCAAAGTAAACACAAAACTTGAGGTAGACTTACTATTATCCCTATCTGATTGGAAGTCGCAATCCATGTAACCCACAGGGAGTAATTGATCTGGCCGGTAAACTAGCATATAATTCCTAGTCCTTCTCAGGCACTTCAATATATGCTTTACCGTAGTCCAATGTCCCTCTCCTGGATTACTCTGATATCTGCTGACCATGCCGATGACATGGCAGATATTTGGTCTCGTACATAGAATCGCATACATGAGGCTTCCTACTGCCGAAGCATAAGGAACCGCCTTCATCTCCCCTATCTCCTCAGAAGTTCTAGGACACATCTCCTTAGATAAAGGAACTCCATGCCTGAAAGGTAGAAAACCTTTCTTGGAGTTTTGCATGCTAAAACGATCCAATATCGTGTCTATGTATGAAGCTTGGGATAAGCACAATAACCTTGATCCCAAGGATGTGCCCCACTTCTCCCAAGTCCTTCATATCAAACTATTTGTACAACCATACCCTTACGTTCGATAACACCTTGATATTGCTGCCAATCACCAAAATGTCATCTACGTATAGTACAAGAAATATCACTACGTTTTCGTCACATCTCTTGTATACACAAGACTCATCCGAACTTTGAATAAATCCATAAGACTGATTTACCTCATCAAAGCGGATGTTCCAAGACCTCGAAGCTTGCTTCAATCCATAAATGGACCGATTAAGCTTACATACAATATGCTCTTTGCCCTTAGCAATGAATCCCTCTGGTTGCTTCATGTAGATGTTTTCCACAAGACTTCCATTGAGGAAAGTTGTCTTGACATCCATCTACCACACCTCATAATCCATATGAGCTGCTATGCATAAGAGAATCCGGATAGACTTAAGCATGGCTACCGGCGAAAAGGTCTCCTCATAATCGATACCCTCTTTCTGAGTATATCCCTTCGCAACAAGCCTCGCTTTGAAGGTCTCAACCTTCCCATCTATTCCTCTCTTTCTCTTGTAGATCAACTTGCATCCAATGGTTTTTATACCATTGGGTGGTTCTACTAGCTCCCAGACCTGATTCGAATCCATAGATTCAATCTCAGTATTCATTGCACTTTGCCAAGATACTACATCTTTATCTTGGATTGCCTCGTCATATGTCTAGGGATCAGGTTCCTGTTCACTAGGGACCAAATCAGAAGATTCTCCCAAGAACATGAATCTATCAGGCTATCTCACAACCCTCCCACTACGATGAGGTATCACCTGTGTATCTTCTATGACACGCGGTGCAGTGACATGTAGTATATCCTTTTGTATCGGCGGTACTAAATAAGTGACTTCCCCTTTTAACTCCTTCAGAACAATTTTACTCTTGGGCTTGTGGCTCATCACATAGTCTTCCTATAGAAATCTGGCGTTCGTGCTAATGATCACCCCATGATCTCTAGTACTATAAAACATTCCCCCCTTCATTCCTCTAGGATAGCCAACGAACAAGCGTACTTATGTACGTGGTTCCAACTTACCAGCATCTGCCTTCAGCACATGTGCTGGACTCTCCATATCCGAATATGTCTTAGACTAGGCTTTCGCCTAGTCCACAACTCTGTGGGAGTAGAAGGCACTGATTTAGATGGACCAAGTTTAGAATGTACACCACCACATCTAGAGCATATCCCCAGAGCGAATCTGGCAAGTCAGAATAACTCATCATCGATCTAACCTTCTCCATAAGAGTCCTATTCCTTCGCTCTGCTACACCATTCTGCTGGGTTGTGCCAGGTGTAGTCAATTGGGATTGAATCCCAGCCTCTGATAAGTAGTTCCTAAACTCTCCCAAGAGGTACTCACCACCACGATTAGATCGTAGTGTCTTGATACTTTTACCTTGACGTTTCCCCACATCATCATTGAATTCTTTGAACTTGTCAAAGCATTCAGACTTGCGGCGCATTAGGTAAATGTATCCATATCTTGAGTAATCATCTATAAAAGAGACGAAATACTCAAAACCACCTCTAGCCTGGATAGACATAGGACCACACAAATCAGAATGAACCAATTCTAACACATCTTTGGCTCTATACCCCTTGGCCTTAAAAGGCCTCTTGGTCATCTTACCCTCCAAGCAAGATTCACAGGTTGGGAGATCCTCCACCACTAATGAACCCAAAGGTCCATCAGCTATCAACCTTTGAATTCTGCTTAGGTTAATGTGACCAAGACTAAGATGCCAAAGATATGTTTGGTTCATCTTTGAAGGTTCTTTTCTCTTATTGGAATTAGAAGATGAGTTATTAACTTCAATTTGCATCATGGGAGGTTTTGGTTCAAGTGTGTACAAATTTCCTATCAATTCACCCGAACAGATAATGTCCCTATTTCTTCTTATAACAACTCTATCATTAAAAGAAATAAAATATCCATCCATAAACAATTTAGAAACTAAAATTAAATTCATTCTAAATAAGGGTACATAAAGGCAATTCTTAAGAACCAAAAGTTTATTTTTCTCAAAAGATAAATGAACATCTCCCACTGCAACAGCTGCCACCATTATAGCATTGCCCAAGTAAATGGTAATCTCCCTTTTAGCTAGTCGTCGGGTTTCTTGGAACCCCTGCAAAGTGTTGAAGACATGATTAGTGGCTCCCATATCTACACACCAGGTGCCGATAGATATCACCGTTAATCATGTTTCAATGACTAGACCAAAGGATATACCATTGTTATGCTTTGGATTGGGACAGTCCTTCTTCCAATGTCCATCCTGCTTGTAAGTGAAGTACTTGCCTTTCGGCTTCTTCACTCCTCCTTGAGATCCTCCCACCACCTTTCCTCCACCTTGTTTCTCCTTCTTCTTGCCTTTTGGCTTAGAAGTAGAAACCTTTTTGAGCAACCATGGCTTGAGGACACTCTTTGAAGAGTGCATACTTGTACTCCTTAGCAGATATGACAATATCTAGATTCTTTTCCAATCAACATTACCTGGGTATAGTAAGTTTATTTCCTTTAGTATAAGAGTAAGTGGACTGAAAGTTATTTTTGAAAATCCTAAGAATCACACAGATCATTACTATAGATTTCAAAAAATTATTGATTCCTCAAACAATAAAATTTCAAAATCAACCAACACCTTAAAACACCGAGAATATCGTATGCCACGATAGTGTGGACGTATACGAATTCTACATTTGTAAGAGGAAGTTTTACCCATTAATTTTACTATCTTGTCAATCTAACTTTTTGACAAGTAAAATTAATAGGTGGTTTCTCTTTGGCCCTACAAATAAAAGCAGTGACTCCGATGGGGAGGATACTTATATTTGTATCTAAGTGTTCACCATTACTTGGTACCAAGGTAATTATCTCGGGTTATGTGCCTTACGATGGGCAAGTACACACGCTCCTTAATAATTTCCTATAACCATATTCGACCTTGTGATCCGCAAACAAACTCATCCGATGGGGAGGAAGGTACTCAGAGTCGACGCGCAAGTTTGCTTGCATCACATGTCATATCGTAATGGAGGCCATGGGAATTTAAAAAAATTTCCCTCTCCCACTTAATAGTTTGAAAATGAAGAATTTTCCTAGAGTACGACATGCATATCAAACAAAAAGCAATAAATATGAAAAATAAATTATTTTCCAACTATTATGGCTTTTGTCTTCAATATGACTCCCGTTGCATCACCATCTCGTCCGCTCCTCCTACGCCATGTACGAGCCATCCGGAGATCCGAGCCGAGACTAAAACCTATTTTAATTTACATCCATCGATCCTATACTCCACGAGGGAGTGTACATGAAATCTAGATCCAAAGTAAAATAAAATAAAGAGTGGCTAAACAATGTTGTATTTAATTTACAAAAACTAAATACTAGCCTCATCAACCCCGAGGATTCAACAAAATAAACATTTACACACATACAATCACATACACACATATGGCCATAATAGTCGGATCTTATGCTTGCAACCAAAGAGTTAAACTACGCATATCCTACTATTATCCGACACATATAATATATGAAAAAGTGCATAAAAATTAACCGAATCCTAAACACACAAAACCGGAAACCTTGGCTCTGATACCAATTGTGGGGTTTTGCCCCGGAAGCTCTCATACCAATTTAATGGTTTTAGCTTATCGAGTCCGTGAGGGGAAACTTCGCTTCCCACTTCACCTTGGTCGTTTGTTCATGGCGATCCCCTTGATGTCCCCGGATTAAAAAAAAAATTAATCCTAGACAAAAAGGATTGCCCAAACAACCAAGTCATCCTCGTGCTATTCGTTTAGAGAGGTCACTTGAACAAACTAGTTGTTCAAGCGACCATCCTCTATTCTACGAGTAGCCGCGGAATAGACGATGTCCGGATCGCCAGTTTTTGTGTTTATACTCGGGATCCAAGTATTATTTAACAATTTACAGATTTATATTATGCTCATAAATGAAAAACAAATACAAACATGTAACATATAAAAATTAGAGAATCGATATACCTCTCGATCTTCTAATGTATAACCTTCCTCCTTTCGGACGTCGTGTGGGCGACGCTCTACCAAAAGTCGAAGCTCCTAGATCGCAAATCTTCCTTCCTTGCTATTCCAAAGCAAGAGGAAGAATAGAAACAAGCCTCATCTCCTTCCTATAGCCAACCAACAAGCAACAAGGAGAGTGCTTGCCACCGGCCAACAAGGAGAAGGAGATAATGGTGGAAACCGGCCAAGACACCAAGGGAAAGCCCTATATCTTGTCTCCACTACCTAAGGAGAAGGGGTCTTTTGATGTTGGCCAAGGGCAGGGATAGGGATGTGGGCGCCGGCCACCAAAGGATAGGAAGAAGAAAACAAACTACTTCCTTATTTGGTGCTACCCAAGCCTCCTAAACCCTAAGCCTCCAAACCCTAATCCTAGCTCCACTTATGGCCGACCATGGAAGTGGCGAAGAAGATTAGGATGAGCACAAACCAAGGTAGAGGGAAGATGGGAGGAACCGGCCAAAACCTTAGGAAGAAGAAGAAACACCTCCTTGTGTTTCCGCCCACCGATAGGCTCCCAAAACCCTAGCCACCCAAACCTAATCCTAAACCAACTAGGATTCCTAGCCTCCAAAGGAAGCAAACCCTAATCCCCTTAAGCCATGCTCTATATCTTGCCGCCCAATTATTAATCTCGATTTATAGAGTTGGGCTCAAGCCATGATTTAATCTCCTCCATTGGTTCTAGAGATTTAATCTCAACCGTCGGATCTAGAGATTTAATCTCAACCGTCGGATCTTAGAGATTTAATCTCTACCTATGGATCTTAGAGTTTTGTTTCTATCCATTGGATCAAAGCTTCATGAGGTGTTAATAGGCTACATTAGGGACCATGAGGAGGAGTTGGATCTTGGCCACCCATGGATCAAGCCCACATAAAGTCCAATCCACTAAAGGATCATCATTGATCTACCTCACCAACCCCCATATGATAATATGAGCTCCATATATTATTTGTACATTTTCTCCCCATGTTTAAGATCTCGAATGTCCATCGATTAATTAATTTACTGACTATTAATTAATCAACATCTAACTCCTTGAGTAGTACCACTCAACCTTTTCATCATGTCGGACCATGTCCACCTGCAGGGTTTACATGATGAACCTTATGAGCTCCTCAAGGGGACATCATCATCCTAATATATAGGACATGATTTCCTCTTATAATCAATAACACATCATATAAATAATATCATCTCCCAACTTACCGAGCCTATCTATTTAATCTATAAATCTCTCCCATTGGTAAATCAAAGAGATGACTATTAAGTATATGCGCCCGTTATTATATCGGGATTAAGAGCATCTACATAATAATATCTGAGGTCTGATTCAATTATGTAGTCAGCAATAATTCGAATCACCTCTAAGTCGGTCCTGCTCAATACACAGAAAGTGCACTAGTGTGATTCTATGGTCAAGACAAACCAATACCAAATCACACTACAACCATTCCGATGGTTTGTCCAAAGCCATCTCGGTTGTGAGCCTTTATATATACTTTTGAAGGGGCCGATAACATGATCTCCTGTGTTACACCACACACCATGTTATCTACAATGTAAAGTATTAGACAATATTGCATAACCATAAAAATATACAAACAATAATCATGTGATTCTTATTTCAAAATAAAGATGTTCATAGAAAAGATAGACTTTTCAGTATACATCCCTACACCTATTGTAGCCTATTAAATCCTCATGAAGCTTAGATCCAATGGATAGAAACAAAACTCTAGATCCAAAGGTAGAGATTAAATCTCTAGATCCGACGGTTGAGATTAAATCCCTAGAACTAATGGTGGAGATTAGAACAAGGCTTATCCCTAACTCTATAAAAGGAGGGCAAGGGGTGGGCGGCAACTAGAATCCAACTAGAGATAGGATTAGGGTTTTGGGCGGCAAGGCTTGGAGGCTAGGGTTTATGGGTTGGCGGCACCAAATAAGGAAGGTATTTCCTTTTTTCTTCTTCCCTCAAGGTGGTCGGCGTCCAACAACCTTTTCTAGCCCTTTCCAACTATTGTCCAGCATCTAATCTTTCCCTTCTCCTTCTCCTTGGCCGGTGGAAACAAGATTTAGGGATTTCCCTTGGTATCTTGGCCGGTTTCCATCCTAATCTCCTCTTCCTTCTTGACCGGCGGCAAGCTCCAAACATGGAGGTTGGTGGTTGGTTGAAAGATGGAAACGAGCTTTGTTTATATTCTTCCTCTTGCTCGGATCGAGAAAGGAAGGAAGATTGGTGATCTAGGAGCTTCAACTTTTGGTAGATCGTCGCCCACACGATGTCCGAAAGGAGGAAGGTCATACATTAGAAGATCGAGAGGTATATCGATTCTCTATTCTCTTTTGTAACATGTTTGTATTTGTTTTTCAATTATGAACATGATATATTCTGTTTGTGGCTAAATAATACTTGGATCCCGAACATAAACACAAAAGTTGGTGATCCATACATCGTCTATTCTGCGGCTACTCGTAGAATAGAGGTTGGTCGCTTGAACAATAAGTTTGTTCAAGTGACCTCTCTAAACGAATAGCACGACGATGACATGGTTGCTTGGGCAATCCCTTTTGTCTAGGATTAAATTTTTTAATTCGGTGACATCGATGGGATCGCCATGAACAAGCGACCGAGTTGAAGTGGGAAGCGAAGTTTCCCCTCAGGGATCAATCCCTTCACTTGGTATCAGAGCCAAGGTTTCCAGTTTTGTGTGTTTAAGGATTCGGTTACTCTTATGCATTTTTTCCATATATTATATGTGCCGGATAATAGTAGGATATGCATAGGTTAACTCTCTGGTTGCAGGCATTAGATCTAACTATTATGGTCATATGTGTGTATGTGATTGTATGTGTATATTTTGTTGAATCCTCGGGGTTGACGAGGCTAGTATTTAATTTTTTTGTAAATTAGATACGGCATTGTTTATCCACTCTTTTATTTTAGTTTACTTTCGATCTAGATTTCATGTACACTCCCTCGTGGAGTATAGGATCGATGGATGTAAATTAAAATAGATTTTAGTCTCGGCTCGGATCTCCAGATGGCTCATACATGGCGTAGGAGGAGCGGATGAGAAGGCGATACGATGGGAGACATATTGAAGACAAAAGCCATACTAGTTGGAAAATAATTTATTTTTCATATTTATTACTTATTGTTTGATATGCATGTCGTAGGCTAGAAAATTCTTCATTTTCAAATTACTAAGTGGGAGAGGGAAATTTTTATAAATTCCCACGTCCTCCATTACAATTTGACATGTGATGCAAACAAACTTGCACATCAGCTCTGAGTGCCTTCCTCCACATTGGATGATTTTGTTTGTGGATCACAAGGTCAAATAAGGTTATAGGGAATTATTAAAGAGCATGTGCACTTCCCCATCGAAAGGCACATAACCCGAGATAATTACCTTGCTACCGAGTAATGGTGAACACTTAGATACAAATATAAGTATCCTCTCCATCGGAGTCACTGCTTTTATTTGTAGGGCCAAAGAGGAACCAACTATTAATTTTACTTGTCAAAAAGTTAGGTTGACAAGATAGTAAAATTAATGGGTAAAACCTCCTCTTACAAATGTAGAATTCGTATACGTCCACACTATCGTGGCATACGATATTCTCGGTGTTTTGAGGTGTTGGTTGATTTTAAAATTTTATTGTTTGAGAAATCAATAATTTTTTGAAATCTAATGTTTTGATCTATGTGATTCTTATGTTTTCTTTCAAAATGACTTTCAACCCGCTTGCTGTGATACTGAAAGAGAATAAACTTGCTGGACCCAACTATGTTGATTGGAAGAGGAATCTTGACATTGTCTTGACTGCTGAGGAATACAAATATGTACTCCTCGAAGAGTGCCCTCCTAAGCCTGTAGATGATTCTGGGGAAAAGGAGAGAGAGAGTTATAATAAATGGATCAAGGCCGATGAGATGCTGCAGTGTTACATTTTGGCATCTATGTCAAATGTACTGCAACATCATCATCAAGCTATGCCCACTGCTTATGACATGATGCTCAATCTCAAAGAGCTTTTCGGATACCAGAATCGGGCTGCGAGGCAAGAAGCCATGAGAAACTTGATGACGACCCCCATGATCGAGGGAACACCCGTAAGGGATCATGTTCTCAAGATGATGACTCATTTGAATGAGCTAGAAGTCCTTGGAGCTGAGATCGATGGGGAAACCCAGGTCGATATCATTCTTCAGTCTCTACCTAGGAGTTTTGAGCAGTTTCTCTTGAGCTACAACATGAACAAGAGGTTGTATTTATTGGCAGAACTTCTGACAGAACTCCAGGTGGCAGAGGGACTATTTTGTCAGAGTGCTCAGGCACTTGCCAAGGTGACACAAAAGGTTTCTACTTCTAAGCCGAAAGGCAAGAAGAAGAAGAAACAAACTAGGACAAAGGCGGTGGGAGGTACTCAGTGTTGGGTTTCCGGCACCGCGGCGAGTGTGTGTTCGAACATGTTTCGTAAACATGTGCACAGCGGAAGAAATAAAAATAATAAATCTACATTTATTACAACACACACATCACACGCATGCATAGTACAACATGTGTAGACATAATCGTAAATTTAAATTTGCAATAAAAGGAAATTTAACTACGTTATACCTTTCGTATCATGTGTAGCGGGAACGGCATCAACCGGAACGATCCTCGCTAGAATCGTCTCTATCCGTATCCACGCCGAGTATCCTTGGGATGACTTCGCTAAGTCACAAGCCTCATTTTCGTACGGGTTATTAGCCTCGTGTTGAAGACGATGTGATCGAGAGATGATCACGATCCGAATCCAAATTCGGATCCAAAATCGAGTCCTCAAAAGTCGCTTCTCCGGAGAGGTATTCGTCAACCATTTGACGAATCCTTCGTCCTCCACCTCAGAGGATTACCGGAGATCGAATCCCCGGTAAGTTAGGCACTGTCGGAGCTCTAACCGTCGTCCAAACGATGCTCTGACGAGAGGAAAACAAGCTGTCCAGAAAAACTGGACAGCTTTGGTGGAGGAGTAGGCGCCGGCCAACCAAGGGAAGCCAAGTGCTCACCTTATCGCCACACCCAAGGGAGAACACTGGAGCACCAACCGGAAGCAGCTCGACGCCGGCGAAGGGGAAGGAAGGCTCCTTCTGGATGCCGGTTGGAGGAGAAGACGACTCCTTCAATGGGGTGGGCGGCAACTTAGGGCTAGGGTTTTGGATTAGGGTTTAACTATCCCTTAAGCCCCCTTTTATAGAGAACTAATTCTCTTAATGGTTATTGGATCATAACCATAAGGTCCGTTAACCTGCTCCATTAAGATAAGTTAAAATAAACCAAACCATGATGGTTTATTTTAAGTTAAAATGAACCGAACCAACTTTTGGTTCATTCGTTTAAAATAAACCAAACCCTTTGGTTTATTCTCCTCCATTGGATTAGAACCAAACCATTTTGGTTCATCCATTATGTCTTCATAAGACACGGCCCATCCACGCTTCCATTGCGACTGAAACAATTTCATGCTCGCTTCTTGTTTGGTCCAACCAAACCTAGTTTCTCTCGGTCTGAGAATCTCATTCTCAAGCTCGTTTTAAATCCTTCGGATTACGCTCGTTGTGCATGTGACCAAATAGGTTCTCGGTTTATGTTGGCCGTCTATAATTAACCATTAATTATAGAATGATCATGAGTGGCACCTAGTAGTACATCATGATCCCCAATTAACCGAAAAGATCAACGGTTGATCCAGAACTATTTCTGAAACCCTTCAACAGCTCGAATGATTCGTGCCCCATTCCCTTCACTCATCTTATACCCACTTGGTTCAGGACATGGTCTATAGTGTCAGTCCCCACTAGGCTGACTATGTCACACCTAGCCTAAGTATCATTTCCTCATCCTATGGATTCTAGTTACTGCACATGTATCGAAGAGTACCTTACTCTAAACATGTAATGCTTTGGACAAAGACTTTAGTAACAATCCGACGAGAGGCCATGGGTATACATCTCCTCGCAAGGAGTGGTGAATCCTTTATAGGCTATTCAAACACCTTCGATCACTTCGACTTATACCCAATCATCCCGGGTCCACATCTCCTTAGAGATGCTTGCTTAAGATGTCAAAGCATAAGTCTCCATGATCAAGATGACTTGAATACCGCAAGTCAAAGGAACATTGCACTTAAGCTACAGTAAGAACTTCATTGACATATCTATATATGCAGAGAACCATATGAAGTCTTACGACTGGTCACTCCAATGAACTAGTTACCATAACTAGCATCCACGATTAACTCCGGATATCACAATGTCTCCAGCCAGTGAGAATCAGCTGCTTGGATACACCAAGGAGTATACCTCGTGCTAGTCTCGACAGAATTGATGGTGTCCAGATCCATCAATTCATCGACTAGGGATAATTCCGATACATCACAATTACACATGTAGAGATACTCACTAGTTGTGATCCAATCACAAATTCTCTCATGCTGTGAATCGTATCGTGGACATTCAGTAAATGAGTTTAAGATCCAATCAAATACATGAAACATGTATACTCAAATAGTGAATTTCATTTATCATATAAATGGTTCATACATAAGGCGATTGCCTTAGGACATCTCTCATATATTACTAACAGACTCCCACTTGGCCTAATGCCAATCGCTACGGTATCCAATACCATAAGCACTAACATGACCCTCAAACTTACTTTGAGGTAATGCTTTAGTCAAAGGATCCGCTAAGTTCCTTTCAGTGGGAATTTTGTCGATTTGTATTTCGTTTCTACTGATGATCTCTCTGATAAGATGATAGCGGCGAAGCACATGTTGTTAGGGCAATCTCTTGCCGTGATATGGTTTTGATAGTGTAGCAAAGGGTTTAAGTTAGTTTGATATGTTGATTTGATATGTGCGTTGAAGTCGTGGAGGACTTAGTAATTCGCACATGGAGCCATGGCGAGTTTCACATCTCATGACTCGTGCCTTGAGTCGGTGAAGGATAGCTTTGCGGAAGCCGTGCGCTTGGAGCATCCGAGGGACCTCCGGACGAGGAGCTTGGAGTGAAGCCGGAGGAAGTAGACTTCGAGGCAAGAGACGCGAAGGAGCATTGAAGAGTCGTTCGCCTGATGCTGCCGAGGGACGTGGCCGCGAACGAAGAGAACTTCGAAGGCGAGGGACTCCGAGGGATGAGAGTGAGCGATTGTAACCTGGGAAGGGTAGCTCTTAGGTGAAACTTGGCCATTTGGCCAAATGTCGGATGAGTTTTCCCGACACCAGTCGACTGCCATGTCATGGCAGTCGACTGCTTTGAGTCGATGGTTCGATCGGCTAGTCTAATGTGGCTGAATCAAGTTGATCGATAGCGCGGGCCGATCGATGAGCTTGATCGATCCGACCGCCAAGGGACGGCAATGATCGATGTCACGCGCACGAGAATGGAGTCGACCTCGTTGAGGACTCGACCGTTGACATCCCGATCGTGATGGGTGCCATCACGATCGATGCGCATCGCTGGATAGTATCCAACGTGGAAAGCGGCCGTTATTGGGCAACGGCTACAGGACCAGTCGACTGATGGGTGCCATCAGTCGACTGCTCCTGTGTCAACGGGAAGAAACCCTCTTCCTCTATAAAAAGGAAGGGGATGGGGCTTTGGGGGGTTAATGCTTGAACGCCCAACTACTCCCAAAGTGCCCTAAATGATTTTCCACTCTTCTACTTGTTCTAATCTTCATTCCATTGTAGAAGAGTGATCTTTGTGTAAAAGAGGTTACCTCCACCTAGCTTTGTGCAAAGGAGAGATCTAGTGGATAGATTGCGGAGTGATTCACCGTGGACGAATCGGACCGTGGATTAGCGGCGTAGCCGTGAACCACGTTACATCTCCGTGTTTGTATTGTCTTTGTTTTATTTCTATTTGCTTGTCTTAGTTTATTGCTTCCGCTTGCGCTAACGTTTTCATAGACGAGCAAAATACGACATCCAACGAACGAGGTCTATTCACCCCCCTCTAGCCGGCCAATCGATCCCCAACAAGTTGTATCAGAGCCAAGTTAAGCTTGTCGAGGACTAACCGCCACAACAAGCAACATTCAAAAATGGCCGGCTCAAACATCCATCCTCCGAAATTTGAAGGAGAATTCTCTTGGTGGAAGAAGCGAATGGAGGTATTTTTCGAAACGGATTTTGACATTATGATTACAATGGAATCCGGTTTCGTTTTGCCTAGGGATGAAGAAGGGAAGCCAATAGAGAAATCTAGGTGGACCAAAAAGCAAAGGGAAGAGCACCTTGCAAACTCGAAAGCCAAGCATCATCTTTTCAATGTGCTTCCCCAACAAGAGATCAACCGGATAGGAGAATGCCTAAGTGCCAAGGAGATGTGGGAGAAGCTAATTGAGCTTCATGAAGGCACATCCGAGGCGAAGCTAGCAAGAAGAGATCTCCTCCTCTCCGAACTATCAAACATCAAATTAGAAAAGGGAGAGAAGGTAAAATCCCTACACTCTAGATTTAAGGAAATTCTAACCGGTTTAACAAGTGTAGGTGAAAAGCTCTCCAACCGGGATATGGTAATGAAGGCCATAGATTCTTTCCCCCGGTCCTCAAAATGGAGCTCCATGGTGGACTCATTTTACATCTCCAAGAACTTGGAAGTAAGTACCTTGGAGGAATTTTTCTCAACAATGGAGCTCCACAAAACTAGGCTTGAAGGAATACAAGAGGAGCCTAGAATTCAACCCTCAAGAGGAGTAGCCTTGATGGCAAACAAGGGGAAGAAGAAGATGGAAGTCCCCTCCTCCTCCGATGATGAAGCCTCCTCCTCCTCCTCCATGGATAGCACGGAAGAAGCCTACATGGTAAGGAAGGTAAGGCATGCATTTAAGAATCTTAGATATGATAAATCTCATGATAGGAATAGAAGACCAAGGGGGAAGGTCATATGCTATAATTGCCAAGGAGAGGGGCACATAAGGGACAATTGTCCCCTCCTAAACAAGAGCAAGGAAGAGAAGAAAAAGAAGGAAGAAAAGAAGAAGAAGAAAGGGAGCAAGAGAAAGGAAGAAGAGAAGAAGGCAAAAGGAAAAGGGAAGGCCATGACACTCAAAGCCAAGACATGGGATGACGTTGCTTCATCCTCCTCATCCGAAGAAGAAGAGCATGTCTACTCCAACCTAGCACTAATGGCTCTTCATGACTCGGATTGCTCCTCCTCCACCGAAAATGAAGGATTAAGCTCAAGTGGAGAGAGCTCAAATGAAGGGGGAGCTTCTACATCCTCATCATCTGAAGAAGAAGAAGAAGACATGGAAACTATGGTAACGAATGCTTCTCCTAAGAAAATAGTTTCCATAATCTCTAGTTTAACTAAGGACTTATTTGGCATGAAAAAGAAAAATAAGAGCATGCTAGATAAAATTAAGGCATTGGAAAATAAGCTAGAAAATGCATGCTTAAATGATAATGTTTCTTCTTGCCATGATGATGCATGCTCACATGACTATATGCCTTTGGATGTTAATGATGCATGTATAGAGGAAAATAGGGCTTTAAGGGAAAAGGTAGATTATTTAACCAAAGCCCTAGAGAAATTCACAATTGGCTCCAACACATTGAACATGATTATAGGGAGCCAAAGGGCAAGCTTCAATAAAAAGGGCCTAGGATACAAAGAAAAGAAAAATGAAAAGAGCTACAAATGCCTAATAGCTAGGGGACAAGATAAAAAGAAAGTAATTGCTAGAAAATGGATCCCCAAGGAATATCTAGTGAACCCAATAGGAAAGAACTTATTTTGGGTTCCAAAATCCATCCTTAAGGGTTAGAATAACCCTAGGGTAGTCAACCACATGGACCTAGCCTATATCATATTTTGGTTGACTTAGGATGACGGGACAACATTTTTTAGATAGTGTTGGGTGATGATAACGTACCCATAAATAGATAATAATGCTTAAATCATGATTATTGATGTAATTCCTATGTATATTTGCAATCATGATTTATGTTTTTGAAATTTGGCACGTTATCATGAGAAATAGGTTTGAATCATGCTTTAGGTAATACTTTGTTTATTATCATCATATAATACCTAATGCATGACTATTATTTGATGAATACATGAGTTTCATGATCATAATGTAGAATTCATTCATATATGTCTTTATGATCATGTAGGATGTTAGGTTGATACTTAGTCATGATAGAATTGCATGAACATATTGGTTAAGTATACACAAATACCCCCTAGGATGCATCTCACACTCACCATAGGCTACCTTGATTGAAAACTTAGCATGAGTGAGATGTTAGGATGATACAAATGTCCACTAATGCCTATGGCATTTAGATGGTCATTTAAAGTATCAAAATAGCAATAATAGACCAATCAAGGGGAAGGCTTATGTTTAATTCATAGACATATTTCCCAAAGATCATGGTTGGATATTTCATATGTTTTCAAAACAAATTCTTACTTTAAAATACATGTATTCATGTTTTGAAACAATTGGATGCAAAACTGGGTGTTAAAATGGATACTCTTATGATCAAAAACCTATTAGTTTTTAAAGCTTTTGGATTTTTGGCAAATACGTGGAAATATAATGATTTTTCATGAAAACATATTTTTCACTGATAAATATACTTAAAAGAAATGTGTTCCCCAAATTTCATGATTTTTTGAATTTTCTGGAATTTTTAATGCATTTCTGAAATTCGGTCTGAAAATCAGAAAATCCCGAAATTCACGTGCCAGTCGACTGGTATCTGAACCAGTCTACTGATGGCCTAAATATCAGACCAGTAAAGGCTGAACTCCGATTTTAAATCAACTTGTGGTATTTTCTTTCTATTAGACTTGATGTCATGTGTTTTAACTTAATGATAATCTTTTTGATGGTGTCAAAGGGGGAGAAAATATTATGTTTAAGTTAATTATAAAAGGGGGAGAAATTTATGATAGGGGGAGAAATTTACATAGAGAGTTTCATGGATTAAGGGGGAGTTGCATGTTGTTATATCATGATTATGTTTATATGCTTTCTTTCCTTTAAAATTTATATCAAATGTTTTTACCTAACTTAAACTGATTGCCACACATCAAAAAGGGGGAGATTGTTAGGGCAATCTCTTGCCGTGATATGGTTTTGATGGTGTAGCAAAGGGTTTAAGTTAGTTTGATATGTTGATTTGATATGTGCGTTGAAGTCGTGCAGGACTTAGTAATTCGCACATGGAGCCATGGCGAGTTTCACATCTCATGACTCGTGCCTTGAGTCGGTGAAGGATAGCTTTGCGAAAGCCATGCGCTTGGAACATCCGAGGGACCGCCGGACGAGGAGCTTGGAGTGAAGCCGGAGGAAGTAGACTTCGAGGCAAGAGACGCGAAGGAGCATTGCAGAGCCGTGCGCCTGATGCTGCCGAGGGACGTGGCCGCGAACGAAGAGAACTTCGAAGGCGAAGGACTCCGAGGGATGAGAGTGAGCGATTGTAACCCGGGAAGGGCAGCTCTTAGGTGAAACTTGGCCATTTGGCCAAGTGTCGGATGAGTTTTCCCGACACTGCCGATCGCCATATCATGGCAATGATCGCTCGAGTCGATGGTTCGATCATCGGTCTAATGGTGAATCAAGTTGATCGATCACTGGCATGGCGGTCGGCTGATCGATCGGATCACCGACCGCTAAGGGCGGATCGGTGATATCGCGTCACCGACGCAGAATGGAGTCGACCTCGTTGAGGACTCAGGTTGACATCGGTCGGGATCGATGGGTGCCATCGGTCGATGATGCGATCCGTTGGATAGTATCCAACGTGGAAAGCGGCCGTTATTGGGCAACGGCTACAGGACCAGTCGACTGATGGGTGCCATCAGTCGACTGCTCCTGTGTCAACGGGAAGAAACCCTCTTCCTCTATAAAAAGGAAGGGGATGGGGCTTTGAAGGGTTAATGCTTGAACGCCCAACTACTCCCAAAGTGCCCTAAACGATTTTCCACTCTTCTACTTGTTCTAATCTTCATTCCATTGTAGAAGAGTGATCTTTGTGTAAAAGAGGTTACCTCCACCTAGCTTTGTGCAAAGGAGAGATCTAGTGGATAGATTGCGGAGTGATTCACCGTGGACGAATCGGACCATGGATTAGCGGCGTAGCCGTGAACCATGTTACATCTCCGTGTTTGTATTGTCTTTGTTTTATTTCTATTTGCTTGTCTTAGTTTATTGCTTCCGCTTGCGCTAACGTTTTCATAGACGAACAAAATACGACATCCAACGAATGAGGGCTATTCACCCCCCTCTAGCCGGCCAATCAATCCCCAACACATGTTTGGATCATTGATGAGACCACATCAAGTTCAAAGATGAACTTCTTGATCCAAACCGCTTCCTTTGCTACTTCCGAAGCTGCAATGTATTCTGCCTCAGTGGTAGAATCCGCTACAGTGTCTTGTTTGGAACTTTTCCAACTCACTGCGCCCCATTCGAGTGAACACGTATCGGTCGAGACACGAATCATCCTTGCATGAAGCCGCATCCGTATACCCGCGTATCACCATGTCCCCTTCTCCATATATTAGGAACACATCCTTAGTTCTTCTTAAGTACTTAAGGATCGTCTTAACAACCACCCAATGATCCATTCCTGGATCAGACTGGTATCTGCTCGTGACACTCAGAGCATACGATACATCGGGCCTCGTACATAACATAGCATACATGATAGATCCTATTGCGGATGCATAGGGAATCTTACTCATGCAAATCCTCTCGTCTTCTGTGCGCAGACACATAGACTTCGAAAGGTGTACCCCATGCCTGATGGGTAGGAAACTTTTCTTGGATTCCGACATGCTAAACCTCTTTAGCACTCGGTCTATATATGTAGACTACGAAAGACCAAGCAACCGTTTCGATTTATCTCTATAGATCTTAATCCCAAGGATGTAGGTTGCTTCTCCCAGGTCTTTCATGGAGAATGTCTTGGATAACCAAACCTTAACTGACTGTAAGATTGAAACATCGTTTCCTATAAGTAATATGCCATCGACATACAATACTAGGAACACGACTGCACTCCCACTAATCTTCTTGTACACACAAGGTTCGTCTGGATTTTGTGAGAAATCAAACCTTTTGATTGTCTCATCAAAACGGATATTCCAGCTCCTGGATGCTTGCTTCAATCCATAAATGGACCGTCGCAATTTGCATACCTTGGTTTTATCAACTGATGTGAAACCCTCAGGCTGTATCATATACACGTCCTCGAGCAGGTTTCCATTAAGGAAAGCTATTTTCACATCCATCTGCCATATCTCATAATCATAATGAGCCGCTATGGCCAGGAGCATCCGAATGGATTTAAGCATAGCTACAGGCGAATAGGTTTCGTCATAATCAACACCTTGCTTTTGACGATATCCTTTCACCACCAATCTAGCCTTATAGGTAATCACATTACCATCCATGTCGGTTTTCTTCTTGAAAACCCACTTGCACCCTATAGGCTTTATGCCTTCAGGTGGGTCAACCAAGTTCCAAACTTGGTTTTCATACATGGAATCCATTTCCGACTTCATGGCACCAAGCCACTTATCCCTTTGTGAACTTGTCAGCACTTCTTCATAACTGGTAGGCTCCTCATCATCAATGAGTAATACATCGTTCGATTCACTTACGAGAAATCCATATCTCTCGGGAATATTCCGTGTTCTACCAGATCTACGAAGATGTGGTGTTACAATAGGTCCAGCCGATTGCTCATCACTATGAGTTGTCGGCTGTTGTGCTTCACCAGGTATCTCATCAATGTCTATTTGAGTCTCTCGAGCCTCCTCAAGCTCGACGACACTCCCACTATTTTCTTGCAAGAGAAACTCTTTCTCTAGAAACACAGCATGCCTTGAAACAAACACCTTTTGTTCCACAGGATGATAGAATTGGTAACCCCTTGTTTCCTTAGGGTATCCAAGAAATAGACATTTATCAGACTTAGCATCCAATTTGTCTGATACAGTCTGCTTCACATAAGCAGGACAACCCCATATCTTCAAGTAAGATACATGAGGTTTCTTACCATTCCATATCTCATATGGAGTAGTAGAGACTACCTTGGTTGGCATTCTGTTTAACAAGTAAACAACTGTCTGAAGTGCATAGCCCCAAAAGGACTTGGGAAGATTCGCATGATTCATCATTGACCTGACCATGTCCAATAAGGTCCGGTTACGCCTCTCAGATACACCATTATGCTGTGGTGTATATGGCGGAGTCCATTGAGACAATATACCATTGTCTCTTAGATAATCAAGAAACTTCTGACTCAAGTATTCACCACCTCGATCCGATCGAAGTATTTTAATACTCTTGTCATGTTGTTTCTCTACTTCATTTCTGAATTCTTTGATCCTTTCAAAGGCTTCAGACTTGTGTTTCATCAAGAACACATACCCAAACTGTGAGTGATCATCGGTGAAGGTAATGAAGTAGCTATAGCCTCCTAAAGCTTGAGTTGACATAGGTCCACATACATCAGTATGTATTAGACCTAGTAACTCTCCCACTCGTTCACCTTTTCCAGTAAAAGGTAACTTAGTCATCTTGCCTTTTAAGCATGATTCACATGTATCGTATGAATCCAATTCAAACGATTCCAGAATTCCACATCGGTGTAATTCGGACATGCATTTCATGCTTACATGGCCAAGACAACCATGCCACATATAGGAGTCTATTTTATTACCCTTTCGAGCACGCGTGTTGCTCGCTTCGATATTTAAAATGTCACTGGATACGTCCAACGTATAAATGCCATTACTCAAAGTTCCAGTTCCATAAAGTATGCCATTTAAAGTTATATAACAACAATTGTTACTAAACGTCAAATGGAAACCATTTCTATTTAAACAGGAAATAGAAACAATGTTCTTTATTAGAGAAGGAACATAATAGCAATTGTCCAGTTCCAAGACTAGTCCACTAGGGAGCTTCAGCAAATAAGTTCCGATGGCGACAAAGAACCTTTGCTCCATTGCCAACTCTCAAAATTTGACTCTCCGACGAGTCTTCTTCTATTCCTTAGCCCTGTATGTCATTACATATATGTGAGCCACACCCAAGATCCAATACCCAAGTGTCTAAGGAAATAGAATGACAATCAATAACGAAGATACCAAGAGGATGGGGCATCGATGCCTTCTTCTTCTTCATGGACTCAAGATAAATCTTGCGATTTCTTCGCATGGCCTTCCTTGCCACAATGATGGCAAGTGCCCTTTGTCCGGTTCGCCTTCTTTGCCTTTTTGTTCTTCCCTTTCTTCTGTTCTTTTGCCTTCCTCTTAGAACCTTTCTTTGAGGAATCAACTAACAAAACCGCCTTCTCCTCATGCTTCACAGAAGGCTCCACAGTCTTCAGCATATTGAGGAGCTTAGGAATAGGGGATTCTAATTTGTTCATCCGATAGTTCATCACAAATTGTGAGAAACTCTTGGGCAAACAATGCAGAATTAAGTCAATACTTAACTCATGATCCATCACAAACCCGAGGGTGGCTAGCCGCTCGATGTACCCGTTCATCTTTAGCACAAACTGCACTATAGACGAACCTTCTTGCATCTTCGTGGTGAAGAGGAGCCTAGAGACCTCGAAGCTTTCGGATCTCGCTTGCTCATCGAACGACTCATGAAGATGGAAGACCATAGTATTAGCATCCATATGCTCATGCTGCTTTTGCAGCTCAGGTACCATCGCCGCTAGCATGATGCAACTCGCCAACTCAGAATCTGCCACATGCTTCTGATAGACCAACATTTGGTCTTGAGTTGCATCGTCCTTAGGACGGTTGGGAAGAGGCTCTTCAATGACATATGCTAGCTTTTCCGCCTTGAGAATAATTCTCAGGTTTCTAAGCCAGTCTAGGAAGTTAGGCCCAGTCAGTTTGTTTGAATCCAAAATAGTGCGCAAATTCAAAGACGTCATGATCAATTTATTGACCTAGAAATACAAAACGAGCATATATGAGAAAATGATTTTAAAATGAATCAATATACATTTATAAATCTCATTCATTTTTCGAATTTCAAAAACCCCAAAATCACTTCGGGAGATCGTAGGTCCATCTCCGAATGGGCTGATATCCATCATAGATATGAACAACCTTGGAGAGAGTCAAACAAGCCATTCATAACTACGACGGTAGGTATCAACTATACCGATTTCATATCACGTATATGCAACTATCACAATGTGCTATCAACTAATTGAATGTTCACACATACATCGGGTTGTTAACACATTAACAAGTATGCATCATATGCATAGCACCCAACTTCACCTCCCTTTACATCGACCTTGGAGAGAGTCCAACAAGCTGATGCTCCAGGTTAAAGCCAACCCATTAATCGAGAAATATTTTTAATATGGTTAGAGCGCATTCAACCAATTAGCCCGGCTTGGAGAGAGTCCAACAACCAAAGCTAACGATTGACCTCTGACTCTTACCATATTAGTATCAAACTATTCCATGGTTTGAACATGTTCGGGTTCGAGCCGGGCTTGGAGAGAGTCCAACAACCCAAACAAGAAACGGAACTCTGGTTCTAACCATATTAATGGAAGGTGTAGGCTTTAATATTGAGTTAGGATTTTTATGTCTCATTCTCTTTGCATGCAAATAACTATTATCTACATGGCATGACATACATGACATACATCTATATGTCACGACACGCATGACATTATGATATGCATCTAATGCAATTACATGGCATACAATTATGTCATGTACATAATTTCCTTATTTGTCATAACTATTTATGGAAATAAAATATGTTTAAGATTTGATTCTCCAAATCAAATCATGATTAAATTAGCAAACAAATTTCCAAATGTAATCACATATTTTATTTATGGAAATCGTTGATTAAGGAAAATCAATTTAGGAAACCAATTTCCTAAATCATCAAAACTACTTATGGAAATAAAATATTTTAAGATTTGATTCACAAATCAAATCATGATTAAATTAGGAAACAAATTTCCAGAATCTAATCAAATATTTTATTTATGGAAAATATCAATTTCCATAAATACTTCCAACTTTCCAAAAGTGGAAGATTTCCATAAATACTTCTAGACTTTCCAAAATTGAAAAATTTCCATAAATACTTCTAATTTTCCAAAATTAGAAAATTTCCAGAAATATTATTATGACTATCGCAAAACCATTTTACGATTATGTCGAAACACAACCTGGGCTCTGATACCACTGTTGCGTTTCCGGCACCGCGGCGAGTGTGTGTTCGAACATGTTTCGTAAACATGTGCATAGCGGAAGAAATAAAAATAATAAATCTACATTTATTACAACACACACATCACACGCATGCATAGTACAACATGTGTAGACATAACGGTAAATTTAAATTTGCAATAAAAGGAAATTTAACTACGTTATACCTTTCGTATCACGTGTAGCGGGAACGACATCAACCGGAACAATCATCGCTAGAATCGTCTCTATTTGTATCCATGCCGAGTATCCTCGGGATGACTTCGCTAAGTCACGAGCCTCGTCTTCGTACGGGTTACTAGCCTCGTGTTGAAGACGATGTGATCAAGAGATGATCACGATCCGAATCCAAATTCGGATCCAAAATCGAGTCCTCAAAACTCGCTTCTCCGGAGAGGTATTCGTCAACCGTTTGACGAATCCTTCATCCTCCACCTCAGAGGATTACCGGAGATCGAATCCCCGGTAAGTTAGGCACTCTCGGAGCTCTAACCGTCGTCCAAACGATGCTCCGACGAGAGGAAAACAAGCTGTCCAGAAAAACTGGACAGCTTTGGTGGAGGAGTAGGCGCCGGCCAACCAAGGGAAGCCAAGTGCTCACCTTATCGCCACACCCAAGGGAGATCACCAAAGCACCAACCGGCAGCAGCTCGACGCCGGCGACGGGGAAGGAAGGCTCCTTCTGGACGCCGGTTGGAGGAGAAGAGGGGGCGGCAATGGAGTTGGCGCCGACTCCTTCAATGGGGTGGGCGGCAACTTAGGGCTAGGGTTTTGGATTAGGGCTTAACAATCCCTTAAGCCCTCTTTTATAGAGAACTAATTCTCTTAATGGTTATTGGATCATAACCATAAGGCCCGTTAACCCGCTCCATTAAGATAAGTTAAAATAAACCAAACCATGATGGTTTATTTTAAGTTAAAACGAACCGAACCAACTTTTGGTTCATTCGTTTAAAATAAACCAAACCCTTTGGTTTATTCTCCTCCATTGGATTAGAACCAAACCATTTTGGTTCATCCATTATGTCTTCATAAGACACGGCCCATCCACGCTTCCATTGCGACTGAAACAATTTCATGCTCGCTTCTTGTTTGGTCCAACCAAACCTAGTTTCTCTCGGTCTGAGAATCTCATTCTCAAGCTCGTTTTAAATCCTTTGGATTACGCTCGTTGTGCGTGTGACCAAATAGGTTCTCGGTTTATATTGGACGTCTATAATTAACCATTAATTATAGAACGATCATGAGTGGCACCTAGTAGTACATCATGATCCTCAATTAATCGAAAAGATCAACGGTTGATCCAGAACTATTTCTGAAACCCTTCAGCAGCTCGAATGATTCGTGCCTCATTCCCTTCACTCATCTTATACCCACTTGGTTCAGGACATGGTCTATAGTGTCAGTCCCCACTAGGCTGACTACGTCACACATAGCTCAAGTATCATTTCCTCTTCCTACGGATTCTAGTTACTGCACATGTATCGAAGAGTACCTTACTCTAAACATGTAATGCTTTGGCCAAAGACTTTAGTAACAATCCGACGAGAGGCCATGGGTATACATCTCCTCGCAAGGAGTGGTGAATCCTTTATAGGCTATTCAAACACCTTCGATCACTTCGACTTATACCCAATCATCCCGGGTCCAAATCTCCTTAGAGATGCTTGCTTAAGATGTCAAAGCATAAGTCTCCATGATCAAGATGACTTGAATACCGCAAGTCAAAGGAACATCGCACTTAAGCTACAGTAAGAACTTCATTGACATATCTATATATGCAGAGAACCATATGAAGTCTTACAGCTGGTCACTCCAATGAACTAGTTACCATAACTAGCATCCATGATTAACTCCAGACATCACAATGTCTCCAGCCAGTGAGAATCAGCTGCTTGGATACACCAAGGAGTATACCTCGTGCTAGTCTCGACAGAATTAATGGTGTTCAGATCCATCAATTCATCGACTAGGGATAATTCCGATACATTACAATTACACATGTAGAGATACTCACTAGTTGTGATCCAATCACAAATTCTCTCATGCTGTGAATCGTATCGTGGACATTCAGTAAATGAGTTTAAGATCCAATCAAATACATGAAACATGTATACTCAAATAGTGATTCTTCATTTATCATATAAATGGTTCAAACATAAGGCGATTGCCTTAGGACATCTCTCATATATTACTAACACTCAGGGAGGAGTGAAGAAGCCGAAAGGCAAGTGCTTCACTTGTAAGCAGACTAGACACTGGAAGAAGGACTGCCCCAACCGCAAGCAGAACAAAGGTACATCTTTTGGTCTAGTCATTGAAACATGTTTAGCGGTGTTATCTACCGACACCTGGTGTGTAGATACGGGAGCCACTGATCATGTCTGCAATACTTTGTAGGGGTTCCAGGAAACCAGACGACTGGCTGAGGGGGAGATTACCGTGAACTTGGGCGATGCCACGAAGGTGGCAGCTGTTACAGTGGGAGACGTTCATTTATCTTTTGAGAAAAATAAACTTGTCGTTCTTAAGAATTTCCTTTATGTACCCTTATTTAAAAAGAATTTAATTTCGATTTCTAAATTGTTTATGGATGGATATTCTATTTCTTTCAATAACAAAGTTGTTATAAAAAGGAATAGGGACATTACCTGTTCTGGTACATTGATTGGAAATTTGTACACACTTGAATCAAAAGCTCCCACGATGCAAATTGAAATTAATAACTCATCTTCTAATTCCAATAAGAGAAAAGAACCTTCAAAGATGAACCAAACATGTCTTTGGCATCTTAGGCTTGGTAATATTAACCTAAGAAGAATTCAAAGGTTGATAGTTGATGGACCTTTGGGTTCATTAGTGGTGGAGGATTTCCCAACCTGTGAATCTTGCTTGGACGGTAAAATGACCAAGAGGCCTTTTAAGGCCAAGGGGTATAGAGCCAAAGATGTGTTAGAATTGGTTCATTCTGATTTGTTTGGCCCTATGACTATCCAAGCTAGAGGTGGTTTTGAGTATTTCGTCTCTTTTATAGATGATTACTCGAGATATGGATACATTTACCTGATGCGCCGCAAGTCTGAATGCTTTAACAAGTTCAAAGAATTCAAGGCTGGTGTGGAGAAACGTCAAGGTAAAATTATCAAGACACTACGATCTGATCGTGGTGGCGAGTACCTCTTAGGAGAGTTTAGGAATTACTTATCAGAGGTTGGGATTCAATCCCAATTTTCTGCACCTAACACACCCCAGCAGAATGCTGTAGTAGAGCGAAGGAATAGGACTCTTATGGAGATGGTTAGATCGATGATGAGTTATTCTGAGTTGCCAGATTCGTTCTGGGGATATGCTCTGGATACGACGGTGTACATTTTGAACTTGGTTCTATCTAAATCAGTGCCTTCTACTCCCATAGAATTGTGGACTTGGCGAAAGCCTAGTCTAAGACATATTCGGATATGGGGGAGTCCAGCACATGTGCTGAAGGCAGATGCTGGCAAGTTGGAACCTCGTACAGAAGTACGTATGTTTGTTGGCTATCCTAGAGGAACGAAAGGTGGTTTGTTTTATAGTCCTAGAGATCAGAGGGTGATCGTTAGCACGAACGCCAGATTTCTAGAGGAAGACTATGTGATGAGCCACAAGTCCAAGAGTAAAATTGTTCTCGAGGAATTAAAAGGGGAAGTTACTTCTTCAGTACCACCGGTACAAGAGGATATACCACAAGTCACTGCACCGCGTGTCACAGAGAATACACAGGAGATACCTCGTAATAGTGGGAGGGTTGTGTGATAGCTTGATAGATTCATGTTCTTGGGAGAATCTTCTGATTTGGTCCCTGGAGAACATGAGCTTGATCCCTGGACATATGACGAGGCAATCCAAGATAAAGATGCAGCATCTTGGCAAAATGCGATGTATACTGAGATTGAATTTATGGATTCAAATCAGGTCTGGGAGCTAGTAGAATCACCCGATGGTGTAAAAATCATTGGATGCAAGTGGATCTACAAAAGAAAGAGAGGGATAGATGGGAAGGTTGAGACCTTCAAAGCGAGGCTTGTTGCGAAGGGGTATACTCAGAAAGAGGGTATCGATTATTAGGAGACCTTTTCACTGGTAGCCATTCTTAAGTCTATCCGGATTCTCTTATGCATAGAAGCTCATATGGATTATGAGGTGTGGCAGATGGATGTAAAGATAGCTTTCCATAATGGAAGTCTTGAGGAAAACATCTATATGAAGCAAACAGAGGGATTCATTACGAAGGGAAAAGAGCATCTTGTATGTAAGCTTAATCGGTCCATTTATGGATTGAAGCAAGCTTCGAGGTCTTGGAACATCTGGTTTGATGAGGTAATCCAGTCTTATGAATTTATTCAAAGTCCGGATGAGTCTTGTGTATACAAGAGATGTGACGGAAACGTAGTGGTATTTCTTGTACTAAATGTGGATGACATTTTGTTGATTGGCAACAATATTAAGGTGTTATCGGACGTAAGGGTATGGTTGTCCAAACAGTTTGATATGAAGAACTTGGGAGAGGTGGGACACATCCTTGGGATCAAGGTTATAAGGGATCGTAGGAAAAGAATGTTGTGCTTATCCCAAGCTTCATACATAGACACGATTATGAATCGTTTTAGCATGCAGAACTCCAAGAAGGGTTTTCTACCTTTCAGGCATAGAGTTCCTTTATCTAAGGAGATGTGTCCTAGAACATTTGAGGAGATAGAGGAGATGAAGGCGGTTCCTTATGCTTTGACAGTAGGAAGCCTCATGTATGCAATGCTATGTACGAGACCAGATATCTGTTATGCCGTGGGCATGGTTAGCATATATCAGAGTAATCCAGGACAGGGACATTGGACTGTGGTAAAGCATATATTGAAGTACCTGATAAGGACTAGGGATTATATGCTAGTTAACAGGCAGACCAATTACTCCCTGTGGGTTACACGAATTTTGACTTCCAATCTGATAGGGATAACAGTAAGTCTACCTCAGGTTTTGTGTTTACTTTGGTAGGTGGAGCCATTGTATGGAGGAGTGTCAAGCAGAAATGCATGACGAACTCTACCATGAATGCTGAATATGTGGCAGCCTTTGAGGCGGCCAAAGAAGCTGTGTGGCTTAGGAACTTCCTAATGGACTTGGATGTGATTCCTGGTTTGCCCAGAACTATCACAATTTATTGTGATAATAATGGTGTAGTTGCAAACTCGAAGGAACCACGAGTCCATAAGGCAAGTAAACACATAGAGCGCAAGTACCACCTGATACGAGAAATCGTAAAGGAGGTAGAAGTTGTTGTCGCCTAGATTGCATCAGAGGATGACCTGGTAGACCCTTTTCACTAAGGCCCTTATAGCGAGAGCTTTGATAGGCATGTGGAGGGAAGGGAAATCAGATGTATGGAAGTACAAGGACAGCATAGTCTTTTAGTATAAGTGGGAGATTGTTGGGATGTATACTGAAAACTCTATCTTTTGTATGAACATCTTTATTTTTGAAATAAGAATCACATGATCATTGTTTGCATTTTTATGGTTATGCATATTGTCTAATACATTACATTGTAGATAACATGGTGTGTTGTGTCACACAGGAGATCATGTTATCGACTCGTTGTAAAGTATAAGTATAGGCTTACAACCAAGATGGCTTTGGACAAACCATTGGTATGGTTGTAGTGTGAGTTGGTATTGGTTTGTCTTGACCATAGAATCACACTAGTACACTTTGTGTGTATTGAGCAGGACCGATATAGAGGTGATTCAATTTATTGCTGACTACATAATCGAATCAAACCTTAGATATTATATTGTACATACTCTTAATCCTGATATAATAACGGGCACATATACTTAGTATTCGTTTCTTTGATTTACCAATGGGCAAAATTTATAGATTAAATCGATAGGCTCGGTAAGTTGGGAGATAATATTATTTATATGGTGTGCCGTTGATTATAGGAGGAAACCGTGTCCTATATATTAGGATAATGATGTCCCCTTGAGGAGCTCATAAGGTTCATCATGTAAACCCTGCAGGTGGACTTGGTCCAGCATGATGAAAAGGTTGAGTGGTACTACTCATTGAGTTAGATGTTGATTAATTAATGGTCAGTAAATTAATTAATCGACGGACATTCGAGATCTTAAATACGGGGAGAAAATGGACAAATAATATATGGAACCCATATTAACTTATGGGGGTTGGTGAGGTAGATCAATGATAATCCTTTAGTGGATTGTATTATCATTAATGGATCGGACTTTATGTGGGCTTGATCCATGGGTGGCCAAGATCCAACTCCTCCTCATGGTCCCTATTGTAGCCTATTAAAAGCTCATGAATCTTAGATCCAATGGATTGAAACAAAACTCTAGATCCAAAGGTAGAGATTAAATCTCTAGATCCGACGGTTGAGATTAAATCTCTAGATATGACGGTTGAGATTAAATCTCTAGATCCGACGGTTTAGATTAAATCCCTAGAACCAATGGTGGATATTAGAACAAGGCTTATCCCTAACTCTATAAAAGAAGGGCAAGGGGTGGGCGGCAACTAGAATCCAACTAGAGATAGGATTAGGGTTTTGGGCGGCAAGGCTTGGAGGCAAGGGTTTAGGGGTTGGCGTCACCAAATAAGGAAGGTATTTCCTTTCTTCTTCTTCCCTCAAGGTGGCCAGCGTCCAGTAGCCTTTTACATCCCTTTCCAGCTATTGTCCGACGTCCAATCCTTCCCTTCTCATTCTCCTTGGCCAGTGGAAACAAGATTTAGGGCTTTCCCTTGGTATCTTGGTCGGTTTCCATCCTAATCTCCTCTTCCTTCTTGGCCGGCGACAAGCTCTAAACTTGGAGGTTGGTGGTTGGTTGAAAGAAGGAAATGAGCTTTATTTCTATTCTTCCTTGTTAGGGCAATCTCTTGCCATGATAAGGTTTTGATGTGTATGGCAAAGGGTTTAAGTTAGGTTGGTATTGTTATTTGATATGTGCGTTGGAGTCTTGCAGGACTTAGTAATTCGCACATGGAGCCTTGGCGGGTTCACCCTCACAACCTCGGTCCTTGAGTCGGTGAAGGATGACTTTGCGAAAGCCGTGCGCTTGGAGCATCCGAGGGACCGCCAGACGAGATGACTTGAAGTGAAGCCAAGGAAGCAGACTTCGGAGGCAAGAGACGCGAAGGAGCATTGCAGAGCCGTGCGCCTGATGCTGCTGAGGGACGTGGCCGCGAACGAAGAGAGCTTCGGCGAGGGACTTCGAGTGAGATGAGAGAATGAGTGAAATGTAAGTAGCTCATTAGGTGAACTTGGCAGAATGGCTGAGTGTCGGAGACTTGACCGCAAGGGTTAAGGTTTACCCGACCGTCGGAAGCTCAAACTTATGTTAAGTTTGAGTTTCACACGGCACCAGTCGACTGCTCTGAGTCGAGTGTGTTCGACTGGTATCCAACTGATGAGTTTATGCCCAGCAGTCGACTGCCATGGAATGGTAGTCGACTGCTAGAGGATGTCGCGGGCACAGAACCGCTCGTAGCCGACTGGGTAGTCGACTACGGAGGCAACAGTTGACTGGTGAGGTCCATCAGTCGACTGCCAAGTGTTCCGTTGGGACTACAACAATCGGGATCCGACGTGTTCGAAGGCTGTTGTAGTGACGGCAGTCGACTGCCAAGGGCAGCAGTCGACTGGTGGCAGCCAACGAGAAGAAATCAGCACTCTCTATAAAAAGAGAGGGTGTGAGCCTTTGAGAGGCTAATGCTTATGCTCTAAGTGATCTTCCTAGTGCCCCACAAGTTTTAAACTCTTCTTACTTGTCTTTACTTCAATCTTATTGTAAGAAGAGTGATCTTGGTTGTAAAGGTTACCTCCACCTAGCTTGGTGCAAAGGAGAGACCATTAGTGGATTGGTTTTGGCGGAGTGATTCACCGAGGACGTATCGAGGACCGTGGATTAGCGACGTAGCCGTGAACCACATTACACCATCTTGTTAGCGTTTGATTTCTTGTATTTCTATTTGCTTGTCTTGCGTTATTGTTTCTGTTGCGCTAATCTCTTTGTAGACGAGCAAATACCGACATCCATCGTAAGAGGGCTATTCACCCCCCTCTAGCTGGCCGTATCCATCCCCTACAAGTGGTATCAGAGCCAAGGAAAGCTTGTCAAGGACTAACCGCCACAACAAGCAACATTCAAAATGGCCGGCTCCAACATTCATCCACCGAAGTTTGAAGGAGAATTCACTTGGTGGAAGAAGCAAATGGAGGTATTTTTCGAAACGGATTTTGATATTATGATTACAATGGAATCCGGTTTCGTTTTGCCTAGGGATGAAGAGGGGAAGCCAATAGAAAAGTCAAGATGGACCAAGAGGCAAAGAGAGGAGCACCTTGCAAACTCAAAACCCAAGCACCATCTATACAATGTGCTTCCTCAACAAGAAATAAATAGAATTGGAGAATACCTAAGTGCCAAGGAGATGTGGGAGAAGTTAGTAGAGCTTCATGAAGGCACTTCGGAGGCAAATCTAGCAAGAAGAGACCTCCTCCGCTCCCAACTTTCAAATATCAAGCTTGAAAAGGGAGAAAAGGTAACTTCCTTACATTCTAGGTTTAAGGAAATTTTGATTGGACTAACAAGTGTAGGTGAAAGGCTCTCCAACTGGGATATGGTAATGAAGGCCATAGATGCCTTTCCCCAGTCCTCAAAGTGGAGCTCCATGGTGGACTCATTCTACATCTCCAAGAATTTAGAAGTGAGCACTTTGGAGGAGTTCTTCTCAACAATGGAACTCCACGAAACGAGGCTTGAAGGTATACAAGAAGAGCCTAGAATCCAACCTTCAAGGGGAGTAGCATTGATGGCAAATAAGGGGAAGAAGAAGATAGAGATCCCCTCCTCCTCCGATGATGAAGCATCCTCCTCCTCCTCCATGGATAACACGGAAGAAGCGTATATGGTAAGGAGGGTAAGGCGTGCTTTAAAGGGTTTTCAATTTAATAAATCTAATGATAGGAATAGAAGACCAAGGGGGAAAATCATTTGCTACAATTGCCAAGGAGAGGGACACATAAGGGATAATTGTCCCCTCTTGAACAAAAGCAAGGAGGAGAAGAGAAAGAAAGAAGAAAAGAAGAAGAAAAGGGGTAGCAAGAAGAAAAAGGAAGAAGAAAAGAAGGCAAAGGTAAAGGGGAAGGCCAAAGCATTCAAGGTCATGACATGGGATGACGTTTCCTCATCCTCTTCATCATCATCTGAAGAGGAGAATGCCTTTGTCACCAATTTAGCCTTAATGACCTTTGATGACTTGGATTGCTCCTCCACCGAAAATGAAGAATCAAGCTCAAGTGGAGAGAGCTCAAGCGAAGGGGGAGCCTCTACATCATCCTCATCCGAAGAAGACGATTTGGTAAGTGAGGTAACAAATCTTCCCCCTAAGCAAATTATGTCTATGATTTCTAGCCTCACTAAGGACTTATTTAGAGCCAAGAAAAAGAACAAAAGCATGCTTGACCAAATTATGGAATTAAAGCAAAAATTAGAAAAAGCATGTTTTAATGATGATGATGCATGCTCACATGAATATATGCCATTTGATGTTAATGATGCATGCATAGAGGAAAATAGGGCTTTAAGAGAGAAAGTAGACTATTTAACCAAAGCCCTAGAAAAGTTTACAATTGGCTCCAACACATTGAATATGATAATTGGGAGCCAAAGGGCAAGCTTCAATAAGAAAGGCCTAGGATACAAAGAAAAGAAAAATGAAAAGGCCTATAAATGCTTAATTGCTAGGGGACAAGATAAAAAGAAGGTAATAGCTAGGAAATGGATCCCCAAGGAGTATCTTGTGAACCCCATAGGAAAGAATTTGTATTGGGTTCCAAAATCCATCCTTATGGGTTAGAAAACCCCTAGGGTAGTCAATCATATGCAATTGACCTATATCATATTTTGGTTGACTTAGGATGGCGGGACAACATTTTTAAATAGTGTTAGGTGATGATAACGTGCCTATAAATAGTTAATAATGCTTAAATCATGATAATTAATGTAATGTATGTTTGCAATCATGATTTAGGATTTTGAAATTTGGCACGTCATCATGAGAAATAGGGTTAAATCATGCTTTAGGTGATAATTTGCTTATTATCATGACATAATACCTAATGCATGATAACAATTCAATGAATACATGTGTTTCATGATCATAATGTAGAATTAATTGATATATGCCTTTATGATCATGAGGATTGTTAGGTTGATACTTAACCTTGATAGAATTGTATGAATATAATGGTTAAGTATATACAAATACCCTCTAGGATGCATCTCACACTCACCATAGGCTACCTTGATTGAAAACTTAGCGTGGGTGAGATGTTAGGATGATACAAATGTCCACTAATGCCTATGGCATTTAGATGGTCATTTAAAGTATCAAAATAGCAATAATAGACCAATCATGGGGAAGGCTTATGTTTAATTCATAGACATATTGCCCAAAGATCATGGTTGGATATTTCATATGTCTTCAAAACAATTTGTTACTTTAAAATCTATGTATTCATGTTTTGAAACAATTGGATGCAAAACTAGGTGTTAAACTTGATACTAGAATGCTCAACAACCTAGTGGTTTTTAAAACTTTTGGATTTTTAGCAAATACATGAAAATATAATGATTTTTCATTAAAACCTATTTTTCACTAATAAAGAATCTTACAAGAAATATGTTCCCCAAATTTCATGATTTTTTGAATTTTCTAAAAATTTTAATGCATTTCTGAAATTCGCCAGTAAAATCGAATTTGAAACCATTGTGCGATCATACCATCTTGCAATCGACTGCTCACCTGAAAAACAGTCTAATATTTTCTGATTTCAGATATTAAACATGTTTTTGGTATTTTCCTTCTATTAGACTTGATGCCATGGGTTTATAACTTAGTATTAATCTTTTTGATGGTGTCAAAGGGGGAGAAATAATTGTGTTTAAGTAAATTATGATAGGGGGAGAATTTGTAGAGAGAGTTTCATGGATTAAGGGGGAGTTGCATGTTGTTATATCATGTTTATGTTTACATGCTTTCTTACCTTAGAAATTTATATCAAATGTTTTTACCTAACTTAAACGGATTGCCACACATCAAAAAGGGGGAGATTGTTAGGGCAATCTCTTGCCACGATAAGGTTTTGATGTGTATGGCAAAGGGTTTAAGTTAGGTTGGTATTGTTATTTGATATGTGCGTTGGAGTCTTGCAGGACTTAGTAATTCACACATGGAGCCTTGGCGGGTTCACCCTCACAACCTCGGTCCTTGAGTCGGTGAAGGATGACTTTGCGGAAGCCGTGCGCTTGAAGCATCCGAGGGACCGCCGGACGAGATGACTTGAAGTGAAGCCAAGGAAGTAGACTTCGGAGCTAAGAGACGCGAAGGAGCATTGCAGAGCCGTGCGTCTGATGTTGTCGAGGGACGTGGCCGCGAACGAAGAGAGCTTCAGCGAGGGACTTCGAGTGAGATGAGAGAATGAGTGAAATGTAAGTAGCTCATTAGGTGAACTTGGCCGAATGGCTGAGTGTCAGAGACTTGACCGCAATGGTTAAGGTTTACCCGACCGCTGGAAGCTCAAACTATGTTAAGTGCCATGTAATGGTAGGAGTGGGTTGGTATCCGATGATGGGTTTATGTGATGAATCGGTCGTGCCGGAGGATGTCGCGAACAAGCCGCCAGGCCGGGCGGTCGACTACGGAGCGGTGATCGGTGAGGTCTATCAGTCGACTGCCAAGTGTTCCGTTGGGACTACAACAGTCGGGATCCGACGTGTTCGGAGGCCGTTGTAGTGACGGCAGTCGACTGCCAAGGGCAGCAGTCGACTGGTGGCGGCCAACGGGAAGAAATCAACCCTCTCTATAAAAAGAGAGGCTGTGAGCCTTTGAGATGCTAATGCTTATGCTCTAAGTGATCTTCCTAGTGCCCCACAAGTTTTAAACTCTTCTTACTTGTCTTTACTTCAATCTTATTGTAAGAAGAGTGATCTTGGTTGTAAAGGTTACCTCCACCTAGCTTGGTGCAAAGGAGAGACCATTAGTGGATTGGTTTTGGCAGAGTGATTCACCGAGGACGAATCGAGGACCGTGGATTAGCGGCGTAGCCGTGAACCACGTTACACCATCTTGTTAGCATTTGATTTCTTGTATTTCTATTTGCTTGTCTTGCGTTATTGTTTCCGTTGCGCTAATCTCTTTGTAGATGAGAAAATACCGACATCCATCGTAAGAGGGCTATTCACCCCCCTCTAGCCGGCCGTATCCATCCCCTACATTCCTCTTGGTCGGAACGAGAAAGGAAGGAAGATTGGTGATCTAGGAGCTTCAACTTTTGGTAGATCGTCACCCACACGACGTCCGAAAGGAGGAAGGTCATACATTAGAAGATCGAGAGGTATATCGATTCTCTATTCTCTTTTATAACATGTTTGTATTTGTTTTTCAATTATGAACATGATATATTCTGTTTGTAGCTAAATAATACTTGGATCCCGAACATAAACACAAAAGTCGGCGATCTGTACATCGTCTATTCCACGGCTACTCGTAGAATAGAGGTTGGTCGCTTGAACAACAAGTTTATTTAAGTGACCTCTCTAAACGAATAGCACGACGATGACATGGTTGCTTGGGCAATCCCTTTTGTCTAGGATTAAATTTTTTAATTTGGGGACATCGATGGGATTGCCATGATGTTGAAGTGGGAAGCGAAGTTTCCCCTCAGGGATCAATCCCTTCAGGAGATGCTGTAAGCCCATTCTGAAAAATCAAAATCCCTTTGAGCTGAAAAAAAAGATTATGAGGGATAAAAAAATAGTTGTCGTGGGTGGAAATGACTCGGTGCCCCTTTGAGACCGAGTTAGGTTACTGGGGAAACACCTCCCAATTTCTCCCAATACCGAGCACGCCTTTGAGACTTTATGCTAGATCTAGGGAATGACCCTCGCTTTGGGTAAGTAAGTGCCTAAGAGCCGAAAACCTTAGGAAAGCTATGGGGTGACGACTTAACTCACCATGGAATGGGCATCCCCTAAGAATGATTCACCTAGCACGAGCACGAGGAGCCAACTTAGTGAATTTTTAGAACATATCTATTTTGATTTCATTGCAAATACCACCTGATAAATTTAGTTAGCATGCTCATTATGGAACAATATCTTTTTAAAATTTTATGGCACTGAGGTTTTCTTGAGGACAAACAAAGATTTAAGTCTAGGGGAAGTGATGTGAGCAAAACATATAGGGTTTTAGGAGTAGTTTTCGCTCACATCTTGTTGCATTTTGTGTTAGTTTCATGTGCATGTTACTCTATTCTTGCATGCATTTCCTATTTTCTGGTTCGGAGGTCTGCTCGTTGTACTTTTGTGTGCAGGTTAGCTTTTCTGGTGATAATGACACATTTTCGGAGCAAAAGGACTTTCGCAGCAAGACGCAGAGTGGAACACGGCTAGGGCATGTGGATTCACACGGCTGTGTTCCATGGGCGAAGAACAGCACCCCAGGGTGGCACACGGCCTGGTCGTGTGGAAACACATGGTCGTGTGGCGGCCCGATGGATTTGCGCGACTAGGGCTTTTTCTAGATTTTGCAGTGGTCTGAGGCGATGTCTATATAAGGATGGCTCCACCCAAACCCTAGGGGGGAGGCACGATGGCTAGGACGGCACGCCAAAGCCCTAAAAAGCTTCGGTAACTCGCAGCGGGGAGGAGGAACGCCGCCGAAGGTCCACAACTTACAATACAACGCCAGAGAGAAGATCACAATGCATTGTATATCTCTATTTCTATGCTTTATCTCTATTGTATTCGAACTTAAACATGTTTTGTGATTCTTCCTTCCTATTTATGGAGTAGTACTTTTGATTCTAGGATTAGGGAGTAGCTTGAGTTCATATACAATGTTGGTTCATATTAAATTTTGGCCAAAAGTTTGATTTAATAGTTGGTAGTTGTTCTCTATTATACTTTCGTGAATTTGGGTTTCTTTCCGCTGTGCTTAGGTAATACGAGGTGGTGACAACCCTCGCAATCTATATTTAGGAGGTTTAATCAAGGAACCTAGGGGTAAACCTAACCTCTCGTAACTGCGGGGAGAAGGGAGCGGTGGAATCGGAAACGGTCCACTGCAAGGATTGATTTGACATCCTCGTACCCTCTATCCCATCCTTTTGGGCAAGGATAGCTCCCGGTGAATGAGGCGGCTTTGCAGGAGAGTGTATGGTGTCCCTTCCCCAAAACCGTAGGTAGACATTTAGACGATGCCAATTGACAACATTGTTATATGGTACACAAGCGAAACCAAAGTCCTAGAATTGCCTTTTCAAGACTCCGGCAAACTCTTTTCCTCCTCCGTGTGACACCACACTGAGTAGGGTCCTCCGATAGTCCTCACCAACTGACTCTCTCTGAGATTCTGTCCGAACAATCCCAATCACTTAGCATATTGGTACTCGAATTTCAGTCCCTATGGGATTGATAATCTTTATTACTTGACGACATCCGTGCACTTGCGGGCATTGAGCGCGAGCGTGCACTTTGAGTCTTCGACAGTCTCCGTCGCGAGATTTAAGGTCGTGACCCTGTGCATCAATAATACACAAAAACATGTTCAAAGCTATGTTAAAATCAAGGTGGTTTTTTAGAAAGTGGAGAGCCAGTATATGATGTGGCCTAACTTTGGCTTGCCCTTTGGTGATTATGGGTAAAATGCATCCGACAATGACTTTGTATAAGATGTTGTCAGGAGCCGTTAGTGTCAGGGCTAACACCAAATTAACTCCTTCATCTCTAGGATGTCTAAATAAGGATTCGTGGATGGAATTGAGGTCAAAGCCTTCCAAATTTTCAGGAAGCGTTGGATAGGATTCTAGATTAGAGGAGGACTCTCTATATCCTAGAAATGATCTCCAGATGGCTGGAGTAAGAGTGATATCAGTTTTGGCTACCCTTGACTTGTAGATAAGCCTATTTTCAGTGGGTTGTAGGTTGTTATAGAATTCGATAAGTCTTCATTGTTATAATGATCGCAGTAGACTATCTTACTGAGTCTATAGTGCTCAAACATCTCGCTAACATATGGTGCATTATTGGAGAAGAAATGACCATCTATGGACCGGATGCTTAGGAGTTCAAACTCGTGGGTCCTAAAGGTGTGCAAATGATATTGCGAGGGGAAACGATGGTCCGAGCAAGGCCTCTCTCATGAGGGCCTAGAGGTGGAGAACTCAAGTTCCTTTCTTTTTAGTCTAGAATGGCATGTGTCAAATATGTCATGCGCACAAGATTGACCCATGAATGAATGCAAGGAATGAAATGATGCATGTCAAGTGGGGAAAGTGATTAGTTGCTTAAAAATCCTCTAAAATCATAAGAAGAGTAAGGAATAAGTCTTACTTGGGTGCCATAGAACCAAGAACAAGTGCTTGCTGTAGCAGACGAAATTTTTCTGCTAGAACCCTAGTTGTGGTCGAGTGGTCAGAGATTAGGGTTAGGGTTAAGTGAAAATGGCAAGGAGAAGGAAGAAGATCCTTACCCTAGTCTAGAGAAGGCTTGTCTTGAGGTTGTAAAGCTTGGACGGAGATGAAGAGCTCAACTGGCGCTTGTTGTAGTCGGGAGAGCACGATTGTTGGGAAGAAAAAATCGCAGAATGAAAGGGTTTAGGGTTTAAATCTGTGAGACATCAGTCGAGGTGATGAGTGGGTTGGTTCGACTAGTAACATCAGTCGAGGCGATGATCGAGGTACACTTGGTTCTGTGTGTGATCGGAATTGGCTAGTCGAGGCTCTAGTCGAAGTGCACTTGATTCTGTGTGTGATCGGAATCGGCCAGTCGAGGCTCCAGTCAAAGCGCACTCGATTCTGTGTGTGATCAGAATCGGCCAGTTGAGGCTCCAGTCGAAGCGTACTCAATTCTTAGTGCTAAAACCTCGTGCCAGTCGGGGTACCGGTCGAGTCTGTCTCGGCTGATAGGCTTAAAAAATTAGGTTTCAATATCTGAACACTTCAACTGAGTTTTGTGCAATTCCTAAGGCTTAGGTAAGTGTTAAAAACACTTGATATGATAACCTTACACATTTTGATTGTTTTAAACAATTGGTATCTATGTTCTTGGTCTCATAGAGGATCCAACCAATTTTACTTGGTTGGAATGTCTAGTTATGTTCTTGGAACCACAAACACAAGAATGTGTAATGGTCTTCCCCATAACTAGTCATATTAGTGATTTTTGTCTCGTCAACCTCTCTATCTCAGGGATGCAATGAGCATGTGAAATAGAGTGGTTGAGTTTTGTATTGGTTTAGATAATGATATGATTTCCAGGTGGGAATCCATTACAACAAATGTTATTGATTCCAAGATCTGGGCTGATAAGAGAGTCAAAGTGCTATATATTGAAAACTTGCTGGGGGAAATTGAAAAGAAAACTTTTATACAGTGGAGAATGATGTTCCCAGACCAATATGACAAGCTGATAAATGTAGCAGATGAAACACAAAATGTTTTATCTCATATCAGGAGAATTATTACACTTGAAGACCCAACGACTGGATCTACGGCTGAGCAAAATCAAGCCTATTTGGATCTTGAATGACTAGCATGCCCGAGTACTACTGCATAAATCTCAGCATCAATTACAAATTTTTACTGTCGGGAATTTCCCATGTGCGTATGCACAAATCTTCTCAGTGCTTCTGGAATCATACATGGCTCATTTCCATTTGCAAATTTTGCCCCATCCGGTCATTGAATCATCAATTTCTAAGATTATATATGCATTTTCTGGGGGAACTTCGAGATCTGGAAGTTGTTGCACCTGAGCCTTGATTTGTTTAACAATCTCCCAATCTGATGACTTCATTCTTTTATCCCCATGAGGGGATGTCTTTTCATATAGAGGACCCAATTTGGAGCTCAAATTAGGGATATAGGTCCTGACATAATTCAGAATACCCAGCCAAGACCTTAGACCACTCTTAGTCTTGAGTTGCTCATCCTTAAACTCTATGATTTTCTTGATTATGTGAGGTTGTAACTTCAGCTTTCCTTCTCCAATTTCTGCTCCTAAGAATTCAATTCTGGGAACTGCAAGCTTATACTTTGTCGGTGACAGAATTAATCCATTCTCCTCACATATTTTCAGCATCACCTCAAGATGTCCAACATGCTCCTATTCCGAGGAAGAAAATACCAAAATGTCATCAATGTAAACAGCAATAAAATTTTCAGTACCTTGGAAACAGTTATCCATCTTCGTTTGGAATGTTGTTGGTGCATTTTTCAATCCGAATGGCATAACAAGCCATTCATATAATCCAGAAGGGCTTATAAAAGTTGTCCATTCAATCGATGTAGGATCCATGGAAATTTGATGAAAACCATATTTAAGATCAAACTTTGAATAGATCTTCGAATTGCCTACCCTTTTTAGGATGGTATTTATACCTGGGAGACTATACTGGTCTTTATAAGTGTTGTCATTCAATTGTAGTTAAAGACCATTCTTTCCTTGCCCTTGACCTCCTTTCCTGTTTTAGGATCCACAGATGTTTCTGACTGCACAATCATGGCCATCGTTCTGTGTCGACTTTTGTTTGGCCGAATAACCTTCAGTTGAAGCAGGGCCTTGATGTGTTTCTCAAAAGTTTGTTTCATCAGTGGTGTTACATGGGATAATGGCTTGTCTTGTATTATAATGTTAGGACTAATAATGTCGATCTTGCAGACAATCTTATTTCTTGACCAATATTTCAGAGGGTCTTCTCCTATAAATCCCTGGTTCCTCAATCTTTCAAGAATATCTTCATATTTTCTTAAAATTCTTGTGTTTGAAGGGATCATTGTGTAAAAGACCTTTTCTTGAATATCTAAATATTCCTCTTCATCCAACTCAAGTTCTTGGATGCCATGAACTGCTGCATCATTAGTTGCAATTGAAGTAACATGTTTATAAATGGTAATCAAATTACCTTCAATTCGCAAACCTCCCTGCATATTTCTTATAAAGTTGTAGCCAATAACCATTTGAATGTCGTCACCAAGTGACATGTCAAAGGAGTATGTGAAAGGAATTCTAAATTTGTTGTCCCCGATTATCATTTGTCTGCCTTTAGTTTCCATTTTGCCAGCTGTCTAGAATTTACACCATTTATCACAATGGTATAAGGATTCCTTTCCAGTATTCTTTCGTAAACAGCTCTTTTGTCAATGCAACATGTGGTTTTCTAATATTACCATCATATTGTAGAGTATGTTAATCATTCTTCTGGGATGGTATTCTTCAATAACTTTTGAAATAATCTTCTCCTCAAGATAACTTAGTTGCTCTTTCCCTTTTCCAGAATCTTCTTGATTCAACTCTGCAAAATCTTTCTCTAAATCTTGGTACATACTTTCTTCGATTGCCTTCTTGTTTAGGCGGTCAATCTCCATTATTAAACCTATTTTCTGCAAGTAAATAATCAATATACTCCAGGAGTTCTTTGACTAATGCCTTGTCATTGTATTGGACTGGTGCTGGTGCAGTTAGGACTTCCTGCTTTAGGTTGTAATCTGCACAAGGTGCACATGCAGTTAATTTACAATGACTGCAATGAATTCTTGACCTGATCTTGGTCTCTCTGCCGCAGAACTTGTAGCATGCATATATTGTTGGTACTTCCTGATTATGTTGCCATGTATGGTCGCAGTATGCCTGTTCTTCAAGGATATTGATCTGGACCTGCCATCCTTTTTCTTCCCCAAATAATACAAATAGAAATTCTTTAAAAGGAAAAATATTGGTTACTAGGTTACAATGTTGTTATGTCTCCAATTCTCCTTCTGATATGCTGCATATTGCATCACTTTCTGTTTCATCCTGGTCAACTGAGACCACATCAAATTCCTCTGGAAGATTTATTTCATTAAGCATTGCTATTCTCTCTTTATTGCCAGATTTATTCCTGTATTCTCTGGCAAAGTGACCTTCTTCTCTGCAAATATAACATTTGCATTTCTTCACTTTTGTTCTATCATGTTGATACTTCTTCTTAATCACACGAACATGTGATTTGTGAGGTTTTCCCTTGTAGCTCTGGGTCTTCCTCAATCCATACTTCTTCTGCCCTTGATAATAGCTAGGAAGAGGTATCTGGGAACATAATTGCAAATCTTTTAAGCTCCTTTCAAGAGAAGCTTGTTTACACATTTTAGTCAGCTCCTGATAAGCATGATGTATGCGAGGGAGAACACCAATAGTATTCCCTGGATATCTTTCCTGAAATTTTTGTTCAAGATAATTGCCAATTAGCGGAGGCATTTTATGATAGAACATACTTGATAGTTCTTCATTTATGAACATCCTACCTGTTTTAGCAACCAATTCATTGTACTGGTTCATATAGCTCACTAATTCTTTAGTACTCGGGCATGCTAGTCTTTCAAGATCCAAATAGGCTTGATTTTGCTCAACCATAGATCCAGTCATTGGGTCTTCAAGTGTAATAATTCTCCTGATCTGAGATAAAACATTTTGTGTTTCATCTGCTACATTTATCAGCTTATCATACTAGTCTGGGAACATCATTCTCCAATGTATAAAAGTTTTCTTTTCAATTTCCCCCAGCAAGTTTTCAATATATAGCACTTTGGCTCCCTTATCAGCCCAGATCTTGGAATCAATAACATTTGTTGTAATAGATTCCCACCTGGAAATCACATCATTATATAAACCAATATTACTTGGTAAGACAAGTAATGCACCTGTTTGTTGCTGAGCATGAGGTAGCTACCATTGCTCATCATTGTATCATTCTCTAACTCTCCCTATTCTTGAATTTGTGAAATCCATAGTACTATAGGGATTTACTCTTCTTGCCATTCCTGAAGCTGGTGCATACTGGGGAGGACCCATCATTGAATCATCAGGTGGATTATATGAAGAAGTTGCCCCTAATGAAGCTAGGACATTATTCCTTAATAGTGGATAATCCATCTCTATTTCCTCCAATTGTGTAAATATCATTTCTTCATCTTCAATTGAAGGTCCAGTAGTTGAAGTAGTACTTGGTTGATTCTTTAACTGATTTATCTGTGCTTTCACCTCCTCCAACTGCTTGTTAATATCTATCAGGAAAGATATTATTGTGTTGTTTTGCTTAATCAAAACCCTTTGAAATTCAAAAGCAGTTTTATAATTTGATGGGATTGTAAATCCTATAGACGGTTGTTCGATCAACTCTGTTGCTTTTAGAGCTTCATTTTTGTGAGATGATCCCATGTCTCCCCAATTTAAATTCCCATTTCTATTGTTAAATGGACTTTTTTTATATATTAACCTAAGATCATGGAGGGATCCTCCTTCATTTGGCAGCATACATGCCCAACTCTCTTCTCAAATGGCTAAACTCGTTTTCGAGAAGAGGTTTTGTGAATATGTTGGCTAGGTTAGATTTGGACTCAACATGGCTGAGTTCAATGTCTCCCCTAGCTACATGATCTCTAATGAAGTGATACCTCACTTCAATGTGCTTGGTCCTTGAGTGATGAACCGGATTTTTGGTGAGATGTATAGTGCTAATGTTATCACATAGCATTTGTACATTCCTATAGGTCAGTCCATAATCTTCTAGGGTGTGTGTTAGCCATAGCAATTGTGATACACATTCTCCTATAGCTACATATTCAGCTTCGGTTGTGGAAAGTGCTACACAGTGTTGTTTATGGCTTGACCAACTAACCAAGGTCGATCCTAAGAAATGACAGCCCCCACTAGTGTTTTTCCTATCCAACTTGCATCCGGCATAGTCGGAGTCAGTATAGCCAACTAAATCAAAAGATTCAGTTCGGGGGTACCACAATCCTACATTGATAGTGCCTTTCAAGTATCTCATAATTCTTTTTACAGCAATCATGTGAGACTCCTTAGCACAAGCTTGAAATCTAGCACACATACCAACAGCGAATAAAATATCAGGTCGACTCGCTATTAAGTACAATAAACTCCCTATGATACTCCTATAATTTTTCAAATCCACTGCCTTCCCTTTCTCATCACTATCTAAACGAGTATTGATAGCTATAGGTGTGCCTACTTTTTTAGCTTCCTCCATATGAAACTTTTTCAGTAACTCCATTGCATACATAGATTGATGTGTAAAAATCCCTTCCTTGTTTTGCTTTATCTCAAGTCCTAGAAAGAAGGTCAATTCTCCTACTAGACTCATCTCAAATTCACTTTTCATGTGACCAATAAACTCATTGAGATAATCCCTATTGTTTGCGCCGCAGATTATATCATCAACATAAACCTGGGCTACAAATATGTATTCACCATCCCTTTTCAAGAATAGTGTGGGATCTATCTGTCCTCTCCTAAAACCTTTCTCAATTAGGAAGGTTGACAACCGCTCATACCAAGCACGAGGTGCTTGTTTAAGCCCATAAAGAGCCTTTTTTAGTTTGTACACGTGGTCTGGGAATTGTGCATTCTCAAACCTCGGGGGTTGTTCAACATAGACTTCCTCTTTGATGACTCCATTCAAGAAGGCTGACTTCACATCCATTTGATATAGTTTGAAGCCTTTGTATGCTGCATAAGCAAGCATTAGTCTAATGGATTCTAGCCTTGCTATAGGGGCATAAGTCTCATCATTGTGTAACCCCTCAATTTGGTTGTAGCCTTTGGCTACTAACCTTGCCTTATTTCTAACTATTTCTCCTCTATGATTTTTCTTATTCTTAAACACCCATTTAGTCCCAATAAAAGAGGTTTGACCAGGTCTAGGGATTAAATCCCAAACTTGATTTCTCTCAAACTGGCCTAACTCATCTTGCATTGAAATGATCCATTCTGGATCAAGCAAAGCTTGATCCACTAACTTGGGCTCTATCTCAAAAATCAAGGCAACTTCATTTCCTTCATTTCTGAAAAATGATCTAGACCTCACCCCATGTTAGATGCCTCCAATAATTTGGTTTTGGGGATGACTAGTAGCATTCCTAGTGGATCTTGTTACTTGAGGTGGTTAGGGTACTACCGAACTCTGTTCAGATTCTCCAACCTTAAGTGATGACCCTTGAGCTCTCACTCTCTCTTCATCAGAATCCACTCTTGCTTCCCCTATAGGGTTGCTATCTCCCAATTCCAGCTTCCTCAATTCCAGCTCAAACTCCATCGATTTTCTGTCAGAATAAATATTCATTCCTTTTTCTTCAAACACAACATTAGTTGACTCTTCTACTAGCTTAGTCCTATGGTTGTAGACTCTATAGGCTTTGCTAGTGAGGGAATATCCAACAAGGATACCCTCATCAGCTTTTGCAGAAAATTTTCCTAAATAACCCTTGGTATTTATGATATACACCGTACAACCAAATACCCTAAGGTACTTGATTGTTGTTGGCTTTCCAAACCAAAGTTCATGTGGTGTTTTTCCTAAGAATCTATGTATCAAAACCCGATTTTGAACATAGCACGCAGTGCTAACTGCTTCACCCCATAAGAAGTTTGGTAATTTGTATTCGTTTAGCATACTCCTAACTCCCTCTTGCAAGGCTCTATTTCTCCTTTCTACAACACCATTTTTTTGTGGTGTTCTAGGTGTGGAGAATTCATGTTTGTATCCTTTCACTAAGCAAAAGTCCTTAAGTTTAGCATTTTCAAACTCTCCTCCATGATCACTTCTAATGATTTTAATTGTTGAGTTTTTCTCATTCTCAACTCTTTTACAAAAGAAAATGAAGGTATCTACTATTTGGTCCTTATGTTTAAGAAAATAAGTCCAAGTATATCTAGTGTAATCATCCACAATAACCAAGCAATATCTATTACCATAGATAGATCTAACAGTACTAGTATCAAACAAATCCATGTGTAGTAAATCTAATGCTTGTAAAGAACTCACAGAATTTTTCCCTTTGTGGGAAGATCTCACTTGCTTTCCCTTTTGGCACGCCCCACAAACCCTATCTTTCTCATAGGTGATTGAGGGCAGTCCTCTTACAAGTTCCTTCTTGGCCAAATTCTTGATGTTCTTCATGTTGACATGAGCCAATCTCCTGTGCCATAACCAAGACTCTTCTTCCTTGGATATGTAACACTTAAAAGACATGTTAGTAGCACTACTTGTTGGGTTTCCGGCACTACGGCGTGTGTGTGTTCGATCATGTTTCGTAAACATGAACATAGCGGAAGCAATAAAAATAATAAATACTCCAATTTATTACAACACACGCATGCATATTACAACAAGTGTAGACATAACCGTAAATTTAAATTTACAATAAAAGGAAATTTATCTACGTTATACCTTTCGTATGACGTGTAGCGGGAACGGCATCAACCGGAACGATCCTCGCTAGAATCGTCTCTATCCGTATCCACGCCGAGTTCCTCGGGATGACTTCGCTAAGCCACGAGCTTCGTCTTCGTACGGGTTACTAGCCTCGTGTTGAAGACGACGTGATCGAGAGATGATCACGATCCGAATCCAAATTCGGATCCAGAACGAGTCCTCAAAACTCGCTTCTCCGGAGAGGTATTCGTCAACCGATTGACGAATACTTCATCCTCCACCTCAGAGGATTACCGGAGATCAAATCCCCGGTAAGTTATCCGCTGTCGGAGCTCTAACCGTCGTCCAAACGACGCTCCGACGAGAGGAGAAGAAGCTGTCCAGAAAACTGGACAGCTTGGTGGAGGAGTAGGCGCCGGCCAAAAACAAGGAAGCCAAGTGCTCACCTTTTCACCGAGGCCTAGGAAGATCACCGGAGGGTCGCAGGAGGATCACCGGCTGAAGCTTGGTCGCCGGCAAGGAGTTGGACGCCGGCACAAGGGGCTGGGCGGCCAAGGAGCTTGGGCGGCACACCTAGGTTGGGCGGCACAACTAGGTTGGGCGGCAACTCCAACTAGGGTTTTGGATTAGGGCTTAATTATCCATTAAGCCCTCTTTTATAGAGAACTAATTCTCTTAATGGTTATTGGATCATAACCATTAGGCCCGTTAACCCGCTCCATTAAGATAAGTTAAAATAAACCAAACCATGATGGTTTATTTTAAGTTAAAACGAACCGAACCAACTTTTGGTTCATTCGTTTAAAATAAATCAAACCCTTTGGTTTATTCTCCTCCATTGGATTAGAACCAAACCATTTTGGTCCATCCATTATGTCTTCATAAGACAGAGCTCATCCACGCTTCCATTGCGCCTGAAACGATTTCATGCTCGCTCCATGTTTGGTCCAACCAAACATAGTTTCTCTCGGTCTGAGAATCCCATTCTCAAGCTCGTTTTAAATCCTTTGGATTACGCTCGTTGTGCGTGTGACCAAATAGGTTCTCGGTTTATGTTGGCCGTCTATAATTAACCATTAATTATAGAACGATCATGAGTGACACCTAGTAGTACATCATGATCCCCAATTAACCGAAAAGATCAACAGTTGATCCAGAACTATTTCTAAAACCCTTCAGCAGCTCGAATGATTCGTGCCCCATTCCCTTCACTCATCTTATACCCACTTGGTTCAGGACATGGTCTATTGTGTCAGTCCCCACTAGGCTGACTACGTCACACCTAGCCCAAGTATCATTTCCTCGTCCTACGGATTCTAGTTACTCCACATGTATCGAAGAGTACCTTACTCTAAACATGTAATGCTTTGGCCAAACACTTTAGTAACAATCCGACGAGAGGCCATCGGTATACATCTCCTCGCAAGGAGTGGTGAATCCTTTATAGGCTATTCAAACACCTTCGATCACTTTAACTTATACCCAATCATCCCGGGTCCACATCTCCTTAGAGATGTTTTCTTAAGATGTCAAAGCATAAGTCTCTATGATCAAGATGACTTGAATACCGCAAGTCAAAGGAACATCGCACTTAAGCCACAGTAAGAACTTCATTGACATATCTATATATGCAGAGAACCATATGAAGTCTTACGGTTGGTCACTCCAATGAACTAGTTACCATAACTAGCATCCACGATTAACTCTGGACATCACAATGTCTCCAGCCAATGAGAATCAGCTGCTTGGATACACCAAGGAGTATACCTCGTGCTAGTCTCGATAGAATTGATGGTGTCCAAATCCATCAATTCATCGACTAGGGATAATTTCGATACATCACAATTACACATGTAGAGATACTCACTAGTTGTGATCCAATCACAAATTCTCTCATGCTGTGAATCGCATCGTGGACATTCAGTAAATGAGTTTAAGATCCAATCAAATACATAAAACATGTATACTCAAATAGTGAATCTTCATTTATCATATAAATGGTTCATACATAAGGCGATTGCCTTAGGACATCTCTCATATATTACTAACAGACTCCCACTTGGCCTAATGCCATTCGCTACGGTATCCAATACCATAAGCTCGAACATGACCCTCAAACTTATTTTGAGGTAATGCCTTAGTCAAGGGATCCGCTAAGTTCCTTTCAGTGGGATTTTTCTCGATTTGTATTTGGTTCCTACTGATGATCTCTCTATTAAGATGATAGCGGCAAAGCACATGTTTGGATCATTGATGAGACCACATCAAGTTCAGAGATGAACTTCTCGATCCAAACCGCTTCCTTTGCTGCTTCCAAAGCTGCAATATATTCTGCCTTAGTGGCAGAATCCGCTATAGCGTCAAGCTTGGAACCTTTCCAACTTATTGCGCCTCCATTCTAGGTGAATACATACCCAGACTGAGACATGGAATCATCCTTGTCTGTCTGGAGCTGGCATCCGTATACCCACGTATCACCATGTACCTTTCTCCATATATTAGGAACACATCCTTAGTTCTTCTCAAGTACTTAAGGATCGTCTTAACAGCCACCCATTAATCCATTCCTGGATCAGACTGGTATCTGCTCGTGACACTCAGAGCATACGATACATCGGGCCTCGTACATAACATAGCATACATGATAGATCCTATTGCGGATGCATAGGGAATCTTACTCATGCAAATCCTCTCGTCTTCTGTGCGCGGACACATAGACTTCGAAAGGTGTACCCCATTCTTGATGGGTAGGAAACCTTTCTTGGATTCCGACATACTAAACCTCTTTAGCACTCGGTCTATATATGTAGACTGCGAAAGACCGAGCAACCGTTTCGATCTATCTCTATAGATCTTAATCCCGAGGATGTAGGTTGCTTCTCCCAGGTCTTTCATGGAGAATGTCTTGGATAACAAAACCTTAATCGATCAGAAGATTGAAACATCGCTTCCTATAAGTAATATGTCATCGACATACAATACTAGGAACACGATCGCACTCCCACTAACCTTCTTGTACACACAAGGTTCGTCGATTTTGTGAGAAATCAAACCTTTTGATTGTCTCATCAAACGGATATTCGGGATGCTTGCTTCAATCCATAAATGGACCGTCGCAATTTGCATACCTTGGTTTTATCAACCGATGTGAAACCCTCAGGCTGTATCATATACACGTCCTCGAGCAGGTTTCCATTAAGGAAAGCTGTTTTCACATCCATCTGCCATATTTCATAATCATAATGAGCCGCTATGGCCAGGAGCATCCGAATGGATTTAAGCATAGCTACAGGCGAATAGGTTTCGTCATAATCAACACCTTGCTTTTGACGATATCCTTTTGCCACCAATCTAGCCTTATAGGTAATCACATTACCATCCATGTCGGTTTTCTTCTTGAAAACCCACTTGCACCCTATAGGCTTTATCCCTTCAGGTGGGTCAACCAAGTTCCAAACTTGGTTTTCATACATGGAATCCATTTCCGACTTCATGGCACCAAGCCACTTATCCCTTTCTGAACTTGTCAGCACTTCTTCATAACTGGTAGGCTCCTCATAATCAATGAGTAACACGTCATTCGATTCGCTTATGAGAAATCCATATCTCTCAGGAATATTGCGTGTTCTACCAGATCTACGAAGATGTGGTGTTACAATAGGTCCAGCCGATTGCTCATCACTATGAGTTGTCGGCTGTTTTGCTTCACCAGGTATCTCATTAATGTCTATTTGAGTCTCTCGAGCCTCCTCAAGCTCGACGACACTCCCACTGTTTTCTTGCAAGAGAAACTCTTTCTCTAGAAACACAGCATGCCTTGAAACAAACACCTTTTGTTCCACAGGATGATAGAATTGGTAATCCCTTGTTTCCTTAGGGTATCCAATAAATAGACATTTATCAGACTTAGCATCCAGTTTGTCTGATACAGTCCGCTTCACATAAGCAGGACAACCCCATATCTTCAAGTAAGATACATGAGGTTTCTTACCATTCCATATCTCATATGGAGTAGTTGAGACTACCTTGGTAGGCCTTCTGTTTAACAAGTAAACAGCTGTCTGAAGTGCATAGCCCCAAAAGGACTTGGGAAGAGTCGCATGATTCATCATTGACCTGACCATGTCCAACAAGGTCCGGTTACGCCTCTCAGATACACCATTATGCTGTGGTGTATATTGCGGAGTCCATTGAGACAATATACCATTGTCTCTTAGATAATCAAGAAACTTTTGACTTAAGTATTCACCACCTCGATCCGATCGAAGTATTTTAATACTCTTGTCATGTTGTTTCTCTACTTCATTTCTGAATTCTTTGAACCTTTCAAAGGCTTCAGACTTGTGTTTCATCAAGAACACATACCCAAACAGTGAGTGATCATCGGTGAAGGTAATGAAGTAGCTATAGCCTCCTAATGCTTGAGTTGACATAGGTCCACATACATCAGTATGTATTAGACCTAGTAACTCTCCCACTCGTTCACCTTTTCCAGTAAAAGGTAACTTAGTCATCTTGCCTTTAAGCATGATTCGCATGTATCGTATGAATCCTATTCAACGATTCCAATTCCACATCGGTGTAATTCTGACATGCGTTTTCTTGCTTACATGGCCAAGACGACAATACCACATGTAGAGTCTAATTGATTATCCTTTCGAGCACGCTTGTTGCTCGCTTTGATATTGAAAACGCCACCGGATACGCCCAACGATAAACACCATTGCTTAAAGTTCCAGTTCCATAAAGAACTCCATTCAAAGTTATGTAACAACAATTGTTACTAAAAGTCAAATGGAACCCATTTCTATTAGACAAGAAATAGAAATGATGTTCTTTATCAACGAAGGAACATAAAAGCAATTGTCCAGTTCTAAGACAAGTCCTACAGGGAGTTCCAACAAATACGTTCCGATGGCGAAAAGAACTGCTCCATTCCCAACACGTAAATTTGACTCTCCTCGACGAGTCTTCTTCTATTCCTTAGCCCATGTATGTCATTACATATATGTGAGCCACACCCAAGATCAAATACCCAAGTGTCCGAGGAAATAGAATGACAATCAATAAGGAAGATTTCAAGAAGATGGGGCATCCGATGCCTTATCCGTCTTCACGGACTCAAGATCAATCTTGCACTGTCTTAGCTAATGGCTCTCCTTGCCAGAATGATGGCAAGTTTCCTTTTGTGCTAGTTCTACATTCTTAGCCTTCTTCTTCTTTCCTTCTCAGCTCCTTTGACTTCCTCTTAGAACCTTTCTTCGAGGAATCAACTAACAGCACCGTTCCCTGCTCATGCTTCTCAGAAGACTCCACAGTCTTCAGCATATTGAGCAGTACCACAGATGAACCTTCTAGCATCTCAGAGGTGAAGAGGAGCTTTGAGACTTCGAAACTTTCAAATCTCACTTGCTCATCAACCAACTCACAAAGATGAAGGACTACGATATGAGCATCCATATGCTCATGCTGCTTTCGTAGCTTGGGTTCCATCGCGGCTAGCATGATGCAACTCATTTCTTCAGAATCACTCACATGTTTCTGATAGGCCAACAATTGGTCCAGTGTTGCATCGTCACTAGGACGAGCGGGAAGAGGCGCTTCGAGGACATTTGCAAGCTTTTCAACCTTGAGAACAATTCTCAAGATTCTAAGCCAGTCCATGAAGCTCGGCCCAGTCAATTTATTCGAATCCAAAATGGAACGCAAATTCAAAGACATCATGATCAATCTTAGAAATACAAAATGAGCATATATGAGAAAATGATTTTAAAAATGCATCAATATACATTTATAAATCCCATTCATTTTTTGAATTTCAAAAACCCCAAAATCACTTCGGGAGATCGTAGGTCCATCTCCGAATGGGCTGATATCCATCATAGTTATGGACAACCTTGGAGAGAGTCCAACAAGCCATTCATAACTATGACGGTAGGTATCTTCTATACCGATTGCATATCACGTATATGCAACTATCACAATGTGCTATCGACTAATTGAATGTTCACACATACATCGGGTTGTTAACACATTAACAAGTATGCATCATATGCATAACACCCAACTTCACCTCCCTTTACATCGACCTTGGAGAGAGTCCAACAAGCCGATGCTCCAGGTTAAAGCCAACCCATTAATCGGGAAATAGTTTTAATATGGTTAGAGCGCATTCAACCAATTAGCCCAGCTTGGAGAGAGTCCAACAACCAAAGCTAACGATTGACCTCTGACTCTTACCATATTAGTATTAAACTATTCCATGGTTTGAACATATTCGGGTTCGAGCCGGGCTTGGAGAGAGTCCAACAACCCAAACAAGAAACGGAACTCTGGTTCTAACCATATTAATGGAAGGTGTAGGCTTTGATATTGTTTAAGGGTTTTTATGTCTCATCCTCTTTGCATGCAAATAACCATTATCTACATGGCATGGCATACATGGCATACATCTACATGTCACGACACGCATGACATAATGTTATGCATCTAATGCAATTATATGACATACAATTATGTCATGTATATATTTCCTTATATGTCATAACTATTTATGGAAATAAAATATGTTTAAGATTTGATTCTCCAAATCAAATCATAATTAAATTAGGAAACAAATTTCCAAATCTAATCACATATTTTATTCATGGAATTATTTGATTAAGGAAAATCTATTTAGGAAACCAATTTCCTAAATCATTAAAACTACTTATGGAAATAAAATATTTTAAGATTTTATTTCCCAAATCAAATCATGATTAAATTAGGAAACAAATTTCCAGAATCTAATCAAATATTTTATTTATGGAAAATATCAATTTCCATAAATACTTCCAACTTTCCAAAAGTGGAAGATTTCCATAAATACTTCTAGACTTTCCAAAATTGAAAAATTTCCATAAATACTTCTAAATTTCCAAAATTAGAAAATTTCCAGAAATATATTATGACTATCGCAAAACCATTTTACGATTATGTCGAAACACAACCTGGGCTCTGATACCGCGTGTGTGTGTTCGATCATGTTTCGTAAACATGAACACAGCGGAAGCAATAAAAATAATAAATACTCCTATTTATTACAACACACACAACACACGCATGCATATTACAACAAGTGTAGACATAATCGTAAATTTAAATTTGCAATAAAAGGAAATTTATCTACGTTATACCTTTCGTATGACGTGTAGCGGGAACGGCATCAACCGGAACGATCCTCGCTAGAATCGTCTCTATCCGTATCCACGCCGAGTTCCTCGGGATGACTTCGCTAAGCCACGAGCTTCGTCTTCGTATGGGTTACTAGCCTCGTGTTGAAGACGACGTGATCGAGAGATGATCACGATCCGAATCCAAATTCGGATCCAGAACGAGTCCTCAAAACTCGCTTCTCCGGAGAGGTATTCGTCAACCGATTGACGAATCCTTCGTCCTCAACCTCAGAGGATTACCGGAGATCGAATCCCCGGTAAGTTATCCGCTATCGGAGCTCTAACCGTCATCCAAACGATGCTCCGATGAGAGGAGAAGAAGCTGTCCAGAAAACTGGACAGCTTGGTGGAGGAGTAGGTGCCGGCCAAAAACAAGGAAGCCAAGTGCTCACCTTTTCACCGAGGCCTAGAAAGATCACCGGAGTGTCGCCGGAGGATCACCGGCTGAAGCTTGGTCGCCGGCAAGGAGCTGGACGCCGGCACAAGGGGCTGGGCGGCCAAGGAGCTTGGGCGGCACACCTAGGTTGGACGGCACAACTAGGTTGGGCTGCAACTCCAACTAGGGTTTTGGATTAGGGCTTAATTATCCATTAAGCCCTCTTTTATAGAGAACTAATTCTCTTAATGGTTATTGGATCATAACCATTAGGCCCGTTAACCCGTTCCATTAAGATAAGTTAAAATAAACCAAACCATGATGGTTTATTTTAAGTTAAAATGAACCGAACCAACTTTTGGTTCATTCGTTTAAAATAAACCAAACCCTTTGGTTTATTCTCCTCCATTGGATTAGAACCAAACCATTTTGGTCCATCCATTATGTCTTCATAAGACAGAGCTCATCCATGCTTCCATTGCGCCTGAAACGATTTCATGCTCGCTCCATGTTTGGTCCAATCAAACATAGTTTCTCTCGGTCTGAGAATCCCATTCCCAAGCTCGTTTTAAATCCTTTGGATTACGCTCGTTGTGCGTGTGACCAAATAGGTTCTCAGTTTATGTTGGCCGTCTATAATTAACCATTAATTATAGAATGATCATGAGTGGCACCTAGTAGTACATCATGATCCCCAATTAACCGAAAAGATCAACGGTTGATCCAGAACTATTTCTGAAACCCTTCAGCAGCTCGAATGATTCGTGCCCCATTCCCTTCACTCATCTTATACCCACTTGGTTCAGGACATGGTCTATTGTGTCAGTCCCCACTAGGCTGACTACGTCACATCTAGCCCAAGTATCATTTCCTCGTCCTACGGATTCTAGTTACTCCACATGTATCGAAGAGTACCTTACTCTAAACATGTAATGCTTTGGTCAAAGACTTTAGTAACAATCCGACGAGAGGCCATGGGTATACATCTCCTCGCAAGGAGTGGTGAATCCTTTATAGGCTATTCAAACACCTTCGATCACTTCGACTTATACCCAATCATCCCAGGTCCACATCTCCTTAGAGATGTTTGCTTAAGATGTCAAAGCATAAATCTCTATGATCAAGATGATTTGAATACCGCAAGTCAAAGGAACATCGCACTTAAGCCACAGTAAGAACTTCATTGACATATCTATATATGCAGAGAACCATATGAAGTCTTACGGTTGGTCACTCCAATGAACTAGTTACCATAACTAGCATCCACGATTAACTCTGGACATCACAATGTCTCCAGCCAGTGAGAATCAGCTGCTTGGATACACCAAGGAGTATACCTCGTGATAGTCTCGACAGAATTGATGGTGTCCAAATCCATCAATTCATCGACTAGGAATAATTCCGATACATCACAATTACACATGTAGAGATACTCACTAGTTGTGATCCAATCACAAATTCTCTCATGCTGTGAATCGCATCGTGGACATTCAATAAATGAGTTTAAGATCCAATCAAATACATAAAACATGTATACTCAAATAGTGAATCTTCATTTATCATATAAATGGTTCATACATAAGGCGATTGCCTTAGGACATCTCTCATATATTACTAACACTACTAAATCCAACTTGATAAATATTTTCCTTCCTAGATCCTATTAGCATGGTTTCATTGGTGTCATTGTGGATCACATGGCATTGAGTTGAGTGAAACTCAACTCTATACTCTGCATCACACAATTAACTTACACTCAACAAGTTAAATGTCATCCCTTTAACTAACAATACATTTCTAATTACAAATTTTTCAGAGATGTTAATGTTACCTACTCCTACAACCTTAAATTTACCATTATTACCAAAGGAAACTGTACCTTGGTCTTTGGTATGAATTGAGAAAAACAAAGAGGAGTTCCCTGTCATATGTTTGGAGCACCCGTTGTCCACAAACCATGTAGTTGGATGCTCCCCCTTGTTGGGTCCTTGCTAAACACAGAAAATTTGGTCTTTTGGAACCCACAAGATGGGTCCCTCTGCATCTATTACAAACTTCCTAAGAATCCTAGCCTTAGAAGTTCCAATGATAGATGATCTAGCAGAAATAAAACCAGCAGTGATAGTTCTACCATTACCAGATTTAGACCTAGCATTTCTTGCATCAACATATTTCCCTTTAGCAATTTTAGATCCATAAATTCTACCAAAAGAAACTTTAGATCTAGATGCAGGTTTCCTAGACACTAAGGACATATAACTAAATTCCTTTTGTTGTGAATTAAACCCTAGTCTAGCCTTGTTATAGACTGCATGTTGGGCTCCTAAGATCATGTTTAATGTCTTTGATCCATTGGTGAATTTCTCAAGTGTGCACTTGAGATCTTCCACCTGTGCCTTTAAGGATGTATTCTTATCCTTGATCTCCTCCAAATGAGGATTTCCAGCACCACTATCATTAGATAGTGTAGTGGTATTCTTAACTAATTCTAATTCAGATTTCAGTAATTTAACCTTAGTTTTGGATTTTTTTTTTCAGAGCATTTGTCAAGCAAGCTATAGTTTCATACAATTTATCTAGATGGGGAGAGTTTACCTGATCATCATCCGAAGATGATGATGAAGAGTCTGAATCTGATTTCTCTCCATCCAAATTTGAGTTTTCAGAATTCTCCAATGCAATTAGAGCCTTTTGCTTTGCTCCCTTCTTCTCACTTTATTCTTCCGATGAGGAGGATGAGGATGAAGTATCATCCCAAGTAGCCTTCAATGCTTTCTTCCTCTTGACCTTTTCTTCGTTCTTTTTGTACTTAGGGCACTCACTTTTGAAGTGACCTTTTCTATGACAGTGAAAACACTCTATATCAGCTTTATCCTGATTAATTTCAGAACTTTTACCTTTTTTTTTGTTGGTGAAGTATTTCTTCACATCCATCTTGTTGTATTTTTGGCTTCTTCTCATCAATCTCCTCACAAAGTTAGCCATCTCGCTAGAGGATGACTCATCATCTCCATCCGAATCTGATGATGAAGAGGAGGAAGAAGCTTCCTTCTTCTCCATCTTCTTCTTGCTCTCCTTGCTACGATCTCCTGCAATAAAAGCTAGACCCTTCTCGTTTGGGCTTCGATTAGCTTGTTCATGCAATTCCAATTCACAAAACAACTCATCAATCTTAATTGTTGAAAGATCCCATGATACTTTGTAGGCATCCTCCATAGATGACCACAGAGTATTCCTAGGGAAAGATTTGAGTACATACCTAACTAAATCCCTATTCTCAATAGCCTCTCCAACCGAATGGAGGCCATTGAGTATTTCTTTAAACCTACCATGCAGTTCACTTACAGTTTCAGTCTCCTTCATACTGAAATTCTAAAGTTGGTTCAAGCAGAGGTCCCTCTTCGCTGTCCTTGAATCTCTGGTTCCTTCATGTAACTCCATCAACTTCTTCCAAAGTTCCTGAGCACTATTGAAGGGGCCAACTTTGTTGAGTTGGTCCTTGGCTACACCGCATTGTAGAGTTACGGTTGCTTTGGCATTGGCCTGAGCTCTTCTTCTCTGTTCTGGCAACCATAGAGAAGACACCAAAACCCTTCCTTCGTCATCGATTGGTTGTGTGAATCCCTCTGAGACGGAGAACCACATATTCATGTCCATCATCAAGTAGTATTCCATCCGGCTATTCCAATACTGGAAGTTTTGGCCGTCGAAATACGAGGGTCAAGTTGTGTTGAGTCCCTCTTGCACTGCCATTCCTTGATACTCTGGTGGAGGTAAATCCGGTGCAGAGCCCTTGCTCTGATACCACTTGTTGGGATCGAGGCTCGCTAGAGGGGGGGTGAATAGCGAGTTGAAAAAAAAAATCTAACTCAAATTTCACTATAAAATAGAGGATTACGCAGCGGAAATAGAAAGCAAAGAAAAGAGCACAAACACAACCAATACGCAGGTATTTACGTGGTTCGGAACTCAGTAGTTCCTACTCCATGGGCAGCTCAAAGGAAAGTCTACTATGAATGGATCAGAAAGTTTCCGGAGGTGAAAAACTTCACCTCTTACAAGCTTACAATGCAATAAGATAATCAAGAACAGTAAGCTAAGAACTTAAAAAAGGTTACAAATTTGTTGTTCAGCTTCTTGCATTGAAGATGGAGTTGTGGCGCCTGCAAGAAGGAGATCGACAGCAGTTTGGAGCGCTTGTTGGAGAGGAGGCGAGATGATAGAAAGGCTTTTTCACTCCTTCTCCTTTAGAATGTATCACAGGAAGCTTGACTAACTCAAATCATAAAACTGAAGCTCAAGTTCTGCCTCTCTTCTTCTTTAGCAAGCCTTTTATCTTCCTCTATTGGAACCTAGAAGTCATGCCCGACCAAAATCTGACCACTTGAGCTTGTCCCCATAACCACCTCCAACCTCTGGTGGTTTGCTGTGAAAGGAAACTGCTCTTCCAATCGAAAATTGGCACATTTGAATCTTTACTCAAAATAGAAGCATCCCGTTGTCGCCTTCACAGTCGAGCCCACAATTGAGTCTAACTTGTGTCAGTGCTCGAAAAACCTCTGTCAGTCAAGCCCGCAGTTGAGTCTGACTCGCGTCTGTGCTCGTAAAACACCTATCAGTCGAGCCCGCAGTCAAGCTGGGCTCAGTTCTGTGACCGAATTCTATACCTACTAGTCAAACTACTACCAAATCAACTCGACTGGTATAGGGTTTAGAGTTTGGCGATCAGAGTATACGGTCGAGCCGCTACCAAATCAACTCGACTGGTATAGGGTTTAGAGTTTGTTGATCAGAGTATGCAGTCGAGCCCACAGTTGACCAAGGCTCGGTTATGTGTTGTTCCACGTAGTGAGAAGTCGAGCCGGTAGTCGAGCCAACTCAACTCTGTGCTATACCAAACGATAAGTAGTCGAGCTAGCAATCGAACCAGCTCGATTCTATGCCTTTGTGCAAGAGTGCCAGTCGAGCTAACCCCCATGGTGGCTCGACTGATACGGCAAATATTTGAAGCACATGAGTATCTTTCATAGTAAGCTGCCACTCCTAGAGTTTCAAGCACTCTAGTAAGAGACCAAGCACGTTACGGTGTCTTCTCCAACTAACGAATGCTCTGAGTACCTTAGACAAAGACCGAGTGTGCTACGACGCCCTCCTTGCCTAACGAGTACTCCATGTACCCTAGTCAAAGAATGAGAACATTACAGTGCCCTCTTAACGAGTACTCCTAGTACCCTAGCCAAAGAACGAGCACGTTGCGGTGCCCTCTTTGTCTAACGAGTATTGGGCCCATGCACCCTAGTAAGAGAACGAGCACGTTACTGTGCCCTCTCTTACTAACGAGTACTCTCAGTACCCTAGCCAAAGAACGAGCACGTTACGATGCCCTCTTTGTCTAACGAGTATTGGGCCCATGTACCCTAGTAAGAGAACGAGCACGTCATTGTGCCCTCTCTTACTAACGAGTACTCCCAGTACCCTAGCTAAAGAACGAGCACGTTACGGTGCCCTCTTTGTCTAACGAGTATTGGGCCCATGTACCCTAGTAAGAGAACGAGCATGTTACTGTGCCCTCTCTTACTAACGAGTACACTAGCTAGAGATCGAGAACTTCCTTGTGCCCTCTCTAACTCCAATGGAGACCGAGCATGTTACTATACCCTCACCATCACCAAGCTTCCAGACCTCCGGCCATCTTGTATTCTTCCCAATGGAGAACGAGCACGTTACTATGCCCTCTCTATCACCAAGCTTCCAGACCTCCAGCCAGCTTGTATTCTTCTTCTACCAAGGTTCTCCTTTGGATTTCCATCCATACCAAGGCTTATCCTTGGATTTCTCCCAAGGTCTAATGTCAATCTAAATATTTAACTTAGTGACCTTCGGTTTGTATCTGTCAAGTAATGTCTTGACTATACTCTAGCTCAAACTAGATTTCTATTTCCTTGACTTAAACCTGTTGTTAAACATTGAAACATTAGATGGGCTTGATTGCACTAACAGTCTTAAGGTGCCTCTTTACCAATAGGATTCTATCTTGGACATAACAAGTCGAACTAACGACTTCTGCCCAAAACCTATCAGGTAGGTTGTATTCGTTCAACATGGTCCTGGCAGCTTCTTGTAGGGTTCTATTTTTCCGCTCGACTAGGCCATTTAGTTGTGTGGTTCTAGGATATGAGAATTCATGGTGGTATCCATTTAGGTTATAGAAATCTGTAAACTTGTGGTTTTCGAATTCACCACCATGATCGCTTCTAAGTCTTTTAATTTTAAGGTTCTTTAGGTTTTTGATTAATTTAAACAAGTTGATGAGTTGGTCTAAGGTATCACTTTTGTATTTAAGGAACCTAACCCAGGTAAACCTAGAATAGTCATCAATTATGACTAAGCAAAATTGACTCCCATTAAGTGACTTAGCTCCATGTGAATCGAATAGATCCAAATGTAGGAGCTCAAGGACACTTTTGGTTCGTTCTTGGTTAGTTAGGTTATGTTGTGCCCTAGGTTGTTTACCTTGTTGACAAGCATTAAATATTTTATTGTCTAAGTTGTTAAGGTTAGGCAAACCTCTGACTAAGCCACTTTGACTCATCTTGTGAATGAGTCTTGGGTGCGAGTGACTGAGTTGTCTGTGCCACAACCAAGATTCCTCTTGATGTGTCATAAGACACTTGGTTGAGGAGTTGGATAAGTTAATTGTGTGGATGTTGCTATTCCTAGTTCCTTTAAGTATTGTTTTAGAGGGTTCATTTGTTTTAATTAAGCATTCATTTTCTAGGAATATGACCCTATAGTTGTTATCACACAATTGGCTTACACTAAGTAAATTGTATTGAAATTCTTCGACTAATAAAACATTGTGAATTGTGAAATTAGAATTTAGCTCAATATCACCTGATCCGATGATTTTAAGCTTGCCATTGTTTCTGAAGCAACCGATCCTTGTCGTCTGAATCTAAGCTTCGAAAATTTAAGTTTGTCTCCGGTCATATGTCGGGAGCACCCACTGTCCAACATCCATTGATCTTACACACAAGGTAGTTGGATCGGATATTGGAATTTAAGGTTGGTTGAAGATTATTAGTCCTAGATCATCTCATCCATTTCTACATGATCAAACATGTTATCATTATGTGTTCTTGTGAGATGACTTCAATTTTACTTGATTAATTTTAATGAATTGAAACAAGTCATCCTTGGGTTAGATTTAGATTTAACCCTAAGCTCGTCAAGTCACCTTTTCAAGAAATTGGCTTCTAGGTCGTGGCAAGGCACAGAGGGCTTCTTTTATCGGAACAACGACCACTTCCTTATACAAAGCCAAGTTCGAGAAAATAATAACTTGATTCACCTAAGATCACCTCCTGGTCTAACTAGTTAAGGATACGATGAGGTAGCTTCAGTTAGTTCCACTTAGTCGAGTGCACCGAGATAGATATGCCTTATCTAACTTGGACACACGGGACTTCGCTTTCCTAGCGTAATATCATCTCGCCGTGTCCTAGTACTATGTTGTCAAGAATTGATTAGTTATAGGTCCTATCTAACCATTCTAAAAATAAAAAGAAAAATACCTAAGAATTCAAGGTCTAATTAATAGCACAAACAAATTTTGTACTAGCTCCCCCTGGACCATTGAATCAGTTCGGTCTTTCTACATAGTGGTTTTGGTCCTTGGGAACCCAGTACATGTTAGATCCTAATTTAGAAATCAACACGGTCTTAGGAACCCATGCTTGGACATGTTTTTCATTTCGACTTACAATCAACATATACGACTTGTTATTCGTATTTGAGCTAAACCCAAGCCCAACCTTGTTGTACACGACCTTGCGATCCAAGTAAGACGTCCAGTCCCTTGGATCCCAAAGTGAACCTTTCCAATGTATACCTAAGATCTTCGACATGACTTTTCAAAAGTGAGTTCTCAACTTCGAGCTTTTCAACTCGAGTTGAGTCCTCCTTTTGAACTTGGCTAGTCGAAGAGGTTAGGGAGACCTCGTGTTTAAGGAGTTTAACCTCCTCAACTAAGGTCTCGACCTTGGACTCAGACTTGGGTAACTTTCTAGTTAATAATTTAATTGCATTGTATAAAGTGCTAAGTAAAGATCGACTTACCTTAAGTGACCCTTTTGAACTGGATGCGTATCTATGGCTTGTCTTGAATAGCGACTCATCGTCAGATCCGGACTCGGACTCTTCCACGAGTTCGAAGTCTAGTTCGGGCTCGGTCAGCTTGGCCATGAAGACAAGATCGTTGTATTCCTCCTCCGACGATTCTTCCCAAGTAGCGTTAAGCGCTTTCTTGGACTTGGGTGCTTTGTTCTTGAGTTTCGGACACTCCGACTTGATGTACCCGAACATGTTACATTCAAAACATCAAAAATTAGAAATAGATTTAGATTTACCTTGATTGACGAGTCATCTTCAGCTCTTGATCATCTTCCGAACTAGATTCACTAGTTCCGTTTCCATCTCGGGGTCTACCTCTGACTCGTACTCATCCTTTTCCTTAGGGGGCGGTTTGGTTGCGGGCTTCTTCTTTGAACTTGCAAGTAAGGCAATACCTTTCTCGGGAATTGAATTAGACTGTTCATGGAGTTCAAATTCAGAAAATAATTCATCTAGTCTAATTTTTGAAAGGTCCTTAGAGACCTTGTAAGCATTGACCATGGATGCTCACAAGGTAGTCCTAGGGAAAGCATTTAAAGCATACCTTATAATATCTCGATTCTCGATCTTTTGTCCGATGGCATGGAAGCTATTGACGATGTCTTGAATGCGGGCGTGTAGTTGTGTTGCCATCTCATGTTCCTGCATCTTAAGATTATATAACTTATTGAAAAGGAAATCACGCTTACATACCTTCACGTCGTCGGTTCCTTCGTGTAGCTCTACGAGTTCAGTCCATAGATCTTTTGCGCTAATGAAGGGGCTGACACAGTTTAACTCCTCTTTGGACAAGGCACATTGTAAGATTTGGGTCGCCTTGCCGTCAGCTTCCACTTGTCTTTTCATGGCATTCGTCCATTGATCGTAATCCAACGATTCACCCACTTCATTAATAGGAAGTGTGAATCCGGTTTGGATTACGATCCACATCTCAATTTGGGTCTTTAAGAAGCACTCCATCTGACCCTTCCAATAACGGAAGTCATCTCCGTTGTAAAACGGAGGTCAGACGGTGCTAAACCCTTCGAGATGGGCCATTTAAGAAAAGAAGGAAAACAAGTACCTTGCAATGACAAAAACAAGCGAATGTACCAAGACTTTCGTCTTGGATTAGTAGTGCGGGAAAATGAAATTAAACAAAATGAAAAGATCGTAAAACCAAAAATAAAAGAAAAAAAATCTGTAAGAAATTTCTAGATTGGTGGTTTCACTAAATCGTAGCACCCCCGGCTCTGATACCAATTGTTGGATCGATTTGAGCGCTAGAGGGGGCTGAATAGCTTAAAATAATTTTTTTCATTCGTTCGTTGTTTCGTTAAGCAATAAGAGTAAATGCAGCGGAAAAAGAAATAAGAAAAAATAAATTTTACTTTGTTCACAACCTTCAGGCTACTAATCCAAGGCCCTAGTTGTCCTAAACCACGCGCAGAGGGTAAATCACTAAAAATACTCCTCCTTGTTAGGGGTAGGAGTAAGCGATTACAAAAGCACAAAAAGCATTGAGGTAGAGGCACACTCCCCCTCTTCTCGTTACGATAAAAGCATGATAATTAAACAACAACTACAAGAAATGATTGAACTCTAAGAATACTTTTACCGATGACTTGTAGATGAGAAGATTGAGCTCTTATTATCGTTGTTTCGGCAGTGCTTCGTCGTCTTAAGAGTGTCGGAGAGTCGCATCGTATCAGAAGCACTTGGAGGCTTTTTGAATGATGAAAATGAAGAGAAATGGACCTTCTTTTATAGCCTTGTGAAACCCTAAACATTCAGATTAGGTTTCATGAGAAGATGCCACCTAGCCCTTGAGAAATGGTGATAAGTTTTGACTCTCCTCGAAGCTGATCTTTGACCAACAGTCGACTACCACCAAAATCAGTAGAACTGATGCCCAGCAGTCGACTGCTACAAGCCAGCAGTCGACTGCTGGCTAGGCTTTTTGACTGCAATAGAAAGTTAGCTCAAAAATAAGTGATTTTAATGGCCACCAACCGTTCGATCTTGACATAGATGCTCCATGGGATGTATTAGTCAGATCATCGCCTAAGGACGTCCCCATACGGAGGACACTACCTTACTTATGCTCCCTCACACGAGCTTACCTCAACCTTTTACCTTTGAAGCTTCGCTTTCGGTCTTCACCTGAGTTCTTCGGCTCCTTCCGAAGTTCTCCACGGTTTCCTCCGACCACCATGGTTTCCTCCGAGTATCGCTGACCTTCAGCTTAGCTTAGTATTCTTGCACACTTGGCTTAGCTCGTGAGATAACAAAATGAACTTAACTTTGTGTATTTTCTATAATCAAAACTCAGGTTTGATTCAGGTGCCTACTACACCAACAAACACCTACTAATTTCTCTCAATACCGAGCATGCCTTTGAGACTTTATGCTAACTCTAGGGAACGACCCTCGCTTTAGGCAAGTAAGTCCCTAAAAGCAGGAAACCTTAGGAAAGTTATAGGATGATGACTTAACTCAACATGGAATGTGAATCCCTTAAGAAATTTTCTTGGCACATGCACAAAAAGCTAACCTAGTGAACTTTTAGAACATATCTATTTGCTTTGATTAAAAGTACCACTTGATAAGTTTTGTAAACATACTAAGTATGGGAACAATATTTATAAAATCCATGGCTCTGAGGTTTGCTTGGGGACAAGCAATGATCTAAGTCTAGGGGATTTTGATGTGTGCAAATCATATAGGATTTTAGGAGAAGTTTTAGCACAAATCTCATGGCATTTCATATTTGTTTCATACATATTTTCCTTGGTTTGCATAGATTTACTGTTTTCTAGTTTGGAGATCAACTCTTGCTACTTTTGCATGCAAGGAGGCATTTTTGAGATGAAATGGCTAAATAAATGGAGCTCAAAGAAGGCAAGCATGCTCTAGTCATGTTCGAAAGACATGGGCACGCTTTGGATCAAAAGACGACATTCGCTTAAATCTTTGGAAAAAGAAATGGTCGACCATGTTAGATTAACACGGTCATGCCTCTTGTCGAAAGCTAGTTTCAAGTCACAACTTGTAGAGCTTCACATGGCCGCCCGTGTGGATTCCACATGGTCGTGTGGTGATAACGCAACTTATGCAACTTCGGGTTTCACGAGCAAATAAAAAAAGTCAGCTTCACTCCTATAAAAGGGAAGGCACGTCTAACCCTAGAGGAGGAGGCTCGATGGTTGGGACGGCAAGAGGGTGCCCTAAAAAGCACCGGAGGCTCACAACGGCGAGGAAAGAAACTCAAAGACGTAAATCAACACTCCAACACCTTGAAGAGCAACCAAGACGTCACATTCGATCCAACAGAGCATATTATTTCTCTTCTTAATTCTATTTGGATTGTAATGATTTATAAAAAAGATGTCTTGTGTTTGTTTTCCTTGTTCATTGAGCAGATACTTTGATTCTAGGATTAGGGAATAACTTGTGTAAGTTGTGAAGGGTTTTGCTTTTCGAATCCGTGAGGGGAAACTTCGCTTCCCACTTCACCTCGGTTGCTTGTTCATGGCGATCCCATCGATGTCCCCGGATTAAAAATTTAATCCTAGACAAAAGGGAATAACCAAGCAACCTTGTCATCGTCGTGATATTCGTTTAGAGAGGTCACTTGAACAAACTCGTTGTTCAAGCGACCAACCTCTATTCTATGAGTAGCCGAGGAATAGACGATGTACGGATCGCCGACTTTTGTATTTATGTTCGGGATCCAAGTATTATTTAGCCACAAACAGATTATATCATGCTCATAATTGGAAAAACAAATACAAGCAAGTAACAAAAAAGAATAGAGAATAGATATACCTCTTGATCTTCTAATGTATGACCTTCCTCCTTTCGGACGTCGTGTGGGCGACGATCTACCAAAAGTTGAAGCTCCTAGATCGCCAATCTTCCTTCCTTGCTCATTCCAAGCAATAAGAAGAATAGAAACAAAGCTCTATTCCTTCTTTCAACCAATCAACAACCTCCAAGGATGGAGCTTGCCGCCGGCCAAGAAGGAGGAGGAGATTAATGGTTGCCGGCCAAAAGCTTCAAGAGAGGACCCTAAGCCTTTGTTCCACATGCCAAGGAGAAGGAGAAGAGGTAGTTTGGATGCCGGACAAGGGTTGGAAGGAAGGTTGTGGGTGCCGGCCACCAAGGGAGAAGAAGAAGAAAGGAAAATACTTCCTTATTTGGTGGCGCCCAAGCCTCCAAAACCCTAAGCCTCCAAACCCTAATCCTTACTCTCCTAATTGCCGGCCATGGAAGAGAGGAAGAAGAATAGGATGAGCACCGGCCAAGGTAGAGGGGAGAAGTATATGTGTCGGCAACAACATGGGAAGAAGAAGAAAAGAGCTCTTCCTCATGATGCCGCCCACCACTATCTCCCAAACCCTAGCCGCCCAAACCTAATCCTAAACAAACTAGGATTCCTAACCTCCAAAGGAAGCAAACCCTAATCCCCTAAGCCATCCATCAAGTTGTCGCCCAGGCCAATAAGCCTTATTTATAGAGTTGGGTTTATGCCTTGGATTAATCTCCACCATTGGTTCTAGGAATTTAATCTCAACCATCGGATCTAGAGATTTAATCTCAACCGTCGGATCTAGAGATTTAATCTCTACCATTGGATCTAGAGTTTTGTTTCTATCCATTGGATCTAAGCTTCATGAGGTGTTAATAGGCTACATTAGGGATCATGAGGAGGAGTTGGATCTTGGCCACCCATGGATCAAGCCCACATAAAGTCCGATCCATTAATGATAATACAATCCACTAAAGGATTATCATTGATCTACCTCACCAACCCCCATAAGTTAATATGGGCTCCATATATTATTTGTACATTTTCTCCCCGTGTTTAAGATCTCGAATGTCCGTCGATTAATTAATTTATTGACCATTAATTAATCAACATCTAACTCCATGAGTAGTACCACTCAACCTTTTCATCATGCCGGACCAAGTCCACCTGCAGGGTTTACATGATGAACCTTATGAGCTCCTCAAGGGGACATCATCATCCTAATATATAGGACACGGTTTCCTCCTATAATCAATGGCACACCATATAAATAATATCATCTCCCAACTTACCGAGCCTATCGATTTAATCTATAAATCTCGCCCATTGGCAAATCAAAAAGATGAATAGTAAGTATATGTGCCCATTATTATATCGGGATTAAGAGCATGTACAAAATAATATCTGAGGTCCGATTCGATTATGTAGTCAGCAATAAATCGAATCACCTCTAAGTCGGTCCTGCTCAATACACACAAAGTGCACTAGTGTGATTCTATGGTCAAGACAAACCAATACCAAATCACACTACAACCATTCCGATGGTTTGTCCAAAGTCATCTCGATTGTGAGCCTTTACTTATACTTTACAAGGAGCTGATAACATGATCTCCCGTGTGACACCACACACCATGTTATCTACAATGTAATATATTAGACAATATTGCATAACCATAAAATGCAAACAATGATCATGTGATTCTTATTTCAAAATAAAGATGTTCATACAAAAGATAGACTTTTCAGTATACATCCCTACAATCTCCCACTTATACTAAAAGACTATGATGTCCTCAAACTGCCATACATCTGATCCCCATTCCCTCTACATGCCTATCAAAAGCTCTCGCCGGAAGGGCCTTAGTGAAAGGATCTGCCAGGTTATCCTCCGATGTAATCTTGGCCACATCAACTTCTCCTCTCTTTACGATTTCTCGTATCAAGTGGTACTTGCGCTCTATGTGTTTACTAGCCTTTTGGGCTCGTGGTTCCTTCGAGTTTGCAACTGCACCACTATTATCACAATAAATTGTGATAGTTCTGGGCAAACCAGGAATCACATCCAAGTCCATTAGGAAGTTCCTGAGGCACACAGCTTCTTTGGCCGCCTCAGAGGCTGCCACATACTCAGCTTCCATGGTAGAGTTCGCCACGTATTTCTGCTTGACACTCCTCCATACAATGGCTCCACCTCCCAAAGTAAACACAAAACCTGAGGTAGACTTATTGTTATCCCTATCAGATTGGAAGTCAGAATCCGTGTAACCCACAGGGAGTAATTGGTCTGCCCGGTAAACCAGCATATAATCCCTAGTCCTCAGGTACTTCAATATATGCTTTACCGCAGTCCAATCTCCCTTTCTTGTATTACTCTGATATCTGCTCACAATGCCCATGACAAAGCAGATATCTGGTCTAGTACATAGCATCGCATACATGAGGCTTCCTACTGCCGAAGCATAAGGAACCGCCTTCATCTCCTCTATCTCCTCAAATGATCTAGGACACATCTCCTTAGATAAAGGAACTCCATGCCTGAAAGGTAGAAAACTCTTCTTGGAGTTCAGCATGCTAAAATGATCCATAATTGTGTCTATGTATGAAGCTTGGGATAAGCACAACATCCTTTTCCTACGATCTCTTATAACCTTGATCCCAAGGATGTGTCCCACCTCTCTCAAGTCCTTCATATCAAACTGTTTGGACAACCATACCCTTACGTCCGATAACACCTTGATATTATTGTCAATCAATAAAATGTCATCTACATATAGTATAAGAAATACCACTACGTTTCTGTCATATCTCTTGTATACACAAGACTCATCCGGACTTTGAATAAATCCATAAGACTAGATTACCTCATCAAAGCGGATGTTCCAAGACCTCGAAGCTTGCTTCAATCCATAAATGGACCGATTAAGCTTACACACAAGATGCTCTTTGCCTTTAGCAACGAATCCCTCTGGTTGCTTCATATAGATGTTTTCCTCAAGACTTCCATTAAGGAAAGCTGTCTTGACATCCATCTATCACACCTCATAATCCATATGAGCTGCTATGCATAAGAGAATTCGGATAAACTTAAGCATGACTATCGGTGAAAAGGTCTCCTCATAATCGATACCCTCTTTCTGAGTATACCCCTTCGCAACAAGCCTTGCTTTGAAGGTCTCAACCTTCCCATCTATTCCTCTCTTTCTCTTGTAGATCCACTTGCATCCAATGGTTTTTACACCATCGGGTGGTTCTACTAGCTGCCAGACCTGATTTGAATCCATAGATTCAATCTCAGCATTCATTGCACTTTGCCAATATACTACATCTTTATCTTGGATTGCCTCATCATATGTCTAGGGATCAGGTTCATATTTGTCAGGCACCAAATCAGAAGATTCTCCCAAGAACATGAATCTATCAGGCTATCTAACAACCCTCCCACTACGACGAGGTATCTCCTGAGTATCCTCTGTGACACGCGGTGCAGTGACTTGTGGTATATCCTCTTGTACTGGTGGTACTGAAGAATTGACTTCCCCTTTTAATTCCTTCAGAACAATTTTACTCTTGGGCTTGTGGCTCATCACATAGTCTTCCTCTAGAAATCTGGCGTTCGTTCTAACGATCACCCTATGATCTCTAGGACAATAAAACAAACCACCCTTCGTTCCTCTAGGATACCCAACGAATATGCATACTTCTGTACGAGGTTCCAACTTACCAGCATCTGCCTTCAGCACATGTGTTGGACTCCCCCATATCCGAATATGTCTTAGACTAGACTTTCGCCCAGTCCACAATTCTGTGGGAGTAGAAGGCACTGATTTAGATGGAACCAAGTTCATAATGTACACCGCCGTATCTAGAGCATATCCCCAAAACGAATCTGGCAACTCAGAATAACTCATCATCGACCTAACCATCTCCATAAGAGTCTTATTCCTTCGCTCTGCTACACCGTTCTGCTGGGGTGTGCCAGGTGCAGTCAATTGGGATTGAATCCTAGCCTCTGATAAGTAGTTCCTAAACTCTCCCAAGAGGTACTCACCACCACGATCAGATCGTAGTGTCTTGATACTTTTACCTTGACGTTTCTCCATATCAGCCTTGAATTCTTTGAACTTGTCAAAGCATTCAGACTTATGGCGCATCAGGTAAATGTATCCATATCTTGAGTAATCGTCTATAAAAGAGACGAAATACTCAAAACCACCTCTAGCCTGGATAGACATAGGACCACACAAATCAGAATGAACCAATTCTAACACATCTTTGGCTCTATACCCCTTGGCCTTAAAAGGCCTCTTGGTCATTTTACCCTCCAAGCAAGATTCGCAGGTTGGGAGATCCTCCACCACTAATGAACCCAAAGGTCCATCAGCTATCAACCTTTGAATTCTACTTAGGTTAATGTGACCAAGCCTAAGATGTCAAAGATATGTTTGGTTCATCTTCGAAGGTTCTTTTCTCTTATTGGAATTAGAAGATGAGTTATTAATTTCAATATGCATCGTGAGAGCTTTTGGTTCAGGTGTGTACAAATTTCCTATCAATGCACCTTAACAGATAATGTCCCTATTCTTTTTTATAACAACTCTGTCATTAAAAGAAATAGAATATCCATCCATAAACAATTTAGAAACTGAAATTAAATTCTTTCTAAATAAGGGTACATAAAGGCAATTCTTAAGAACCAAAAGTTTATTTTTCTCAAAAGATAAATGAACATCTCCCACTGCAACAACCGCCACCTTCGTGGCATCGCCCAAGTACACAGTAATCTCCCGCTCAGCCAGTCATCTGGTTTCCTAAAACCCCTGTAAAGTATTACAGACATGATCAGTGGCTCCTGTATCTACACACCAGGTGCCAGTAGATAACACCGCTAAACATGTTTCAACGACTAGACCAAAAGATATACCTTTGTTCTTGTGGTTGGGGCAGTCCTTCTTCCAGTGTCCAGTCTACTTACAAGTGAAGCACTTGCCTTTCGGCTTCTTCACTCCTCCCTGAGTACCTCCCACCGCCTTTTCCTCAGTTTGTTTCTTCTTCTTCTTGCCTTTCGGCTTAGATGTAGAAACCTTTTGGGTCACCATGGCATGTGCCTGAGCACTCTGACGAAATAGCCCCTCTGCCACCTGGAGTTCTATCAGAAGTTCCGCCAACGAATATAACCTTTTGTTCATGTTGTAGTTTAGGCAAAACTGGTCAAAACTCCTAGGTAGAGACTGGAGAATGATATCGACCTGGGTTTCCCCATCGATCTCATCTCCGAGGACTTCTAACTCATTCAAATGAGCCATCATCTTGAGAACATGATCCCTCACGGGTGTTCCCTCGATCATGGTGGTCGTCATCAAGTTTCTCATGGCTTCTTGCCTTGCAGCCCGATTCTGGTGTCCGAAAAGCTCTTTGAGATTGAGCATCATGTCATAAGCTGTGGGCATGGCTTGATGTTGATGTTGCAGTACATTTGACATAGATGCCAAAATGTAACACCGTGTCATCTCATCGGCCTTTACCCACTTCTTATAACTCTCTCTCTCTCCTTTTCCTCAGGATCTTCTGAAGGCTTAGGAGGGTACTCTTCAAGGAGTACATATTTATATTCCTCAGCAGTCAAGATAATGTCTAGATTCCTCTTCCAATCAACATAGTTGGGTCCAGTAAGTTTGTTCTCTTTCAGTATCACGGCAAGTGGGTTGAAAGTCATTTTGAAAGAAAACCTAAGAATCACATAAATCAAAACATTAGATTTCAAAAAATTATTGATTCCTCAAACAATAAAATTTTAAAATCAACCAACACCTCAAAACACCGAGAATATTGTATGCCACGATAGTGTGGACGTATACGAATTCTACATTTGTAAGAGGAGGTTTTACCCATTAATTTTACTATCTTGTCAACCTAACTTTTTGACAAGTAAAATTAATAGTTGGTTCCTCTTTGGCCCTACAAATAAAAGCAGTGACTCCGATGGGAAGGATACTTATATTTGTATCTAAGTGTTCACCATTACTCGGTACCAAGGTAATTATCTCGGGTTATGTGCCTTCCGATGGGGAAGTGCACACGCTCCTTAATAATTCTCTATAACCATATTTGACCGTGTGATCCGCAAAAAACTCATTTGATGGGGAGGAAGGCACTCAGAGCCGATGCGCAAGTTTGTTTGCATCACTTGTCAAATCGTAATGGAGGCCGTGGGAATTTATAAAAATATCCCTCTCCCACTTAGTAATTTGAAATTGAGGAATTTTCCTAGCCTACGACATGCATATCAAACAAAAAGCAATAAATATAAAAAATAAATTATTTCCAACTATTATGGCTTTTATCTTCAATATGTCTCCCGTCGCATAGTCTTCTCGTCCACTCCTCCTATACCATGTACGAGCCTTCCGGAGATCCGAGCCGAGACTAAAATCTATTTTAATTTACATCCATCGATCCTATACTCCATTGTTAGGACCCTTGGAACGGCTAGAGGGGGGGTGATTAGCGTTTCTTCGATTCTACAAACAAGTTAGCGGAAGCAATAAAAAAATGAATATGAATAAGAAATACGAAACCAATGCTAACACCCGATGTTACGTGGTTCGGAGATGGCGCTCCTACTCCACGGCAATCCGTAAGGTGGATTAGTCCTAGCCAAGCTTCACTATCTTCTCCTTTGGATGAACCAAGGTGGAGAAACCTTTCTTACAATGATCTCCTCTTCTTTACAATGATGGATGATCAAGAACAAGAGAAGAGGAGGTTTTGAATCACTAAAAACACTTAGGAAGCTTGGTGAGCACGAGGATGTAGTTAGGATTAAGAGCACTAGCTTCACCAAGCTCCCCATGGCCCCTTTTTATAGAAGAGGGGCTGTTTTTCCCGTTGGGCGTCGATCAGTCGACTGATGCATGCCATCAGTCGACTGCCGCCGAAGCCAACGACTTCTGAAACGCGATCTCCACGGAGATTCGTAGCCGCAATTTCCAACGGCCAGGTGATCAGTCGACTGATCCCTCCATCAGTCGACTGATGGGGTGATCAGTCGAGTGATCAAGACAGCAGTCGAGTGAGACTGCATTCTGTGGCGATATTTCTTTTGATCACCGATCGATGATGTCATTTTGATCCGATCGCAGATCGCCGATCATTCGATCAAGCGATCGTGATGGCTGGTTTCACTCGACTCGGTCGCGACTACCGATCGATACATCGTATCAGTCGACTGATACTCATCAAGTATGAGTAATTCATACTTGATTTTATACCCTAGACCTAGACTTAACCTTCTAGCTCCTTAATAAGCCTTGCGCCTTCAGGATCCCTCCGAGTCCGCGACTTGTTCATCCTTTGCGCTTTGCTTCCAAGAGCTTCCTTCGTCATGTCTTGGGTTGCCAAATGCTTGGACTTTACGCCGCCAAGACTACAAGCTTGGACTTATCTTGCCAAGACTTTACTTTGGACTTCCTTTGCCAAGGTTCACTTTGGACTTTATCGCCAAGACTACAAGCTTGGTCTTATGCCGCCAAGTCCATCCCTTGGACTTCCTTTGCCAAGATCATACTTGGACTTCCTTTTACCAAGTACTTCATCCTTGGATTTCTCTGTCACTTAAACACATTCGTAGTTAGATCACAAGATATTGCCTAACTTAGATGATTAGCCAAACATCAAAACATATAAATGCTTGGAGCATTGTTGCACCAACAATCTCCCCCTTTTTGATGTTTGACAATCATTTAAGTTAGGTTTTTAAAGATACACACATAATCATCTAACTTAAGCATTCCTTCTCCCCCTTTGACATACATCAAAAAGAGAAGGATGAAAGAATTAAGAATGTTGGATCTTGGACTAAGGTATTAGATTGAAATTAAGCTCCCCCTTAATCCAAGATAGGATGTAAATTACATTTGAAGCAAAGCATAATCTAAAATTCAAAAGTTAAATCCTAACTTTGCACCAACAATGGTTTTGGGGATAAAAGGATAGAATTTATTGAAACCCCCCCTAAACCACTGTATTGAGCAGTCCTAAAACTCGTTTATACGCAATATTATCATACTAGAGTGTTAGGATACCAAATATCAGAAAATGGAGCTTATTATCAGAAAACCTAGTGTATCGTGACTGGTATTCGAATCTGATCACTACTAAATCGAAATTTCACTTTTTCAAATTATTTTCGAAATACGTAAAATTTCAGAAATCTCGAAAAATCACGAAATTTTGCATACACATTTCTGAAATCATACTTTATTAAGGAAAAATAATTTGAAAAATATATGTTTTCCAGATTCCAAGATTGATACAAATTTGGAAACTTACAAAAGTTCTAAAGAATTTTCAACCTTTGTATCACTTTTATGATTCACTTGAAAACTGTTTTCCAAAATATAATGAACATAGTTTAAAATATATATGATTTGGAATTTCCAACCATGTTCTTAGAGCTATGTACTCATTACTTGAATACAAGCCTTCCCAATGGTTGGTCCATAAGGTATTTATGTCTCTAGGTGTGTCATTGACTCATAGTAATGCATCATAACAAGCATGATGAGCCAACTACACCTTCCCTATCATCTCACATGGTTCTAAGTGTCTCAATACAAAAATCAAGGTTTCTTAAGGCTTTTTGTGAGATGTATCAAGGTATAAAGATAACATATAAACATGGGATCATGCAAACCTAGAATTTTACTCTACAAGGCACATACCAAGCTCTCTCCTTAAAGATGAAAATTCATTTTCGGGAAGAGCTTTGGTGAAGATATCGGCAAGATTGGACTTAGATTCTACATAATTAAGTTCAATGTCCCCTCTTGCCACATGATCTCTTATGAAGTGATGTTTCACTTCAATGTGCTTGGTCCTAGAGTGATGTACCGGATTTTGGTCAAGTTGATGGTACTCACATTATCACAATAAACTTTAATGTTAGAGTAGTGTAGCTCATAGTCCACAAGAGTATGCCTCATCCAAAGTAAATGAGCTACACAATCACCCATAGCCACATATTCGGCTTCGGTGGTTGATAAAGCAACACAATGTTGCTTCCTACTACTCCAACTAACTAGGGAGGACCCAAGAAATTGGCATCCACCACTAGTACTTTTCCTATCCAATTTGCACCCGGCATAATCGGAATCGGTATAACCAAGTAATTCAAATGACCTAGTCCTAGGATACCAAAGTCCTACATTTAGGGTGCCTTTAATATACCTTAATATTCTTTTGACGGCTACCAAATGTGATTCTTTGGCACAAGATTGGTATCTTGCACACATACCTACCGCAAATAAAATGTCGGGTCTACTAGCGGTTAGGTATAGTAAGCTACCAATCATACTCCTATAAAGTTTAAGATCAATTGATTTACCTTCATGATCACTATCAATCCTAGTGCTAGTGGCCATAGGAGTGGTTACAATTTTGGCATTTTCCAAACCAAATTTCTTGATCATTTCATTTGCATATTTGGTTTGATAAATATGAATACCCTCATTGGTTTGTTTGACTTGTAAACCTAGGAAAAAAGTAAGCTCTCCAACCAAACTCATTTCAAATTCATTTTCCATATTTTTATAAAGTCTTGAAGAAGATCATCATTTGTTGACCCAAAGATGATATCATCAACATATACTTGAGCTATGAATATATCTTTTAACGTTGACTTTATAAACAAGGTTTGATCTACTTGGCCTCTTCTAAAATCCTTAGAAATTAAGAAGGATGACAATCTTTCATACCATGCCCGGGGAGCTTGTTTTAACCCATATAATGCTTTCCTAAGCTTACATACATGATTTGGATAATCTATGTTCTCAAATCCGGGTGGTTGCTCTACATATACTTCCTCCTTAATAAAACCATTTAAGAATGCCGATTTAACATCCATTTGGTAAAGTTTAAATCCCATGAAGGAAGCATACCCTAAGAGTATCCTAATAGATTCTAACCTTGCAACCGGGGCATAAGTTTCATCATAGTCAAGCCCCTCAACTTGATTGAATCCCCTAGCAACCAACCTAGCCTTATTTCTAGTGATATTTCCTTGATCATCTAGCTTATTCCTAAAGACCCATCTTGTAGTAATTATGGTGCTATCATTGGGTCTAGGCACTAATTCCCACACTTGACTTCTCTCAAATTGAGCCAATTCATCTTGCATTGCCAAAATCCAATCCGGATCATGTAATGCATCATTGATCGATTTGGGCTCAATTTATGAGATAAGAGCAACTTGACTAGTAGGAGGTCTATGAAATGACCTAGTTCTTACTCCTTGAGATAGATCTCCTACTACTTGATCAAGTGGATGATCTTGATGAATTATTAGGTTTCTAGAAGGGGTTTCAATTTGATCATTGTTATCTTCCACCCTTCTCTCATCATCGGAGTCTCCTCTTCCTCCCCCTTGATCATTACCCCTAATGGTCAAATTTTGAAGTTTTTGGGTAATGTCTTGATTATTGTCATTAATATCCTTATCAATGGAGGACTTTCTAGGGTAGGTACTAGTGGTTTCATCGAATTTAACATTTGAGGACTCCTCAATCCCTTGGGTTCTCTTATTATAGACTCTATACCCTCTACTTGTGGATGAGTATCCAACTAGGATTCTCTCATCCGCTTTAGATTCAAATTTCCCTAAGTTATCTTTGGTATTTAAGATATAAACTTTACACCCAAAGACTTTGAAATAGTGAATTGTGGGAATAGTTCCATTCCATAGTTCAAAAGGTGTTTTTCCTAAAAACCTATGGATTTGAACCCTATTTTGGATATAGCAAGCGGTATTCACCGCTCGCCACAAGTAGCTAGGAAGTGAATATGCATTAAGCATGGTCCTAGCGGCCTCTTGTAGGCACGACAATTTCTCCTTTCCACCACCCCATTTTGTTGGGGTGTTCTTGGACAAGAGAACTCATGCTTGTACCCTTGTTCTAAACAAAATTGTGAAAATTTTGAGTTCTCAAATTCACCACCATGATCACTACGGATCCGGTTGATTTTGAGACTCTTTTCATTTTCAACCCTTTTACTAAATCCTATGATTATTTCTAAGGTATCATCCTTATGTTTCATAAAATAGACCCAAGTATACCTAGAAAAATCATCTACTATAACCAAGCAATATTTATTACCATTTAAAGATGGAGTACTATGACAATCAAATAAGTCAAGATGCAATAACTCTAATGGTAAAGATGTGTTAGTTAGAGTTTTACCTTTGTGTGATGCCTTTGTTTGTTTTTCTTCTTGGCATGCATCACACAATTTGTTCTTGACATACTTGATTTTTGGTAGCCCTTTGACCAACTCCATCTTGGCTACCTTGGCTATGTTTTTCATGTTGATGTGCCCCAATCTTCTATGCCATAGCCAACATTCCTCTTCTTTTGCAACAAAACACTTAGTAGAAATGTTAGAAGCATATGAAAGATCAACATAATAGATATTTGACTTCCTATATCCAACTAACATGCAATCATTTAATTCCTTGTGTCTAATCATGCATTTAGAGGATTCAAAGGAAACATGATAGTTTGCATCACAAAGTTGACTAACACTCAATAGATTAAACTTCATATTTTCAACTAGCAAGACTTTGTGAATAATAATTTTGGGGGATACCTCAATTGTACCTCTACCTAATATCTTGAGTTTTCCACTATTCCCAAAAGACACCGCTCCCTTCTTCACATATTTAATTGTGGAGAACTTGCTCACATCCCCGGTCATATGTGTTGAGCAACCGCTATCCACAATCCACATACCTCGCTCTCCTACCTAAATCACATGAAAAACACAAGCTTTTGGTACCCAAACATTTGGACCGGTAACATTAAGTAAAAACTTCTTAGGTACCCAAGCTTTCTTAACCTTACCCTTAATAGTTGCTTTCCTATTTATTAATGAAATGTAAGCAACTTCTTTTTCTTTTGGCTTATACCCTAAACCGGCCTTGTTATAAACCGCTCTTTGTCTACTAAGAATCATATCAAGACACTTTGAGCCATTTGAAAATTTTTCTAAACATGCTTTTAATTCACTAACCTCATCCTTAAGTTTATCATTTTCTTCTTTAAGCATGCAAGAGTCAATATGTGAGGGTTTTTCATTTCTAATGGCTTTTAGTTCTACCTTCATGCTTTTAACCTTAGATTTTGACTTATCTAGAGCTTCTTTAAGATAGGCAATTGATTTATAAAGGAGCTTAACCTTAGGAGAGTTCATTACCTCATCGTCACTAGATGACGATTCATCGCTTGAGGAATCTTCTTGGCTTGAGGTGCTCGAATCATCTCCTAGGGCCATGAGTGCCACATGGCGTGTGATGTGGCAAAGCTCATCATCGGAGGAAGAATCTTCAATGCTTGGTGTGTCCCATGTGGTTTGAGCCACCATGGCCTCCTTCTTCTTCTTTTCCTTTTTGTCCTTCTTTTTCTTCTCTTTTTCCTCCTTCTTTTTTAGCTCCGGACAATTCGGCTTTATGTGCCCCTTCTTGTTGCAAGCATGGCAAATCACATTATTATTAAAACTTGAATTACCATTAAATTTACCTTTTGAGGAATGAGACCCCTTCCTTGCTTCTCTATTCTTGAACTCTCTTGACTTCCTATAAAGCTTCTTGACGAAATTTGCCATTTCACTAGATGAGTCTCCATCACTACTTGACTCATCCTCCGACTCGGATGATGATGATGCTTCTTTTCTTTCCTTCTTCTTCTTTTCTTTCTTGTCCTTCTTTTCAACGAATAGAGCTAAACCCTTTTCCTTAGAGGACATGTTAGTTTGCTCATGTAATTCAAACTCACAAAACAATTCATCAATTTTAATTTGAGATAAATCTCTAGTTACCTTAATTGCATCAACTATAGAGGTCCATAAAGAATTTCTAGGAAAAGCTTGTAAAATATACCTTACCAAATCCCGATTGTCAACTCGCTCACCTATGATATGGAGTCCGTTAACAATTTCTTTGAACCTTCCATGCATTTGACTTACGGTTTCATGCATCTTCATTTGGAAGGCTTGAAGTTGTCCAATCAATAGGTCCTTCTTGGCCCTCTTTGATTCCTTGGAACCTTCATTTAGCTCAATGAGCTTTTCCCATAATTCCTTGGCGGATTCGAAAGGTCCCACCTTGTTAAGTTGCTCCATGGTAATCCCACATTGAATGGTGAGTACCGCTTTTGCATTTGACTCGAAAATCCTATTCATTTCTCTTGTCCAATCCTTGCTCGGAATAGGGTTTCCACGTTCATCCACCGGTTCCTTGAAGCCATCTACAACACTATGCAAAATTTCAATATTACTCATTAAATAGTATTTCATCCTACCTTTCCAATATGCGAAGTGACTCCCATCGAAGAGTGGTGGCTTGGCGATGTTATATCCCTCTTGAAGAGCCATTGATGCCTTGGTTGATGGTGAGATCTTCCAAGCAATCCGGGCTCTGATACCACTTGTTAGGACCCTTGGAACGGCTAGAGGGGGGGGGGGGTGATTAGCGTTTCTTCGATTCTACAAACAAGTTAGCGGAAGCAATACAAAAATGAATACGAATAAGAAATACGAAACCAATGCTAACACCCAATGTTACGTGGTTCGGAGATGGCACTCCTACTCCACGACAATCCGTAAGGTGGATTAGTCCTAGCCAAGCTTCACTATCTTCTCCTTTGGATGAACCAAGGTGGAGAAACCTTTCTTACAATGATCTCCTCTTCTTTACAATGATGGATGATCAAGAACAAGAGAAGAGGAGGTTTTGAATCACTAAAAACACTTAGGAAGCTTGGTGAGCACGAGGATGTAGTTAGGATTAAGAGCACTAGCTTCACCAAGCTCCCCATGGCCCCTTTTTATAGAAGAGGGGCTGTTTTTCCCGTTGGGCGTCGATCAGTCGACTGATGCATGCCATCATTCGACTGCCGCCGAAGCCAACGGCTTCTGAAACGCGATCTCCACGGAGATTCGTAGCCGCAATTTCCAACGGCCAGGTGATCACGATCGGTGATCCCTCCATCGATCGGGCCCGATGGGGTGATCGATCAGTGATCAAGACAAAGATGAGTGAGATCGCATTCTTTTGATCGGCGATGTCATTTTGATCACCGATCGATGTCATTTTCGATCGATCGAGAAGATCGGCCGATCGCTCGATCAAGGCTGATCGATGGACAGTGGTTTCACATACTTGATTTTATACCCTAGACCTAGACTTAACCTTCTAGCTCCTTAATAAGCCTTGCGCCTTCAGGATCCCTCCGAGTCCGCGACTTGTTCATCCTTTGCGCTTTGCTTCCAAGAGCTTCCTTCGGTTTCGTCATGTCTTGGGTTGCCAAATGCTTGGACTTTACGCCGCCAAGACTACAAGCTTGGACTTATGCTGCCAAGACTTTACTTTGGACTTCCTTTGCCAAGGTTCACTTTGGACTTTATGCTGCCAAGACTACAAGCTTGGTCTTATGCCGCCAAGTCCATCCCTTGGACTTCCTTTGCCAAGATCATACTTGGACTTCCTTTTACCAAGTACTTCATCCTTGGATTTCCCTGTCACTTAAACACATTCGTAATTAGATCACAAGATATTGCCTAACTTAGATGATTAGCCAAACATCAAAACATATAAATGCTTGGAGCATTGTTGCACCAACATCCATTAGGGAGTGTACATGAAATCTAGATCGAAAGTAAACTAAAATAAAAAGAGTGGCTAAACAATGTCATATCTAATTTACAAAAAATCAAATACTAGCCTCGTCAACCCCGAGGATTCAACAAAATAAACATTTACACACATACAATCACATACACACATATGACCATAATAGTCGGATCTTATGCCTGCAACCAAAGAGTTAACCTACGCATATCCTACTATTATCCGGCACATATAATATACGAAAAGTGCATAAAAATTAACCGAATCCTAAACACACAAAACCAGAAACTTGGCTCTGATACCAATTGAAGGGTTTTGCTTTTCGAGTCCGTGAGGGTAAACTTCACTTCCCACTTCACCTCAGTTGATTGTTCATGGCGATCCCATCGATGTCCCCGGATTAAAAATTTAATCCTAGACAAAAGGAAACACCCAAGCAACCTTGTCATCATCGTGCTACTCGTTGTTCAAGCGACCAGCCTCTATTCTACGAGTAGCCACGGAATAGACGATGTACATATCGCCGGCTTTTGTATTTATGTTCGGGATCCAAGTATTATTTAGCCACAAATAGATTATATCATGCTCATAATTGGAAAAACAAATACAAGCAAGTAACAAAAGAGAATAGAGAATAGATATACCTCTCGATCTTCTAATGTATGACCTTCCTCATTTCGGACGTCGTGTGGGCGACGATCTACCAAAAGTTGAAGCAGATCACCAATCTTCCTTCCTTGCTCATTCCGAGCAATAGGAAGAATAGAAACAAAGCTCTATTCCTTCTTTCAACCAATCAACAACCTTCAAGGATGGAGCTTGCCGCCGGCCAAGAAGGAGGAGGAGATTAATGGTTGCCGGCCAAAAGCTTTAAGGGAGGACCCTAAGCCTTTGTTCCACCGGCCAAAGAGAAGGAGAAGAGGGAGTTTGGATGTCGGCCAAGGGTTGGAAGGAAGGTTGTGGGTGCCGGACACCAAGGGAGAGGAAGAAGAAAGGAAAATACTTCCTTATTTGGTGTCGCCCAAGCCTCCAAAACCCTAAGCCTCCAAACCCTAATCCTTACTCTCCTAATTGTCAGCCATGGAAGAGGGGAAGAAGAATAGGATGAGCACCGGCAAAGGTAGAGGGGAGAAGTATATGTGTCGACAACAACTTGGGAAGAAGAAGAAAAGAGCTCTTCCTAATGTTGCCGCCCACCCCTATCTCCCAAACCCTAGCCGCCCAAACCTTATCCTAAACAAACTAGGATTCCTAGCCTCCAAAGGAAGCAAACCCTAATCCCCTAAGCCATCCATCAAGTTGCCACCCAAGCCAATAAGCCTTATTTATAGAGTTGGGTTTATGCCTTGGATTAATCTCCACCATTGGATCTAGGGATTTAATCTCAAACATTGGATCTAGAGATTTAATCTCAACCGTCGGATCTAGAGATTTAATCTCAACCATCGGATCTAGAGATTTAATCTCTACCATTGGATCTAGAGTTTTGTTTCTATCCATTGGATCTAAGCTTCATGAGGTGTTAATAGGCTACATTAAGGACCATGAGGAGGAGTTGGATCTTGGCCACCCATGGATCAAGCCCACATAAATTCCGATACATTAATGATAATCTAATCCACTAAAGGGTTATCATTGATCCACCTCACCAACCCCCATAAGTTAATTTGAGCTCCATATATTATTTATACATTTTCTCCCCGTGTTTAAGATATCGAATGTCCGTCGATTAATTAATTTACTTACCATTAATTAATCAACATCTAACTCCATGAGTAGTACCACTCAACCTTTTCATCATGCCGGACCAAGTCCACCTGGAGGGTTTACATGATGAACCTTATGAGCTCCTCAAGGGGACATCATCATCCTAATATATAGGACACGGTTTCCTCCTATAATCAATAGCACACCATATAAATAATATCATCTCTCAACTTACCGAGCCTATCGATTTAATCTATAAATCTCCCCCATTGGTAAATCAAAGAGATGAATACTAAGTATATGTGCCCGTTATTATATCGGGATTAAGAGCATGTACAAAATAATATCTGAGGTTCAATTTGATTATGTAGTTAGCAATAAATCGAATCACCTCTAAGTCGGTCCTGCTCAATACACACAAAGTGCACTAGTGTGATTCTATGGTCAAGACAAACCAATACCAAATCACACTACAACCATTCCGATGGTTTGTCCAAAGCCATCTCGGTTGTGAGCCTTTACTTATACTTTACAAGGAGCCGATAACATGATCTCCTGTGTGACACCACACACCATGTTATCTACAATGTAATGTATTAGACAATATTGCATAACCATAAAAATGCAAATAATGATCATGTGATTCTTATTTCAAAATAAAGATGTTCATACAAAAGATAGACTTTTCAGTATACATCCCTACAAGTTGGACATGCTAGTTCAAATATTTATTCATTGGATTTAAATTATATTTATAATTTATGTTGTTTAAATCAATGAAAGTTATAACTTGATTTTATTTCTACTATACGTAGTCAATATAAGGGTGGAAAGACTTTGTATCGAAATCTAGGAGAACCAAGGAGGAACCTTTCGGTCATCCTCTCTCCCATAACCATAGGAAGTAGGCTATGATAGAGTAGGATATGAAATATGATCCACCTATTAATAGGGATCAAAAAGACATCCTAGAACCCCATGAACCTATCCTAGCAGAAGGCACAAAGTAGGAGACATCAACTCTAGAAGGGTTGTGAGACCCTAGTGACAGGGGGTCCCAAAGATATCAACCCCCTGAACTCTGATTATCCGAAAGAGAAACTTAGCTATGAATAGGTAGTTCCCGATAGAAGCAAAAGTTCATCGGGATTACACACGATGATCCTCCCGCAAGATCATAACAAGAGATCCTAGGAGCATTAAATTGATAACATGTTAAACAATGCACAAGTGAAATCGAAATCTTGGAATCCTTTAAGAAACCTTGAGTCCCCCTTTGCTTTCTCCAAGTGACACCGTACCTGAGCTAGGATCATCGTCGACCCCACTTTTTACTCGCCAGAGATTTACTCAGAACAATCAATGTTCACTAGACACATGATACTCGAATCACATACCCTATGGGATCGATACATAAATTTATTACTTGAAGATAACAGTGCACTTGCGGGCGTTGAGAGCGAGCGCATGCTTCAAATCCTTGGCAGTATCGACCGAAGATTTGGGGTCGTGCTCGCATGCATCAAGAGCATACTCATTGAGCATCCTTCTCGCAACTTCTTGTAAGGTTTTATTCTTCTTGTAAGGCTTTATTCTTCCTCTCTACCATACCATTTTGTTGTGATTTCCTAGTATAGGAGAATTCATATTTGTACCCTTTTTCTAGACAAAAAATCTTAAACCTCAGGTTTTCAAATTCACTTCCATGATCAATTCTAATTGTTTTAATTGTTGTATTTTTCTCATTCTCAATTCTTCTACAAAAACAAATAACAATTTCTAGTATTTGATACTTATGTTTGAGAAAGAAAGTCCATGTATATCTAGTATAATCATCTACTACCATCAAGCAATATCTACTACCATTCAAAGATTTAGTTGAGCTACTATCAAACAAATCCATGTGCAATAAATCTAAAGCACTTGACGTACTTACAACATTTTTGATTTTGTGTGATGCTTTTACTTGTTTACCTTTTTGGCATGCATCACATAGTTTGTCCTTCTCATACTTGAACAATGGTAGTCCTCACACAAGTTCTTTCTTGGCAAACCTCTTAATGTTCTTCATGTTGACGTGTGCAAGTCTCCAATGCTACAACCATGATTCATCTTCTTTACATAAAAGACAATTCATATGCATGTTAGTAGCATTACTAAACTGAACTTGATAGATATTCTCCTTCCTAGTTCCTACTAACATGGCAGCATTGGATTAATTATGTTTAACTAGGCATTGAGTTGAGTAAAATTCAACTCTATACCCTTCATCACATAACTGACTAACACTCAAAAGATTAAAAGTCATTTTCTTAACTAGTAGGACATCCTTAATCCTAAATTGTTTAGAGATAAAAATGTCTCCTACTCCTATGACTTTTAATTTACCACTATTACCAAAAGAAATAGTACCTCTATTTCTAATTTTAATTGTAGCAAACTTTGATGGGTCCCCGGTCATGTGCTTGGAGCATCCACTATCCACAAACCATATCATCAGACACTCCCCCTTGACCGGTACCTGTTCAAACACAAAACACAAGATCTTTTGGAACACATATTATGGGTCCATTAGCATTCACAGCATATTGTTTTGGTATACATGCTTTAGTTACTTTAGTTTTAACACTATGAGTTTTATTAACTAAAGACATGAAGCTAAATTCCTTTTGTTTTAGTTTGTATCCTATTCCAACTTTTTTGTAGAAAGCCCTTTGGGCATCTAGAATCATATTAAAGGTTTTAGAGCTCATTGTGAACTTCTCAAGTGTGCACATGAGATCGTCAACCTGTGCTCTCAAGGAGTTGTTCTCTTCTTTAAGTTCCTCAACCTGAGAAGTATTAGTCCAATTTGCTTCAAAAATTGAGTTATGTTTTCTAAGTTCCTCCACCTCAGATTTCAAATCTTAACCTTATTCTTGGATCTACTTAAAGAATTGGTTAAACATGCAATTGTTTCATATAACTTATCAAGTTGAGGAGAAGTTACCTCAAAATCATCAGATGATGATGTGTCTTTCGGTGATGTTCTGGTCTTACTCTCATCTTCCTCTAAATCTAAATTGTTAAGAGGCATTAGAGCAGCATGCTTGGCTCCTTTTTCTTCAACTTCTTCCTATGAGGAGTTGGAAGATGATGTTGGAGGATTGGTGGACGGCTAGAGGGGGGTGAATAGCCCAATTTGTAGACAATGGTGGCATTCCATCGTTCGTGCATGTTGCTTGTCTACAATTGTCATTAGCGCAGCGGAAACAATAGAAATACTAAACAACAATACAAGCACACACAAATACACAATGATATATGTGGGTCGGAACCTTAGGGTTTCTACTCCACGGGGTGAGCTCAACGAGCTCGAGTTATGCGCATGACACTAACCAAACTCCTTCTCGACAATAAGTAGAAGGTGGAGATACCTCATACAAGCAATTACACTAAGTAATACACAAAGGTACAAGCAAATACAAATACAACAATGAAATACAAGTAAAAAACACTTTACAAAACTTTGCTTGGATCACTTGCTTGTTGCTTGCTTTGGATTGCTCTTGAATGTCTGGAATGCAGCAGCATTTCCCCTCCATAATCGCCCCAAAAATGGTTGCAAAATCTTCCATCTCGAGCTCCTTAAATAACCTGCATCGAGCTGATTTCACACCAATTAGTCGACTGATCGAGACCATCAGTCGACTGCTCTTGTAGTCATTGTCTCACAATGACTTGATCCACGCTGGACAAGTTCCAACGGATCCACCATCAGTCAGCTGATCATGCCCATCAATCGACTGATCTAACCATCAGTCGAGTGATCCAGGCAATCAGTCGACTCAAAATGGTTTTGTGCCCGCATTCACCTTCATTAGTCGACTGATGGTCTAACAGTCGACTGTCATCCCTTAGCAGTCGACTGTTGGGCCAGAAACCACCAGTCACACACCAGTCAATTACCATCGACTTGGATCAGTCGAACCGACACCTATACCAGTCGACTACTATCGAGTAAAACCTCAAACAAACACTTTGTTTGAGCATCTGACTGTCGGGTAAAACCTTAAACATCATGTTTGAGCATCTGACACTTCGTTTTAGTCACTTGGCCAAGTCCACCTCATCCTCTCATGGAGTTCCCCTCCGAAGCTCTCTTCCCTCGGCCTACGTCCCTCGGATGCACCAAGCGCACAACTTCGCAATGTCATCCTTCACATCTCTTGCCCTCGAAGTCTGCTTCCCTTGGGCCTAACTCCATTCGCCCCCCGTCAGCCGGTCCCTCAGATGCACCAAGTGCACGGCTTCGCAATGCCATCCTTCACCGACTCAAGGACCCTGAGTCTATGAGACTAGTGACCTTGCCAAGTCCTCAAGACTTTCCATTGCCAAGGCTACACACTTGGACTTACATTCCAACTCCATGTTGGACTTCCCACACCAAGCCTCATGCTTGTATTTTACCAACACCAAGGTCTATGCTTTGCTTTTCCATGCCAAGGCTACACACTTGGACTTCCCAATGACAATCACATGTCATACATTTTGTCTAACATCAAAATATAGTTTGAGTCAAACTTGAGTCTGGTCAATCGTGACCTGGGCCGATTGCACCAACAGATGACTCATCCCACGTCGCCTTCAATGCCTTCTTCCTTCTCGGTTTGTCCTCTTTCTTGGTGAGTTCAGGACACTCACTTTTGATGTGCCCTTTCCTATTACATTCAAAGCATACTACATCCATTTTACCTATGAATTTAATTGATGTCTTACCTTTCTTCTTGTCAGTGAAGATTTTATTCACACCCTTCTTGGTGTACTTCCTGTTTGTCCTCATCATTCTCTTCACAAAATTAGCTATCTCGCTAGAGGAGGATTTATTGTCGCCATCGCTGCTCAACTCGAATGAGGATGAAGATGACTCTTTCTTCTTCTCCTTTTTCTTATCCTCCTTATATCACTCACTTGCAATAAAAGAAATACCCTTCTCTTTTGGACCCTTATTACACTACAAAAAAAAACAGAAATTTGGGACGAATTTAGCGATGAATTTAAAAAAAAAATTCGTTGCAAAATATTTTTGCGACGAATTTTGCGACAAAAATTTTTTTGTTGGGAAATAAGCGTCGCAAATTTTAGCGACAAAAATAGCGACGAAGTTTTTGCGACGAATTTTAGCGATGAAAATTAGGGACGAATTTTAAATTTAAAATAAATTTTGTTGCAAAAGTTACCCAATTTCCCAAATTAAATTGATTCGTCGAATAAAATTTTGCGACAATTAAAAATTGCATAAATTTCCAGCGAAAAAAAGAATTCATGAAATTTTGCGAATTTAATTCATTTTTCGTTAAATTTTTGCAACGAAATAAGGAAATCGCTGGTAATTTTCCGACCGATAAAAATTAAATTAAATTTAAAGCTAAATTGTCGGAAAATTAAAGCAAATAATAATATTTTCGACAAATTAATTTTTTCGTTGGTAATTTTTCGACGAAAAAAGGAATTAGTAAATTTGCGATGTTTCCAAATTCGTTTAAATTTTCGCAAATTTAAATCATAAAATTCATTGCAAAATTTAAATCGCAAATTTCGTACATAAAATTTGTCGCAGATTGGTTTCGTTGCTAAATTCGTCGCAAATTTGCAACGAATTATTTTTCGTCGCAAATTTCGTCGGAAAATTCGTTGCAAAATTTGTCGCAGATTGGATTCGTTGCTAAATTAAATCTGCAAATTTATGAAATTTAAATTTAAATCATAAAGTCGTCGCAAATTTCTTAAGATTTAGCAACGAATTTGTATATTTGTCGCTAAATTTGTCGCAAAATTAAAAAAAATTTGACAGATTTATTCCATTTAGATATTATATCGTATATACAAATTTTCACACACACACAACAAAACACAATAATTTATAATATCCAAATAAATACATTCAATACAAACAAAACACACACACATTCAATACAACAAAATAATATTCAATAATATCAAAACATATTTCATATCCAAATAAATACAAAGCAACATCATAAGTTTAGAGCAATACAACATTCCAAATAAAAAGTTATATCCTACAACTTTTCAAACATTAACATAGTTATGATATCCAAATAACAATGTCCACAAAAGATCTCAAGACATGGGGAAAAAAAAAGAATCTGGTAAGCAATCGCCGACATTCTTCTACCTGCATTAGAAAAGAAACAAACAACAAAAAGTATCATACATTAAAAAAAACTATATACTAACACGAAAAAAAATATGCAAAGACTTACAATGATGTGCATTTTCAGCCGCCATAAGGATTGACTTCATCGATCATTCCTGTTTAAAGCAAAATAAAAAGTACTAAGAAAAAATGTAAAAAATGAAGGATTAACAAACTAGATAAACTAAACAATTATAAAGGTACTAATTAAAAACATGCATACAATATCATCATCGTCGCCACCATCATCGTCTTGACTCGGAGGAATATGACTGGGACCAGAACTAAATTGCTGAAACTGGCGCATAAGAAAGGCTTGTTGTCGTCGCATCTCTATCATTTCCTGATCCCTTTGTGAGTTTTGATGTTGTATTGCTAAAATTTGCTGATCTCTTTCATGTATTATGCCCTTTAAATTGCTAACCTCCTCAGTCAAGTTTTGTATCTGTGCCGCTACTGCTGGTGGAGTAGAAGAAATAGATCTACGAGGAGCATTATGTATTCTGCTCAGAGAACCCATACCTAGTATCCTTCCCCCTTTGGATCCTCCACTCGCCTCAAGCCATAAATCCATATTATTACTAACAGATGGCTCAGACCCCTCAGTATCACCGTCATCTCCTGAAATTCTCTGAGATGAGGATAACTGATCATATCTCTCCTACACAAAATTAAAAATTTAATCAGCATTTACATAACTAACAAAATTAAAGTTATAAAGTAAGTTTAAAGATTATTTCCAACCTTAACAGCTCGAGCTCTATCTCCACTCCAAGTCTTATCTTTTTTTTGGAAAGTGCGAACGAAAGTATCTATAAATTCCGGCTCCTTTCCCAATTCCTTAGACTAAATATAAGAATGTTATAAATAAAATAATAATCTGAAATAAATTTAAAAACTAATTGTAGAATTTAAAAATTACCAATCTACGTGAATGCTCCTCGATATTTATAGATCCGCCCGCATATGTTGCAGATAAGTCTCCAGAATTACAGGCTTGATTTAACTTATTCTGTTGACTTCTTTTTTTGCTCTCATCCGATTGCCAATAATTGGAGATTTTACTCCAATTTTCTGACGTGACACAGGCTGGTTTTTTTCCAGTAGATTTGGCATGACTCAATACATGCCGGATATGATCGCCACATTTTTTTTTAAAAATTCTTTTAACTTCCAAGTCTTGCGTAGGGTCCCAAATAAATTTCCGCTGGGATGGAAAAAAAACTATTGATTATATAATCACTTATTTAATATATAAAATAAATCAATTATACCTGAAACTCGCACCACCATAGTTCTTTTGTAGGTCCTGGCGTGCTTGAGTATGACAAAGAGTCTCCTCTCCAATAGTTATTCACGATTTTATTGATCTCGCGAATAACTGGTACAGAATTTTCAAACCTACAATAAAGTGGAAATAAATTTAATAAATATTTAAGATAGTTTATAAATTATAATATTTATAATACTTACGAATCTCCAATAGGGAATATATACGGTCGACTTTCTATGTTCTCAGTAGAGGAGTGTCTGGTGTACAGTGAATCGTGAATGGGAAGGTCGCAATGAGATGGTATGCCGTGATCATGTGAAGGTCCAGCAGAGAGGGCATGTAGGTATAGTCTTTGGCGGTGGATCACCGCCACTACTAGTACTCTGTCGTCTCTATCCACCACGTCGAAACTATCAACCAAAAACAAAATTAGCATAAAGAAAATAAAACTTTTATGCTTAATGAAGAACATGGAAAACTTACAATATTCATAATGAAGATATGAGAGACTGCGACTGCGATAAGCTACGATGATTTCACCACTGATAACCTATAAGAACAAAATATACACAACATACAGAGACAAATGATATAAATTTAACAATGAGACATTATATAAACAAATAATTGAGCTAAGAAAATTTGTAAAATTTTAGTTTAAAACTAAAATTATATATAAAAAAACTTACCCTAGACGTCAAATTTCAAAGTCCTCATTATCATCTTCCTCATCCTCATCAGTATCCTCATCCTCGGTCTCCTCCTCCTCTTCCTCCTCGTCCCCCTCCTCCTCCTCCCCCTCCTCCTCCTCATCATTATCATCAATTTCAGTTGCATCCACGGTTATCACTACTCATTTGGATCTCGTAACGTTGGAATAATATATTCCTCGGTATGAAACATATTTGTAACTTTATCTTGTTGATATGCAATGTCTTGCCAGCGCTCTTCAATTTTTTTCCGTGCTTTTGTTTTACAAACAGCCCACCATTCATTCTTGTCACGCCTCAAACTAGGATATGGAGCATAGAAAACTTGAATGGCTTGTTGTGCCAAAATAAATGGTTCATATCTCTTATAAAATCTTTTATGATTAATTTCAACCAAATTATATTGTGGATGCACCTTCATACCTCTGTGAGGTCAAACCGACACATAAATAAATAACTGGCATTTACGGACCGAGGATATTCAATCTCTATAATTTCATCCAACAAACCATAAAATTCATTGCTTGCACCTCCATCATTGGAAGACTGAACACATACTCCACTATTCATTGTACTCTTTCCATTTCCATATTCTTGAGTATGGAAATTATAGCCGTTTATGAAATATGCTGGCCAAGTGCGTACCATTGCTTTTGGACCCCATGATAGATGGATTAGCAAATCTTGTTGAACGTGAGTTTGATTAGCATAAACCTATACTCAAATGAAAATGATATTTATTTAAAAGTTAAGATATGTGTCAACAAAAATGAGCTAATTATAACTGCTTACATATGATTTGAACCATGGTGCAAATTCCTGTTCGCAGAAGTTATCAAAGTCACGGGTCGGGATTTCAGAATATAAGTTTTGAAAAATCCTATAATAAAAAATTATATTATTACATAAACAAATTAACACTTGACGTATAAATAGGAAATTTATAATAACTAGATATATGGCGATACTTCTGGACAATTAAGTAAAACATATGTCTGGGCTGCGCGCCATTCTTGATCAGTTAAGTATCGTTGCTTACACGGTCCACTTGGTCGACCAAGATAATTAAAAATTGAGAAGGAATTCAAATTTGGATCGACAGGACCTTCATCATTCCTTCCGAATTTCCGTCTTTTGAGTGCGAGGCGTGAGGCTCAAAATAATATGATGCAAAAGTTGTTACTTCCTCCACAATATATGCATTCACAATAGAGGCTTCAACATGTGCTTTATTTTTCACTTTTTTCTTCAAATGATATAAGAATCTGATTGTAATATAACAAATTGTATTAGAAATGAATATATAAAAAAATTATACTTTTTTATGCAATATTAACGAAGTATAGAATATGCGAATTATACCTTTCAAAAGGATACATCCATCGATAATGAACTGGTCCTCCAACTTTGGCCTCATATGGCAAGTGAACCAAAAGATGTTCCATTGAATCAAAAAATGCTGGCGGAAAAATCCTTTCTAAATTGCACAAAATGATTGGAATGTCTCTCTCTAACTTCTCCATGTGTGAATTTCCCAAAACTGTTGAGCATATATCATGAAGAAAAATACTTAACTCTGTAATGGCACCCCAGACATAATTCGGTAAGAGTTCTTTAAAGCCAATAGGAATTAATCTTTCCATGAATATATGACAATCATGGCTTTTCAAACCAATCATTTTGCATTCCTTCATATCGACACATCTCCCAAGATTAGAAACATACCCATCAGGAAATCTCAATGACTTCAACCATTCACAAAGAACACGTCTCTGTTCCTTATTCAATGTATAAACTGCCTTTGGTTTTGGTCCCCTACTATTTTCATCAACATCAAGGGTGGGTCGTTTACAAATGAGTCGCATATCTTTTCTTGCATTCAGATTATCTTTTGTTTTTCCGGTGATATCCATCACTGTATTTATCAGATTATCAAAAATATTCTTCTCAATATGCATAACATCGAGATTATGATGAATCAAATTACTAAACCAATACGGTAACTCCCAAAATATACTTCGTTTGGTCCATTTATGGTTGCTTCCATATTCATAAGTTGTACCATGTGGCTCTTCAATAACAGATGGAAGGTGAAGAACTCTGTACCAAATATCTTCACCTGTCAATCTCAATGGCGGAGGTGTTCTTTCAATTCGATTCCTAGTGAATTCATCTTTATTCCTTCTGAAATTATGATTTAGTGGTAAAAATTGTCGATGACAATCAAAATAACTCGGCTTCTTACCATGCTTCAATCTAATCGACTTTGATCTCTCCATACATATTGGGCATCCTAAGATGCCTGCAGTACTCCACCCTGATAGCATACCATAAGCCGGAAAGTCATTTATGGTCCAAAGAAGAGCTGCCTTCATTACAAACATCTGATTAGTATGAACGTCGTATGTAGGAAAACCTTCATCCCATAGTTGTTTTAGCTCTGCAATCAATGGTTGCATATAAACATCTATTAACTTCTTCGGATTTTTTGGGCCAGACACAACCAATGTTAAAAACATATATACGGTGTTTTCATGCACATCCCAGGCGGAAGATTATACGGAGTTAATATAACTGGCCAACAAGAATAGTGTCTTCCTGATTTACCAAATGGAGCAAATCCGTCAGCACAGAGACCTAACCTAATATTTCGAGTCTCCTTCGCAAAATCAGGGTATGTTCTATCAAAATTTTTCCACGCCTCTGCATCTGATGGATGACACATTAGTCCCTCTTCTGTTCGATGATTTGCATGCCAAGTCATGTGTTCAGCAGTTGTCTTTGATGCATAAAGTCTTTGTAACCTAGGAGTTAAAGGCAAATAAAACAACTGACTATATGATTTACGTCGTTGCTGCCTCCTACTAGTGCTCTTGTACCTATCTTGATTACAGAATTTACAAACATCCACATCTGCATCATCTCCCCAATATAACATACAACCATCTCTGCACACATCAATTCTTTCCACTGGGAGACCTAATTCTTTCATCAGTTTTTTCATACTGTACAAATCATTGGGCAGTATATGATCACGCGGCAATGCCTCTTCAAAAGCTTGAACAAAATTATTAAAACACTCTTCAGACACATTATGCTCTGCCTTTACATTCAACATTCTTGCGGTGAACGATAGTTTAGTGTGAGTCTCACAACCAGCCCATAAAGGTGCATCTGCAGCACTCAACACCTCCTGAAATTTGAGATATACTTCATTATTCATATTCTGACCGATATCTGTTACTTGCACCTCTTCCAAGGGTGATGCATTAGTAAACATTTGCTCAGCTGTAGGAGGACAACTTGAAGTTGCACCTTGTGATTGGGGAATCAAATTCGGGCCCGCTACATCATATATCATCCTCTGATATGGATTTAATTGATTATAATCACTTTGAGGCCTAGAGACTTGTGTGTTCTGTCTATCATAGACTTCATCAGATATAAATGGTTCACCATGACATGTCCAGCTATAGTAATTTGCAATCTAATCCAAATCTACAAAGATGCTCAAACTTTGCTAGACGGTAAAATCTACCATTGTGACACTTTCTCGACGGACACCTTATCCGATTACCATCCATAAACTCAACATTACTAGTCACGAAATTTAAAACCTCTTGCAACCCACTCATAAATTCATCATTAAACCCCGACGCCTGTAAATTCCTATTATACATCCAACTCCTTTCACGTATTTTGTCTGTTTTCAATCAATTATATTAATATAAACCATACCACTCTAATACCATTCTAGATCAACACAGAAAATTAACAATAATATAAATTTCAATTTAAAAAATAATACTGATTTAACAAAATTTAAATATTATACCACTAGTGGTCGGGCGCCTGAGGCGACGATTGGTGGTGTCGCGTACGCTGACGTGTCTGCGGGCGCTAGCCTTGACAACCTGGTCACGGCGTGGTCGTGGTCACGATGAATACACCGGACACCGGGCGAGGCTCGCGCAAGCACGCGGCGAGTCTCGCGCTGGCAGAGGCAGTCGGCTAGCGCAGGAGGCGGTGCCGGAGGTGGGGAAGCGCAGCGCTACCGGCAGGAGGCGGCCGGAGGTGGGTGCCCAGGAGGTGGCCGGCAAGGCTTCGGCCGGGAGGAGGTGGCTGAAGGCTCGGCGTGCAGGGAGCCGGGCAGCAGGGAGGCAGGTGGCCGGTGCAGAGGCGGCCGGCGGCCGGCAGGAGGCGGCCGGCAGCGACGGCGAGGCCGGCGGCGTCATGGCCGGGGCACGCGACCGACGAGGGCGCGACGGTGAGCTTGGCCAGCCGCCGGCTCTGGCGGGGTCGGGGCGCGCGGGTCACTCATGGCGCTGGGGTCACGCGCCGGACGAGAGCGGCGGCGGACTCACGGCCGCCGGGCCTGGCGGCGCCGGTGGACTCGCGTGCGGCGGCGGCCTCGGTCGATCGACCGGCGGCTCTTCGGGCGGTCGGCGGCGGTCGGGCGGCGGCAGTTCGGTCTGTGGCGAGCGGGCGCCGGCTGCCGGCGGGCCGACGGCGGTCGTGGCCGTAAGGCGCAAGCGCGGCGCGGCAGATAGGCCTGGCGCGACGCGAGGAAGAAAATAAAATTAGGCGTGCATCGGGTAACTTAAAGATTTCGCGAATCCCGGATTCGTTAGAATTTAGCAACTAATCCTCGATTTGCAATTTTGCAACGAATCCACGGATTCGTTGCAATTTTTTTGCAACGAATCCGAGATTCGTTGCAATTTGTTTGCAACGAATCCACGGATTCGTTGCAATTTTTTTGCAACGAATCCAAGATTCGTTGGAAATTAAAAAAAAAAATTTAAACATTTTAAATTTTTCCAACGAATTCAGGATTCGTTGGAAATTTTCCAACGAATCCTTGATTCGTTGGAAAATTTCCAACGAATTCAGATTCGCTGGAAAACTTTCCAACGATTCAGATTCTGAAATTTTCCAACGAATCAAGGATTCGCTTGAAAATTTCCAACGAATTCAGATTCGCTGGAAAATTTCCAACGAATCCTCGACCGTTGGAAAATTTTCCAATAATCCTTGATTCGTTGGAAAATTTCCAACGAATCCTGAATTCGTTGGAAAAATTTCCAACGAATTCAGGATTCGTTGCAAATTATTTTTCCAACAAATCACAAAATTCGTTGCAAAATTAATATTACAATTTTAAAAAGTTTATTTTAAATATTTTTTAAAACGTTAAACTTGCAACGAATGCTGGATTCGTTGCAAAATTTGCAACGAATGCTGGATTCGTTGCAAAATTTGCAACGAATGCTGGATTCGTTGCAAAATTTGCAACGAATCCTTTTTTCGTTGCAAATATTTGCAACGAATACATTTTCGTCGCTAATTTGCGACGAAGCAGAAACTTCGTCGCTAAATTGGTTGCAGATTTCCAACGAAAATAATTCGTTGCTAAAATTCGTCGCCAAAAAATAGTTTTTTTGTAGTGTTAGCTTGTTCATATAGCTCCATTTCACAAAACAACTCATCTAGTTTTACTATTGAAAGATCCCTTGACACTTTTTAGGCATCTACCATAGATGTCCACAAAGCATTTTGGGGAAAGGATTTCAGAACATACCTTATGGTGTCTCGATTTTCTAGACTTTCTCCAACCGAGTGGAGACCATTTAGAAGTTTCTTGAACCTCCCGTGTAGTTCACCAATAGTTTCTCTATTCCTCATAGCAATGTTTTGCAACTGGTTCATATAGAGATCTTGTTTTGCTATTCTCGAATCTCTTATGCCTTCATTGAGCTCTATCAACTTGTTCTAGAGATCCTAAGCATTGTTGAACGGGTCAATTTTGTTGAGCTAGTCCATCGCTAAGCCGCATTGCAGAGTTATAGTGGCCTTGGCATTTGCTTGCGCCTTGCGTCTTTGTTCAGCAGTCCATTGTGAAGATTCAAGAACCCTTCCTTCTGCGTCCATGGGTGGTGTGAAGCCTTCTGTCACTGAGAACCACATATCTATCTCAATCATGAGATAGTAATCCATTCAAATTTGCTAGTACTGGAAGTTGGTTCCGTCGAAGAAGGGAGGTCGCTTTGTGTTGTAGCCCTCTTGCATTGCCATTTGAGCTTGATCTTGTGGTTGTGAGTCCGAAAAAGAGCACAATGCTCTGATAACACTTGTAGGAACATTGGCATCGCTAGAAGGGGGATGAATAGCGTCGTTCATCGACAATCGAAGTTTCAATGGGAGAAGAACTCGTTCGATGATAAGTAGTGGAATCAAAAAACAAGAAGCACACACACAAGCACTTAGTTTTTTACTTGGTTCACAGTTCCCCCATGAACTACTATGTCCAAGGCCTATCTCTACTCTTTCTCCTTCTCGCAAAAGTTCCAGAGTTGGAGAAACACCTTAATACAATCTTTTAGAAGATACAATAGAAAATACAGCAAAAACTATTTGAGAAGAGAAAGATTACAAATGTGTAATTAATAGCTAGGGCTTCTTATCTTCACTCCCTTGATTTCCTTTTAGGATGATTGGAGCTTGGAGGATGAAAGAAAAACACAGGACAATAGCTTCAGAGAGTTTCATGAATAGTAGTATCAGTATACCCTTAAGTGAGTCGAAGAAAACCCTTTTATAACGAACACACTAAGGGATTTTTCCGCCCGCACAGTCGAGTTGCCTCGACTGGTACCTCAACTGGCGTTTGATTACTGTCGCTAACGGTAACTTTCCCCCTACAATTTTGACTTATTAGCTATTGGAACATAGGTCCAGTCGAGGTGATGATTTACCGCCTTGACTGGTAACCCCAGTCGAGCCCCCAGTTAGCTTACCTCACCTCTGTTCAATTGAATAAAGCATCAGTCGAAGTGCCACCTCAACTGTGATGGGTTTCTGCTCAAGTCATGCCATCTCAGTTTAGGTGGTAGTCGACTTCGCCTTACTTCTATTCAACTGTACAAGGCATCAATCGAGGTGCCGCCTTGATTTAATAGGCCACTTCCCGAGCACCCACAAGGCCAGTCGAGCTAAATCCTGAGCTCCACTAACCACATCCAGTCGAGGTGCCGCCTCGATTGGGAAAGGTTTTGATGTGTCCTTAGCTCTGAGCTTGGTGACTCGTCTAGAGTACCAAGTAACAGTCAAGATGCATTCTCGACTGATAAGGTAATCAGTTGAGGTGCCGCCTTGACCACTTCCTTAAACCTTGTTCGTTTCAACCCGTCTAAAGCTGACACTATGCCTAAGAAGGGGTCTACCCTATACCCCTCACATGATGCTTGTGAATCACTATTCATAGGTCTTCCATGCCAAGAATTGCTTCTGGGACTTCATGTACCAAGACTTCTTGTTCGGGTCTTCACTTGCCAAGATTCCTCATTTGGGACTTCACTTGCCAAGACTCCTTGTCCGGGACTTCATTTGCCAAGACTCCTTGTCCAGGACTTCATTTGCTAAGACTCCTAATCCGGGACTTCACTTGCCAAGACTCCTCATCCGGGACTTCATTTTGAAAGACTTCTCGTCTGGGTCTTCAACTTACAAGGAATTTCCTTGAAATACACTTCAACCAACTGCATGAGATAACACATAATTATCACCTTCACTTAATACCTTATAAAACACCAAAATATCATTTGGGCATGATTGCACTAATAGATATGAGTAAAACTATTGATCGAACTCCTCCTGTTTTGCTATCTTTTCCTATTAAACTAGAAATTGAAAAAATGTAATTCATGTATCCATTTTCCACTACAATATATTCTCTTAGAACCGACTGCCAAGCAATAATCAATTTTTATAACAAGGTGGCTAGAAACAAACCATATCGAGTCAGATGGATCACCTTCACTAACTTCATTACCGGTTCAGGTATCAGAGTTAACTTTGAACATATTGATGCCAAATTAAATATCTTTGCAGATTCATTATCAAGGTTGATTACTGGCAAAGAAATAATTTTCATAATCACGGATAAAGAAAAGGAAAAGATGGATGAGGTGACAAGAGGAAAAAGAATTGAGGATGGGATAAAATATCTCAATAAAGAGGAAGAAGCCGCTACAGAGTTAGCAGTAGCTCAACGCCACTTATTATTGACACAATATGAGGAAGTGTTACGAGATATGGGAAAACACATTTTAACCCCGGAAGAGGATCAAAAGAGAAGATTGCTGGATGATATAGAAGAGCAGGCGGTACAAAATTGCTGGGATGTATACCGAAAAGTCTATCTTTTGTATGAACATCTTTATTTTTGAAATAAGAATTACATGATTATTGTTTGTATATTTATGGTTATGTATATTGTCTAATACATTACATTGTAGATAACATGGTGTGTAGTGTCACACGGGAGATCATGTTATCGGTTCCTTGTAAAGTATAAGTAAAGGCTCACAACCTAGATGACTTTGGACAAACCATTGGTATGGTTGTAGTGTGATTTGGTATTGGTTTGTCTTAACCATAGAATTACACTAGTACACTTTGTGTGTATTAAGTAGGACCGACTTAGAGGTGATTTGATTTATTGCTGACTACATAATCGAATCAGACCTCAAATATTATATTGTACATGCTCTTAATCCCAATATAATAACGGGCACATATACTTAGTATTCATTTCTTTGATTTACCAATGGGCGAGATTTATAGAGTAAATCAATAGGCTCGGTAAGTTGGGAAATGGTATTATTTATATGGTGTGTCATTGATTATAGGAGGAAACTGTGTCCTATATATTAGGATGATGATGTCCCCTTGAGGAGCTCATAAGGTTCATCATGTAAACCCTACAGGTGGACTTGGTTCGGCATGATGATAAGGTTGAGTGGTACTACTCATGGAGTTAGATGTTGATTAATTAATTGTCATTAAATTAATTAATTGACGGACATTCGAGATCTTAAACACGGGGAGATATATGAACAAATAATATATGGAGCCCATATTAACTTATGGGGGTTGGTGAGGTAGATCAATGATAATCCTTTAGTGGATTGGATTATCATTAATGGATCAGACTTTATGTGGCCTTGATCCATTGGGTGGCCAAGATCCAACTCCTCCTCATGATCCCTATTGTAGCCTATTAAAACCTCATAAAGCCTAGATCCAATGGATGAAAATAAAACTCTAGATTCAACGGTAGAGATTAAATCTCTAGATCTGATGATTGAGATTAAATCTCTAGATCCGACGGTTGAGATTAAATCCCTAAAACCAATGGTAAAGATTAAAACAAGGCTTATCCCTAACTCTATAAAAGGAGGCTTTAGGGTGGGCGGTAAGGATGAATTCCAATAGAGATAGAATTAGGGTTTGAGAGGCTTAGGGTTTGGAGGTGTTGGGCGGCCACAAATAAGGAAGTTTTTTCCTTTTCTTCTTCCTCTTCCTAGGTGGTCGACGCCCATCTCCTTCTCCCCTCCCTTGGCCGACATCCAAACCTAATCCTTCACCTCTCCTTGGCCGGTGGAAACAAGGCTTAGGGTCTTCACTTGGAGCTCTTGGTCGGCATCTATCTTCTTCATCCAATCCTTCTTGGCCGGTGGCAAGAACCAAGCTTGGAGCTTGGTGGTTGGTTGAAAGAAGGAAAAGTGTTTTGTTTCTTATTCTTCATCTTGTTTAGAGCGAGCAAGGAAGGAAGATTGGTGATCTAGGAGCTTCGTCTTTTGGTAGATCGTCGCCCACACGACGTCTAAAAGGAGGAAGGACATACAATAGAAGATCGAGAGGTATATTGATTGTCTATTTTCTTTTGTAACATGTCTATAATTGTTTTTCAGTTATATATGTATGTAGTATTCTATTTTTATGGCAAAAATAACTTGGACCCCGAATATAAACACAAAAGTCGGCAATCCGTACATCGTCTATTCCACGGCTATTCGTAGAATAGAGGTTGGTGGCTTGAACAACAAGTTTGTTCAAGTGACTACTCTAATCAAATAGCACGATGATGAAACGGTTGCTTGGGTGATCCCTTTTGTCTAGGATTATTTTTTTTTAATCCGGGGACATCTATGGGATCGCCATGAACAAGCGACCAAGTTGAAGTGGGAAGCGAAGTTTCCTACCTTCAAGTGGTATCAGAGCTTCGGTTCCAAAACCTTCAAAAATTTGTACCATTCACTCAAAGAGCTGGAGATGATCCATCAAATGAAGGAGGCTGATTTCACAAGTCGGCGTTAAATAAAAGGAGGGTATCAAAACTACTTTCTTACAGCACTACCAACGCTAAAGGAAACAAGAAAGGAGTTGTGGAAGATATCTTATGCTTTAAGTCCCGTCTTGGGAAAAATTAAAGCAACCCCCCACTAAAGCAGTGGTGAGCCCATAAAATCCAAACAACTTTTCACAATAATCTGAAGAAAGATTGAGCCCCGAGGAGATGTCTTATCTTTAAGAACAATAATGCAGCAAAGCACCAGATGCTGCAAAGCAGTAAAGAAGTCTAGTCTTAGTCAAGTCTTTTTAGTATGAGTTGTAAAGAAGTCTGGTCTTAGTCAAGTCTTTTCATTATGAGTTGTAAAGAAGTTTGGTCTTAGTCATGTCTTTTCAGTATGAGTTGTAAAGCCAAATGGGAGAATCATGGGTGTCAGATTGAAGGACGATGGGGCTAATAAACAAGCACCCGCTTCAATTATTGATACAACCACATTCTTCTATAAAAGGCTATGAGTTCAGAAGGTTTGGTCAGACTTGAGCAACACCAAGTTTACCATTCCTTTAGTGTGTCTTTCCACAAGAGTGTTAAAATCTTTCTGAAGAATTAAAACTCCAGGCATCGTCTCAGGTTTTAATTTTAGAAAGTCGATCCTTATTTTGGTATCAGAGCAAGGCTATGAGAAGTATGCAAGCCATGCAAGGCTAAACTTTTCCATTCTAGGAATAAGGTGAGGGTCCTCATGCTACTACTCTTCGTCTGAGCAATTATTTCTTTAAGTTGTTATTTTGAAAAATTTATCCCTTGGAAATTAACCACAAAGATGAAAGGTGGAGACTCGACATGCATCCTTGGTTTGGATTTTCCGCAAGGCTAGTAAGTGCGTAAGACGGTAAGCCTGAAGTCTTTAATTTTGGGGATATTTCCAATTAAATCTTAGCAAAAGAAGCAATTTAGAAGATGGGAAATTTCAATACATTCTCAATTACATTATTTTTTGAACTAACAATGCAGATTATGCATTCTCAATTAACACCCAATTTCTACAAAATTAACCGCTAAAATAAGGACAAAAATTATAAACATTCCAAGGTGAGACAACAATCTCCCTTGCACATCCCGTAGATAATAAGCTCCTATTCCAGCTCTACTCTCTACTTGAAAAGGACCTTCCCATTTGGGTCCCAACTTACCATTACACCTTTCAGGCAACACCTTCCTCAATACTAAATCTCCTACTTGAAAAGAATGTGGCACCACTCTTTTATTATAAACTCTCACCACTTGTGATCTATATTTCTCGGCATGATAAAAAGCCTTACTCCTTTTTCCTCAATCAAATCTAACTCCATATATCGAGTCACTTCATTACTATTTAGAGTATAAGCTATCACCCGAGCAAACTCCACCCCTATCTTTAAAGGCAACACCGCTTATGTTTCATACACCCTACTGAAAGGAATCACCCCCATAGCTTGCCTAGGAGTAGTGCGAAAATACCACAACACATTAGGCAACTCTTCAACCCAGTTACCCCCAATATGCTCTAACATAGTTTTCAACCCATGCATCAGCTCTCTATTAGTAACTTTAGTCTGCCCATTACTCTGAGGATATGCTACCGACGTAAATACTTGCTCAACCTTAAAATACTGACACCACTTTGCTAACTTTTTACTCTAAAATTGTCGTCCATTATCTGATATTAATCGTCTAGGTATACCAAAATGACATACTATATTTTTCCACAAAACATTCAACAACATCTGTTCAGTAATTCAAGCTAGAGATTTATCCTTTGCCCACTTAAAAAAATAATCAATGGCTACTAACGAAAACTTTTTTTGAGTTATCCCGACTAAAAATAGTCCTATAATATCCATGCCCAATTGGTCAAACCGACTTCATTTGTTTAGTTGACTGATAATTCCAATTATGATGCCTCTGGCAACTTTCACATTGATGTACCAATTGAGTTGCATCTTTTACTAACGTAGGCCAAAAGTATCCAACTAGTAATACTTTCTGAATAAGGGATCTATCTACTCCCTATATGACTCCCACAAGCTCCCTCATATATCTCGTGCAACATGTAATCAACCTCTTTCTTTGCCACACACTGCAATAAAGGTCCAACACTAGTCCTCTTATATGGAACATTTTTTGTTGGTGCAAGGGCACCAAAGAATTGAACCTAAGTTTTGATTATGGAAAAGGTTCAAAGTTAAGTCATAATGTTATCTTATATCTTATGTTAAGTGTGCAGAATTTAAATAGTCTTGGTTGTGTTAATCTTGTAATGTAAGTAAAGACTAGATGAGAGTGAGCATCAAAGGGCTCTGGCCGAGCACCTAGTGCTCTGGCCGAGCACCAAGTGCTTTGGCTAAGAACCTACTCCAGTCGAGCAATAAGTACAAATGTTGAGCACTCAGTATAAATGTCGAGCACCCAATGTAATTGTCGATCAGCACCCAATACAAATATCGAGTGCCCTACAATAGTCGATTGATTAGAGGCTGTCGATTAAAACTGAGCACCATGTTCGCTAGTCGATCACCCTATTCTTCAGCCGAGCACCCTATACTCTAGCCGATTACAAATGATCTATAAACCAGCAATAGACTGGTCAGGATGACAGTCGACTGATACATATTGATCGGTCAAAATGCTAAGGTTTTTTGGATTGGTCAAGAGCAAGGTGTCACCTCAAGATGAGATTCAATTATCAAAGTTGTTGGTCTATAAAAGAAGGGTTAGACACAAACCCTAAGAATAAATTTTGCTCAAGTTCTCTTGCTCTCATAACTTCGCAGACAACATCTCTGGTGCCTCAATGCCACAACTCTGACTGTGCCACATTCATTTTATTAGCTTTGTCGGTATAAGTTTATTGTTTTTATTTCTACTTAATTTCATAATGGGAACGGTAAGGTTGTTACCATATCCCTTATTTTTGTAAGCATCGCGTCTCTTACCTCCAATGAGGAAGATATCACTTAGTGAATTGCCTGATGAAAGCGATCAAGGATCGTGATCCTTGGACTAGAAGTAGTTCGGCTATGAACCAAGTAAAAGTTGTCTTTAGTTGTTTTTATTTTTACTTGATTTTCTGCTGTGATATATTTTGATTTCACGTGTTTTAATGAAAGAAAAGTTTTTTAAAACACACTATTCACCCCCTCTAACATGTTGTTTGATCCAATAATTGGTATCAAAGCTAGGAGAGCTCAAATTCAGTGCAACCACCAATTGGGAAAGTTGATTTTATTTTTTTTCTTTCAGTTTTTTTATTTATTCTAATCTCCTGCACTACTATTCCAAGACAGAGTCTTTGTATGTTTTTTCCTTCTGTTTGTATTTTGTGAGGTTATTTAAATGTCCCATCAAGAAGGTTATAGTACCATCCGACCTCCGTTCTTTAAAGGAGATGGATTATGTTACTAGAAGAGTCGGATGGAGTGTTAACCTAAAGACACAATTTGATATGTGGATTTTTATCTAGACTGGCTTTGTTCTACTGACCAACAATCAAGGTGAAATATTGGATTGCGACAAGTGGACCAACGTGATTAAATGACAAATCGAAGCCAATGCAAAAGCTACTCAAATTGTGCATTGCGATCTATCCAAGGAGGAGCTCAACCCGCATTGGACTATTCATCAATGCCAAGGATCTTTGGAACAAGCTCACCAAACTACATGAAGGGACTTCAGACACTAAGGTATGAAAGAGGGATCTTTTGGTTAATAAATTGTATAATCTAAAAATGTAGGATAATAACACCGCAAGAAAACTCCATGCTTGCATCCAAGATATTTTAAATGGCATTCACGCCATCAGACAGAAGGTGGAGGACCAAGACATCATAAGGTATGCTCTAAGAGCTTTTCCAAGGACTACTTTGTGGGCATCCATGGTTGATGCTTACAAAGTATCTAGGGATTTATCTAAAATTAGGTTAAATGAAATGTTTTCCGAATTTAAATTACATGAGCAATCTAATTTGACCCAAGTTGAGAAAAGTATTGCTTTGTTTGCATAATAAAAGAAGGGAAAAAGCAAACCAACTCCTGAATATGATGAATCTAAATCATAACTAGATGAAGAGTTTGAAATGGAGCTAGTAAACCTTTTCCGGAAATTGATCAAGAAAAGAAGACGTACAACTAAACTAACCAAAGAAAAGAAATCCGGCATAAGTCAAAACACAAGATCTACACAAGACTACAAGTGCTACAAATGCAACAAGAAAGGTTACATCATAGCAGAGTGTCCGGATCTAAATACTAAGCAACATCAATTCAAGAAAGCATTCAAAGCTACATGGGAAGAGTCGTCGGATGAGGAAGAACAAGATCAGGTCAACAACTTAGTTCTAATGGCAAGACCATCCGAGTCTGAGTCCAAATTTGAGCCTGACACTGAGTCCGAGTTTGAATCTCAGTACGACACCAAGTCCTAGTCCAGATTTGAGCCCGACACCGAGTCCGAGTACAGATCCAAGCCCGACACCGAGCTCGAGTTCAAGTCGAGCCATGAATCCATATTTGGTTCAAAAGGATCATTCAAGGTGAGTTACTCAATCAAAAATTTGTATGATGCAATTCAGTTTTTAAATAAAAAATTAATTAAGTCTGAATCTAAGGTCGTGTCTTTACTTGAGGAAGTTAAAATCCTTAAGAATAAGACTAGCCTAACCTCTTCAACTAGTCAAGTTCAAGAGGAAAATTCAACTCAAGTCAAAACACTTGAGGAAGAGAATTCTCTCTTGAAAGGGCAAATTCAAGAGCTTAGGACAATGTTGGAAAGGTTCACATTGGGCTCCAAGTGTCTTGACCTAGTCCTTAGATCTTAAAGAGCCATGTACAATAAGACCAGACTTAGATTTAGATAAATAATAAGATTATTTCTTTCACTTGTAAATCGTAATCGTAGAATAATCCAAGCATGGGTCTCTAAGTCAAGTCTAAAAACACTGATGCACGTTGATCATGGTATAAAATGTGAGGTCGAAGACCAGGTCACATTCAACGCCCGCAAGTGCACGGTTATTGTCAAGTAATATAATTATCAATCCCATAGGGACTGAGATTTGAGTATCGATTTATCATGTGAACTTTGATTGTTCGGAGTGGAACTTAGGTGTTGCAAGTTATTGGACACAGTCTGGATTCTAGTATATTGGTGTCACTCAGAGAAAGGAAAAAGGTTGTGTTCAAGGCTAAGGAAAAGATTCTAGGATTTTATTTTCACCTATGGAATGTCAGACATGTTGTAAATCTATGCTCCTATATTCTCAAATCTTGGTCTTGCGGGAGGACCATCAAGTTTAATCCCGGTGAACTTTAGATTCTACATATGAATTACCTAATCTTCTAGTGTTGGGTTTCCGGCACCGCGGCGAGTGTATGTTCGAACATGTTTCGTAAACATGTGCACAGTGGAAGGAATAAAATAATAAATCTAATTTATTATAACACACACATCACACACATGTATAGTACAACATGTGTAGACATAACTGTAAATTCAAATTTTGTAATAAAAGGAAACTTAAACTATGTATACCTGACGTATCACGTGTAGCGGGAAAGGCATCAACCAGAACGATTCTCGCTAGAATCGTCTCTATCTGTATCCACGCCGAGTATCTTCGGGATGACTTCACGAAGTCACGAGCCTCGTCTTCGTACGGGTTACTAGCCTCATGTTGAAGATGACGTGATTGAGAGAAGATCACGATCCGAATCAAAATTCGGATCCAAAAGGAGTCCTCAAAAACTCACTTCTCCGGAAAGGTATTCGTCAACCGTTTGACGAATCCTTCGTCCTCCACCTATGAGGATTACCGGAGATCTAATCCCCAGTAAGGAAGGCAATGTCGGAGCTCCAAACGTCATCCAAACGACGCTCCGACAAGAGGGAAACAAGCTGTCCAGATAACTGGACAGCTTTGGTGGAGACCTTGCACCAGCCAAATAAGGAAAGCAATGTGCTCACCTTGTCGCCGGAGCCAAGGAAGATCACTGGAGCTCCTCCGGCAGCAGCTCGACGCCGGCAAGAGGGATGGTCGGCAGCAGCTGGACGCCGGTTGAAGGAGCTAGGCGGCGGCAAGGAGGTTGGCGCCGACCACTTGGAGAAGAGGGAGAGGGTGGGCGGCCAAACAATTAGGGTTTAACAAAAACCCTTAAGCCCTATTTTATATAGAACAAATTCTCTTAATGGTTATCGGATCATAACCAATGGCCCGTTAACCAGCTCCATTAATTTAAGTTAAAATAAACTAAACCATGATGGTTTATTTTAAGTTAAAATGAACCGAACCAACTTTTGGTTCATTCGTTTAAAACAAACCAAACCCTTTGGTTTATTCTCCTCCATTGGATTAGAACCAAACCAATTTGGTTCATCCATCATGTCTTCATAAGACACGGCCCATCCACGCTTCCATTGCGACTGAAACGATTTCATGCTTGCTCCATGTTTGGTCCAACCAAACCTAGTTTCTCTCGGTCAGAGAATCTCATTCTCAAGCTCGTTTTAAATCCTTCGGATTAAGCTCGTTGTGCGTGTGACCAAATAGGTTCTCGGTTTATGTTGGCCGTCTATAATTAACCATTAATTATAGAACGATCATGAGTAGCACCTAGTAGTACATCATGATCCCCAATTAACCGAAAAGATCAACGGTTGATCCAGAACTATTTCTGAAACCCTTCAGCAGCTCGAATGAATCGTGCCCCATTCCCTTCACTCATCTTATACCCACTTGGTTCAGGACATGGTCTATAGTGTCAGTCCCCACTAGGCTGACTACGTCACACCTAGCCCAAGTATCATTTCCTCATCCTACGGATTTTAGTTACTGCACATGTATTGAAGAGTACCTTACTCTAAACATGTAATGCTTTGGCCAAAGACTTTAGTAACAATCCGACGAGACTCTATGGGTATACATCTCCTCGCAAGGAGTGGTGAATCCTTTATAGGCTAATCAAACACCTTCGATCACTTCGACTTATACCCAATCATCCCGGTTCCACATCTCTTCAGAGATGCTTGCTTAAGATGTCAAAGCATAAGTCTTTATGATCAAGATGACTTAAATACCGCAAGTCAAAGGAACATCACACTTAAGCTACAGTAAGAACTTCATTGACATATCTATATATGCAGAGAACCATATGAAGTCTTACACCTGGTCACTCCAATGAACTAGTTACCATAACTAGCATCCACGATTAACTCCGGACATCACAATGTCTCCAGCCAATGAGAATCAGCTGCTTGGATACACCAAGGAGTATACCTCGTGCTAGTCTCGACAGAATCAATGGTGTCCAAATCCATCAATTCATAGACTAGGGATAATTCCGATACATTACAATTACACATGTAGAGATACTCACTAGTTGTGATCCAATCACAAATTCTCTCATGCTGTGAATCGTATCATGGACATTCAGTAAATGAGTTTGAGATCTAATCAAATACATGAAAACATGTATACTCAAATAGTGAATCTTCATTTATCATATAAATGGTTCAAACATAAGGAGATTGCCTTAGGAAATCTCTCATATATTACTAACAAACTCCCACTTGGCCTAATGTCAATCGCTACGGTATCCAATACCATAGGCTCTAACATGACCCTCAAACTTACTTTGAGGTAAGGTCTTAGTCAAAGGATCCGCTAAGTTCCTTTCAGTGGGGATTTTCTCGATTTTTATTTCCTTCCTACTAATGATCTATCTGATCAGATGATAGCGGCGAAGCACATGTTTGGATCTTTAATGAGACCACATCAAGTTCAGAGATCAACTTCTTGATCCAAACCGCTTCCTTTGCTGCTTCCAAAGCTGCAATGTATTCTGCCTTAGTGGCAAAATTCGCTATAGTGTCAAGCTTGGAACCTTTTCAACTTATTGCGCCTCCATTCCAGGTGAATACATACCCGGACTGAGACATGGAATCATCCTTGTCTGTCTGGAGCTGGTATCCGTATACCCACGTATCACCATGTACCCTTCTCCATATATTAGGAACGTATCCTTAGTTCTTCTTAAGTACTTAAGGATTGTCTTAACAGTCACCCAATGATCCATTTCTGGATCAGACTGGTATCTTCTCATGACACTCAGAGCATACGATACATCGGGCCTCATACATAACATAACATACATGATAGATCCTATTGCGGATGCATAGGGAATCTTAATCATGCAAATCCTCTCGTCTTCTGTGCGCGGACACATAGACTTTGAAAGGTGTATCCCATGCCTGATGGGTAGGAAACCTTTCTTGGATTCCGACATGCTAAACCTCTTTAGCACTCGGTCTATATATGTAGACTGCAAAAGACCAAGCAACCGTTTCGATCTATCTCTATAGATCTTAATCCCGATGATGTAGGTTGCTTCTCCCAGGTCTTTCATGGAGAATGTCTTGGATAACCAAATCTTAACTGACTGTAAGACTGAAACATCGTCTCCTATAAGTAATATGTCATCGACATACAATACTAGGAACATGACTGCACTCCCACTAACCTTCTTGTACACACAAGGTTCATCTGGATTTTGTGAGAAATCAAACCTTTTGATTGTCTCATCAAAATGGATATTCTAGCTCCTGGATGCTTGCTTCAATCCATATATGGACCGTCGCAATTTGCATACCTTGATTTTATCAATCGATGTGAAACCCTCAGGCTGTATCATATACAGGTCCTCGAGCAGGTTTCCATTAAGGAAAACTGTTTTCACATCCATCTGCCATATCTCATAATCATAATGAGCCGCTATGGCCAGGAGCATCCGAATGGATTTAAGCATAGCTACAGGCTAGGTTTCGTCATAATCAACACCTTGCTTTTGACGATATCCTTTCGCCACCAATCTAGCCTTATAGGTAATCACATTACCATCAATGTCGATTTTCTTCTTGAAAACCCACTTGCACCCTATAGGCGTTATGCCTTCGAGTGGGTCAACCAAGTTCCAAACTTGGTTTCATACATGGAATCCATTTCTGACTTCATGACTTCAAGCCACTTATCCCTTTCTGAACTTGTCAGCACTTCTTCATAACTGGTAGGCTCCTCATCATCAATAAGTAACACGTCGTTCGATTCACTTACGAGAAATTCATATCTCTCAGGAATATTGCGTGTTCTACCAGATCTACGAAGATGTGGTGTTTCAATAAGTCCAGCCGATTGCTCATCACTATGAGTTGTCGGCTGTTGTGTTTCACTAGGTATCTCATTAATGTCTATTTGAGTCTCTCGAGCCTCCTCAAGCTCGACGACACTCCCACTATTTTCTTGCAAGAGAAACTCTTTCTCTAGAAACACAGCATGCCTTGAAACAAACACCTTTTGTTCCACAGGATGATAGAATTGGTAACCCCTTGTTTCCTTAGAGTATCCAATAAATAGACTTTTATCAGACATAGCATCCAATTTGTCTGATACAGTCAGCTTCACATAAGCAGGATAAGCCTATATCTTCAAGTAAGATACATGAGGTTTCTTACTATTCCATATCTCATATGGAGTAGTAGAGACTACCTTGGTTGGCATTCTGTTTAACAAGTAAACAGTTGTCTGAAGTGCATAGCCCCAAAAGGACTTGGAAAGATTCATATGATTCATCATTGACCTGACCATGTCCAACAAGGTACAGTTACGCCTCTCAGATACACGATTATGTTGTGGTGTATATGGCGGAGTCCATTGAGACAATATACCATTGTCTCTTAGATAATCAAGAAACTCTTGACTTAAGTATTCACCACCTCGATCCGATCGAAGTATTTTAATACTCTTGTCATGTTGTTTCTCTACTTCATTTCTGAATTCTTTGAACCTTTCAAAGGCTTCAGACTTGTGTTTCATCAAGAACACAGACCCAAACCATGAGTGATCATCGGTGAAGGTAATGAAGTAGCTATAGCCTCCTAAAGCTTGAGTTGACATAGGTCCGCATACATCAGTATGTATTAGACCTAGCATTGGATTAAAACAAACCAAACCCTTTGGTTTATTCTCCTCCATTGGATTAGAACCAAACCAATTTGGTTCATCCATCATGTCTTCATAAGACATGGCCCATCCACGCTTCCATTGTGACTGAAACGATTTCATGCTCGCTCCATGTTTGGTCCAACCAAACCTAGTTTCTCTCGGTCTGAGAATCTCATTCTCAAGCTCGTTTTAAATACTTCGGATTAAGCTCGTTGTGCGTGTGACCAAATAGGTTCTCAGTTTATGTTGGTCATCTATAATTAACCATTAATTATAGAATGATCATGAGTGCCACCTAGTAGTACATCATGATCCCCAATTAACCGAAAAGATCAACGGTTGATCCAGAACTATTTCTGAAACCCTTCAGCAGCTCGAATGAATCGTGCCCCATTCCCTTCACTCATCTTATACCCACTTGGTTCAGGACATGGTCTATAGTGTCAGTCCCCACTAGGCTGACTACGTCACACCTAGCCCAAGTATCATTTCCTCATCCTACGGATTTTAGTTACTGCACATGTATCGAAGAGTACCTTACTCTAAACATGTAATGCTTTGGCCAAAGACTTTAGTAACAATCCGACGAGAGGCCATGGGTATACATCTCCTTGTAAGGAGTGGTGAATCCTTTATAGGTTATTCAAACACCTTCGATCACTTCGACTTATACCCAATCATCCTGGTTCCACATCTCCTCAGAGATGCTTGCTTAAGATGTCAACGCATAAGTCTTAATGATCAAGATGACTTGAATACCGCAAGTCAAAGGAACATCGCACTTAAGATGCAGTAAGAACCTCATTGACATATCTATATATGCAGAGAACCATATGAAGTCTTACGGCTGGTCACTCCAATGAACTAGTTACCATAACTAGCATCCACGATTATCTCCGGACATCACAATGTCTCCAGCCAGTGAGAATCAGCTGCTTGGATACACCAAGGAGTATACCTCATGCTAGTCTCGACAGAATCAATGGTGTTCAAATCCATCAATTCATCGACTAGGGATAATTGTGATACATCACAATTACACATGTAGAGATACTCACTAGTTGTGATCCAATCACAAATTCTCTCATGTTGTGAATCGTATCGTGGACATTCAGTAAATGAGTTTAAGATCTAATCAAATACATGAAAACATGTATACTCAAATAGTGAATCTTCATTTATCATATAAATTGTTCAAATATAAGGCGATTGCCTTAGGACATCTCTCATATATTACTAACATCTAGAGCATCCCTTTAGGATACATAGAGCTTAGGAAGTTGTTGTCACTGGGATTCCCCTGTCATAGGTCCCACAACCATAAAGTTGATTTCTTCTACTTCGCATTCTCTAGATTGACTAGGTTCATCGAGTTCTAAGATGTCCTATGTTATCCCCATGAACAGGTTGACCATGTTTCATGCCCTACTCTTTCACGTCCTAATATTTACGATTATGGGAGGGAGGATGAGTGTTCGGTTCCTCCTTGATTCTCCTAGGTTTCGATATAGATGCTCTCACATCTATATTGACTAAGCATGGTAGAAATAGAAGCAAACCATAATTATCACAGAACTAAGAGACATAAACTACAAATATAAAGAAAATAAATAAGATTATAAATGCAAAAACATGTCCAACAATCACATGGCTAGTCCCTAGTCCTAGAATTAATAGTTCTACTCCATAGAAATCGAAGAAAAACATAAGACATTGTTTGAAGAGAGTTTACAACCAAAGAAATATTAAAACATAAGAAATACATCCAGTTTTGGTTGGATACTTCATCTTGGCTGCCTTTCGTTTGATGCATCTTCATTGCCGACCTTGAGTCGCCTTCCTTCCTCCCCTATTGTGAGCCTTCGGTGCTTTTTAGGGCACCCGCTATCGTCCAGCCATCGTCTCCTCCTCCCCTGGTTGTTAAGCGTGCCTTCCTATATATAGGAGTGATCTCGACTTTCCATATTTTCCCGCGAATCCTATTTTCTAAGTTTATGGCAGCGTGATATAAGCATGTGAATTTCACATGGCCAGGCCATGTGTAGCGCTGTGGATCGTGCTTAGAATTGGTTTCGAAAAAAGGCATGGTCATGTAAATTTCACACAGTTGACCGTGTTTCCATTTGGAAGGTCGTATGAATGTTGTCTTTCATCTTGAAGCATGACTGTGTCTTAGGAACATTGTCAAAGCACTCTCCCCTCTCTTCAACCTTTGTTTCGGTCATCTCTATGCTCCAAAAACTCCATCCTAAACATAAAAAATAACAAGAGTAGATCTCCGAACTAGAAAGTAACAAATAAAGGCCAAATAAGGTAAATATGCATGGAATAACTACAAAATACAGTAAGATGTGTGCCAAATCTATAACTAAAATCCTATATGATTTGCACGCAACAAAATACCCCACACATAGATTTTTTCTTGTCCCCAAATAAACTTTAGTGTACCAATAATTTCAGATAAATGGACATGTTTCAATGCCTAGTAGTTTACTAAAATTTATCAAGTGATATTTTCAATCACAACAAATAGTTATGCCCACGAAGTTCACTAATGGTGTCCTCTTCTTCGGCTTGTTCAGATCCCCTTCTCCCTTCTTGTGAACCCTTTTCGATTGCCTTGGATTTGGGAACTTTGAGCTAGTTCTGCCACTTTAAAGGAAAGAGTTAAAGATGGGCCGACTTCTCGGTGTGGCCCCTCTGACGTTCAAATCAGTCATGGAAGGAATGAAGCAAGTAGACTATAGAATGTAAAAGAAGAAGAAAGGAGAAGAGATCTTTAAGGTACCGAATAGTGAAGAGAACAAAAACCATCCCTCGCTTCCTTCCACCTCTGCCCCTTTTATAGATGATTCATCCCGCCTCTTCTTGGAGCGAATTTACTCCAATACCCTTGCCAACCTGTCAATCTGTAACCACTTTTCCTGTGCTTTTTGAAAATATCTCTTCTCAATCCCTTCATATGCTCCTTATCTTCCTGTCAATTATTAATTAAATGAAATAGATTAACAAATGACAAAATATTTCATATTAAGAACACTTCTTATTTAATAAATCCCCCTTCATTTCCAGTACCCAAAAATACCTATATCCCCTTCTTTTACCTTCTTCATAAAGAGCCTTGGAAATTTATACATCGCTCGAGAAATTAACATACTGCTCGGGAAATACACTAACCACTTGGGAAATATACTGACTACTTGGGAAATATACACACAATGTTGGTGCAATCGGCCCAGGTCACAATTGACCATACTCGAGTTTGATTCTAGCAGTATTTTGATGTTAAACAAAACATATGACATGTGATTGTCATAGGAAGTCCAAGTGTGTAGCCTTGGCCACATAAGTCTAAGTGTGTAGCCTTGGCAGTGAAAGTCCAAGCATAGGGCTTTGCATTGGAAGTCCAACATGGAGTTGGCAAGGGAAGACCAAGTGTGTAGCCTTGGCCACATAAGTCCAAGTGTGTAACCTTGGCAGTGAAAGTACAAGCATGGGGCTTGGAATTGGAAGTCCAACATGGAGTTGGCAAGGTAAGACCAAGTGTATAGCCTTGGCAACTAAGTCCAAGTGTGTATCATTGGCAGTGAAATTCTAAGTTATGGGGACTTGGCATTTGGGAAGTCCAAGGGGTGGTTTGGTGGTGTAAGGCCAAGCGGTAGTCTTGGGAGTGTAAGTCCATATCTACCTTTGCAATATAGACACCGAGAGCATGACTGTAGCCGAAGGAAGACCTGAAGGCTAGCGTATGGATGAAAAAGTCAAGGATGACTTGGAGGGATCCACGCATGGATGAACAAGTCATGGATGACTTGGAGGGATCCGGTAGGCGTGAGTCTAGTAGAGGTGGCTATAAGCCTTAGGTCTAGGCTAAGGGTGGTCTAGCAAGTATGAGGGCATCATACTTGGTTTTAACCGCATGGTTGAGGTTTACTAGTCGACTAGGGTGATGTACTAGTCGACTGGTGGGAGTCGACTAGTGCTCAACTGCATTGTGAGGTATAGCAGTCGACTGATGACTTGAGCAATTGACTGCCGTGGAGGGCGTTGACTAGTAATGTTGGCCACGAGCACAGAACGCCGGTCAGAGCGGCATCGATCGGTATGGCAATGATCGATGGTAATGTGCGGTGGATGACAACATGGATTAGGCCATTGTCTTATAACGGCTAAAGGAGTAGTCAACTAGGGCCTTATGGCAGTCGATTCCTAGGCGTAAAATTAGCCCGAGACAAGCATAAAAGGAGGAGCTTGGGAAGGATTTTCATAGCGATATTTGGGGATATTTTAGAGGGGAATTGATGTTGCATTCCTGATGTTCAAGAGCAAACCAAAGCAAGCAACAAGCAAAGTGTTCAAAGCCATTTGTTGTAAAGTTTTCTTTACGTATTTCATTTCGTCTTTGTATTTGCTTGTACATTTTTATGTTGCTATTGTAATTACTTGTACGAGGTTTCTCCACCTCCTACGTGTTGTTGAGAAGGAATTTTATTAGTGGTGTGTTCATCACTAGAGCTCGTTGAGCTCACCTCGTGGAGTATGAACCCTAAGATTCTGAACCACGTATATCGCATGTCATGCGCTTGTATTCTTGTTGTGTATTTCCATTATTGTATATTCCGCTGCGCTAACAAGAATTGTAGAGATGATTGAATGATTTCTATCAAGCACGATGATTAGGATATTCAACCCCCCTTCTAGTTGGGCCACGATCCTCCAATAAGTGGTATCAGAGAGAGGAGCTTACCATCAGACTCATCGCCGCGATAAGCAACCAAAATGGCCGGCATCAACATCCATCCACCGAAATTTGAAGGAGACTTTTCTTGGTGGAAGAAAATGATGGAGGTATATTTCGAAACCGATTTTGATAAGATGCTAATCATTGAAAATGATTTTGAAGTGCCTAGGGGTGAAGACAACAAGTCGTTAGTAAAATCAAGATGGACCGAAAAGCAACGACAACATTTTAAAACAACCGTTAAGGTAACAAAAATGTTAATTAAATTAATACCTCACGATATTTTGTCCAAGCTAGGTGAATATTGGGATGCTAAGGAGTTGTGGAATAAGTTGGTCAATTTCCACGAGAATCCTGGACCGACACAAGTAGAGAAGGATGTCGAGGATGAATTGCCATCAACATCAGAGGATGTGGATGAATTGGAGGAAACCTCCACCTCTAGCATTGAGGGGGAGGAGAGATCTTCCATCCTGGAGCAAGAACAAGAAGAAGCATCTACATCTGGGAGAAGTGAAGAACAAGAAGAAAATTCCCCAGGTAACTCAAATGCAATTCATAATAATAAAGATCATATAATTTGCTTTGAGTGTAGGGAGAAAGGGCATTACAAGAGTAAATGACCAAAATTGGTCAAGGAGAAAGCATCGATACAAAAAGTCAAAGGATGTCGGAGTCCTCGCTAAGAAAAGCAAAGAACACATTGCGTGCTTCAAATGCAACCAAAGGGGACACTATAGAAGCCAATGCCCTAGGGGGAGGAAGAAGGGGCAAGAAAGAGCTACACAAGTAGGGGGAGCTTCTAAAGCAAACCCTAAGGTTTATTTTAATGCACCTTCTAGTTCTAAGGTTAAAAAGCATGCAAGAAATTATTTTAGTACCCTTGCTATTGCTCATGAAAAGCATGCTAGTAGAAATAATAGATTTTATTGTTTAGGTTCTATGCATGTTAATTTACCTAAGAACAAACCTAGGACCAATAACACTAGACCAACTCTACCTAGGGGGAGTATTAGGAAGGTAGAGAACCACCTAGCCATTAATCCCAAGAATCATAGACATATGCCTAGGAAGTGTCATTCCCAAAAGATTAATAAAAAATCAAAATTGGGAAGATTAGAATTGGAAAATCAAGCTTTGAGGTCAAGGCTTGAAAATTTGGAAAAGACCCTAGAAAAAATGACAAACTCATTTAAGGAGTTTAATGGTCAAAATTTAGGTTCTAGGGGGCAAGAACCATTAAGGGGAAAGAAAGATTTGAGTCACAAACTTGTTGGATCGATCGGATCGCTAGAGGGGGGTGTGAATAGCGATAGAAAATTTTTAGTACGAATTCATTTTTAAAAAAAACTTATATGCAGCGGAAAGATAAACAAAACAAAAAAGTAAAGGAGACAATAGACACAAGAGATTTACTTGGTTCGTAGCCGAAGGCTACTACTCCAAGGCCCTAGTGGTCCTTGACCACGTACGGAGGGCAAACTTCTAAAGAACTCCTCCTCGTTGGAGGTAGGAGTTAGACGGATACAAAAAGCCCGAGGTAGAAGGACACTCCCCCTCTCCTCGTTATAATGAAAGCTTTACTAAAAGGAATAAGATGAAATACAATTTAGAACTTTCGTTACCGACGACTTTAAAGGTTAGAGGTTGAAGCTCTAGTCGTCGTCTCGGCAGCGCTTCGTCGTAGGGATGTCGGAGAGTCGGAGCGTATCGGAAGCACTTGGAAGCTTTTGAATTGATGAAAAACCCTAGGTTTGGCCCTCCTTTTATAGCCTTTGAGCCCCTTATCGAATGGGTCTTTAGCCAATCACAAATGGGCACAAAACCCCTTGAAAAATGGTGATAACTCTTGACTACTCGAGGCTGATCCTTTGACCAACAGTCGACTGATGGCTATCATCACCGTGACCGATGGCGATTAGTTGATTGTCGACCTTCTAATGATCGCTTGATGGCAATGAGTCCTCCAAGCTGGCAGTCGACTGATGCTAGCTGCAAGGCAAGGTTAGCTCAACAAAAACATAATTTCGATGGTCGTCGACCATCCGATCTCGACCTAGACCATCTATAAGAAGTCTTTGGTCGGATATACGCTTAAGATCATCCCCGTAAAGAGGATACGACCTTACTTACGCTCGTACACACGAGCTTACCTCAGTACTTACGTGTTGCTTTTGCTTCCGGCCTTCCACTCAATTCCTTCGGCTCCCTCCGAAGTCTCTTGAGTGTCGCCCGACCACCGCGGCTTCCTCCGGGTGTCGCTAGCCTTTAGCTCCAGCGTTGAGACTTTTCTGCACACTTGATTTAGCTCATGAGATAACAATATATTCTGAACTTTTGTATCGTTTGCTATAATCAAAACTTAGGTTCGACTTAGGTGCCTACTGCATCAACAATCTCCCCCTTTTTGATTTATGGCAAACTCACATACAAAGTTAAGTAATTTAGCAAGCATGAAGAGTAATAATGTGCATGAGAAACAAAAAATATGGAGATTAAGTTGGAGTAGTAAGTATTTTCTTCAAGTACTCCCCCTTAAGGAAACCTCCCCCTTGACCGAGGGTGAGTCTTGAAGAAAGAACTTAATCCTCCCTTTTGAGGGTTGCTTTAAGTAATTAACATTACTTAAAGTTGGCCTTAGTAAAACATTTTAGTTAAGCCCTTTCTCCTCCTTAAGTAAAACATTAACGACATAAAGTTTAAAAAATAAGTTTAAGTAAAACGTAGACGGCACAAATAAGTTTAAGGTAAGAATTCTTTGGCCTTTTGGTAAAAGTTAACTAAGTTTTAACTTTTGGTTTAAATATGAAGTAAAAAAAAAATTTGACCCCTTAACTTTGGCCTTTTTCTCCCCCTTTTGTCGTATATCGAAAAGAGTAAGGGGTGTGTGGAAAGCAAAATAAGTGTTAAATTTAAAGTCCAAGCATGTTCCCCATTTTTTATAAAAAAATATACTGAAAATAAGCTCATCTATAAAATGTTCGACTCATATTTGGCTTGATTGATATGTAAGATCAACCAGTCCTGGTCAGAGTCGGTTAGTATGTATGATTATACTCCGTTGTTCATAGCGATGCACTAGCTCTACATCTGGAACCAGGAGTAAGGTCCTAACATCTCACGCCCATCTACGTGGCTAAGTATACAAACACATTAGTCCTATGTGTTGTGAGATGTACTGGCTCCTTAAATCTATAGGTGCATGATATCTAAGGTATGTCCTATGCTAGTTCCATAAAAATGAAATTAAAGAAATAGTAGTAAGAACATATAATTTGCATGTACCTATTCTATTACGCACATGCCCAATTTTCATCTTAATAGACTAAATTCGGCTTCGGGTAGGGGTTTAGTAAATAGATCTGCCAAGTTAGACTTCGATTCGACGTATTCAAGGTGTATGGCTCCGTTGGCCACATGTTCTCGAATGAAATGGTGTTTGACCTCTATATGTTTGGTCCTAGAGTGACATATCGGATTCTTTGTAAGATTAATTGAACTAATGTTATCTACGTGAAGTTTAGTATTCGTAAAGTCTAACTTAAAGTCGCGGAGAGTGTGCTTCATCCAAAGAAGCTACATGACACACTCACCCATCGCGATGTATTCGGCTTCGGTGGTAGATAAAGCAACACAGTGTTGTTTCCTACTGCACCAACTCACTAGACTCGAGCCGAGAAGTTGACAACAACCACTCGTGCTCTTTCTATCGAGCTTACTACCGGAATAATCCAAATCGGAGTAGCCGATTAGTTCGAACTCCGTAGATCTAGGGTACCAAATACCAACGTTAAGTGTACCCTTAAGATATCTAAGGATACGCTTAACTAGGGTTAGATGAGACTCCTTAGCACAAGTTTGAAACCTGGCGCACATACTTACTGCGAATAGGATGTCGAGTCGACTCGCAGTTAAGTATAGGAGACTCACTATTACGCTCCTATAGTATTTTAAGTCAATGGACTTACTTTCTAGGTCTTCTCCTATGTTAACATTTATCGCCATTGGAGTGTTTATTACCTTAGCGTCTTGCATTCCAAATCTTTTAATTAACTCCTTAGTGTATTTTTGTTGATATAGGTATATACCATCCTTAGTTTGTTTAATTTGTAGACCTAAAAAGAAACTTAACTCGCCTACCAAGTTCATTTCGAACTCACTTTCCATGAGTGAAACGAACTTGTTTAGTAAGGCTGAGTTAGAGGTTCCAAAAATTATATCGTCTACGTAAATTTGAGCTATGAATATTTCTTTACCTAAGGTTTTTACGAAGAGAGTTGGGTCAACTAAGCCTTGGTTAAACCCTTTTGACTTAAGATGGATTGAAAGTCTCTCGTACCAAGCTCGAGGAGCTTGTTTAAGTCCATAGAGAGCTTTCTTAAGTTTTAGAACATGGTCGGTTTTATCTAGATTTTCGAATCGGGGGGGTTGGCTGACATAAACTTCTTCTTTAATGTATCCATTTAGGAATGCCGACTTAACATCCATTTGAAACAGCTTAAATCCTCGATGTGCGGCATAAGCTAGCAACATTCGAATGGATTCGAGTCTAGCTACTGGGGCATAGGTTTCGTCGTAATCTAAGCCTTCGACTTGGCTAAACCCTTTGGCGACTAACCTAGCCTTGTTTCTAACTACTTCACCTTTATCATCAAGCTTATTTCGAAACACCCACCTTGTTCCAATTAGTATTTTGTCTTTAGGTGGTGGTACTAATTCCCACACTTCATTCCTAGTAAATTGAGCTAGCTCTTCTTGCATTGCAATAATCCAATCGGGATCAAGAAGGGCTTGTTCAATTGATTTGGGTTCTATCTTTGAAATTAAGGAAATTTGACTAAGGTTCCTATAGGATGCTCTAGTTCGAACTCCTAGATTAGGATCTCCTATCACTTGATCGATAGGGTGGTTAGTCTGAATCCTAGATTGGGTTGGGTTTGTGTCACCTAATGCTTGATCAATGGGGTGACTTGGTTGAACACTAGTTTGGTTGGAGTCATCTATCACTTGATCAATAGAATGACTTGGTTGACTTAGGTTAGGATTAACACTAGACCTGATCTCCGGATCAGAGTTAGGTCTAGTATGAATCGGCTCGCTAATTAGGGTTGCTGGGGGTTTTGTAGGTTCATGTCCTTCATCAAATACTACATTGATAGTCTCCTCGACTCTAAGGGTGTCGTGATTATATACTCTATAAGCTCGACTTGTAGTCGAGTATCCTAGAAAGATTCTGGTCGTGGTTTTGGATGTAAATTTCCCTAGGTAATCCTTAGTGTTTAGGATATGTACCTTACACCCAAATACCCTAAAGTACTTGATGTTGGGTACTTTATCGTGATAAATCTCATATGAGGTCTTAAGGTGCTTTTTTACCATAAGGATCCTATTTTGGACATAGCATGCTATACTCACGGCTTCTGCCCAAAACCTATCGGGTAGGTCGTATTCGTTCAACATGGTCCTAGCGGCTTCTTGTAGAGTTCGGTTTTTTCGCTCCACTAGGCCATTTTGTTGAGGGGTCCTAGGGCAAGAGAATTCATGGTGGTATCGGTTTAGATTACAGAAGTCGGTGAACCTTTGATTTTCGAATTCACCACCATGATCGCTTCTAAGTCTTTTAACCTTAAGGTCTTTTTGATTCTCGATTAATTTGAATAGATTGATTAATTGATCTAGGGTATCATTTTTATGTTTGATGAACCTAACCTGTGTAAACACAGTAGTCGTCAATTATGACTAAGCAATATTGACTTCTATTGAGTGACTTGGCTCCATGTGAATCGAATAGATCCATATGCAGGAGCTCAAGTACACTTGAGGTTCGTTCATGGTTAGTTAACTTGTGTTGTGTCCTAGGTTGTTTTCCTTATTGACAAGCATTACAGATTTTATTAACCAAGTTGTTGAGGTTGGGTAAGCCTCTGACTAAGCCACTCTGACTCATCTTGTGGACGAGTCTTGAGTGCGAGTGACCGAGTCGTCGGTGCCACAACCATGATTCCTCTTCCTGTGTCATAAGACATTTGGCTGAGGATTTGATTAAGTTAATTGTATAAATGTTATTTGTCCTAGTTCCTTTGAGTATTGTTTTAGCTGTTTTATTTGTTTTAATTACACATTCATTTTCTAAAAATACGACCTTATAGTTATTGTCACATAATTGGCTTACGCTAAGCAGGTTATATTCAAAATTCTCTACAAGTAATACATTTTTAATAACAAAATTCGAGTTAAGCTCGATATCACCTGATCCGATGATTTTGAGCTTTCCGTTATTCCCAAAGGCTATCGATCCTTGTCGTTTGAATCGAAGCTTTGTGAATTTGAGTTGATCCCCGGTCATGTGTCGGGAGCAACCGCTGTCCAACATCCATTGATCCTACACACAAGGTGGTTGGATTGGATGTTAGATATTTTTTTTTAAAAAAAAGTTGGTTGTAAGTTGTTAAACCTAGGTCATCTCACCTGTGTCTATATGATCAATCATGTTATACTTATGTGTTTTTTGTGAGATGACTTCCAATTAAGTTGATTAAGTGCATTTAGGTTCAAGTAATTTTATGTTAGATTTGGATTTAAACCTAGGCTTGTCAAGTTTACCTTTTCAAGATCATGGCTTCCAGGTCGTGGCGAGGCACAGGGGCCTTCTTTTATCGGATCATCGACCACTTCCTTAGACAAAGCCATTTTCAAGAAAATGATGACTTGACTCACCTAAGACTATCTCCTAGTCTAACTGGTTATTTTTTTAAAGAGGCTCCCCGAGGCTCAATCTTTTCGAAGAATTTTAGTTGGTTATGTTCATGTTCTAAGTTAGTTCACAAGTTTTAAAGCACAAATTTTCTAAGTTAAAGCATGCAATTTCTAAGTTAAAGCACACACTTTTTAAGTTAAAACATGCAATTTCTAAGTTAAAGCACAAACTTTCTAAGTTAAAGCATGCAATTTCTAAGTTAAAGCACAAACATGTTTTGTACTAGCTCCCCCTAGACCGTTGAATCGGTTCGGTCTATCCACATAGTGGATTTGGTCCTTGGGAATCCAGTACGGGTTGGATCCTAGAGTTGAAATCAAAAGGTTCTTAGGGACCCATGCTTGGACATGTTTCCTATGTCGACTTACAATCGACATATACGACCTATTAGTCGTGTTTGAGTTAAACCCTAGTCCAGCCTTGTTGTACACGGCCCTTTGAGATCCAAGTAGGAGGTCAAGTCCTTTGGATCCCGAAGTGAACCTTTCCAACATGTTCCTAAGATCTTCGACTTGACTTTTCAAGAGAGAGTTCTCAACTTCGAGCTTTTCAACTCGAGTTGAGTCCTTCTCTTGAACTCGACTAGTCGAAGAGGTTAGGGAGACCTCATGTTTGAGGAGTTTAACTTCCTCAACAAGGGTCTCGACCTTGGACTTAGACTTAGCTAACTTCCTAGACAAAAACCTAACCGTATTATGTAAAGTATTAAATAAAGTTCGACTTACTTTAAGGGTATCTTTTGAACCGGATGCGTATCCGTGGCTTGACTTGAAGGTAGCTTCGTAGTCCGAGTCATCCTCAGGTTCTGACTCAAGTTCAAGTTCGATCTCCGTGTCTGACTCAATCGATTTCTCCATGAAGATGTGGTCTTCGTCTTCTTCGGATGACGCTTCTTCCCATGTCGCGTTGAGGGCCTTCTTGTGCTTAGGTGCTTTGTGGTTGAGTTTGGGGCACTCAGACTTGATATGTCCAAATCTGTTACACTCATAACACCTAATATTAGAACTTTTAGACTTACCTTGGTTGGGTCGAGTTGTGGTTCGCTTTCGTCCCTTGGCTATCCTTCGAGCTAGGTTCATTAGTTCGACAGTCAACTCCGGGTCAACTTCTTCTTCGGACTCGTCTTCCTCCTCGGTTGGTGGTGGCTTGCTTGCGATTTTCTTCTTCTTTGATCCTGCAAACAAGGGTATACCCCTCTCGGGTTCCGAGTTGGACTGCTCATGTAATTCGAAATCGGAAAAGAGTTCATCTAACCTAATTTTAGAAAGATCCTTGGAGACCTTGTAGGCATCGACCATGGATGCCCACAAGGTAGTCCTCGGAAATGAATTTAGAACATACCTTATAAGGTCGCGGTTTTTGACCTTTTGCCCGATTACGTGTAGGTTATTGACTATGTCCTGGACTCGGGCGTGAAGTTGGGTCACGGACTCGTGTTCCTACATTTTTAGGTTATATAGTTTATTGAAAAGAAGATCATGCTTACATACCTTGGCTTCATCGGTCCCTTTGTGTAGCTCCACTAGTTTCATCCAAAGATCTTTTGTGCTTATGAAGGGGCCGACGCGATTTAGCTCCTCCTTGGATAGGCCGCATTGGAGGATTTGTGTTGCCTTGGCGTCGGCTTCGACTTGTCGTTTTGTCGCAATGGTCCATTGATCATAATCCAAGGAGTCACCCACTTCATTAGTCAGAAGTGTGAAACCCGTTTGGATTATGATCCACATATCGATTTGGGTTTTGAGAAAGCATTCCATCCGACCCTTCCAATAACGGAAGTCATCTCCATTGTAAAACGGAGGTCGGACAGTGCTAAAACCCTCGAGATGGGCCATTAGAACAAAAGACACAAATAGACAGAGACGAAGAAACTAACAACGACAAAAACACGAAAACAAGTACCAAGACTCGCGTCTTGGATTAGTAGTGCGGGAGAAAAACTTAACAAAGTAAAATAAATAAAAAAACAGAATTAAAAGAAAAATAAATCTGTAAAAAGGCTAGATTGGTGGTTTCACCAAATCTTAGCAACCCCCGGCTCTGATACCAATTGTTGGATCGATCGGATCGCTAGAGGGGGGGGTGAATAGCGATAGAAACTTTTTAGTACGAATTCGTTTAAAAAAAAAACTTATATGCAGCGGAAAGATAAACAAAACAAAAAGTAAAGGAGACAATAGACACAAGAGATTTACTTGGTTTGTAGCCGAAGGCTACTACTCCAAGGCCCTAGTGGTCCTTCACCACGTACAGAGGGCAAACTTCTAAAGAACTCCTCGTTAAAGGTAGGAGTTAGACGGATACAAAAAGCCCGAGGTAGAAGGACACTCCCCCTCTCCTCGTTATAATGAAAGCTTTACTAAAAGGAATAAGATGAAATACAATTTAGAACTTTCGTTACCGACGACTTTAAAGGTTGGAGGTTGAAGCTCTAGTCATCGTCTCGGCAGTGCTTCGTCGTAGGGATGTCAGAGAGTCGGAGCGTATTGGAAGCACTTGGAAGCTTTTGAATTGATGAAAAACCCTAGGTTTGGCCCTCCTTTTATAGCCTTTGAGCCCCTCATCGAATGGGTGTTTAGCCAATCACAAATGGGCACAAAACCCCTTGAAAAATGGTGATAACTCTTGACTACTCGAGGCTGATCCTTTGACCAGCAGTCGACTGATGGCTATCATTAGTCGACTGATGGCAGCATCAGTCGATTGCTGACCTTCGGCAGTCGACTGTTTGATGGCAATCGAGTCCTCCAAGCTGGCAGTCGACTGATGCTAGCTGCAAGGCAAGGTTAGCTCAAAAAAACATAATTTCGATGGTCGTCGACCATCCGATCTCGACCTAGACCATCTATAAGAAGTCTTTGGTCGGATCTACGCTTAAGATCATCCCCGTAAAGAGGATACGACCTTACTTACGCTCGCACACACGAGCTTACCTCAGTACTTACGTGTTGCTTTTGCTTCCGGCCTTCCACTCAATTCCTTCGGCTCCCTCCGAAGTCTTTTGAGTGTCGCCCGACTACCGCGGCTTCCTCCGGGTGTCGCTAGCCTTCAGCTCCAGCGTTGAGACTTTTCTGCACACTTGATTTAGCTCATGAGATAACAATATATGCTTAACTTTTGTATCGTTTGCTATAATCAAAACTTAGGTTCGACTTAGGTGCCTACTGCACCAACAAAACCTAACCCCAAGAAGACCTACCAAGATGTTCCATTCGATTATTGAACAATATCTAGGTCTAGGAAAACCAAGGTTAATAGGGAAGTCATCCCTAAGATTAACCAAGGTAGGTGTCTAGTGGCTAAGGTTTCATGGAAACCTAAGAAAGCCACTAAGAAGGTTACAAGGGGAGTTACGCCTATAGTTAACCTAGGAAAGACCCAAATGACTAAGGCTTCAAAGCCAAAAAGGGTGATTAGGAAGGTATCTAGGGAAGTTATTCCTAGTGAATACCTTGTTAACCCAAGGAGCTCCAATAGGTATTAGGTTCCCAGGAGCATGATCGTTTCACGCTAGATGAGTTAGGGTGTGTCAACATTAAGTGGATGGATAGTTAACCTAACCATGGTAGAGTTGACACTTTAGGATGTGCCAATGTGCTTTGAGAAGTTGAAAATTGATTAAATTAGCACAATTAGGTCTTAGAGGTCTTGGTGTGCCATTTTGGGTTTTTGGCACAAGTGTTATTAAGGCAAAATGGATTTAATTCTAGAAATGATAATTTGGGCTTAACACTTAGGTATTTTATACCTTAGTATTTTATACTTTTCATACTTTGTTTGCCTTACTATGTCATGACATCATATCTCTTTTAATCATCTAAATGTCATGATTTATGCTTAGGAATGTCATGTTATGCTTAAGTTTATATCACATGCCATGATATCATGATTATTGGCACATGTTTTTATTTATTGTATCATTTATGCCATAATCATCATCATGCATTAATTAAAATTGAGTTAAGGACAATGACATGATTTGAAGTCCCTTTCATAAGAGAATCAAATAGTGTTGCTTAGGAAAATGCATGAAAACCTAAATAACCAAAACCCACATATCACAAGAACACTTGAATTGTATGTGTTTTGTACACTTAGATACAAGTGAGATGTTAGGAGAATGAATTTAAAGTTTTAAAATCATTTCAAAATCATTTTTAAAAACCTTGGTGAAGTCTATCTTTTGATAGCAATCACCATTGAATGAGGTGATACAAAGTAGGGCCAAACATTGAAACTTTCAAGAGTTTTGAACTTTGTATCAATCTAACTAGTTTATGGGTATTTTATTTTTCAAATATTTTTCACTCATAATGTTTGTTATAAGTAATGTACGTATGAATTTTCAATATTTTTCAAAATATATATTTTTACTTATGAATTTTCAAAATTCATTTCTGAAGTCTGATTTCTGCACAATGCAGAAATCAGTCGACTTCCATGGATGGCAGTCGACTGGCGTCAAGGGCAGTCGATTGGTGATTGTCAAAGTCGACTGCCAAGTGTTGATTTTGGGTAAACAAGGTTTGTTAGTCTCATGTTCAACTATTTCTTTGTTCCCTAACTGCTCCTAATCCTAGGATATGCTTTGGAGAGCATTGGAAGGGTATATATCCATTGAAAATGGATTACGAGAATTGTTTAGGGTTGTATCGAATTTTAAAGGAGGTGAAAGTTCAATATTGAATATTTTCCCTTAATTTCGATTGTTTAGTGTTCCTATTGTCTTAGGGACTCTCCAAGGATATTGTTGGTGCAATGGTCAAGGGGGAGCAAGCCTTTAGGGGGAGGATATCTATCTTGGGATGATGGATGTATTTCTCCTCATGGGAGGAGAATTGGGGGATTGCCTCTATTAAGTGATATGGGACTTATCACTAGGAAGAGTGAAGGCATCCTATATATGTTTTTGGACCAAGGGAGAGATTGTAAAATTTCATTGAGATATGAGACATTGACACCCTTGGGGAGGACCTTTTTTATGTATGTCAAAAAGGGGGAGAATGTACCAATTGGAGTTAATTTGAATTCTCACAAGATGTGAGAATTTCCAATTGAGGATAATTGGTAGACTTGAGTTAGGTCACCTAACTCAAAGGTGTTTGGGGTTTTGTCAAACATCGAAAAGGGGAGATTGTTGGTGCAATCGGCCCAGGTCACGATTTACCAGACTCGAGTTTGACTTGAGCAGTATTTTGATGTTAGACAAAACATATGACATGTGATTGTCATGGGATGTCCAAGTGTGTAGCCTTGGCGGTGAAAGTCCTAGCATAGGGCTTGACATTGGAAGTCCAACATGGAGTTGGCAAGGGAAGACCAAGTGTGTAGCCTTGGCCACGTAAGTCAAAGTGTGTAGCCTTGGCCACGTAAGTCCAGTGTGTAGCCTTGGCAGTGAAAGTCCAAGCAAGGGGGCTAGCATTAGAAGTTCAACATGGAGTTGGCAAGGTAAGACCAAGTGTGTAGCCTTGGCCACATAAGTCCAAGTGTGCAGCCTTGGCAGTAAAAGTTCAAGTCATGGGGACTTGGCATTTGGGAAGTCCAAGGGGTGGTTTGGTTGCGTAAGGACAAGCGGTAGTCTTGGGAGTGTAAGTCCATATGTACCTTGGCAGTATAGACACCGAGAGAATGACAGGAGCTGAAGGAAACACTTGGAGGCTGGCGTATGAATGAACAAGTCATGGATGACTTGGATGGATCCGTGCATGGATGAACAAGTCATGGATGACTTAGAGGGATCCGGTAGGCGCGAGGCTAGCAGAGGTGGCTAGAAGGCTTAGGTCTAGGATAAAGGTGGTCTAGCAAGTATAAGGGCATCATACTTGGGTTAAACCTCATGGTTGAGGTTTACCAGTCGACTGGGTTGATGTACCAGTAGATTGGCTCTCGACTTCATCGCAAGGCATAGCGATCAATCGCGATTAGACAATGATCAAGGCTTAAGCAATCGATCACATGGAGGGCAATGATAGCAATGCGAGTCACGAGCATGCCGGTGACGAGTTACTAATCCCAATATGGATTAGGTCGTTGTCTCACAATGGCTAAAGAAGCAATTAATTGGGGTCTTATGGCAGTCGACTGTTAGGCGCGGAATCAGCCCGAGACAAGCACAAAAGGAGGAGTTTAGGGAGGATTTTCACAGCGATATTTGGGGAGATTTTGGAGGGAAATTGTTATTCCATTCCAGACCTTCAAGAGCAAACTAAAGCAAGCAACAAGTAATGTGTTCAAAGCCATTTATTGTAAAATTTTCTTAACATATTTCATTTCGTCTTTGTATTTTCTTGTACATTTTTATATTACTGTTGTAATTGCTTGTACGAGGTTTGTCCACCTCCGACGTGTTGTCGAGAAGGAGTTTTATTAGTGGTGTGTTCATCACTATAGCTCATTGAGCTCGCCCCGTGGAGTAGGAACCCTATGGTTTTGAACCACGTATATCGTGTGTCGTGTGTTTGTATTCTTGTTGTGTATTTCCATTATTGTATATTCCACTGCACTAACAAGAATTGTAGAGATGAACGAACGATTTCCATCAAGCACAATGATTAGGCTATTCCACCCCCCTTCTAGCCAGGCCACGATCCGCCAACACACAATTCGGGAATTACATAAACTACTCGAGAATTACATAGACTGATCTATAAAACAACACTCAAATCTGAGTACAACTATTCTTCTCATGCCTACTTGGCTCAAAAATCCCACATACAACTCGAGAAATACATATATCGATCGGGAAGTATACGGACTGCTCTGCAAACACAACCTTAGTTCAGATCACAACTATTCTATTCACCCCTACTTGGCTTGAAAATTACATACATAGCTCAGGAATTACACATACTGCCCATAAAGTACATAAAACTGCTCTATCAACATTACACTTAACTCTGAACACCATTGCAATGCTCACCCTTACTTGGCTCAGAATTTTTATATACTGCTCAAAAAACACATAGACTGCTTTGTCAACACTTTACTTAGCTCTAAGCAACAATGAACTACTCAACCTTACTTGGCTCGAAATTTACATATACTTCTCGGGAAAAACACAGACTGCTCTGTCAACACTATACTTAGCTTTGAGCAACACTACACTACTCCTCCCTACTTGGCTCAAAATTTACATATACTTCTTGGGAAACACAAAAACTGCTCGAGAAAGGCATAAACTACTCTGCCATCACACAAATTGCTCCATAGATAGAGTTACTATACATGCCCCTACCTGGCTCGGACATCACATACACTACTCGGGAACTATATAAACACTGCTCGAGAACTATATAAATATCTCAAAAAACCTTCTAACTAATCAGAAAACTCTAACCTCATCATAAGTTCCCTATATTTAGTAAAACTGAAGAGCGAAGTCAAGTAAAGTTTTACAAGTATTTACTGAAACTGCCTTTACTGTCAAAACAAAATATTTCTACCTTAACTGATAAAACAAGATTTTCCCTTGCCTTAACTAAAAACTTTTGCACCCATCATAAGTTCCCCCTCTTTAGTAAAACTGAATAGCGAAGTCGAGTGAAGTTTTACAAGTATTTACTGAAACTTCCTTTACTGTCAAAACAAAAAATTTCTGCCTTAATTGATAAAATAAGAATTTACCTTGCCTTAACTAAAAACCCCTGCACCCATCATAAGTTTTCCCTCTTTAGTAAAACTGAAGAGTGAAGTCGAATAAAATTTTACAAGTACCCACTAACATTTAAAGACTTCAATATCAAACTTAGCACCACAAGCTGTCATACTAGGCATAGGGCCTTAAACTATCATGATAGGCTCAGGGCCTTAGTTGTCATAATAGGCGTAAGGCCTTAGTTTTCATGCTAGGTGTAGGGCTTCAAAGTATAATGTTAGCAGTTTACTGGCCATTATAAGGTAGCGTTATAGTCCCCATGGGGGAATGTAGCTACTTAGCCCATAGGCTATTATATTAGGCATAGAGCCTTGAGAAAATTTTACCTGCCATTATAGCTGGCGTTATAGTCCCCATGGGGGAATATAGCTACCTAGTCCATAAGCTGTTATATTAGGCGTAGAGGCTTGAGAACATTTTACCTGCCAAATAGTGGCGTTATAGTCCCCATGGGGGAATGTAGCTACCTATCCCATAGGCTATTATACTAGGCGTAAGAGCCTTGGGTTAGTCTTTTTCTCCAATCCCCTACAAAAGAAAATTAACTACATAATCCCCAACCTTTTGAATTAGGCCTAAAAGCCATAGAAAAAAATATGGCTAATCCTTGCAAGAACATTAGATATTTCTTAGACCCATACATGAGGCATAAAAGCCTTAGAAAAAATATAACCAACCCCTGCAAAAGCGTATTAGCTAGCCCTTAGGTTCATGTATTAGGAATCTCTGCAAGAGAAAAAATTCTTAAGGAAAATATTAGGGTTAATAAAAATACAAAAAATAACTTAACTTCATTTTTCCCTTTGACCGACCATCACACTTATTTCCCATTTTCCTCTTAAAAAGCACGGCCTCCCTTAACACTTTACCGTTCAACTCAAACTTCGCTTTCTCTAGAAACCTTGCTCCTTCCTTCCCCGCCTCCTTCAAACTCTTTGCAAGAAGTCTCCCTTCATGGCTTCTTCCTCCTCCACCACTCCCTGGTACGAACCGACCCCCAGCCAACTAAATCTCAACCATTTCTTCTTCCACCATGAGCCTAAATACATTCTTGAGGGCTTCACTGCCATCATTCCTGCCCCTCATCAACGACTTCATCAACCCCCGACCAGCACTAGCACCTTCTTCACAGGCTAACTAGAAGGAGGCATTCGCCTTCTTGTCCGAATACCTTTCTTTGATGTCCTAACCTACTACGACCTTCCCCTCAACCAACTAACCCCCAATTCTATCCGCATCTTGGCCGAAACCCTAATCATTTTTAAACATCTCAACATCCCCCAAACTCCCCATGTCTTCCACTGCTTCTACCAACTAAAAATGGCCGATACTGGTGTGTTCTACTTCATGGCATGCCAAGATTACCAGTTTTTGACTGATATGGCAACCTCCCATAAGGGTTGGAAAGAGTTGTATTTCTATATCCCTCTAGATCCTATCCTTCAATTTTCTTATTCCTAGAAAACTACTCTCCGCCCACTTCCCGAACTTAAAGACATCAAATCCCATGTTGATTTCTCCTCCATCGAACCTCTACTTAAAAATAAACATTTTAGTATTACTGAAATTCTACAAGAGCCCATACTATCCTACTATGGACATTCACCTATTCAGTCAACTGAACCTCATCCCATAGGTAAATTCTATGTTGCTGCATATTTTCTGAATTTCCCTTTAAACACGTACTAACATACTATTTTTGCAGAGGATATGATGCATATTGTTATTACCAGAATTTTGGTTGAGCAGCAAAAGAAGGAAAGAAAAAGAACATAAACAACATTCACCTTGACTTCCATCCCCGAGCCTTCTTCATCCGTAATTACCCCTTCATCCACTATTCCTTTCTTTAATTATCTTGATTCAATTTCACAAAGAGTTATTTATACTTCTATGTCATAGGTCCCTTTTGAACTCCCTATCATAACCCTTGCCGAGCCAAATCAACTCCCCCTTACCTTCATAAACCCCCCTCTACTTCTTCCTCTAACCGAACCAATTCAGAACCCCTTTCCTCCTTACAACATCCTACTCCCTGCATAGCCTTCCTCTTCAATTCCACCTGAAGAACTATCCCCCTCTGATACACCTGCCCTTACTCCCCTTCCTAATCCCTCACATGATCCCATTGATGTTTCCTCATCTCCTTTCCTTACTTCTTCTACTGATGATCTTCCTCTGGCCTCCCTTTTTCCTACTAAACTCCAACATCCTCCACCTCACTCAAGTCTTATAGTTCTTGAATTCACCACTTCCTCCCCTCTAAATCTTTTGGTACAAGTTGTATCAGATACTTATGCTTGCCCTCCTCCTTCTCTTCAAAAAGTCCCTACACCTCCATCCAATCCAAATTCTCCTCCTATATCCCCTGCACCTTTCATTCCTTCCGATACTCCCCTTCCCGTGTCAGATTCCACTCTATCGCAAACCACCCCCTTTTTCACCCACTCTGAAATCCCTTTATTTTTGTAAGAACTACACCAGAGCCCTTGGATGGTAAGCTTTTCCCTTTTTACTAACTTATTTATTGAATAAGTAAACCTCTTATATCACTTTCACTTTGTTTATTTTGCAGAACACCTCCAAGCTCTAGGACTTCACCCAATGGTTTACTGAACATCAGATGCCACAATCACAAGCTGCTCCAACACAAAACTAACATACCTCCTCCTATCAGACCTGCACCCCAAACTTTCACCAAGGGCCTTCAAACTAGCCCTACTCAAGCTTTAACATCCTCCGAGGGACTACAAACCAGTCCTACATCGCCTGACCGAGTAGAGAAGGAAATAGCACTTCAACAACAAATAGAAGATCTGCAATTTCAAGTAAAGTGCTAACTACAGAGAAGGCTCAATTACTATCTAAAAAAGAAAAACCTCCATTCAATATAGGCAAGATCTGCAGAAGGCCAAGTGGGAGAGTTCCAACAAGGACACCACCATTAGGTTGCTACAAGAACAAGTAGAGTCCCTAAAACAATAGGCAACCTCATCCAAATCAAAAGTTCAAAAACTGGCACAAAAGGAGAAAGACTAGCACTTCCAGTCAGGCCAGTGTTTCAAGCCTTTGAAAGATCTTATAGATGCCTTTAGCGAGCTCAAGGATAGAATATATTTCAATTCCACTTCCATATACTAATTCACCATTTCCATAAAGTATCGAATGTTTCTAATGAACAAACACACAGGGTTGTTGAACTTCACAAGGAACAAACTGATCTACAAGAAACTGAGGCTGAACGTTGGGCAACCCAAGAAACAATGCTTTTAACTAAAACGACAACTAAGTATGGAAGATACTTTCAGAGAGGCTTCGAAGGCGTGCTACTTGCATCTAATGAGAAAAATATATTTTCAACTAACATCTCTAACATCAACCTGGACATAGGAGCAACCTATGATAAATTTCCTCTAGAGGCCTTTAACATCGTGTCAGAAACTGACTCAGAGTCATAAAATTGTGTTAAGTATTGTAATAAACAACATCTGTAATGAATTTGCCCTATTCTATGATAATGAATGCTTAGTTTTTCTGTAAGTGTTATCTGTACTTAGACAATTTACAATGATCAGTCTGCCCTTATTACTTTTGCATCTGTACTCTGCCTACTTCATGTGTGTTTATTTCCATGAGATTTCATATTAACTAATTCAATAATAAAGGTAAACTTCCAGACCTGTACTATTAATATCCATTTTCAAAATTCTGTAACTTATATATATATATATATATATTTATATATATATATTTATATATATATATATATATATATATATATATATATATATATATATATATATATATATATATATATATACCTTGCAACATAACCAGCATAGACCTATATATCGCATATTTACTTTACCCATATTAACACTAGTAATTGCCAGTACGTAAGTTAAACATGGGTCTCTTTTGCCAAACATCACCTGCATTATCTAACTTGCAATGACTACTTATCTTTATTTTACAGTATCACTCTTGAATCTATACTGTACATATCATATGCAATTTTTCCTACAAAATTTCATATTAACATCTTTTGTGATAAATGCCTTGTTCCTAGACCTATGATGTGATCATCCATTTTTCAAACTCACACTGTAACTTGTACACATACCTTATAACAAAATTTACACAAACTGATACACCTCATGCACACCGTATCAGGAATTGTCAACACTGTATATGCCTTATCAGAAACTTATATACCCCACTCTTACCTTACCAGAAATTAAGTTCCTCAATTACCCATTATTTTCACCCTAACAAACTAATTCCATCTGATTTCATAACCCTACTCCTCTAAAAATGAGCAGGAAAAGTTGTTATTTCCCCCCTTTTTCCTCCCCTTCTTCATTATAAATACAGAAGTAATCCTCACTGTTTTTCACTCTACATCTTCAAGAAGATGCAACCCATTTCTCCAATCCCCCGTCCATGGTTTTCCTCCACTCGCTCCAAAGTTACAGGAGAACAGTGTCGATCCCTCTCTTCTCGATTACAGCTTCCACAAGGCTTTCACATAATTGCAGCCACCTCCAACGAACGTCCTCATTTACCTCCAGGGCGCATAAGGGCTTTCTTCTTTGAGCAAATAGAAGTCAACCTCTACTTTCCTCTTCACCCTTTCTTCTTAGAAATATCAGAATATTTTTCTATCCCTTTGAATCAGCTAAGTATCAATTCCTTCCGCTTCATGTTAGGATGTTATCTCATAGCATCATGCTTGTCAATTACCCCATCATCCTTTTTATTTCATTGTTTTTTCCAAATAAAATCATCAAAAATCGGCATCTTTTATTTCTAGACCAGATCAGACTTCCAATTTCTAACCGGCTTTCCTTCTTCACATAAAGGATGGAAGGAACATTATTTCTTTATGCACCCTCCATCTTCATTCCCTTTTTCCTCCACCTGGTTAACAACTCTTCCCCCTCGCCCCTCCTTAGGTCAATACCGAGATAATGCAGAATACCATGTAATTACCTTACTGTTAACATAACAACAATTCCCTTTAAATCATCTACTCACAAAGTCAGCGCTAGCCTTAATCAAAACAACTTACCACCTGCAGTCGACTAATACGCTTGGTAACTATGCTCTTGATCATATTTCTGTGCATTTTTATAACACATATGGGTTCTTAATTCTTTTTATTGCTGAATCACTCCAACTACAAGCCTCTAACAATGTTCCACCTGTTAGTGAAAGCCCTAGGGCCAATCATGTGATGATTGTTGTATGGACTTTATTGTATCATATTCCTATTAATAAAGGCATGATTATTATATTTACTTGTATTAGTGCCAAATAACTAAGTATAATAACGTCCTTGAGTAGTAGGTTCTTATCTATATCAATCGATTGGTTGAATCGATAATAAGATGATATAGAGAACACTGTTAAGGCAATCTCTTGCTGTAATATGGTTTTGATGTGTGTGGCAAAGAGGTTAAGTTAGTGTGTTATGTTGATTTGATATGTGCGTTGAAGTCGTGCAGGACTTAGTAATTCGCACATGGAGCCGTGGCGAGTTTCACATCTCATGACTCATGCCTTGAGTCGGTGAAGGATAGCTTTGCGGAAGCCGTGCGCTTGGAGCATCCGAGGGACCGCCGGACAAGAAGCTTGGAGTGAAGCCGGAGGAGGTAGACTTCGAGGCAAGAGATGCGAAGGAGCATTGCAGAGCCGTGCGCCTGATGCTGTCGAGGGACGTGGCCGAGAACGAAGAGAACTTCGAAGACGAGGGACTCCGAGAGATGAGAGTGAGCGAATGTAACCCGGGAAGGGGTAGATCTTAGGTAAAACTTGGCCATTTGGCCAAGTGTCGAATGGGTTTTCTCGACACCAGTCGACTGCCAGGGAATGGCAGTCGACTGCTCTGAGTCGATGGGTTAATCGATTGGTATAAGACCAGTTTAGTGCTTGCGGTCGCCATGGACCGGTACGATCGTCGATGTCGACATCGATCGAATGCCGAGGAATGGCGGATCAGCGGTGCACTGCAGGCACAGAATGGAGTCGACTCAGTTGAGCACTCAACTGATCGAGCATCAGTCGATTGATGGTAGGATCAGTCGACTGATGCCAGTACCGTTGGATGGTATCCAACGTGGAAAGTGGTCGTTATTGGGCAACGGCTACAGGACCAGTCGACTGATTGAGGGCATCAGTCGACTGATCCTGTGTCAACGGGAAGAAACCCTCTTCCTCTATAAAAAGGAAGGGGATGGGGCTTTAGGAGGTTAATGCTTAAATGCCCAACTACTCCCAAAGTGCCCTAAACGATTTCCCACTCTTCTACTTGCTCTAATCTTCATTCCATTGTAGAAGAGTGATCTTTGTGTAAAAGAGGTTACCTCCACCTAGCTTTGTGCAAAGGAGAGATCTAGTGGAAAGATTGTGGAGTGATTCACCGTGGACGAATCAGACCGTGGATTAGCGGCGTAGCCGTGAACCACGTTACATCTCCGTGTTTGTATTGCTTGTTTTGTTTGCTTGTCTTTGTTTTATTTGTATTTGCATATTCCGCTTGCGCTAACATTTTGTAGATGAGCAAAATATGACATCAAACAAACGAGGGCTATTCACCCCCTCTAGCCGGCCAATCGATCCCCTACAAGTGGTATCAGAGCAAGGTTGCTTGTCACTGGACTAACCGCCGCAACAAGCTCTACATCAAAATGGCCGGCTCAAACATTCACCCACCGAAGTTCGACGGCGAATTCTCTTGGTGGAAAAAGAGAATAGAGGTATTCTTTGAGACCGATTTTGATATTATGCTTATAATGGAAAATGGTTTCGAGTTGCCTAGGGATGAAAGGGATGAACCAATTGAAAAATCACGTTGGACTAAGAAGCAAAGAGAGGAGCACCTTGCAAACTCAAAGGCAAAACATCATCTTCTCAATGTGCTCCCTCAACAAGAGATCAACCGGATCGGAGAATGTGCTAGCGCCAAAGAGATGTGGGAGAAGCTTGTAGAACTCCATGAAGGCACATCCGAGGCCAAGCTAGCAAGGAGAGATGTCTTCCACTCCCAACTATCAAATATTAAGCTTGAAAAGGGAGAAAAGGTAACTTCCCTACATTCTAGATTTAAAGAAATATTAATTGGGCTAACAAGTGTAGGAGAAAATCTCTTCAACCGGGATATGGTAATGAAGGCCATAGATGCCTTTCCCCGGTCCTCAAGATGGAGCTCCATGGTGGATTCGTTTTACATCTCCAAGAACTTGGAAGTAAGTACCTTGGAGGAATATTTCTCAACAATGGAGCTCCACGAAACTAGGCTTGAAGGAATACAAGAATATAGGGGATTGAACGGCCGGCTAGAGGGGGGTGAATAGCCCTCTTCCGATGGATGTCGGAATTCTCTCGTTCGTTTGCTCATCTAAACAATCGTTAGCGCAAGCGGAAGCATAAACAATAAAGACAAAGCAATAAATGAAAATACAAACACTAACAAAGAATGTAACGTGGTTCATGGCTACGCCGCTAATCCACGATCCCGATTCGTCCGAGGTGAATCACTCCTCCAAAGCCAATCACTATTGGTCTCTCCTTTGCACCAAGCTAGGTGGAGGTAACCTTTACAATCAAGATCACTCTTCTTACAAATAGAATGGAGTAAAAACAAGTAAGAAGAGTTTAGAGCTTGTGGGGCACTAGGAAGATCACTTGGAGCATAAGCATTAGCCTCTCAAAGGCTCACACCCTCTCTTTTTATAGAGAGGGCTGATTTCTTCCCGTTAGGCCGCCGATCGCCACCCTTGGCGATCGCTGCCATCCTAGCGGCCTCCGAACACGTCGGATCCCGACCGGTGTAGTCCAACGGAACTCTTGGCGATCGGTGATGGACCTCTCCAGGTCGATCGGGTGCCTCCGTAGTCGATCGCCCCTATTCGGCTACGGCGGTCTGCGCGCGATATCCTCCGGCGATCGACTTCCATTCCATGGCGATCGGCGCTGGGCATAAACCCATCGATCGGATACGGTCGAACTCACTGACTCGAGCGATCGCGCCATGACATGGCAGTCGACTGGTGTCGGGAAAACCCATCCGACACTTGGCCAAATGGCCAAGTTTCACCTAAGAGCTACCCTTCCCACGGGTTACAATCGCCACTCTCATCTCTCGAGTCCTCGCCTTGAAGTTCTCTTCGTTCTCGCCACGTCCTCGCAGCATCAGGCGCACGGCTCTGCAATGCTCCTTCGCGTCTCTTGCCTCGAAGTCTACTTCCTCCGGCTTCACTCCAAGCTTCTCGTCCGGCGGTCCCTCGGATGCTCCAAGCGCACGGCTTCCGCAAAGCTATCCTTCACCGACTCAAGGCACGAGTCATGAGATGTGAAATTCGCCACGACTCCATGTGCGAATTACTAAGTTCTGCACGACTTCAATGCACATATCAATTCAACATAACACACTAACTTAAACCCTTTGCCACACCATCAAAACCATATTACGGCAAGAGATTGCCCTAACAAAGAAGAGCCTAGAATTCAACCCTCAAGAGGAGTAGCCTTGATGGCAAATAAGGGGAAGAAGAAGATAGAGATCCCCTCCTCCTCCGATGATGAAGCCTCTACCTCTTCCATGGATAGCACGGAAGAAGCCTACATGGTAAGGAAGGTAAGGCGTGCATTTAAGAATTTTAGATTTGATAAATCTCATGATAGGAATAGAAGACCAAGGGGGAAGGCCATATGCTACAATTGTCAAGGGGAGGGACACATAAGGGATAATTGTCCCCTCCTAAACAAGAGCAAGGAAGAGAAGAAAAAGAAAGAAGAAAAGAGGAAGAAGAAGGGGAGCAAGAGAAAGGAAGAAGAAAAGAAGGCAAAAGGAAAAGGGAAGGTCATGGCTCTCAAAACGAAGACATGGGATGACCTTGCCTCCTCTTCCTCATCCGATGAAGAAGAGCATGTCTACTCCAACCTAGCACTAATGGCTCTTCATGACTCGGATTGCTCCTCCTCCTCCACCGAAAATGAAGAATCAAGTTCAAGTGGGGAGAGCTCAAATGAAGGGGGAGCTTCTACATCCTCCTCATCCGAAGAAGAAGAGGACATGGAAACTATGGTAACGAATGCCTCTCCTAAGAAAATAGTTTCCATAATTTCTAGTTTAACTAAGGACTTATTTGGAATGAAAAAGAAAAACAAAAGCATGCTTGATCAAATTAAGGCATTAGAAAATAAGCTAGAAAATGCATGCTTAAATGAAAATAATTCTTCTTGCCATGATGAAGCATGCTCACATGATAACTATATGCCATTTAATGTTAGTGATGCATGCATGGATGAAAATAGGGCATTAAGGGAAAAGGTAAATTATTTAACAAAAGCCCTAGAAAAATTTACAATTGTCTCCAACACATTGAACATGATTATAGGGAGCCAAAGAGCTAGCTTTAATAAAAAAGGCCTAGGTTATAAAGAAAAGAAAAATGAAAAGGCCTACAAATGCCTAATTGCTAGGGGACAAGATAAGAAGAAAGTAATAGCTAGGAAATGGATCCCCAAGGAATACTTAGTGAACCCAATAGGAAAGAACTTATTTTGGGTTCCAAAATCCATCCTTAAGGGTTAGGAAAACCCTAGGGTAGTCAATCATATGGAATTGACCTATATCATATTTTGGTTGACTTAGGATGGCGGGACAACATTTTTAGAATAGTGTTGGGTGATGATAACGTTCCCATAAATAGATAATAATTCTTAAATCATGATGATTAATGTAATTGCTATGAATGTTTGAAATCATGATTTATGATTTTAATATTTGGCACGTAATCATGAGAAATAGGGTTGAATCATGCTTTAGGTGATACTTTGCTTATTATCATCATATAATACCTAATGCATGATTATTATTTAATGAATACATGTATTCCATGATCATAATGTAGAATTATTTGACATATGCCTTTATGATCATAATGATTGTTAGGTTGATACTTAACCATGATAGAATTGCATGAATACAAGGGTTAAGTATATACAAATACCCCCTAGGATGCATCTTACACTCACTATAGGCTAACATGATTGCAAACTTAGCATGGGTGAGATGTTAGGATGATACAAATGTCCACTAATGCCTATGGCATTTAGATGGTCATTTAAAGTATCAAAATAGCAATAATAGACCAATCATGGGGAAGGCTTATGTCTAATTCATAGACATATTGCCCAAAGATCATGGTTGGATATTTCATATGTTTTCAAAACAATTTCTTACTTTAAAATCCATGTATTCATGTTTTGAAACAATCCTAAGCAAAACTAGGTGTTAAAATGGATACTCTTATGATCAAAAACCTAGTAGTTTTTAAAGCTTATGGATTTTTGGCAAATATGTTGAAATATAATGATTTTTCATGAAAACCTATTTTTCACTGATAGATATACTTAAAATAAATGTGTTTCCCAAATTCCATGATTTTTCAAATTTTTTGGAATTTTTAACGCATTTCTGAAATTCACCCCAGAAATCAGAAATCCCAAAAATAAAGATGTCAATGACCGTAGTCCAACCAACTATCGATCGATGACCAATATCGCATCAAGAAAGGTCAATTCGATTTTAAATCAACTTGTGGTATTTTATTTCTATTAGACTTGATGCCATGTGCTTTTAACTTAGTGTTAATCTTTTTGATGGTGTCAAAGGGGGAGAAATAATTATGTTTAAGTTAATTATTTTAGGGGGAGAAATATATGATAGGGGGAGAAAATTTGTATAGAGAGTTTCATGGATTAAGGGGGAGTTGCATGTTGCTATATTATGTTTATGGTTACATGCTTTCTTAACTTAAAATTTATATCAAATGTTTTTACCTAACTTAAACGGATTGCCACACATCAAAAAGGGGGAGATTGTTAAGGCAATCTCTTGCCGTAATATGGTTTTGATGTGTGTGGCAAAGGGGTTAAGTTAGTGTGTTATGTTGATTTGATATGTGTGTTGATGTCGTGCAGGACTTAGTAATTCGCACATGGAGCCGTGGCGAGTTTCACATCTCATAACTCGTGTCTTGAGTCGGTGAAGGATAGCTTTGCGGAAGCCGTGCGCTTGGAGCATCCGAGGGACCGCCGGACGAGAAGCTTGGAGTGAAGCCGGAGGAGGTAGACTTCGAGGCAAGAGACGCGAAGGAGCATTGCAGAGTCGTGTGCCTAATGCTGCCGAGGGACGTGGCCGAGAACGAAGAGAACTTCGAAGGAGAGGGACTCCGAGAGATGAGAGTGAGCGAATGTAACCCGGGAAGGGGTAGCTCTTAGGTGAAACTTGGCCATTTGGCCAAATGTCGGATGGGTTTTTCGACACCGGATCAACCGCCAGGAATGGCAATGGCCGCTCGCTCGAGTCGATGGGTCGATCGGACCGGTATACGACCGCTTTAGTGCTTGGCGATCGCCATGGATCGGCAATGATCGTGATGTCGACATCGTCATTGCCAGGAATGATAGTCGATCGATGGCATGCAGCACGGCATAGAATGGAGTCGACTCGGATTGAGCACTCGGTGATCGAGCATCGATCGGACCGATGGTAGGATCGGTCGGTCGATGCGATCGCATCGCTGGATGGTATCCAACGTGGAAAGCGGTCGTTATTGGGCAACAGCTAGAGGACCAGTCGACTGATCGAGGGCATCAGTCGACTGATCCTGTGTCAACGGGAAGAAACCCTCTTCCTCTATAAAAAGGAAGGGGATGGGGCTTTAGGAGGTTAATGCTTAAACGCCCAACTACTCCCAAAGTGCCCTAAACGATTTCCCACTCTTCTACTTGCTCTAATCTTCATTCCATTGTAGAAGTGTGATCTTTGTGTAAAAGAGGTTACCTCCACCTAGCTTTGTGCAAAGGAGAGATCTAGTGGATAGATTACGGAGTGATTCACCGTGGACGAATCGGACCGTGGATTAGCGGTGTAGCCGTGAACCACGTTACATCTCCGTGTTTGTATTGCTTGTTTTGTTTGCTTGTCTTTTTTTATTTGTATTTGCATATTCCGCTTGCGCTAACGTTTTGTAGACGAGCAAAATACGACATCAAACGAACGAGGGCATTTCACCCCCCGCTAGCCGGCCAATCGATCCCTTACAAACACTACTCTTAATCATTCCTAGTCAAGTATTAACATTCAGGGACAATGTTAATGCGTAGAGACTAGCATGTAGGTCAACTCGATGACTTGATCTCACAATTCATGGATATTAGATATCAAGTTGACACATGGGTATGCATTGGAGAATGTATACTGAATGACCCGTCATGAGAAAGTATCATGGATCTTTATATGAGTGTCATATACTTTCTCATGTGACTATTAGTATGACTATTAGTTCTTGGACCTAAAGTCACCATGGTTCCCTACATAAGGAGTTGCATACTTTGGCTTCGTCAAATGTCACCCATAAATGGGTGAACTATAAACGCGATTACTGGGTGTGTAACAAATTATGCGAAGGGATGTGAGTGATGTAGATGGGATCTATCCCTCCTATATGACGGGAGAGACATCGTTATTTTTTATAGAGTGAAACCACGAAGTGCATGGCCATGCCCAAATGAGTCAATATGAGATATTGAGTTCATTTGATTAGAGTGAGTCTACTTGGAGTTCAAGATATAGATTGTACCGAGGTTGACACAGTCTATGCCTCAATTGGTCAATCTAGATGTCATGGATAGAGGTACATTGTCACATATTGTGAGAGTCAAAATTAGTAGTCACAAAGGTGATGTTGGAGCTCAACATTCTTGCAACTTGGGTAGCAATGATGTGTAGCTAGATACCGCTCATTGCTTATGTTCCTAAATCAGTTTAGGGACATTGCCAACGTTACAAGAACCTATAGGGTCACACACAAAGGGCAATTAGGTGGAGATTAGGTTCATATGATGAACCATGAGGATTAGGTTCATGGGATGAACCAAATTGGATTAAGAGTAATTCAAATTAGACTAATTGAGTTAGACTCATTTGATTCAAGTGTTGAATGAGTCTAATTTAGATTTGATTCATTGAGTCAATTTAAATTAATGAATAGAGATTCATTAAATCAAATTGACTTGAATCAAGTGGTTAGATTTGATCAACCATGGGAGATAAGAGGTCAAGTTTGACTTGACTTGAGAGGAAAGATGAATGGTCAATTTTGACTTGACCAATTGCCATGTCATGGTGACATGGCATGGGGGCCAGCCAATTATGGTGTTCGACATCATCATTGACTTATCATGTGGTGCCACCTCATGAGGGAGACCAAGAGCCATTGGCTCTTGGAGTTACTTGCATGCATGTAACCCCCCCCCCCCCATACAAGAGTGGCCGGCCACTTTACTTCTCATTAGATATGAATTCATTGTGTGGTAACTCCATCATCTTCTTCCTAGCTCTCCTCTCAAGCTTTCTCCCAATCCTCTATCTTGGCCGAACCATCCAAGGGGTGCTAGCACACTCAAGGTTGTGTTTTCTCCACTATTTGTCTATGTGGATACCAATAGAGGAGTGTGCACTTGACACTCTTGAGTTTCGGCGAAGCTTTTGGACGAGCGGGATAAGTGAAGGGCATCGCTACGAGGGTAATGCTCTATCTTGTAGATCTAAGGTAGATCTAGGATCTTTAAACACATACATGTTTTATTTTATATATCTTCGCATGGATCCGTGGCCGGGCTTCCAAGGTTTCCGCAATGCAAAAAGTGGTTTTTGCGGCTCAGAAAAAGTCCAACAGTGGTATCAGAGCCACGTGCGAAGCATGTATGTGTTTCGTATTTGTAGTTTTTGTATTAGATATAAAAATTACAGATTTTTAAGTTTCTGTAAATTTCCTATTTTTATAGAATTTTTAGATATTTTTCTCGAAGATTCGAAGCAATGAGTGTTGGGACACTTGTAGGCTTCAACCACCGAGAAAAACTCTCCAAAACGGCGAGTTCTCGCTTTAGGTTTTTGGGACAGTGACTTAAGTCGCTCTAAGATCATAGTAGGGATACTTACAAAGTTTATTTTATGAGTAGAGGCGCTGCCCCTATCCCCGAAAGGGGCCTTGTCTCGTGATCGCGCCCAGAAATCGCTTAGCGAGACTATTACGGAGAGGTGACTCATAAAATTGAAAAAAAAGGAAAAATTATAGAAATTTTCTGTAAAATACATAATTTAGTATTATGTATAATTTTGTGATGGTCATGACCCAAGAACCCCAATATGATTGGATGTTAATGTGTTGTAATTCATAATACGGCCTGCGTACCATTTTTGTGATTGTGCTTGTTGTATAAGATATGTGACCTCCGTGTCGTGCCTCTTATTTTTAAAATTCTAGTTTTAAATAGTTTTAGACTCGAATGTAACTCGAGTTTCATATTTGTAATGTACAAAATGGAGCGGTGGAAAGTCCACTAGTAGACGGAGTTACGAGAAGGGTGACGACGACACATAGCGGTCAAAGGAGGCGCTTGGAGAAGCCGCTAGCCCTAGGTTTACCGTCCGATCTTCTCATTGGCTTGAGAAGATCGTAGTAGGGCCATGACCTAATCACAAATAATTTATATATATATATATATATATATATATATTTGTTATGGTTGTATGTATGTGATGCATGCTAGTAGTATAATGCTTGTATGTATATGATGTATGCTTGGATATTTTTCTTGTATGTATATGATGCATGCTAGAATAATACTTGTATGTATCTGATGCATGCTAGTATAGGATAATAAAGGCCTCAATGCATATATGATACACATTACGATTAGATTAGATCTTAATCGAATCAACTCGAAAAAATGCCTACCAAGTCCTTGATACCCATCACTACCTCGATCATTTGTAGTTGTTGAATCTGCCAAAGCAGAGCAACGCATATTATCTTGGTAGGATGCGGAGGGACAATGTTAGTCCCGCCTATCACGGCTTGGGTTAGAGTAAGCTCAATTAGATTGAGTAAAACTAGTTAACTCAATTGGATCGAGTAGAACTATAGGCATATTCCAACCGTTGAAAAGATAGGATAAGATCACATTTACACTAAATCTTGGGCAATTTAGCCAAAGCTAACTCAAGGTATTTTGTAAATGTGGGTCTTGATCCTATAAACAAGAGGTGCATAGAGATGTAATCGGTAATGTGTTACCCACTGATCATACTAAGTCTTGGGCGATTTAGCCAAAGCTAACTCAAGGCTTAGTATGATGTGGATCTTGTCCCGCAGGAATTATAGCTAGTTTGTATGAATCTAGTAATATGGTTTGACCACATCCATAACTCGATTCTACAACATTCTTATAATTCAGTGGGAGTATCATTTGATTAAAGGCCTAATTAAATGATAAAAGGAATATTATATTAATTCTCTACATTGTATGTTGTAGATTACTATGTCGACAAACACGAACACTCTCTCTCAACGTTTTGTCCTTGAGAAGGACAAGCTCAATGGAGCAAATTTCCTGGACTGGTACAGGAACCTAAAAATCATTCTCACCCAAGAAAGGAAATTGTACGTCCTGGAGCAGCCCATTCCAGAGGCACCTCCTGTCACTGCCTCGCGAGCTGACAAAGATGCTTACAAGAAGCATCAAGATGATGCATTAGATGTGTCATGTCTAATACTCGCAACCATGAACTCTGAGCTTCAGAAGCAACACGAGTTCATGAATTCTTATGATATGGTTGAACATCTTCGTCAACTATATCAAGGACAAGCAAGACACGAAAGATATGAAGTCTCTAAGGCATTGTTTGGGTCCAAAATGAGAGATGGGACTCCCGTAGGTCCATATGTACTCAAGATGATTGGGTACGTAGAAAATCTATAGAGATTGGGATTCCCCCTTGGCCAAGAGCTAGCCACTGACTTGATCTTACAGTCTTTGCCATAAAGCTACAATCAATTTCTCATGAATTACAACATGAATGAAATTTATAAATCACTGCCTGAGATGCTCAGCATGTTGAGAACTACTGAGCTCAACCTTAAGAAGGGAAAATCTGACTCCATTTTGATGGTGCAAAAGAAGAAAGGCAAGGGCAAGCCCAAAGGTAAGGGAAAGTCCCAAGCCAAGGGCAAATACAAGGAACTAAAACCCAAAGGAAGGGTGGCCAAGGAAGGGGCTTGCTTCCACTGCAAGGAAGTTGGACACTGGAAGCATAACTGCAAAGCTTACCTGGAAGATCTTAAGAAGAAGAGAAGTGAGACTTCTACTTCAGGTATAAATGTTATAGAAGTCAATTTATCTATTTCTTCTTCATGGGTATTAGATACCGGATGTGCATCTCACATTTGTACCAATGTGCAAGTGCTGAGAAATAGCAGGGCATTGACAAAGGCCGAGGTGGACCTACGAGTAGGCAATGGAGCAAGGGTTGCTCCTATTGTTGTAGGAACTTATGATCTATCTTTGCCCTCTGGGCTTGTACTAGAATTAGATGAATGTTGTTATGTGCCTTTCTTAACTAAGAACATAATTTCAGTTTTTTGTTTGGACAAGAAAGGATTTACATTTATAATAAATAACAAATGTTGTTCAGTTTATTTAAATGATATGTTCTATTGTAGTGCACCTCTAATGAACGGACTCTACTTTCTATACTTAGAGAGCCCTATCTATAACATAAGTACCAAAAGGTTCAAGTCATATGAGTTGAACTAAACTTATCTCTGGCATTGTCGCTTAGGTCACATAAATGAGAGTCGCTTATCTCGGCTCCATAAGGATGGGATGCTAGACTCATTTGATTTTGAATCATATGAGACATGCGAGTCTTGCCTTTTAGGCAAGATGACCAAGACTCCCTTTATTGGACACAGCAAAATAGCAACAGACTTGTTAGGACTTATACATAGTGATGTATGTGGCCCTTTCAATGTTACAGCTAGTGGTGGTTACAAGTACTTCATTACATTTACTGATGACTTCAGTAGATATGGTTATGTGTATCTCATGACACATAAATCAGAATCCTTTGAAAAGTTCAAAGAATTCAAGAATGAAGTACAAAACCAGCTTAGCAAGAGTATTAAGATACTTCGATCAGATCGAGGTGGTGAATACCTTAGTCATGAGTTTCGTGACTATCTAGCTGAGTGTGAGATTCTATCTCAACTCACTCCTCCTGGAACACCACAGTGGAATGGTGTATCCAAAAGGAGGAATCGTACCCTATTAGATATCGTACGATCTATGATGAGTCACACAGATCTTCCTATATCCTTTTGTTGATATGCTCTGGACACAACAGCCTTCACCCTTAACCGTGTACCATCCAAGGCTGTGATAAAGACACCATATACGATATGGACAGGAAGAAATCCCAAGATGTCTTTCATGAGGATTTGGGGTTGTGAGGCTTACGTTCGACGTCAAGTCTCAGACAAACTGGGACCCAAATCAGATAGGTGCAATTTTGTTGGATATCCCAAGGACACGAAGGGATATTACTACTACATTACCAGTCAGCACAAAGTGTTTGTGGCAAAGACTGGGGTTTTCTAGAAAGGGATTTTGTTTCTAGAAAAACTAGTGAGAGTACGTTCGATCTTGAAGAAATTCAAGATAAGGACCATAGCACTGAGGCCTTGATGGAGATTGAACATAAACCACAAAGTGTTGTGGGTGATGAGATTGTTGCATAAAGAGTTGTGGAACAACAACCTATTCAAGTAGACCTACCTCTTCGCAGGTCTGATAGGGTACGTCGTCAGCCTGAGAGATACTCATTTCTCTTTTCTGACCATGATGATGTTATGCTCATTGAGAATAAGCCTACCTCCTATCAGGAAGCTGTGATGAGCCCAGACTCTGAGAAATGGCTAGAGGCCATGAGATCCGAGATGGAATCCATGTACACCAACCAAGTATGGACTTTGGTTGATCCACTTGAAGGGGTCAAACCCATTGGGTGTAAGTGGGTCTTTAAGAGAAAGACTGACATGGATGGACATACGCATACCTATAAAGGTCGATTGGTGGCTAAAGGTTTCAAGCAAATTCATGGTATTGACTATGATGAAACCTTTTCTCCAGTGGCAATGTTTAAGTCCATTTGGATCATGCTTCCTATTGCAGCATACCACGATTATGAGATCTGACAGATGGATGTCAAAACCGAATTTTTGAATGGAAACTTACTCGAGGATGTGTACATGACACAACTTGAGGGTTTTGTAGATCCACAACATACTGGGAAAGTATGCAAGCTGCAAAGGTCAATTTATGGGCTAAAGCAAGCTTCTCAGAGCTGGAATCTTCGATTCGATAATACGATTAAATAGTTTGGTTTCATCAAGAATGAAGATGAACCCTGTGTCTACAAGAGGGTTAGTGGGAATACAGTTGTCTTCCTTATATTATATGTGGATGACATACTACTCATTGGGAATGACATCCCTTCGCTACAGTCTGTGAAGACTTGGCTGGGGACGTGCTTCTCAATGAAGGACTTAGGTGAAGCAGCCTGTATTCTAGGCATCAGATCTATAGAGATAGATCTAAGAGATTGCTTGGCGTAAGTCAGAGTACATACATTGACACGGTATTACTACGGTTTGTCATGCAGAATTCCAAGAAGGGACTTCTGCCGATGTCACATGGTGTGAGTCTTTCGAAGACTCAAAGTCCCTCTTCTAGAGAGGAGAGAGACCACATGGATAAGATCCCTTATTCATCTTCTATAGGATCTATCATGTACGCCATGTTATGTACTCGTCCTGATGTCTCGTATGCTTTGAGCATGACGAGTAGATACCAGTCAGATCCAGGTGAGCGTCACTGAATAGCAGTCAAGAATATTCTTAAGTACTTGAGAAGGACTAAAGAATATTTCTTGATATTTGGAGGTGATGAGGAGCTAGCTGTAAAGGGTTACAGCAATGCCAGCTTCCAAACTTACCAGGATGATTATAGATCGCAGTCAGGGTTCGTGTTTTGCTTGAATGGTGGCGCTGTGTGCTGGAAGAGTTCGAAGCAAGACACAGTTGCTGATTCTACAACAAAAGCCGAGTATATCACTGCATCTAAGAAAGCAAAGGTGGCAGTTTCAATCTGCAAGTTCATTACTGAGCTTGGGGTGGTTCCTAGCATAGCAGATCCCATAGAGCTCTATTGTGACAACAATGGATCGAGCGATTGCACAGGCTAAGAAACCTCACTCACACCAGCGGACCAAACACATACTACGACGCTTCCATCTCATTCTAGAGATTATCGATAGAGGAGATGTAAAGATTTACAGAGTACCCACAGAGGCTAACATCGCAGATCCCTTGACCAAGGCTTTGGCACAGAAAAAGCATGATGGTCACACTAGGTCATTGGGTATTAGATACTACGATGATTGGCACTAGTGCTAGTGGGAGATTATTAGTAAAAGCCCTAGAGTCAATCATGTGATGATTGTTGTATGGACTTTATTGTATCATATTCCTATTAATAAAGCCATGGTTATTATATTTACTTATATTGGTGCCAAATAACTAAGTATAATAATGTCCTTGAGTAGTAGGTCCTTATCTATATCAATCGATTGGTTGAATCGATAATGAGATGTTATAGAGAACACTAATCTTAATCATTCCTAGTCAAGTATTAACATTCAGGGACAATGTTAATGCGTAGAGACTAGCATGTAGGTCAACTCGATGACTTGATCACACAAGTCATGGATATTAGATATCAAGTTGACATATGGGTATGCATTGGAGAATGTATACTGAATGACCCGCCATGAGAAAGTATCATGGATCGTTATATGAGTGTCATATACTTTCTCATGTGACTATTAGTTCTTGGACCTGAAGTCACCATGGTTCCCTACAAAAGGAGTTGCATACTTTGTCTTCGTCAAACGTCACCTGTAAATGGGTGGAATATAAAGGCGATTACTGGGTATGTAAAAAATTATGCGAAGGGATGTGAGTGATGTAGATGGGATCTATCCCTCCTATATGACGGGAGAGACATCGTTATTCTTGATAGAGTGAGACCACGAAGTGCATGACCATGCCCAAATGAGTCAAAATGAGATATTGAACTCATTTGATTAGAGTGAGTCTACTTGGAGTTCAAGATATAGATTGTACTGAGGATGACACGATCTATGCCTCAATTGGTCAATCTAGATGTCATGGATAGAGGGACATTATCACATATTGTGAGAGTCACAAAGGTGATGTTGGAGCTCAACATTCTTGTAACATGGGTAGCAATGATGTGTTGCTAGATACCGCTCATTGCTTATGTTCCTAAATCGGTTTAGGGACATTGCCAACGTTACAAGAACCTATAAGGTCACACACAAAGGGCAATTAGGTGGAGATTAGGTTCATATGATGAACCATGAGGATTAGGTTCATGGGATGAACTAAATTTGATTAAGAGTAATCCAAATTAGACTAATTGAGTTAGACTAAATTTGATTCAAGTGTTGAATGAGTCTAATTTAGATTTGATTCATTGAGTCAATTTAAATTAATGAATAGAGATTCATTAAATCAAATTGACTTGAATCAAGTGGTTAGATTTGATCAACCATGGGAGATAAGAGGTCAAGTTTGACTTGACTTGAGAGGGAAGATGAATGGTCAATTTTGACTTGACCAATTGCCATGTCATGGTGACATGGCATGGGGGTCGACCAATGATGGTGTTCCACATCATCATTGACTTATCATGTGGTGCCACCTCATGAGGGAGACCAAGAGCCATTGGCTCTTGGAGTTACATGCAAGCATGTAACCCGAGAGTATTCGGATGTAGTTCGAATGGACTCCTAGGTTTGCCACTGCATAGGCAAGTGGAGTATGTGATTGGGGTGATTTCGGGAATAGTTTCGATATTGAAGACCTCATAATGAGAGATGATTTTATTGGTATCAGTGTTGCTAAACACAGTGAAAATTTGAAGAACGTAAGTTGCGATTATAGGAGGTGTTGGATGGGATATTTATCTATCCCAGTATTTCTTCTTGAGAATATTCATAACTCTTTGTTAAGAGAGAGACGAACCTTTGAGGCTATACATCGATTGTCGATGATGGAATGCAGTAGCTGTTGAGAATAAATATCCTTTATTGTGGATAGATGATCTGTTTAGATCAGCTAAAGGACATCTGTATATACTCTAGGGTTGATTTATGATTGGAGTGTTGATATGGTAGTGACTTGGTGTCATACAATTATCATTGCAAAATCCCAAGAGAAAAAAAATGAAAATAGAAAAGCAAAAAAGAAAGAAAAAAAAGAGTAAGAAAAAAAATTGAAAAAGATTATGAGGGATAAAAAATAGTTGTCGTGGGTGGAAATGGTTAGATGCACCTTTGAGACCGAGTTAGGTTACTGGGGAAACACCTACCTGTTGAGTTTCTTTGGCACCGCGGCGGGTGTGTGTTCGAACATGTTTCGTAAACATGTGCATAGCGGAAGAAATAAAAGCAATAAATCTAATTTATTACAACACACACACCACACGCATGCAAGATACATCATGTGTAGACATAATCGCAATTTCAAATTTTGCAATAAAAGGAAATTACGCTAGTTATACCTGATGTATCACGTGCAGTGGGAATTACATCAACCGGAGTAACTCGCGCAAGATTTGCCTCTATCCGTATCCACACCAAGTACCATCAGGATAGCTTCGCCAAGTTACGAGCCTCGTCTTCGTAGGAGTCACTAGTCTTGTGTCGAAGACGATGTGATTGAGAGAAGATCACAATCTGAATCAAATTTCGGATGCAAAAATGAGTCCCCAAAACTCGCTTCTCTGAAGTGGTATTCGTCAACCGATTGACGAATCCTTGGTCCTCCACCTATGAGGATTGTTGGAGATCCAATCCCCGGCAATAAAGTTGCTATCGGATCTCCAAACGTCATCCAAACGATGCTCCTACAAGAAGGAAGCAAGCTGTCCAAAAATTGGACAGCTTGGTGGAGGACTTGGCGCTGGCCAAAGGAAAAAGGGTCGGCTGGTCCTTGGTCACCGGAGCCAAGGAGGGTCGTCGGTAGTAGCAGGAAGTTATTCAAACGCTTTTGGGTACTTCAACTTATACCCAATCATCCCGTGTCCACATCTCCTTGGAGATGCTTGCTTAAGATGTCAAAGCATAAGTCTCCATGACCAAGATGACTTGAATACCGCAAGTCAAAGGAACATTGCACTTAAGCTGCAATAAGAAATTCATTGACATATCAATATATGCAGAGAACCATATGAAGTCTTACAGGTGGTCACTCCAATGAACTAGTTACCATAACTAGCATCCACGATTAACTCCGAACATCACAATGTCTCCAGCTAGTGAGAATCAGCTGCTTGGATACACCAAAGAGTATACCTCGTGCTAGTCTCGACAGAATTGATGGTGTCCAAATCCATCAATTCATCGACTAGGAATAATTCCAATACATCGCAATTACACATGTAGAGATACTCACTAGTTGTGATCTAATCACAAATTATCTCATGTTGTGAATTGTATTTTGGATATTCAGTATATGAGTTTAAGATCTAATCAAATACATTAAAACATGTATACTCAAATAGTGAATCTTCATTTATCATATAAATGGTTTAAACATAAGGCGATTGCCTTAGGACACCTCTCATATATTACTAACACTACTAATTTCTCTCAATACTGATCATGCCTTTGAGACTTTGTGCTATATCTAGGGAACGACCCTTGCTTAAATCCTCAATCGCATTGGTATCCAATATCATAAGCCCTAACATAGCAAAACAATTATGGCTATCGTAAAATAATCTTACGATTATGTCGAAACACAACTTGGCTCTGATACCACTGTTGGGTTTCCCCAGCACCGCGGTGAGTGTGTGTTCGAACATGTTTCGCAAACATGTGCACAGCGGAAGAAATAAAAGCAATAAATCTAATTTATTACAATATACACACCACACGCATGCAAGATACATCATGTGTAGACATAATCGCAATTTCAAATTTTGCAATAAAAGGAAATTATGCTAGTTATACTTGACGTATCACGAGCAGTGGGAATGACATCAACCGGAGCAACTCACGCTAGAATTGCCTCTATCCATATCCACACTGAGTACTGTCGGGATAGCTTCACCAAGCTATGAGCCTCATCTTCATAGGAGTCACTAGCCTCGTGTCGAAGATGATGTGATCGAGAGAAGATCACAATCCGAATCAAAATTCGGATGCAAAAACAAATCCCCAAAACTCGCTTATTCGAAGTTGTATTCGTCAACCGATTGACGAATCCTTGGTCCTCCACATATGAGGATTGCCGGAGATCCAAATCCCCAGCAAGAAAGTTGCTACCGGAGCTCCAAACGCCGTCCAAATGACGCTCCAACAAGAAGGAAGCAAGCTGTCCAAAAACTGGACAGCTTGGTGGAGGACTTGGAGCCAGCCAAAGGAAAAGGGGGCGGCTGGTATTTGGTCACCGGAGCCAAGGATGGTCGCTGGAGGATCGCTAGCAGCAGCAGGATGTCGGCGGCAGCAGGTGGCATCGGCGACAAGAGCCCCTTGGGTGGCGACGGCAAGGAGAAGAGAGGAAAGAAAGCTAGGGTTTCAAAAACCCTTGAACCGAAAAAATTCTCACTCGTAAAACCCTTAAGTCGTGTTTTTATAGAGAACACATTCTCCTAACGGTTATTGGTTCATAACCAAAACCCATTAACCCGCTCCAAAAAGTTATGTTAAAATAAACCAAACCGCGTTGGTCTATTTTAAGTTAAAACGAACCGAACCAACTTTGGTTCATTCGTTTAAAACAAACCAAACCCCTTTGGTTTATTTTCCACCATTGGATTAGAACCAACCCAATTGATTTATCCATCATGTCTTCAAAAAATATGGCCCATCCATGCTTCCATTGTGACTGAAATGATATCATGCTCGCTCCTTGTTTGGTCCAACCAAATCTAGTTTCTCTCGTTCTGAGAATCTCTTTCTCAAGCTCATTTTAAATCCTTCGGATTACACTCATTGTGTGTGTGACCAAATAGGTTCCCGATTTATGTTGGGCATCTATAATTAACCATTAATTATAGAATGATCATCAGTGGCACCTAGTAGTACATCATGATCTCAAATTAATCGAAAAATCAACGGTTGACTCAAGAACGACTTCTGAAACCTTTCAGCGGCCACAATGACACCTAGCCCAAGTATGATTTCCTCATCCTTCGGATTCTAATTACTGCACAGGTATCCAAGAGTACATTACTCTAAACATGTAATTCTTTGGCCAAAGACTTTAGTAACAATCCTACGAGAGGCCCTGGGTATACATCTCCCCACAAGGAGTGGTGAATCCTTTATAGGCTATTCAAACACCTTCGGGCAATTCGACTTATACCCAATCATCCCGGGTCCAAATCTCCTTGGAGATGCTTGCTTAAGATGTCAAAGCATAAGTTTCCATGGCCAAGATGACTTGAATACCGTAAGTCAAAGGAACATCGCACTTAAGCTGCAGTAAGAACTTTATTGACATATCCATATATATCAGAGAACCATATGAAGTCTTACAGCTGGTCACTCCGATGAACTAGTTACCATAACTAGCATCCACGATTAACTCCGGACATCACAATGTCTCCAGTCAGTGAGAATCAGCTGCTTAGATACACCAAAGAGTATATTGTTAGGGCAATCAACCGATGTGATATGGTTTTGATGTGTGTGGCAAAGGGTTTAAGTTAGGATGATTGGATTTGATATGTCCGTTGGAGTCTTGCAGGACTTAGTAATTCACACATGGAGCCTTGGCAAGTGTCACCAACTCACAACCTCATGCTTGAGTCAGCGAAGGAGCATTGCAGAGTCGCACGCTTGATGCATCCGAGGGACCGCCGGACGAGATGACTTGAAGCGAATCCAAGGAAGCATACTTCGAGGGCAAGAGACGTGAAAGAGCATTACAGAGTCGTGTGCTTGATGCTACCGAGGGGACGTGGTCGCGAACGAAGAGAGCTTCGGCGAGGGACTTCAAGTGAGATGAGAGAATGAGTGAAATGAAAGTAGCTCATTAGGTGAACTTGGCCAAATGGCTGAGTGTCGGAGGCTCAACCGCAAGGGTTGAGGTTTACCCGACCGCCGAATGCTCAAACTGAGGTAAAGTTTGAGGATTACCTGGCACCAGTCGACTGCCATGTCATGGAAGTCGACTGCTCCAAGTCAATCGTCAATCGACTGGTGTTGGCTGCGGAATCAAGTTGACATCAGTCGACTGCTTAAGGGAAGCAGTCGACTGATCGCACTGTTCACGGGCACAGAAGCGAGTCATCACTTGACTAGAAGTCGGCATCAGTCAACTGATAGTATCCTATGGGAAGATTTGCTTCCTCTCTATAAAAAGAGAGGATGGGGGCTTTTAGATGGTTAATGTTCATGCTCTAAACATCCTACTAAGTGCCCCACAAAGCTCAAACTCCTTCTTCTAGTTTTCTTTCATATCTATTGTAAACGGAGTGCTCTCATTGGTGTAAAGGTTTGCCTCCACCTTGCTTGGGCTAAAGGGAGAGACCAATAGTGGATTGGTTTCAGAGTGATTCACCAAAGATGAATCGGACCGTGGATTAGCGGCTAGGTCGTGAACCACGTTATATCGTGTGTTAGCATTGATTTTGTTTTTGCTTATCGTTATTGCTTGTTTAGTTTTGTTTCCGTTGTGCTAATTATATTTGTAGACAAGCAATTATGTTCATATGACGATTGAGGGTTATTCACCCTCCTCTAGCCGGCCACCAACGTTCCTACAAGTGGTATCAGAGCAAAGGAAGCTTGTCGAGGACTAACCGCCGCAACAAGCACTACATCAAGGATGGCCGGCTCTAACATTCACCACCGAAGTTCGAGGGAGAATTTGCATGGTGGAAGAAACACATGGAGGTATTCTTCAAAACCGACTTTGAAATTTTATTAATAATGGAAAATAGTTTCGAGGTACCTAGGGATGAAGAGAGGAAGCCAATCGAGAAGTCTAGATGGACTAAAAAACAAAGGAAAGAGTACTTGGCAAATTCAAAGGCAAAGCACCATCTCTACAACGTACTCCCCCAAGAAGAAGTGAACCGGATTGGAGAATGTGCAAGCACAAAGGAAATGTGGGAGAAACTCATAGAACTCTATGAAGGCACTTCCGAGGCAAAGCTTGCAAGGAGAGACCTTCTTCGCTCCCAACTAACAAATATTAAACTTGAAAAGGGAGAAAAGGTAACCTCACTACACTCTCATTTTAAAGAAATTTTAATTGGGCTAACAATTGTAGGAGAAAAACTTTTGAACCGGGATATGCTTATGAAAGCAATCAACGCTTTTCCCCAATCATCAAAATGGAGCTCAATGGTGGACTCCTTCTACATGTTGAAGAACCTAGAAGTGAGCACCTTGGAGGAGTTCTTCTCAACCATGGAGCTCCATGAAACAAGGCTTGAAGAAATAAGTGAAGAATCAAGTATCAAGCCATCTAGAGGAGTAGCCTTGGTAGCCAACAAGGGGAAGAAGAAGAAGATAGAGACACCCTCCTCCTCCGATGAAACATCCTCATCATCCTCCATGAATAGTAATGAAGATGCTTATATGGTAAGGAAGGTAAGGCGTGCCTTAAGAAATTTAAAATTTAACAAATCTTATGATAGGAGAAGGCACAAGAGGAAGATAATATGGTATAATTGCCAACAAGAGGGACATATAAGAGATGAGTGTCCCCTCTTGAACAAGAGCAAAGAAGAGAGGAAGAAGAAAGAAGAAAAGAAGAAGGGGAGCAAGAAAAAGGAAGAAGAAAAGAAGGCCAAAGAAAAGGTGAAAGTCAAAGCACTCGAAGCAAGGACTTGGGATGATCCTTCCTCATCATCATCATCATCGGAGGAAGAAAACGCTTTTGTCACAAACCTTGCATTGATGGCATTTGATGATCTAGACTCTACCTCTTCCTCCGAGCAAGAAAAATCAAGCACAAGTGAGAAGAGCTCTAGTGAAGGGGGAGGCTCTTCATCATTCTCTTCATCCGAAGAAGAAGACATGGTAACTATGGTAAAACATCTTCCCACTCAAGAAATAGTTGCCATGATTTCTAGCTTAACTAGGGATTTGTTTAGGGCCAAAAAGAAAAATAAGAGCATGCTAGATCAAATTAAGGCCTTAGAAAATAAATTAGAACAAGCATGCTTAAATATTAATGATAATATTTCTTCTAGTCATGATGATGCATGCTCACATGATAACTACATGCCTTTTGATGTTAATGATGCATGCATTGAGGAAAATAGGATGTTAAGGGAAAAGGTAGATCATTTGACTAAAGCCCTAGAAAAATTCACAATTGGCTCCAACACCCTTAACATGATCATAAGGAGCCAAAGGGCAAGCTTCAATAGGAAAGGCCTAGGTTATAAGGGAAAAACAAATGAAAAGGCCTATAAATATTTAATTGCTAGGGGTCAAAGCAAAAATAAGACAATTGCTAGAAAATGGATCCCTAAGGAATATTTAGTGAACCCCATAGGAAATAACTTGTATTAGGTTCCTAAATCCATCCTTAAGGGTTAGGAAAACCCTAGGTTAGTCAACCATAAGGATTTTACTTATATCATATTATTTGGTTGAGTTAGGATGGTGGGGACTTAATTTTTGAAATAGTGTTGGGTGATGATAATGTGCCCATAAATTGATAATAATGCTTAAATCATCATAGTTAATGTAATTGTTATATATGTTTGCAATCATGATTTATGATCTTGACATTTAATATATAATAATGGGCAATAGGGTTTAAATCATGCTTTAGGTGATACTTGACTTATTATCATGATGTTATACCTAATTCATGATTACAAATTGATTGATACATTTTTTTCATGATCATAATGTGAAATCAATGCATATATGTTTTTATGATCATGTGGTATGATAGAGTGATACTTAACCATGGGTAGAAATGCATGAATTTGAAGGTTAAGTATATAAATACCTTTAAGAACATCTCACATTCATCATAAGAATAACTTTGATTGAAAACATAGTATGGGTGAGATGATAGGATGATACAAATGGTCCACTAATGCCTATGACATTTAGATGGTCATTCTAAGTATAAAAATAGCAATAATAGACCAATTATGGGGAAGGCTTATGTTTAATTCATAGACATATTGCCCAAAGATCATGGTTGGATATTTCAAATGTTTTCAAAACCATTTCTTACTTTAAAATCTGTGCTTTCATGTTTTGAGACAATCTAAAACAAAACTAGATGTTAAAATTGATACAAACATGATCAAAATACTAGTTGGTTTTGAAACTTTTGGATTTTTGGCAAATCATTGAAAATATAAGTAATTTTAATGAAAACTCATTTTTTTCACTCATAAAGGACTTTAAAAGAAATGTGTTTTCAAAATTTCATGATTTTTTGAATTTTTTGGAATTTATAGTGCATGTCTGAATTTCGTCAAGAAAATCAAAAAATCTGAAAATTGCGTGTCAGTCGACTAGTAGTCTGAACCAGTCGACTGATGTACTGTGCACGAGCACAGTAACCTGATTTCATTAGGTATTTTTTTGGTTTTTGGTATTTTTTTCCTCCTTAGAGTTGATACCTTGGATTATAACATTTGGATAATATTTTTGATGGTGTCAAAGGGGGAGAAATTGGGAAGTTTAAGTTAATCATACTAGGAGGGAAAATTTAGCATGTCTTAAGGGGGAGTTGCATGTTTAAGGGGGAGTTGTTATACTCATGTTTTTACTTACTTGCTTTCCTTGCTTATGTTATTGTTATTTGTTTACCTAACTTAAACGGATTGCCACACATAAAAAAGGGGGAGATTGTTAAGGCAATCAACCCATGTGATATAGTTTTGATGTGTGTGGCAAAGAGTTTAAGTTAGGATGATTGGATTTGATATGTGCGTTGGAGTCCTGCAGGACTTAGTAATTCGCACATGGAGCCTTAGCAAGTGTCACCAACTCACAACCTTGTTCTTGAGTCGGCGAAGGAGCATTGCAGAGTCGTGCACTTGATGCATCCGAGGGACCGCCGAACGAGATGACTTGAAGTGAAGCCAAGGAAGCAAACTTCGAGGGCAAGAGATACGAAGGAGTATTGCAGAGTCATGCGCTTGATGTTGCCGAGGGACGTGGCCACGAACGAAGAGAGCTTCGGCGAGGGACTTCAAGTGAGATGAGAGAATGAGTGAAATGTAAGTAGCTCATTAGGTGAACTTGGCCGAATGGATGAGTGTCGGAGGATCGACCGCAAGGGTTAAGGTTTACCCAATCATCGGACGCTCAAACGGAGGTAAAGTTTGAGGTTTACCCGACACCAATCGACTGCCATGTCATGGCAGTCGACTGCTCCAAGTCGATCGTCAATCGACTGGTGTTGACTGTGGAATCAAGTCGACATCAGTCGACTGCTTAAGGGAAGTAGTCGACTGATCGCACTGTGCACGGGCACAGAAGCGAGTCATCACTTGACTAGAAGTCGACATCAGTCGACTGATAATTCGACTGTTAGAGAAGGCGGCCACGGATCCCACGAATCTGGCCTGGTCAGAAGCCATTGGAGTGGACATCAATCGACTGATGAAAGCATCAGTCGATTGATAGTGTCCAACGGGAAGATTTGCTTCCTCTCTATAAAAAGAGAGGGTGGGGGCTTTTACATGGTTAATGTTCATGCTCTAAACATCCTACTAAGTGCCCCACAAAGCTCAAACTCCTTCTAGTTTTCTTTCATATCTATTGTAAAAGAAGGAGTGCTCTCATTGGTGTAAAGGTTTACCTCCGCCTTGCTTGGGCTAAAGGGAGAGACCAATAGTGGATTGGTTTTGGAGTGATTCACCGGAGACGAATCAGACCGTGGATTGGCAGTGAGGCTGTGATCCACGTTATATCATGTGTTAGCATTGATTTTGTTTTTGCTTATCGTTATTGCTTGTTTAGTTTTGTTTCCGTTGCGCTAATTATATTTGTAGACAAGAAATTCCGTTCGTACAACGTTTGATGGCTATTCACCCCCCTCTAGCCGGCCACCAACGTTCCTACATATACCTTGTGCTAGTCTTGATAGAATTGATGGTGTCCAAATCCATCAATTCATCGACTAGGAATAATTCTAATACATCACAATTACAAATGTAGAGATACTCACTAGTTGTGATCCAATCACAAATTCTCTCATGCTATGAATTGTATTGTGTACATTCAGTAAATGAGTTTAAGATCTAATCAAATACATAAAAACATGTATACTCAAATAGTGAATCTTCATTTATCATATAAATGGTTTAAACATAAGGCGATTGCCTTAGGATACCTCTCATATATTACTAACACTACCAATTTCTCTCAATACTGAGCATGCCTTTAAGACTTTGTGCTAGATCTAGGGAATGACCCTTGCTTAGGGTGGACCAATGCCTAAAAGCCGGAGACCTTAGCAAAACTATAAGATGACAACTTAACTTACTTTGGAACGAGTATCCCTTAAGGAGATTCGCTTAGCACATGCACGAGAAGCTAACTTAGTGAATTTTTTAGAGCATATCTATTTGCTTTTATTAAAAATATCATTTGATAAATCTAGTTAGCATGCTAAGTATGGAACAATACCTTTTTAAAATTTTATGGCACTGAGGTTTACTTGAGGACAAGCAAAGACTTAAGTCTGGAGTAATTGATGTGAGCAAAACATATAGGATTTTAGTAGTAATTTTCGCTCACATCTCGTTGCTTTTTATATTTGATTCTTGCATATTTCACTTTATTTTGCATGCATTTCTTATTTTCTGATTTGGAAATCTGCTCTTTTTACTTTTGTGTGCAGGACAGCATTCTACTGAAAAAATGGCGCACTTTTAGAGCAAAAGAAAGGCATTTGGTAGATAGAATCGAAGGACACATGACCTGGCCCTATGAATCGACATGCCAGCCCTAGAGCACACACCAGTGCCACACATGGCCTTGCCATGTGAATCCACATGGTCGTGTGGCGTTGGGGCGATTTCGACGCGGTTCGGTTTTTTCCAGGGTTCGAGAAGATCCAGCCTCATGTCTATATAAAGGAAGCTATGCCCAACCCCTAGGGGGAGGCACGACGGCGGGGACGACACACTGACGCCCTAAAAAGCTTCGAGAACTCGTAACGGGAAGGAAGGAATCCGCTCAAGGACCAAATTCTGCGCTTCAACACCAGGGAGAAGAACCAAAGTGCATTGTAATTCACTTTCCTTACATAATTTGCATTGTATCTATGAATTCAATCATGCTTTGTGTTTCTCTTCTCGTATTTATGGAGTAGATTCTCCAATTCTAGTATTAGGGAGTAGTTTGTATGCATAGAACATGCTATTTCAAATATATGTCTGTTCTTGATTTCATATTTGCAATTGGTGATTGTCTAGATCGATAGCTATTTGTTTTGGTCTTCTAATTACTGTGCATAGCGGATATGAGGGGTGACAGCCCTCGTATCAAAGATTTAGGAGAATTAAGGAGGAACCTAGGGGTTGGCCTCATCTTCGATGACTGTGGATAGAAGGGTGTGGTAGAGTCGAAAACGGGACACGTTCCAACTCATCACAGGGATTGATCCGGCATCCTCGTACCGCCTATCTCGTCCTAAAGCCAAGGATCGACCTAGTATGGCAGAGGTAGTTCCCGATAGATGTGAAGGCTCATTGGGGAAGTGTATGATGTCCCTTCCATAAGACCATAGTTAGACGTCTAGATAATACCCAATCGATAGTGTGTTCTACGACACACAAGTGAAATCGAAATCCTAGAATTCCCTTAAAAGACTTATAGCTACCCTTCTCTTCTTCCGTGTGACACCGTACTTGAGTTAGGACTGCTGACAAACCTCATAAGAACAACCTTTAACGTTAAACTCCGAACAATAATGTCCACTAAACAATCGGTACTCGAATCTTAGTCCCTGTGGGATCGATAATTTTTTTATTACTTGATGACATCCATGCACTTGCGGGCGTTGAGCGTGAGTCCTCGACGGTTCCCATCATGAGATTTGAGGTCACATTCGCGTGCATCATATCCCTAGTCGATTAATTGATGAGATTAGACGCCACTGATTTTGTGAGACTAGCACATATTATGCTCTTTGGTTTATCCAAGCATTCGCTACTCAGTGAATGAAAGCATAGGGATGCTGAGAGTAAACGTGTAGATGCTAGTTATGGTAACTAGTTCATTGGAGTAACCTGCTATGAGACTTCATATGGTTCTATATATCGTTGAAGATCTCATTGCATCTCGAGTGTGAGCTTCCTTAGATTTGAGGTTTTCAAGTCATCTTGGTCATAGTGCCTTATACTTTGACTTCTTCAAAGTCATCTCCATATCAGGTGTAACTCCGGGATGATTGGGTATAAACCAAAGTGATCGAAGGTGTTTGAATAGCCCATAGAGGATTCACAACTCCTAATAAAGGAGATATCTACCCGAGGCCTCTTGTCAAGATTGTTACTCAGAAGTCTCTGGCCAGAGAAAACATGTTAAGAAAATGGTCTTCTTGGGAACATGTAGGAGCAACTTGAATCCACAGGACAAGAAAACTAACTTGGGATAGGTGTGACATAGTCAACCTAGTGGGGACGAACACATAGACCATGTCCTAAGCCAAGTGGGTATAGGATGAGTGAAAGGAACAAGGCACAAACAACTGAAGCTGCTAAAGGGTTCAAAAACATTCTGGAGTCGATTTATATTTTTCGGTCAATTGGGGGTCATGATGCACTGTTAGGTGCCACTCATGATCTATTCATAATTAAGGGATTAATTATGAATGACTAAAATAGCTGGGAACCTATTGGGTCACATGCAATACAGGTGATCTAGAGACATTAAACAAGTCTGAGAATGAGATTCTCAGTGAGAGAGAAGATGTATCTAGTTGGACCAGGCCAAGAAGATGCAAAACAGAGGCTATGGAACCTCCTATGGCCTTGTAGGATCAAACATGGCCATAACACACCAAAACGAAGCTAAATGGACCATTCAGAGCCTCACACTGTGTCTAGCTCTGGCCGAAAATGGCCAAAGTTTGGGCTTAGCCAGAAGGACACATGGCTAGTCGTGTGTCCTTACATGGTCATGTCTTTAGGCATGGCTGGCCATATGTAAGACACACAGTCATGTCGTGGTTCCTTCTTTTTTGGAGATTTCTCTTATAGAAATTTCCTTGGTTGTTCTTACCTTAATTATGGGATAGTTATGGTAAGATAGATTTTGTTAAAGCCTCCTAAGATGCCCTAATCAAGAGATCTATAAATAGGTTTTTTTAAATCGTGGTTCTTATTTTAGGTTTTTTTTTCCTTGATAGTTGTCTTTCCTCTCTCTCTCTTTCCCTCTCTTATCTCCGCCGGTTGGCTAGCACCAATCGGAGACAAAGACTTGTTGCTCGAGGAGTTGTCTCAAGTGATCTCGGCATGGATATTGATAGAGGCAAGGCCTGTTGGTCTTGCTCATGGTTTTGATAGATTTGATAAGAATCACGAAGGTATAGCCTTTCTCCTTCTTGGTTTTGTAGGAGATCATTTGAATGCTAGAGGGGGGGTGAATAGCGTCGAGCTAGTGCGTGATGGAATTCGTTCGCGTGATTTTCTACAATTTTTGTTAGCGCAGCGGAAACAAAGATAATAAAGCAATAACGAAAACACAAACACAAGGATATAATGTGGTTCGGAACTGAACGGTTCCTACTCCACGGATCGAGCTCTAAAGAACTCTAGCGATGCACACGAAACCACTAATCACAAATAACTCCTCGGAACAATCCGGAGGTGGAGAAATCTCGTACAATGATTACACTAAGTAATACAAAAGATACAAGCTAATATAAGTATGAAATACGATGCAAGTAAAGAAAAATCACTTTACAAGAGCACTTTGATTGCTTGATCTTTGATTACCTTGGACTAGCCTTGAAGGACTGGAAAGCACCAACTATCCCCTTCAATTCGCCCAAGAAAAATCGCTGTAAAAACCCTCCATCCGAGCTGCCTTTATATCCTGCGTCGGGCTGGATTTCCGCCTGGCAGTCGACTGCCATAAGGCCCCAGTCGACTGCCAACACTGTAACTATGAGACAACGGCTCAATCCACATCGAAAAAGTTCCAACGAGACTCTCACCAGTCGACTGCCAATATTGACAGTCGACTGCCCAGTCGGCTACGGAGCATTCTATGCTCGCGACTAAACCAGCAGTCGACTGTCGTCCCTTGGCAGTCGACTGCCGTCGACATCATTCGACTGCTCCAATGAGCAGTCGACTGCCAGAGCAATTTCAGCTCTTAAACAACAGTCAAACTCTAGTCGACTCATGGTAGTCAAACCGGCCATAATGTCAGTCGACTGACAATCTCAAACATGAGGTTTTAACCCAAGTATGGTGCCCCCATACTTTCCAGACCACCCTTAGCCTAGACCTAAGCCTTCTAGCCACCTCCATCAGCCTCACGCCTCTCGGATCGCTCCAAGTCATCCATAACTTGTTCATCCATTACGCTAGCCTTCAGGTGCTTCCATCGGCTATGTCATGCTAACGATGTCTGCACTGCCAAGGCACATTAGACTTACGCCACCAAGACTCCGATTGGACTTTACGCCGCCAACCATTGGACTTATGCTGCCAAGACTTCACCCTTGGACTTTACACCGCCAATATCAAACCCCTTGGACTTTCCAAATGCCAAGACTCAAGCTTGGACTTTCCCTTGCCAACCCATGTTGGACTTTTCCATGCTAACTCATGTTGGACTTTCCATTGCCAAGACCCATGCTTGGACTTTCTATGACATGGTCAACTCCAGTCAACCATCAAAGTCTCCCTCGAGTCAAACTCGAGTCCGGTTAAACCTAACCCGGGTTGATTGTATAAACAATCTCCCCAAAACATCAACAGACATTAATGTCAAACATCAATGTCAACTTACTTTGTCAAACATCAAAACATCACTTGAGTCAAACTCGAGTCCTGGTCAATCGTGACCTGGGCCGATTGCACCAACAATCTCCCCCTTTTTAATGTTTGACAAAAACCAAACAAAACATTGAGTTAGAACACTAACTCAAATCTCTTACCAATTATCCCAAATTGATAATCCTAAACATTCTCTCCAATTCTCCGAATTGACAATTGATCAATTGATAACACTTTCCATACCATTCTCCGCCAAAACATTCTCCCCCTTTTTGACTAACATCAAAAAGGTTCTCTCCAAAGAGGTCAATGTCTCATCTCCCAATGAGATCTTCCAATCTCCCCCTTGGAACAAAAATACCTAGGATGCCTACCATCTTCCTAGTGATAAGTCCTATATCACTCAAGAGAGGCAATCCTATGCACTCTCCCAATTTCCAAATTGGGTATCTCAAAATCCCATCAATTTTCCCAATTGATGACATTCTCCCCATAAATTATGCCCTTCAAGAAGAAAAAAACACATCCATCATCCCAAGATGGATACCTCCCCCTAAAGGCTTGCTCTCCCTTGACCATTGCACCAACAATGTCCTTGGGAAGTCCCTAAGCCAATAGGAACTCTAAACCATCAAAAATAAGGTTAAAAGTTCAAACATGAACTCTCCCCACCTTAAATTTGATACATTATCCTAACACCTCTCCTAATCCATATTCAATAGATTTTCACCCTTTATAATGCTTCCCAAAGCATGTCCTAGGGTTAGGATTGGTTAGGGACATTAACCACAGTTAAACACGGGCTAAACAAACCTTGTTTTTTCGAAATCAGCCTTGGCAGTCGACTACTTACAGTTATTAGTCGAACTGGCCATCATCAGTCGACTGCCACCCAGGGTAGTCGACTGATAACTGAAATATCAGAATTTCAGTTATCATAAATGAAATTCAGAAATTCATAAGTAATTCTACGTATATCGAAAAATTATAAAACTTCATACGTATATTAATTATAGTCAATACAATGGGTGAAAAATGATAGAAAAATATTTTACCCATAAAATATCAAAATTGATACAAAATCCAAAAGTGAATAAGAACTTCAAAGTTTTAGCTCACTTTGTATCAATCTCATCAATGGTGATTGCTATCAAAAGATAAACTTCACCAAGGTTTTTTCAAAAGGATTTTAAAAATATTTTCAAAACCTTATTTTGGATCATATTCATTGGACTCAATGTACATGACTTGTACACAAGCTTTCCCAATAATCCACCAATGAAATAAGATGAGTTTTAGTTCATCTAGATGCAAAAACTATGCACCTTGAACTTAACTCATATCCCAGCATCTTACATGTATCTGGGGTGTATAAATACACATACATGTCAAAGTAATGTGAGATGTGGGTTTTGTTATCCCTAATCTAGGGTTTCATGCATTTTTCTAAGGAAACTCTACTTGATTCCCTTATACATGGGATTCCAAGTCATGCTATTGTCCTTAAATCAATTTTAATCAAATGCATGAATGATTATGGCATTAATGATGATATAAATAAGTATATGCTCATAATCATGATGTCATGGCATAAAATGAAATCTAAAAACACATGACATTTAATCCTTAATCCTAAACATGATCATGATATATAAATGATAAAAAAAACATGATGACATGTCATGTTATATGGCAAACAAAGCATGGCATATAAAAAGTATAGGTATGATAATACCTAAATTTTAATATTAATTTCCATTTGATATAATTAAATATATTTTGCCATTTTATCACTTTTCTCCCTAGTGTGCCAAAAACCCAAAATGGCACACTAACTTCTAAACCTAAATTGTGTCAATTTAATTGATTTTTCATAATTCCAAAAATACATTGGCACATCCTAAAATCTTTTAGGATCACAATATCAATTCTATTTCCAAGGTACCCATAACCTTGAAAATTGCCTAAAATGCCACCTTTACCATGGTTAGGTTAACTACCCATCCATTTAAGGTTGACACACCCTAACCCATCTAGTGTGAATCAATCACGCTCTTAGTAACCCAAAACCTATTTGAGCTCCTAGGGTTAATTAGGTATTCCTTAGCGATAACCTCCCTAGATACCCTCCTAATGACCCTCCTAGGCTTGTTAGCCTTGGTCATTGTGGTTTTACCATGGTTAACCTTAGGGATTGCCTCCCTAGTAACCTTCTTAGTGGCCACCCTAGGTTTCCTTGAAACCCTAGCCACTAGGCACAAACCTTGGTTACTCTTAGGGATAACTTCCCTAGTAACCTTAGTTTTCCTAGACCTAGATTGTGTTCTATAATCTAATGGAACATTATGATAAGTCATCTTAGGCTTAGGTTTGTGACCCAAACCCTTCTTGCCCTTAGTTGACTTTTGTTCCTTAGGCCCTAGGTGTTGACTTTGAGTCCTAGACCCTTGACTTTGACTATTTGACCCTTGAAATTGATTTTGCATCTTCTTGAGGGTCTTTTCTAATTTCTCAACCCTTGACCTCAAGGCTTGATTTTCTAATTCTAATTGCCCAATTTTAGAATTTTGATTTAATCCTTGGGCATGGTTCTTTCTAGGTATATGCCTAGTCCATTTAGGGTTGAGACCTAGATGCTCTTGTATCTTCCTAATAGATTCCCTAGGTATGGTTTTTCTAGGGACATTAGTCCAAAATTTCTCCTTATTTCCTAAGTAGACACTTTTAGCTCCTAAGCAAAAGTATTTATCTCTAGCATGCTTTTCATGATGAATTGCAAGAGAATTAAAATTCCTAGCAAGCTTTTGACTTTTAACTAAAGAAAGAGCATTATTAACATGATATACCTTAGGGTTTGCCTTAGTGGCTCCCCCTACTTGTGATGCTCCATTTTGCCTCTTCGTTTCCCCCTTCGAGCATTGATTCCGGTAATGTCCTAGTTGTTGGCATTTGAAGCAAATGACTTGCTCCTTGCTTTTAGTTGTTGGGGGACCGGCATCTTTTGACTTTTGTTGACTTTTAGGTGTGGGTGGAGCTTTCTTTACTCTCTTTGGGCACTTGCTCTTGTAGTGCCCAGCTTCCCTACACTCAAAACATATGATATGATTTTTATTACAAATTGATATGTTTGAGTTACCTAGGGCCGTGGTGGAAGCTTGAGCTTGCTCTTCTTCTTGACCGGAAGTAGAAGCTTCTTCTTGACTTTGCTCTTGCTCCGAAGTGAATGGTCTAACTTCCTCCCCCTTAATCCTAGAGGTGGAGGTCTCCTCCACTTCTTCCACCGATCCAGAAATTGATTCCCTATCAACTTCCGAATCCTCAAGCTCTTTAGATGACGATGTACTTGCTTGAGCTTGAGAGGGTGAGCACTCTTTTCCTTCTTGAACCGATGATGAATTTTCATGGAGCTTTGCCACTTGGCTCCATAACTCCTTAGCATCCATATAATCCCCTAACATATACACAATATCGTTAGGGATCAAATCAAAAATAAACTTTACTACCTTCATATTTTTCTTGAAGGCTTGAATTTGATCTTCACTCCATTTCTTCTTCTTGAGGAAACCACCATTTGGTCCTTTTGGATATTCGAATCCATCCATCAAAATAGATCATTCCTCAAAATCTCTCATCATAATAAAATCTTCAATTCTTCTCTTCCAAGAATTGAAGCCTTCTCGTCCGTATAGGGTGTAGGGCACCAGTGTATTGATGTTCCATCCTAGTTGTCCTTGGACTTCCATCTTCACCCTCTAGCGTGCTCCCTTTGTTGTTAAACTTCAAGAGCGGCCTCGCTCTGATACCATTTGTAGGGGATCGTTTGAACGCTAGAGGGGGGTGAATAGGGTCGAGCTAGTGCGTGATGGAATTCGTTCGCGTGTTTGTCTACAATTTTTGTTAGCGCAGTGAAAACAAAGATAATAAAGCAATAATGAAAACACAAACACACAAACACAAGGATATAACGTGGATCGGAATCGAACGGTTCCTACTCCACGGATCGAGCTCTAAAGAGCTCTAGTGATGCACACGCAACCACTAATCACAAATAACTCCTTCTCGGAACAATCCAGAGGTGGAGAAACCTCGTACAATGATTACACTAAGTAATACAAAAGATACAAGATAATACAAGTATGAAATACAATGTAAGTAAAGAAAAATCACTTTACAAGAGCACTTTGATTGCTTGATCTTTGATTGTCTTGGACTAGCCTTGAAGGACTAGAAAGCACCAACTATCCCCTTCAATTCACCCAAGAAAATTCGCTGTAAAAACCCTCCATCCGAGCTGCCTTTATATCCTGCGTCGAGCTAGATTTTCGCTTGGCAGTTGACTGCCATAAGGCCCCAGTCGACTGCCAACACTGTAGCTGTGAGACAATGGCTCAATCCACGTTGGAAAAGTTCCAACGGGACTCTCACCAGTCGACTGACATCCCGTAGTCGACTGCCCAGTCGGCTACGGAGCATTCTGTGCTCGTGACTAAACTAGTAATCGACTGTCATCCCTTGGCAGTCGACTGCCGTCAACATCAGTCGACTGCTCCAATGAGCAGTCGACTGCTAGAGTAATTTCAGCTCTTAAACGACAGTCGAACTCTAGTCGACTCACGGCAGTCGAATCGGCCATAATGCCAGTCGACTGCCAACATCAAACATGAGGTTTTAACCCAAGTATAGTGCCCCCATACTTGCCAGACCACCCTTAGCCTAGACCTAAGCCTTCTAGCCACCTCCATCAGCCTCGTGCCTCTCGGATCCCTCCAAGTCATCCGTGACTTGTTCATCCATTGCGCTAGCCTTCAGGTGCTTCCATCGGCTATGTCATGCTAACGGTATCTACACCGCCAAGGCACATTGGACTTACGCCGCCAAGACTCCGCTTGGACTTTATGCCGCCAACCATTGGACTTATGCTGCCAAGACTTCACCCTTGGACTTTACACTGCCAATATCAAACCCCTTGGACTTTCCAAATGCCAAGACTCAAGCTTTGACTTTCCCTTGCCAACCCATGTTGGACTTTTCCATGCCAACTCATGTTGGACTTTCCATTGCCAAGACCCATGCTTGGACTTTCTATGACATGGTCAACTCCAGTCAACCATCAAAGTCTCCCTCGAGTCAAACTCGAGTCCGATTAAACCTAACCCGGGTTGATTGTATAAACAATCTCCCCAAAACATCAACAGACATTAATGTCAAACATCAATGTCAACTTACTTTGTCAAACATCAAAACATCACTCGAGTCAAACTCGAGTCCTGGCCAATCGTGACCTGGGCCGATTGCACCAACAGGTTTTACATGTGATTATGTCAAAGCAAGTATTCTTGCCCCCAGGGGATGTTTGGGATGAAATAAAATTTATTTTATTCGCTTTATTCTATTGCGCATTATCCCGAAATCTCCAACAAAGTTTCTCAGCTATCCCGAATCCACTCCACTACATAAGAACTGAAAGTGACTGGGAGATTATAGTAACCAATCTCCCTTGTTGCATCTATCCGTGTTCTAGCAACTCTATCGTAGCTACCCAGTAGCTAGCCAAAACTCCATGAGACCTCCTGCTCCTTGCATCTACAAAACAAGATCATAACTGCTAAATCCATGTCATGTATATGATAGCTTATCTCGTAGTTCCTCAGCTGGCGTAACCATAAGATACGTCTCATTCAACTGCATTGGAATCGCTCCAATCCTTGAAATGATGCATTTGTGTACAGTACCCTTCCATCCACATCGAAAGGATTAACTAATACTGCTGCAAAAGTCAACCGCCATCTAGGCCCTGAAAACTAGTTCCACAAGCTTCTGACCAAGTGAATTCCATCACCTTCTTGGTCAAATAAGTCAGTAGTATAGTAACGCTAAAACATCCTATCCACATCTGTGGTAATAACCAAATCAATCCAAGGAAACCGTAAACTTCCCTTACTGTCTTTGGTTGCTTCCATCGGATGATTGTCTTGAGCTTCTGGGGTCCACTGAAATGTCTTTGCTCAAACAATGTATCCAAAAATATCATCTACGAAGGCAATGATAGTCGATCCAAATACTTCAAGAATAATTGACTCACCAAACTGATGAACACAGCTGGACACTAGTAAGTCTAAACACGATCACCAACAACTCATAATATCCAAACCAAGTGTGAAACATCATCTTTTGCACATCTGTATCTTTTACTCTAAGTCAATGATATACTGATCATAAATCAATCCCCTAGTATACACAAATATCTCTGAACTGATTAAACAAATCTTTTATCCGTAGCAAAGGATATCTGCTCTTAATGGTCACTGCATTGAGTTGCTAGTAGTCAATGCATAATCTCAGTGATTCATCTTTATTTTTAACCAGAAAGTACTAGAAAATCTCCTAGTGAAAACACTAGGATAGATATTCATCGTTCCAGCAACTCCTGCAATGCAACCAAATGTTCTTCCAAACCTTTTGGTGTCTTCTGATATAGGATACCGGAGTTGTTACTAGAACTATCTCAACCTCTAATTATCTGAATCAGTCTATCAATAAATACACTACTCATGCCCAATCATCACACCAACAATGATAATTGTATGACACTAAGCCACCACAATATCAACATTCCAATCAATCACAAGAGAATAATCCACACAAATAGTGGTCTACTCACTCTGATGATCACCCCATCATCATCTGAATCTAAAGTAGTATCACCGCATAGTCAAGACTAATGACCAAAATCTCCTACATCATCATCATATATAATAAATTCCAAATAACCAATACATATATAACCTGCTAATAATCAAATCAACATCATAACATCCAAAGTTAATATCAGGATATCCATATCCACACCATATCAACCAAGTCAACAATATAGTAGCTAAATCAACTCTCCAACAATAAGATAACATCTCCACCAATCAACATCTAAACATCGGAATCAATATCATGACACTCTAATAATCATCACAGTAGTCAAATCAACATCTTAACTATCCTAGAAATCTATCCTAGTAGTATGTTCCCCAAAGTTTAAGGGCATTCCTTGACTTCTTATTTAGTGGTCAACATCTTACTTGATGGTAAAGATACCACCAACCTATAATCAATGTATAGGAACTGTTCTAAGCTCATCCATAATCACTCTAAACTTAACGAATGTGAACTACGGAATCAATTGATATATAAACTGAAATAATATTCTGAATGACGAATCCTTCGGCCCTCTACACCTCCTTTCGAGTAATGATGTAAACTCATCCAACTTCTATTCTTGACAGCTGAGTTCCTGCAAGTGCAAAAGACTGTCATGGAGGAACTGAAATCCACTACTGAAGCATAAATGCAACCTGAAACAGTCATGATAAATACTATTGTGTTGGATATGTTGGGTAGTATACAACTGCTACTGCTATGGAATACAAAATATATACGGTCATCGTCGTGTGCTCCCTACTTTGTACATAGTATAACCATGCCTTGGGAGGTAACAGTTGCTGATGTCTGGAGGTTTGAGTCTTCTAAGATGTCTTCTATTGATGCTATTGAGTAGATCACTTCCCCTGGGTGGAAACATCAAGGAACTCCAACTATGCCTGAGGTGGTAGATCGCTACTGGTGTGATAATCCAGTCTTCAATGATGATTTCTATTGTCGAGGTTGTGGATCATCGTCCTAAAGGTAATATCAATGGTCTTCAACTGAGTCTTCAAAGTACACTCTCTCCTCATATGTATTGGCTGCTTATAGTGGAAACAGATAAAATGATCCATCGAATAATCTGACTTTGCATGTCTTTGTGATCCATACAACACGCACTTAGTCCCTTTGGAGTCTTTCTTCTAGTTTTGCTAATGTGCACGAGAACATCATGATGATCTATGGGTGGGTCTTCTGTGGTCGAAAAGACTCTTCGGTAGTAGCTCGCGACCCATGACTCCGATTTTACTACTTTTGTCCAACATTCGAAGACTTCTAATTCCAATATTTGACTTGCAATGTCTGTTTATCAATCTCCAACTCTTAAAAGACTTGCTTCAAAGTCATTTCTATAAACATGACTCGATCTAGTGCCTTCCGATAGGAGCTGATAGAAGATCCAAACATCGTGATCAAAATGGCAGCCCATAAACCCTGGGTGGCTAAGACAACCCAATCACAATCTTGAACTATTAGGTAGGGGGCAACTCTATATTGTATACCATTACCGAACAATCACCCTGCTTGAAGCTCAAGAATTCCCTAACAACAAGTCAAAGAAAATGACGCGGGGAAATACTCTCTCACAACATCACTAAATCGTGACCAAGTGATGTGCTATTCTCCGAAGATTATTTTTGGCATCTTCCACCAAAAAATGGCCTAATCCCAAAGATGGTATGCAACTAACTCTACTTTTTATTCATAACACAAGTTAAGTACTCAAAAGTACCTTAAAAGTTATAAAACCAAGGTCAAGCATCTCAAGCAACAAAATCCCTATGAAACACCATAACTAATCCTCCACTATCTGCATCAACAAGAGTATACACGCCTTGTCCATAAGAAATGTTACAGCCTGACCCCTGCTTTCTGACTCAATATCAGTCGGCTCTTCAAGGTAATTCACCTCTTCGAAAATAGGTTCAAGACTCACTGACTCAACAGATCGTTTACATAGTTAACCCAAACCACGACTACAAATAATGACAAACACACTGCATGTTATTCCCTGTTATAAACAACTAAATGCATAACCAACAAAAAGGATATGTGATAACAATTATCATACCTTAAATCTTATAGATCGGAGATGTCCTACTATAGCTAGATCCCAAAACTCACAAAACCAAAATCGTATAAAACAGAATACGATATCTGAAACACCAATGAAAACCCATAAGTGGACTCCACAACCTAGTGCTTTAATACCAATAAAATTATCACACCCCTAGAGTATATTTTTCTGTCAACCGGATGATACTATCTTGTGACAATATAAGAAACAATACCGATACAAGGCCCAAAAAGCTATTGGTACACACAAGCCATAAATCACAGTGAAATAACACTAACAAATAATTGTTAGTGCCTATAAGATTCATATATCTCCACAACGGTATGATATTGTCCACTTTGGGCCTAAACCCTCATGGTTTTATTTTTGGGCTTTACCCAAAAGGCCTCATACCAATGGAGATATCTTTTTTATCTTATAAGCACATGATCTTTTTCATGTCTTACCAATGTGGGACTTTGATTGTATTCCCCAAACTCCCAACAATCCCCCCCTCAAACAAAGGACCACATTGATCCCCCCTCAAGCCTATCCATCCTCAAAATGCATCCTCTACTTGATGTCCAATCCTCACCCACTAGGACTTCCTGCTAACTACTTGGTCGTCCTGACCCAGCTAGACTTCCTGCTAGTTGTCCAGGCCTTCGGGCCCAACTTGACTTCCTTCCAGTTTTTTAGTCCTCCTAACCCAACTGGACTTCACACCTGGTGTCTAGTTTTCTAGATCCAGACATGGGAGCCCCACTTTCTTCATTTGAGGTGCATGGCTTTACATGACCATGGCTTTGATACCAATTATTAGTGCCTATAAGATTAATATATCTCCACAATGGTATGATATTATTCACTTTGGGCCTAAACCCTCATGGTTTTATTTTTGGGCTTTACCCAAAAGGCCTCATACCAATGGAGATATTTTTTTATCTTATAAGCACATGATCTTTTCCATGTCTTACTAATGTGGGACTTTGATTGTATTCCCCATACTTCTAACAATAATAAGAATACAAGGACACGAAGATGCACTCCAGAGTGACTTTGACACAACAAGAAAACATAATAGAAACCAACATCCAAACCAAAATCATAATAAAAGCCAAATACATAACAACAACACCGTATAGCAAAATGAGGAACAAATACAGAATAAAACCCAAAAGATACAATCCATCAGGGATTCAAACCCAAAATGCACCATGTGAGATGGAATCGGTAGATAGGACCTCCAAGCTCCTTACAACATCCTCCACCTGCTACCTGGGCGAAAGGAAAATGCAGTGGTGGTGAGTATAAGACTCAGTGGTATATGAAAGATAGTGCATAAACTATATAAACATATGGAGATCAACAGGTATATAGTCTTAAAGGTAATAATAAATAACCATCAGTATAAATGCGTATACCAACTTAATCCACTGGATATAACAGTATGTACTGACATACATGAAACATATGGAGATCAACAGGTATACAGTCTTAAATCTAATTAATGCATATACCAACTTAATCCACTGGATATAACGTAATGTACTGACATACATGAAATTCTACAATGACACAACTCATAATAACCTGAACAAGTATACAATAACGTATCACATATAAATAACATGCATGAATAATATCACACTTGTGATCAACACATAATGATATGAAAAACATATAATCAAATGCATAAACAAACTTGGTCCATCCTATATAATAACATAATGCTGATCAAATGCATATAGCAGTCTGGTCCATTAGGTATGTTGGACTTTCTGAGCCACAAAAACCGCTTTTTATGTTGCGGAAACCTTGGAAGCCCGGCCACGGATCCGTGCGAAGTATATCAAAAATAAATTCATGTATGTGTTATGGAAACCTAGATCTACCTTAGATCTACATGATGATAGTGTTACCCTCGTAGCGACGCCCTTTGCTTATCCCGCTCGTCCAAACGCTTTGCCGGAACTCAAGAGTGTCAAGTGTACACTCCTCTATTGCTATCCACACAGACAAATGGTGGAGAAAATCAACCTAGAGTGTGCTAGCACTCATGGAAGTTTCGGCCAAGGAGGATTGGGAGAGCTTGAGAGGAAGAACCAAGGAAGAAGATAAAGATTAATTCCAAATAACTTCTCATCTAATGAAAAGTGGCTGGCCACTTTGTTTTAGGGGTTACATGCATGCATGTAACTCCAAGAGCCAATGGCTCTTGGTCTCCCTCATGAGGTGGCACCACATGATAAGTCAATGATGATGTGGAACATCATCAATGGTCGACCCCTATGCCAAGTCACCATGACATGGCAATTGGTCAAGTAAAAATTGACCATTCATCTTCCCTCTCAAGTCAAGTCAAACTTGACCTCTTATTTCCAATGGTTGATCAAATCTAACCACTTGATTCAAGTCAATTTGATTTAATGAATCTCTATTCAATAATTTAAATTGACTCAATGAATCAAATATAAATTAGACTCATTCAACACTTGAATCAAATTGAGTCTAACTCAATTAGTCTAATTTGGATTACTCTTTATCCAATTTAGTTTATCCCATGAACCTAATCCTCATGGTTCATCATATGAACCTAATCTCCATATTATGGCCCTTTGTGTGTGACCCTATAGGTTCTTGTAACGTTGGCAATGATCCAAAACCGATTTAGGAACATAAGAAATGAGCGGTATCTAGCAACACATCATTGCTACCCAAGTTACAAGAATGTTGAGATCCAACATCACCTTTGTGACTACTAATTGTGACTCTCACAATATGTGACAATGTCCTTCTATCCTTGACATCTAGATTGACCAATTGAGGCATAGACCATGTCATCCTCGGTACAATCTATATCTTGAACTCCAAGTAGACTCACTATAATCAAATGAGCTCAATATCTCATATTGACTCATTTGGGCATGGTCATGCACTTCGTGGTCTCACTCTATCAAGAATAACGATGTCACTCCCATCATATAGGATGGATAGATCCCATCTACATCACTCACATCCCTCCGCATAATTTGTTACATACCTAGTAATCTCCTTTATAGTCCACCCATTTATGGGTGATGTTTGACGAAGCCAAAGTATGCAACTCCTTATGTAGGGAACCATGGTGACTTCAGGTCTAAGGACTAATAGTCATACTAATAGTCACATGATAAAGTATATAACACTCATATAACGATCTATGATACTTTCTCATGGCGGGTCATTCAGTATACATTCTCCAATGCATACCCATGTATCAACTTGATATCTCATATCCATGACTTGTGAGATCAAGTCATCGTGTTGACCTACATGCTATTCTCTACGCATTAACATTGTCCCTGAATGTTAATACTTGACTAGGAATGATTAAGAGTAGTGTTCTCTATATCATCTGATTATCGATTCAACCAATCGATTGATATAGACAAGAACCTTCTACTCAAGGACGTTATTATACTTAGTTATTTGGCACCAATACAAGTAAATATAATAACCATGCCTTTATAAATAGGAATATGATACAATAAAGTCCATACAACAATCATCACATGATTGGCTCTAGGGCTTTCACTAACAATCTCTCACTAGCACTAGTGTCAATCACCGTAGTATCTAATACTCAATGACCTAGTGTGACCATCATGCTTTTTCTGTGTCAAAGCCTTGGTCAAGGGATCTGCGATGTTAGCCTATGTGGGTACTCTTCAAATCTTCACATCTCCTCTATCGATAATCTCTCGAATGAGATGGAAGCGCTGTAGTATGTGTTTGGTCCGCTGGTGTGAGCGAGGTTCCTTAGCCTGCACAATAGCTCCATTGTTGTCACAATAGAGCTCTATAGGATCTGCTATGCTAGAAATCACCCCAAGCTCAGTAATGAACTTGCGGATCCAAACTGCCTCCTTTGTTACCTCTGATGCAGCTATATACTCTGCTTCTGTTGTAGAATCAGCAATTGTGTTCTGCATCGAACTCTTCTAGCTCACAGCGCCACCATTCAAGCAAAACACGAACCCTGACTGTGATCTATAATCATCCTGGTCAGTTTTAAAGTTGGCATCACTGTAGCCCTTTACAGCTAGCTCCTCATCGCCTCCAAATATCAAGAAATATTCTTTAGTACTTCTCAAGTACTTAAGAATATTCTTGACTGCTATCTAGTGACACTCACCTGGATCTGACTGGTATCTACTCGTCATGTTCAAAGCATACAAGACATCAGGACGAGTACATAGCATGGCGTACATGATAGATCCTATAGCAGATGCGTAAGGGATCTTATCCATGCGGTCTCTCTCCTCTCTAGAAGAGGGACTTTGAGTCTTCAAAAGACTCACACCATGTGACATCGGTAGAAGTCCCTTCTTGGAATTCTGCATGGCAAACCGTAGTAATACCGTGTCAATATATGTACTCTAACTTAGGCCAAGAAATCTCTTAGATCTATCTCTATAGATCTTGATGACTATAATATAGGCTACTTCACCTAAGTCCTTTATTGAGAAGCACGTCCCCAGCTAAGTCTTCACATACTGTAGCGAAGGGATGTCATTCCCAATGAGTAGTATGTTATCCACATACAATACAAGGAAGACAACTGTGTTCCCATTAACCCTCTTGTAGACACAGGATTCATCTTCATTCTTGATGAAACCAAACTGTTTGATCGCATCATCGAATCGAAGATTCCAACTCCGAGAAGCTTGCTTTAGCCCATAAATGGACCTTTGAAGCTTACATACTTTTCCAGTATGCTGTGGATCTACAAAACCCTCAGGTTGTGTCATGTACACATCCTTGAGCAAGTTTCCATTCAAAAATACAGTTTTGACATCCATATACCAGATCTCATAATCGTGGTATGTTGTAATAGCAAGCATGATCCGAATGGACTTAAACATCGCCACTGGAGAAAAGGTTTCATCATAGTCAATACCATGAATTTGCTTGAAACCTTTAGCCACCAATCGGCCCTTATAGGTATGCATAAGTCCATCCATGTCAGTCTTTTTCTTAAAGACCCACTTACACCCAATGGGTTTGACCCCTTCAGGTGGATCAACCAAAGTCCATACTTGGTTGGTGTACATGGATTCCATCTCGGATCTCATGGCCTCTAGCCATTTCTCAGAATCTGGGCTCATCACAGCTTCCTGATAGGAGGTAGGCTCATTCTCAATGAGCATAACGTCATCATGGTCAGACAAGAGAAATGAGTATCTCTCAGGCTGACGACATTCCCTATCATACCTGCGAAGAGGTAGGTCTACCTGAACAGGTGGTTGTTCCACAACTCTTTGTGCAACAATCTCATCACCCACAACACTTTGTGGTTCCTATTCAACCTCCATCAAGGCCTCAGTGCTATGGTCCTTATCTCGAATTTCTTCAAGATCGAACGTACTCCCACTAGTTTTTCTAGAAACAAAATTCCTTTCTAGAAATACCCCAATCTTTGCCATAAACACTTTGTGCTGACTGGGAATGTAGAAGTAATATCCCTTCATCTCCTTGGGAGATCCAACAAAATAGCACTTATCGGATTTGGGTCCCAGTTTGTCTGAGACTTGACGTCGAACGTATGCCTCACAACCCCAAATCCTCATGAAAGACATCTTGGGATTTCTCCCTATCCATATCGTATATGGTGTCTTTATCATAGACTTGGATGGTATACAGTTAAGTGTGAAGGCTGCTGTGTCTAGAGCATATCTCCAAAAGGATATAAGAAGATATGTGTGACTCATCATAGATCGTATCATATCTAATAGAGTATGATTCCTCCTTTCGGATACACCATTCCACTGTGGGGTTCCAGGAGGAGTAAGTTGGGATAAAATCCCACACTCAGCTAGATAGTTACGAAACTCATGGTTAAGGTATTCACCGCCTCGATCTGATTGAAGTATCTTAATATTCTTGCCAAGTTGGTTTTGTACTTCATTCTTGAATTCTTTGAACTTTTCAAAGGATTCAGATTTATGTGTCATCAGATACACATAACCATATCTACTGAAGTCATCAGTAAATGTAATGAAGTACCTGTAACCACCTCTAGTAGCAACATTGAAAAGACTGCATACATTACTATGTATAAGTCCTAACAAGTCTGTTGCTCTCTCGCTATGTCCACTAAAGGGAGTCTTGGTCATCTTGCCTAAAAGTCAGCACTCGCATGTCTCATATGATTCAAAATCAAATGAGTCGAGCAGCCCATCCTTATGGAGCTGAAATAAGCGACTCTCATTTATGTGACCTAAGCGACAATGTCAGAGATAGGTTTGGTTCAACTCATTTGACTTGAACCTTTTGGTACTTATGTTATAGATGGGGCTTTCTAAGTCTAGAATGTAGAGTCCGTTCATTAGAGGTGCACTACAATAGAACATATCATTTAAATAAACTGAACAACATTAGTTCTTTATTATAAATGTAAATCCTTTCTTGTCCAAACAAGAAACCAAAATTATGTTCTTAGTTAAAGTAGGAACATAACAATATTCATCTAGTTCTAGTACAAGCCCAGTGGGCAGAGATAGATCATAAGTTCCTACAGCAACAGCAGCAACTCTTGCTCCATTGCTTACTCGTAGGTCCACCTCGCCCTTTGTCAATGCCCTGCTATTTCTCAGTGCCTGCACATTGGTACAAATGTGAGATGCACATCTGGTATCTAATACCCATGATGAAGAAATAGATAGTTTGACTTCTATAACATTTATACCTAAAGTAGAAGTCTCACTTCTCTTCTTCTTAAGATCTTCCAGGTATGCTTTGCAGTTACGCTTCCAGTGTCCAGCTTCCTTGCAGTGGAAGCTAGCCCCTTCTTTGGTCACCCCTCCTTTGGGTTTCAGTTCTTTGCCTTTGCCCTTGGCTTGGGACTCTCCCTTACCTTTAGGCTTTCCCTTGCCTTTCTTGTTTTGCACCATCAAAATGGAGTCAGATTTTCCCTTCTTAAGGTTGAGCTCAGCAGTTCTCAACATGCTGAGCATCTCAGGCAGTGGCTTATCAATTTTATTCATGTTGTAATTCATGACAAATTTATTGTACATTTGTGGCAAAGATTGCAAGATCAAGTCAGTGGCTAGCTCTTGCCCAAGTGGGAATCCCAGCCTCTGTAGGTTCTCGATGTACCCAATCATCTTGAGTACATATGGACCTACGGGAGTCCCTTCATGCATATTGGACTGAAATAGTGCCTTAGAGATCTCATATCTCTCGTGCCTTGCTTGTCCTTAATATAGTTGATGAAGATGTTCAACCATATCATAAGAATTCATGAACTCGTGTTGCTTCTGAAGCTCAGAGTTCATGGTTGCGAGCATGAGACATGACACATCTAATGCATCATCTTGATGCTTCTTGTAAGCATCTTTGTCGGTTTGCGAGGCAGTGGTAGGAGGTGCCATCTGGAATGGGCTGCTCCAAAACGTACAGTTTCCTTTCTTGGGTGAGAATAATTCTCAGGTTCCTGTACCAGTCAGGAAATTTGCTCCATTGAGCTTGTCCTTCTCAAGGACAAAACACAGGGAGAGAGTATTCGTGTTTGTCGATATAGTAATATGTAATATACACAATGTAGAAAATTAATATCATATTCCTTTTATCATTTAATTAGGCATTTAATCAAATGATGCTCCCACTGAATTATAGGACTTTTATAGAATCGAGTTATGGATGTGGTCAAACCACATTACTTGATTCATACAAACTAGCTATAATTCTTGTGGGACAAGATCCACATCATACTACGCCTTGAGTTAGCTTTGGCTAAATCGCCCAAGACTTAGTATGATCGGTAGGTAACACATTACCGATTACATCTCTATGAAACTCTTGTTTATAGGATCAAGACCCACATTTACAAAAGACCTTGAGTTAGCTTTGGCTAAATCGCCCAAGATTTAGTGTAAATGTGATCTTATCCTATCTTTCCAACGGTTGGAATATGTCTATAGTTCTACTCGATCCAATTGAGTTAACTAGTTTTACTCAATCAAATTGAGCTTACTCTAACCCAAGCCATGATAGGTGGGACCAAGATTGTCCCTCCACACCCTACCAAGATAATATGCGTGGCTCTGCTTTGGCAGATTCAACAACTACAAATGATCGAGGTAGTGATGGGTATCAAGACATGGTAGGCATTTTCGAGTTGATTCTATTAGGATCTAATTTAATCGTGAATGTGTATCATATACGCATCAAGGATTTTATTATCCTACACTAGCATGCATCACATACATACAAGTATTATTCTAGCATGCATCATATACATACAAGAAAAATATCCTAGCATGCATTATATACATACAAGCAAAATTTACTAGCATGCATCACATACATACAAGCAAAAATAAATAAATAAATAAATAAATATATATATATATATATATATATATATATATATATATATATATATATATATATATATATATATATATATATATATATATATATATAAATTAATTGTGATGTGGTCATGGCCCTACTACGATCTTCTCAAGCCAATAAGAAGATCGGATGGTCAACCTAGGGTTAGCGGCTTCTCCAAGCACCTCCTTTGACCGCCATGTGTCATCGGCACCCGTCTCGTAACTCCGTCTACTAGTGGACTTTCCACCGCTCCATTTTGTACATTACAAACATGAAACTCGAGTTATATTCGAGTCTAAAACTATTTACAACTAGAATTTTAAAAGAAGAGGCACAATGCGTAGGTCGCATACCCTATACAACATGCACAACCACAAAAATGGCACGCAGGCCGTATTATGACTTACAACACATTTATCATTCAATCATATTGGGATTCTTTGGCCATGACCATCACAGAATTATACATAATTCTAAATTATGTATATTACAGAAATTTCTCTAATTTTTTCTATTTTTTTTTATTTTATGAGTCACATCTCCGTAACGGTCCTACTAAGCGGTTTCCGGGCGCGATCTCGGGACAAGGCCCCTTTCGGGGATAGGGGAAGCGCCCCTACTCGCAAAAATAAACATTGCGAGTGTCCCTATTTGATCTTACAGTGACTTAAGTCACTGTCCCAAAATCCTAAAGCGAGAACTCGTCGTTTCGGAGAGTTTTTCTCGGTGGTTGAAGCCTACAAGTGTCCCAACACTTGTTGCTTTGACTCTTCGAGAAAAATACCCAAAAAATCTATAAAAATAGGAAATTTACAGAACCTTAAAAATCTTTAATTTTTATATCTAATACAAAAACTACAAATTTAAAACACAAACATGCTTCGAATGTGGCTCTGATACCACCGTTGGACTTTTCGAGCCGCAAAAACCATTTTTTACGTTGCGGAAACCTCAGAAGACCGACCACGGATCTGTGAGAAGTATAACAAAAATAAATTCATGTATGTGTTATGAAAACCTAGATCTACCTTAGATCTACATGATGAGAGTGTTACCCTCGTAGCGACGCCCTTTGCTTATCCCGCTCGTCCAAACGCTTTGCCGGAACTCAAGAGTGTCAAGTGTACACTCCTCTATTGGTATCCACACAGACAAATGGTGGAGAAAATCAACCTAGAGTGTGCTAGCACTCATCGAAGTTTCGACCAAGGAGGATTGGTAGAGCTTGAGAGGAAGAACCAAGGAACAAGATGAAGATTAATTCCAAATAACTTCTCATCTAATGAAAAGTGGTCGACCACTTTGTTTTAGGGGTTACATGCATGCATGTAACTCCAAGAGCCAATGGCTCTTGGTCTCTCTCATGAGGTGGCACCACATGATAAGTCCATGATGATGTGGAACATCATCATTGGCCGGCCCCCATGCCAAGTCACCATGACATGGCAATTGGTCAAGTAAAAATTGACCATTCATCTTCCCTCTCAAGTCAAGTCAAACTTGACCTCTTATTTCCCATGGTTGATCAATTCTAACCACTTGATTCAAGTCAATTTGATTTAATGAATCTCTATTCATTAATTTAAATTGACTCAATGAATCAAATCTAAATTAGACTCATTCAACACTTGAATCAAATTGAGTCTAACTCAATTAGTCTAATTTGGATTACTCTTAATCCAATTTGGTTCATCCCATGAACCTAATCCTCATGGTTCATCAGATGAACCTAATCTCCATCTAATTTCCCTTTGTGTGTGACCCTATAGGTTCTTGTAACGTTGGCAATGCTCCTAAATCGATTTAGGAACATAAGCAATGAGCGGTATCTAGCAACACATCATTGCTACCCAAGTTACAAGAATGTTGAGATCCAACATTACCTTTGTGACTACTAATTGTGACTCTCACAATATGTGACAATGTCCTTTTATCCTTGACATCTAGATTGACCAATTGAGGCATAGACCGTGTCATCCTCGGTATAATCTATATCTTGAACTCCAAGTAGACTCACTATAATCAAATGAGCTCAATATCTCATATTGACTCATTTGGACATGGCCATGCACTTCGTGGTCTCACTCTATCAAGAATAACGATGTCACTCCCATCGTATAGGAGGGATAGATCTCATCTACATCACTCACATCCCTCCGCATAATTTGTTACATACCTAGTAATCGCCTTTATAGTCCACCCATTTACGGGTGACGTTTGACAAAGCCAAAGTATGCAACTGCTTATGTAGGGAACCATGGTGACTTCAGGTCTAAGGACTAATAGTCATACTAATAGTCACATGAGAAAGTATATGACACTCATATAACGATCCATAAAACTTTCTCATGGCGGGTCATTCAGTATACATTCTCTAATGCATACTCATGTGTCAACTTGATATCTCATATCCATGACTTGTGAGATCAAGTCATCGTGTTGACCTACATGCTAGTCTCTATGCATTAATATTATCCCTGAATGTTAATACTTAACTAGAAATGATTAAGAGTAGTGTTCTCTATATCATCTCATTATCGATTCTACTAATCAATTGATATAGACAAGAACCTTCTACTCAAGGATGTTATTATACTTAGTTATTTAGCACCAATACAAGTAAATATAATAACCATGTCTTTATAAATAGGAATATGATACAATAAAGTCCATACAACAATCATCACATGATTGGCTATAGGGCTTTCACTAACAAGGTACACTACACATACCTAAACAACGATCCACATTGATCCTACTCATAGCCAAATACACCACATACAACAGTATATACTATGGAAATGGCATGTATAATGATGTTCGAACATATGCAACAATCATGGCTCAAACATATGCAACATCTCACAATCATATGTAATATGTAGCACACACACACATATATGAGTCACCACACATGGCAATGCATATGCAATATGTATCACACACATATATGAGCCATCACACATGGCAATGCATATTCATGGTCACTGCCTGCACACCTTGCTCGCTACAATGACCCTGTGTGGCCTAGGTGGCACGATATGACAACTATCCCAACTCTAGCTACCACTACTCTCGAGTGGATGAATGGGCAGTATGAGTAAGTAGCTACAAACTACACAATGGGGATCCCTACTACTAGCCACTCCAACTACTACTATCCATGAGTGGTCAAGTTCTGCATGATAGGACAAGCTGCACGCAACTCCAACTATAACTATCACATAGTGGGCGAGTGCGGCATAGTAGATAAGCTACACTCAACTCCAGCTACCACTACACCGAGTGGCCGAGGAGCAGTAATAACTGACGACTCTCTCAACTACAAAGGATACAAAGTCGACAGCATGTGTGTAATGTGATGATGCACATCTCCAAGCACATAAACCCACAACACGCTCTCTATCTCATAGAGAGTCATATACAACAGATAGACAACAATGCTAGGACCTCTAGTCTGTAACAAAACTCTACCGACAACCCACTCAACCATACACAGAAGACACGACCAACAAGAGACACATAATACAAGATAATATGGTAAGACAATCAAGTCAACATTTAAAACCATCACCTACCCCTAGTGATATAACATGATGACCCAATCCAAGACTACAACTATACTCAACAACATGTACTTATGCAACATCTATATATATCAACCAAACATAGTATATATAATCAACAATAGTGATGAAACGAGACTATATAGATATCAAATGGAACATTTCAAAATGTTCAACGGCTAAGTATCAAGTATAGGAATAATAAGAGTGGAGTCAAGATAATGATACTTTCATCATAACAAAGCTCATGCACTAAGATCATCGATCTACCGAAACAAAGGAGCAATTACCCACTTGATATGCAGTTCGTGCTAACCATTTACACGTCCAAGAATCTATCACAATCAAAGTCCAGCAAATAAAACATATATAAACAGATTATACTATCAATTCTAATATTAGGATTAAATCCTAATCCTACATCGACATTATATCCCAATTAATTACTCATTCATCCTAATCCAACTATTGAACAACTGTAATACAATATGCATCCATAAAACATCTAAATCCAATCTCACCTTGCTTAATTTCACCTGTACAACTTCTTGCCCCAATTCAGAATATCTAATCTGTATCAAACAACCAAATTAAAGCAAGACCCAATTCAGATCATCTTCATCCCCTAACAATCACAAGATATCTTGGATATCACAAAATCCCTACCAAATCCATACTTACCTTGTGACAATACAATTGTTCATAACCTATATGGAAGAACAAACCCACTGCATATCACACTCGATCAAAAATAAGAAATCATCGAAGTTTGCTGCAGTTGAGATCAGTAGAACATAGCCAAGTAAGGACCATTAGAGCTTGCCACAGTTGAGATCCACAAAACACAACCAAGGAAAACCATCAAATGTTGTTGCACAAGGCCAAACTCATGCCGATGACTGCACATAGAAGGAATCGAGAGAAACACCATAGACCAACCTCCTCTCTGTCCTTGGTGATGAACGCTCGAATTGTCAACCGACGGTGAGTTGGCAACTCATAGAGATCAGGCAGAGCTGCTGTATGTCACAGGGATCTCATCAAAGACTAGCTATGGTTGCGATGAGAAGGCTAGTGATGGTGAGGAAATGGTCGCAATTGAGATGAGTAGGTGGTGGCGTGAGTGCTCACGATAGTGGTGTGAGGGGTAGATGATCGACAGACAAAGGCAATCAGCAACAATCGGCCTTCACTGCGTGGTTGCAGTGGAGATCAATAGTGGTGAGCTGGTTTGGGGTGTCGATGATGGAAGGTGACACAGATATAGCGGAGCTACTGTTTACCACAGGGATTGCATCGGAGATCGACGGTGGTTGCGATGTGAAGGCATGATGAGGAAATGGTTGCGATCAGCAAGGAGAAGACGGCAAAAGGAAAAATAGAAGAGGCGGATTGAAAGATGGGGGAAATCGAAAGAAATAGGAATAGGAAACTAAGGTTTAATATCTAAACCTAGGTAAATTAAACCTATTAACTCCTTAATAACCATTAATCCAAATAGGCTTTACAAAAGTCTATTCACTTTATCCCCATGAAATGTCCATTAGACTTCCATTTAAATCTAGAAAAATTTCTAAAAAAATTCCTGAGAAATTCTATAAGATAATTTATTAATTAACAAGGGGTATTTTATTATTATTTCATTTTCCAATATCTCACATCTAGAATCAAGTCTAGTTAGTAGGTGTAGTAGAAAATAGCATTATGTTGCTTTATCTACTACTGAAGCAGAATACATAGCCATGGGTGAGTGAGTAGCTCAACTTCTTTGGATGAAGCACACTCTAAATAACTTCCAACTAAACTTTAGTAATACTAAAGTCATGATTGATAATATTAGCTCAATTAATCTAACTAAAAATCCTATACATCATTCTAGAACTAAACACATAGAAGTAAAACACCACTTTATAAAAGAACATGTAGCTAATAGAGATGTAAAATTTGAATACGTTGAATCTAAATCGAACCTAGTGGATATTTTTACTAAACTATTACCTGAAGTAGAGTTTAGTTTGCTTAGATGAAAACTAAGTATGTGTGTAGTAGAGTAGGAATTGATTTTACTTACTATGTATGTATCACTTTCTTTTATGCTACATGGAACTAGCATAGGACTTACCTTAGAAATAATGAACCTATAGATAGTTAAGGAGCCAGTGCATCTCACAACACTTAGGTTTAACCTGGTTGTGTATTGAGCCATGTAGATGGGCGTGAGATGTTAGGACTTTACTCCTAATTCTAGTTGTAGATTAAGTGCATCAATATGAATCATGGAGTATAATCAATAAACAAATCACATAAGTAACTAACTCCAACCAAGACTTATTGATTATTTAATATCAATTAAGTCAAAGTGGAGTTGGACATTCTCTTAAAGATGATTTATTAGATGGTTTATTTTAAATATTACTTTACAAAAAGGACACATGCTAGGATTCAAAAGGAAATTTAGTTACTTCATTTCCTTTATCATTTGAACAAGTGAAAATGAACTTAGAATTATCTTGAAGTTTTACAACTTAAAAATGAACTTTAAAGTTTTGAACTTTAAGTTAATATACACTCCTCACAAATTTATTTTTTATATATGTCAAAGGGGGAGAGATACAAGTTAAGAGGTTAAAAATTTAATTTAAAATTTTTTACACATTAAGGGCTTCGTTCAGTTTACATATTGCTCGTAGTCATAATAAAGGCCTAATTAAATGGTACAAAATTATGATGTTGCCATAAATCAAAAAGGGAGAGATTGTTGGTGCAGGGGCACCAGGTAATTGAACCAAAATTTTGATTATGGCAAAAGCTCAAAGTTAAGTCATGTTATTATCTGATGTGTTGTGATAAGTGTGCAAGAACTGAGAAAGCCTTAGCTAAGATCAAAGACGTCAAGAGAATCAGATGCTAAGCAATAGGTTAAATAGGCTAAGGTAAGCTCCAAGTGAGGAGCGATGGTAACGATTCATCCTCGGTATGGGAATAATTGTAGGCGTCGATCCAATCAAGACTTCTAGAGGAATGTCGAAGTCGAAATCGGACGGTCAAAAGAGGTGTCACTATTAATATACTTGAGTATTCTATGCTAATCTTGTAATGCAAGTGAAAGACTGAAGAAACACCAAGCAAGTACTTTACAGTAGTCGACTGATAGGAATTACTAGTCGACTAATATGGTACAGTCGACTGGGGGAGAATAGCAGTCGACTGATGCCTGCAAATCAGTCAAAATGCCAAGTCATGATTTGGATCGATCTAAGCTGCCACCTAAGGGTAAGATCAACGAATTTGGGATCTAGATCTGGACTCATTCCAAGGTTCAAGTCTATAAAAGAAGGCCCTATGGCAAACCCTAGAAGTTAACAATTCTAAGTGCTCTTGCTCATCCAACTCTCAAGCCTTTGCAAGTTCTCAAGCAACTGTCCCACGCATCTTCTAAATTCCGACGAAGCCTCATCTTTTCTTTACTTGTGTCAGTAATTGTTTAAAGTTGCTTTTCTTATTTGTACTTAATTTGTTGGGATCGGTAAGGTTGTTACCGGCCCATCTCTTTTTGTAATTGCCTTGTCTCTTACCTCCAATGAGGAAGAGATTCTTTAGTGATTGCCCTTTGAAAGCGATCAAGGATTGCAAGGCCTTGGACTAGCAACCATTTGGTTATGAACAAAGTAAAAAAGCATTGTGTCTTTGTTTTTGTGTTTTTGTTTCCGCTGTGATGTACGAAGTTTTTATGCACGAGAGAAATTTTAAATATGTTATTCACCCCTCCCCCCTAGGGTTTTTCAGTCCTTCATGTTCTTCCCTAAATCTAAGGGTTCATGCTTTATATCTAGGCATATCCATTTGATTCCTTTATCTAAAACATCAAATAATGGCATTGCCCTTATATTCAATTTTAATGCATCCTAATGAATGAATATGATTATGTCCCCACGGGGATGGTGTGGTGGCTAAGGCATAACGAAGCTTGCGGATAAGGCATGGGTTGATTCCGAAGGAGCTCTAAAGCCCTTTCCTAGATTTAGATGACCCCCACATGTCTTGGCCATCATGTCCAAGCCCATATCCCCCCCCCTCGATGATTTACCTCCCTCACAATGGTCGTGGGATAGGCCGGTCGGGCCACTAAGTTGGCGGTTCCAACCTTTTGCAGAATATGATTATGGTATAAATGATTTGTACAATTAAAGCATTTTCCAATGATGATTCATTATGTCATGACATGATATAAAGTTAATGTCATTAGTCAATCTAAGTACTATCATGACATTTTGAAAGATAATATGAGCATGATATCATAACATGACATATGACAAACAAAGCAAGACAAATATATAATATCAAGGTATGAAAATACCTAAGTGTTAAGCTTAATTGCCATTTTTTTAATTATATCAATTTGCCACAATAACCCTAAATCCCTCGAGTGTGCCAAAAATGCAAACTTAGCACACTGTTGACATTTAACCTAATTGTGTCAATTTTGATCAAATTTTCAAACTTCATAACTTTTACTGGCACATACTAAATTCTTTTAGGATTAATTTCTAAACTCATTTTCAAGATATCACATTACCTTGAAAATATCCTAAAATGTCAACTCTATAATTGTTAGGTTAACTACCCATCCATTTAGCTTGACACACCCTAACAAATCTAGCGTGAGGGAATCATGCTCCTAGAAACACAAAATCTATTGGAGCTCCTTGGGTTTACTAGGTACTCACTAGGGATAACCTTCCTTAGTACCTTTCTAATGACCCTCCTAGGGCTTGGAATGTTGGTGCAATCGGCCCAGGTCACGATTGACTATACTCGAGTTTGAGTCGAGTAGCATTTTGATGTTTGACGATGAATTGACCATTGTTTGACAATGGGTTGACTATATGGTTGACATGGGATTGACCATATGATGGAGAAGTCCAAGTGGGACACTTGGCATGGAAAGTCCAAGCATAGGTCTTGGCAATGGTAAAGTCCAAGTCTTGAGTACTTGGCATGGAAAGTCCAAGCATGGGTCATGGCAATGGTAAAGTCCAAGTCTTGAGTACTTGGCATGGAAAGTCCAAGCATGGGTCTTGGCAAGGGAAAGTCCAAGCTTGAGTCTTGGCAATTGGAAAGTCCAACATGGAGTTGGCAAAGAAAGTTCAAGGGTGTAGTCTTGGTCACGTAAGTCCAAGGGTGTAGTCTTGGCAATGAAAGTCCAAGTAATGGGTACTTGGCATTTGGGAAGTCCAAGGTTTGATATTGGCAGTGTAAAGTTCAAGGGTGGAGTCTTGGCTGCATAAGTCTAATGGTTGGCGGCATAAAGTCTAAGCGTGTGTCTTGGTAGTGTAAGCCCAAAAGTGCCTTGGTGGCGTAGACCAGCATAGCATGATAATAGCCGATGGAAGCACCTGAAGGCTAGCATATGGATGAACAAGTCATGGATGACTTGGAGGGATTCAATAGGCGTGAGGCTGATGGAGGTAGCTAGAAAGCTAAGGTCTAGGCTAAGGGTGATCTAGCAAGTATGAGGACATCATACTTAGGGTAAACCTCATGGTTGAGGTATAGCAGTCGACTGGAGTTATGGACTAGTCGACTCGGTCAAGTGTTTGACACTTAGCAGCCGAGTCAACACTGAGCAATCAACTAGGATTATGATCAATCGACTAGCGTTCGACTATGACAAGTGGCCTTAGCAGTCGACTGCCAACATTGGGCAGTCGACTGGCTATAAGTAGTTGACTGCTGCTGGTTTTGGTCACAAAGGAAGAACACTCGGTAGCCGATTGAGCAGTCAGCTACGGGCTTGAGAAGTTGACTGTTAGGGATGGCAGTCGATTGCCAGTGTATCCCTTGGCTTAAATGCCAACGTGGATCAAGTTCGTTGTGAGACAACGACACTGTTGGCAGTCAATTGGGGCCTTTTAGTAGTCGACTATCTGGTCAAAATCCAAGTCGTGCGAAGGCTTAAAAGGAGCTCGACATGGAGGATTTCCATAGTGATTTCTTGGGCAATTTAAGGCTATTTGCTGGTGCAAATCAGGGTCTTCAAGTGCGGTCCAAAGCAATAAACAAACAAGCATTCAAGCTCACATTTGTAAAGTTTTCTTTATGTGTTTTTGTGTATTTCACTTGTATTTTCTTGTTATATTTTTTATTAATGTTGTAATCTTTTGTACATGTTTCTCCACCTCCAGTGTGTCACCGAGAAGGAGTGTTTTGATTAGTGGTGGTGTGTGCATCACTAGAGCTCATTTGAGCTCAACTCGTGGAGTATGAACCCTAAGATTCCAAACCATATTATATCGCTTGTCGTATGTGTGTGCTTGTATCTTTGTATTTGTGTTAGTATTATTATTATTCCGCTACGCTAACAAGTGTTGTAGACGATCAAGCACGAACGAATTCCATCGACGAACGAATGTGCCATTCACCCCCCCCCCCTCTAGCGCTCACCGAAGTTCCTACAATTCGTATCAGAGCCAGGTTATCTTCTACGGATTAACAATCATGAGCAAAATAGCTAGAGGATATGGAGCTACCTAAGGATGGATTATGGTACACCATCGACATTCCTCCACCATACGACCATGAAGACTTTCCGGCATGGAGGCTGAGAATGGAGACATTCTTAATGATGGACATAGAGAATTGGTTCATCATCATTGAAGATTTTGAACCCCCCCCCCCCTCCAAGGATAAGAAGGGAGATATCCTCAAATTGAAGAAGTAGACCCAAGAGCAACACAAAAAATTCAAGATTGAGGTTAAGGTAACAAAATTTTTGCAAGATTTAATCTCTAATGATATTTTGTGCAAGCTAGGTGAATATCAAGATGCTAAGGAACTATGGAGAAAGTTAGCCAAGTTCCATGAAAAGCTCGCACCGGTCCAAGATAAGGAAAAAGAGGAGTGTTCTTCCTCTCAAGCTCAAGAAGAAGAGGGCACATCATCTTCATCGCAAGAGCTTGAGGAATCGGAGGTTGAACGTGTTAGTGCTTATAAGCTCCACATATCTCCACAATGGTATGATATTGTCCACTTTGGGCCCAAGCCCTCATGGTTTTGTTTTTGGGCTTTACCCAAAAGGCCTCATACCAATGGAGATATCTTTTTTCTTATAAGCACATGATCTTTTCCATGTCTTACCAATGTGGGACTTTGATTGTATTCCTCATACTCCCAACAATCCCCCCCTCAAACGAAGGACCACATTGGGCCCCCCCTCAAGTCTATCCCTCCTCGAAGGATTTTCTCTGCTTGATGTCCGATCTTCAACCCACCAGGACTTCCTGCCAGTTGTTCGGTCCCCCCGACCCAACTAGACTTCCTTCCTGATGTCTGGTTCTCTTGATCCGGACGTGGGAGCTCAACTTCCTTCGTTCGAGGTTCATGGCTTGACATGGACCATGGCTCTGATACCAATTGTTAGTGCTTACTCCACAATGGTATGATATTGTCCACTTTGGGCCCAAGCCCTCATGGTTTTGTTTTTGGGCTTTACCCAAAAGGCCTCATACCAATGGAGATATCTTTTTTCTTATAAGCACATGATCTTTTCCATGTCTTACCAATGTGGGACTTTGATTGTATTCCTCATACTCCCAACAATCCCCCCCTCAAACGAAGGACCACATTGGGCCCCCCCTCAAGCCTATCCCTCCTCGAAGGATTTTCTCTGCTTGATGTCCGATCTTCAACCCACCAGGACTTCCTGCCAGTTGTTCGGTCCCCCCGACCCAACTAGACTTCCTTCCTGATGTCTGGTTCTCTTGATCCGGACGTGGGAGCTCAACTTCCTTCGTTCGAGGTTCATGGCTTGACATGGACCATGGCTCTGATACCAATTGTTAGTGCTTATAAGCTCCACATATCTCCACAATGGTATGATATTGTCCACTTTGGATCTAAGCCCTCATGGTTTTATTTTTGGGCTTTACCCAAAAGGCCTCATACCAATGGAGATATCTTTTTTCTTATAAGCACATGATCTTTTCCATGTCTTACCAATGTGGGACTTTGATTGTATTCCCCATACTCCCAACAGAACGACCATCAACATCTGAGGAAGAGGAAGTTGAAGAAGCCTCCACCTATAGGTTTGAGGGGGAGGATATTAGATCACTGGAGCCATAGCAAAATCAAGAAGTAGCTTCAACCTCCGGAAGAGATGAAGAACCAATTCCGACTTCCACCACTCTAGGTAACTCAAACATTTTCATTAAAAATAAAAATCATATCATATGCTTTGAGTGTAGGGAAGTAGGACATTACAAGAGTAAATGTCCTAAAAGAATCAAGAAAAGTCAACTTACACCAAAATTTCAAGAAAAGTCAAAGGATATCGAAGCCCCAATTAGGAAGAGCAAGGAGCACATGGTGTGCTTCAAGTGCCAACAACGGAGCCACTATAGAAGTCAATGCCCTAGGGGAGAAAGCAAAACAAGGGACAAGGAGGAGCTACACATGTAGGGGGAGCTTCTAAAGCAAACCCTAAGGTATATTTTAGTTATGCACCTACTAGTTTTCATGATAAAAATAAGCATGCTAGGAGTAATCTTGCTATTGTTCATGAAAGGAATGCTAGAAATAATAAATTCTATTGTTTAGGCGCTAAGAGTTATAATTTTGGGACTAATAACTCTAGACCAATTCTACCAAGGAGTCAATTAGGAAGGTAGAGGACCATTTAGGCATTAACCCTAAGAAGGGTAGGCATATGCCTAGAAGAAATGGTAATGCCCAAAGACTAAATGAAAAATAAAAAATTGGGCAGTAAAAATTAGAAAATTAAGCTTTGAGGGTCTAGGAGGCAAGGCTCATCTAAGGGAAAGAAATGTTTGGGTCACAAACCTAAGACCAAGGAGACCTACCGCAATGTTCTATTCGATTATTGAACTCATCCTAGGTCTAGGAAAGCCAAGGTTACTAGGGAAGTTATCCCTAAGGGTAACCAAGGTAAGTGTCTAGTGGCTAAGGTTTCAAGGAAACCTAGGGAAGCCACTAAGAAGGTTACAAGGGGAGTTACCCCTAGAGTTAACCTAGGCAAGACCACAATGACCAAGGCTTCTAAGCCTAGGAGGGTCATTAGGAAGGTATCAAGGAAGGTCATCCCTAATTTATACCTTGTAAACCCAAGGAGCTCCAATAGGATTTTGGTTCCTAGGAGCGTGATCGATTCATGCTAAATGGGTGAGGATGTGTCAACCTTGATTAGATGGGTAGTTATCCCAACCATAGCAAAGTTGGCCTTTTATGGCATTTCTAAGGTAATGGGATACCTTGGAAATAAGGTTGAATTTAAATCCTAAAAGATTTGAAGATGTGCCAATATCTTTAAGAAGTGTTGAAAAATTGATCAAATTGACACAATTACGTTTAGATGTCTTGGTGTGCCATTTTTGTATTTTGGCACACTTGGGAGATAAGTGATAATATGGCAAAAAGAACTTAATCATAACAAATGGAAATTAATACTAAGACTTAGGTATTCTTATACCTTTATATTTTATTTGCCATGATTTGTTTGCCATGTGTCATGTCATGACATCACATTTTTTTAAAATCATTAAATGTCATGTTAATGTCTTATGTCTAAGTTTTTATTTCATGTTAGTTTTTAGATTTCACCTTATTCCATGACATCATGATTATTGGCACATGTTTTTAATTATGTTATCATTTATACTATAATTCATGCTTTTAAGCAAATTGAAATTGATTTAAGGACTATGGCATGATTTGAAGTCTCATATATAAGGGAATCAAATAGTGTTGCCTTAGAAAAATCCATGAGACCTTAGTTTAGGATGAACAAAATCCACATCTCACATCAAATTGACATGTGTGTGTATTGATACACCCTAGACACCTTTGAGATGCTAGGAAATGGGTTAAGTTCAAGGTGCATATATATTGCATCTAGATGAACTCAAACTCATCATATACCATGGATGAATCATGAGGAAAGATTATGTACAAGTAATGTGCATTAAGCCCATAGATCATGGTTCAATATAACATTTTAAAAACATTTCAAAATTATTTTGAAAAACCTTGGTGTAGTCTATCTTTTGATAGAAGTCACCATTGAAGAAGTTGATACAAAATAGGTCAAAAACATTGAAGTTATCAATGGTTTTGAATTTTGTATCAATCTCACTATTTTATGGATATTTTATTTTTCAAATATTTTTCACCCATAATGATTGACTTAAGTATTATACATATGAATTTTCATGATTTTTTGATTTATGTATAATTACTTATGATTTTTGGAATTTCATTTTCTGAACCTGATTTCTACACTTACAGAAATCAGTCGACTGCCATGGATTGAAGTTGACTGGAGTCAAGGGCAGTCGACTGTTGACTGACAGAGTAGACTGTCAATGCTGATTTCGGATAAACAAGTATGTTTAGCCCATGTTTCAGCTATGTTAGGCTACCTTAACTACTCTCGACCCTAGGATATACTTTGAAAAACATTGGAAGGGTGAAAATCCATTGGATATAGATTAGGAGAATTGTTTAGGGAGTGTATCAATTTTAAGGTATGTGAAAGTTCAAGTTTGAACATTCGTCCTTAATTTTGATGGTTTAGTGTTCCTATAGGCTCAGGGACTCTCCAAGGACATTGTTTGTGCAATGGTCAAGGGGGAGCAAGCCTTTAGGGGGAGGTTATCTATTATGGGATGATGGATGTGTTCTTCCTCATGAGGGAGAGAATTTTGAAAATTGAGAATTTGAAGGATTGCCTCTCTTTAGTGATATGAGACTGATCACTAGGAAGATGATTAGATTGAGTTAGTATTCTAACTCAAAAGTGTTTGGTTTTTGTCAAACATCAAAAAGGGGAAGATTGTTGGTGCAATCAGCCCAGGTCACGATTGACCAGACTCGAGTTTGAGTCGAGTAGCATTTTGATGTTTGTGTTTTGATATTTACCAATGAGTTAAACATTGTTTGACAATGGGTTGACTATATGGTTGACATGGAGTTGACCATATGATGGAGAAGTCCAAATGGGACACTTGGCATGGTAAGTCCAAGCATGGGTCTTAGCAATGGAAAAGTCCAAGTCTTGAGTATTTGGCATGAAAAGTCCAAGCATGGGTCTTGGCAATGGTAAAGTCCAAGTCTTGAGTACTTGGCATGAAAGTCCAAGCATGGGTCTTGGCAAAGAAAAGTCCAAGCTTGAGTATTGGCAAATGGAAAGTCCAACATGGAGTTGGTGTTGGGTTTCCGGCACCGCGGCGAGTGTGTGTTCGAACATGTTTCGTATACATGTGCACAGCGGAAGAAATAAAATAATAAATCTAATTTATTACAACACACACACCACACGCATGCATAGTACAACATGTGTAGACATAATCGTAAATTCAAATTTAGCAATAAAAGGAAATTTATACTACGTATACCTGACGTATCACGTGTAGCGGGAAAGGCATCAACCGGAATGATCCTCGCTAGAATCGTCTCTATCCGTATCCACGCCGAGTATCTTCAGGATGACTTCACAAAGTCGCAAGCCTCGTCTTCGTACGAGTTACTAGCCTCGTGTCGAAGATGATGTGATCGAGAGAAGATTACAATCCGAATCAAAATTCGGATTCAAAATGAGTCCTCAAAAACTCGCTTCTCCGGAGAGGTATTCGCCAACCGTTTGACGAATCCTTCGTCCTCCACCTATGAGGATTACCGGAGATCGAATCCCCGGCAAGGAAGCCGCTGTCGGAGCTCCGAACGTCGTCCAAACGATGCTCCGACACGAAATAAACAAGCTGTCCAGAAAACTGGACAGCTTTGGTGGAGGAATAGGGTCGGCCAAATAAGGAAGCTAGACGCTCACCTTGTCGCCGGACCCAAAGAAGATCACCGGAGGGTCGCCGGAGGATCACTGGCTGAATCTTGGACGCTGGCAACAAGCTTGGACGGCGGCACAAAGCTGGGCGGCGGCTAGGGTTGTGCGCCGACCACTAGAGGAGAGGAGGGGTGGGCGGCAACTAGGGATTGCTTGGATTAGGGCTTAACAAAACCCTTAAGCCCTATTTTATAGAGAACAAATTCTTCTAATGGTTATCGGATCATAACCAAAAGCCCGTTAACCTGCTCCATTAATTTAAGTTAAAATAAACTAAACCGAATTGGTCTATTTTAAGTAACAATGAACCGAACCAACTTTGGTTCATTCGTTTAAAACAAACCAAACCTCTTTGGTTTATTCTCCACCATTGGATTAGAACCAAACCAATTTGGTTCATCCATCATATCTTCATAAGACACATCCCATCCATGCTTCCATTGCGACTGAAATGATTTCATGCTCGCTCCTTGTTTGGTCCAACCAAACCTAGTTTCTCTCCGTATGAGAATCTCATTCTCAACCTCGTTTTAAATGCTTCGGATTACGCTCGTTGTGCGTGTGACCAAATAGGTTCTTGATTTATGTTGGCCGTCTATAATTAACCATTGATTATAGAACGATCATGAGTGGCATCTAGTAGTACATCATGATCCCCAATTAATCGAAAAGATCAACGGTTGATCCAGAACAATTTCTGAAACCCTTCAGCAGCTCGAATGAATCGTGCCCCATTCCCTTCACTCATCTTATACCCACTTGGTTCAGGACATGGTCTATAGTGTCAGTCCCCACTAAGTTGACTACGTCACACCTAGCCCAAGTATCATTTCCTCGTCCTACGGATTCTAGTTACTACACATGTATCGAAGAGTACCTTACTCTAAACATGTAATGCTTTGGCCAAAGACTTTAGTAACAATCCGACGAGAGGCCATGGTATACATCTCCTCGCAAGGAGTGGTGAATCCTTTATAGGCTATTCAAACACCTTCTATTACTTCGACTTATACCCAATCATCCCGGGTCCACATCTCCTCAAAGATGCTTGCTTAAGATGTCAAAGCATAAGTCTTCATGATCAAGATGACTTGAATACCGCAAGTCAAAGTAACGTCGCACTTAAGCTACAGTAAGAACTTCATTGACATATCTATATATGCAGAAAACCATATGAAGTCTTACGGCTGGTCACTCTAATGAACTAGTTACCATAACTAGCATCCACGATTAACTCCGGACATCACAATGTCTCCAGCTAGTGAGAATTAGCTACTTGGATACACCAAGGAGTATACCTCGTGCTAGTCTCGACAGAATTGATGGTGTCCAAATTCATCAATTCATCGACTAGGGATAATTTCGATACATCACAATTACACATGTAGAGATACTCACTAGTTTTGATCCAATCACAAATTCTCTCATGCTGTGAATCGTATCGTGGACATTCAGTAAATGAGTTTAAGATCTAATCATATACATGAAAACATGTATACTCAAATAGTGATTCTTCATTTATCATATAAATGGTTCAAACATAAGGCTATTGCCTTAGGACATCTCTCATATATTACTAACAAACTCCCACTTGGCCTAATGTCAATCGCTACAGTATCCAATATCATTGGCTCTAACATGACCCTCAAACTTACTTTGAGGTAATGCCTTAGTCAAAGGATCCGCTAAGTTCCTTTCAGTGGGGATTTTCTCGATTTGTATTTCCTTCCTACTAATGATCTCTCTGATCAGATGATAGTGGCGAAGCACATGTTTGGATCATTGATGAGACCACATCAAGTTCATAGATGAACTTCTTGATCCAAACCGCTTCCTTTGCTGCTTCCAAAGTTGCAATGTATTCTGCCTTAGTGGCAGAATCTGCTATAGTGTCAAGCTTGGAACCTTTCCAACTTATTTGCACCTCCATTCCAGGTGAATACATACCCAGACTAAGACATGGAATCATCCTTGTTTATTTGGAAGTTGGCATCCGTATACCCACGTATCACCATGTACCCTTCTCCATATATTAGGAACGCGTCCTTAGTTCTTCTTAAGTACCTAAGGATCGTCTTAACAGTCGCCCAATGATCCATTCCTGGATCAGACTGGTATCTGCTCGTGACACTCAGAGCATAGGATACATCGGGCCTCGTACATAACATAACATACATGATAGATCCTATTGCGGATGCATAGGGAATCTTACTCATGCAAATCCTCTCGTCTTCTGTGCGCGGACACATAGACTTCGAAAGGTGTATCCCATGCCTGATGGGTAAGAAACCTTTCTTGGATTCCGACATGGTAAACCTCTTTAGCACTTGGTCTATATATGTAGACTGCGAAAGACCAAGCAACCATTTTGATCTATCTCTATAGATCATAATCCCGAGGATGTAGGTTGCTTCTCCCAGGTCTTTTATGGAGAATGTCTTGGACAACCAAATCTTAACTGACTGTAAGACAGAAACATCATTTCCTATAAGTAATATGTCATCGACATACAATACTAGGAACACGACTGCACTCCCACTAACCTACTTGTACACACAAGGTTCGTCTGGATTTTATGAGAAATCAAACCTTTTGATTGTCTCATCAAAACGAATATTCCAACTCCTGGATGCTTGCTTCAATCCATATATGGACCATCGCAATTTGCATACCTTGGTTTTATCAACTGATGTGAAACCCTTAGGTTGTATCATATACACGTCCTCGAGCAGGTTTCCATTAAGGAAAGTTGTTTTCACATCCATATGTCATATCTCATAATCATAATGAGCCGCTATGGCCAGGAGCATCCGAATTGATTTAAGCATAGCTACAGGCAAATAGGTTTCATCATAATCAACACCTTGTTTTTGACGATATCCTTTCACCATCATTCTAGCCTTATAGGTAATCACATTACCATCCATGTCGATTTTCTTCTTGAAAACCCACTTGCACCCTATATGCTTTATGCCTTCGGGTGGGTCAACCAAGTTCCAAATTTGGTTTTCATACATGGAATCCATTTCCGACTTCATGGCTTCAAGCCACTTATCCCTTTCTGAACTTGTCAGAACTTCTTCATAACTGGTAGGCTCCTTATCACCAATGAGTAACACGTCGTTTGATTCACTTATGAGAAATCCATATCTCTCAGGAATGTTGCGTGTTCTACCAGATCTACGAAGATGTGGTGTTTCAATAGGTCCAGCCGATTGCTCATCACTATGAGTTATCGGCTGTTGTGCTTCACCAGGTATCTCATCAATGTCTATTTGAGTCTCTCGAGCCTCCTCAATCTCAAGGACACTCCCACTGTTTTCTTGCAAGAGAAACTCTTTCTCTAGAAACACAGCATGCCTTGAAACAAACACCTTTTGTTCCACAGGATGATAGAATTGGTAACCCCTTGTTTCCTTAGGGTATCCAATAAATAGACATTTATCAGACTTAGCATCCAATTTGTCTGATATAGTCCGCTTCACATAAGCAGGACAACCCCATATCTTCAAGTAAGATACATGAGGTTTCTTACTATTCCATATCTCATATGGAGTAGTGGAGACTACCTTGGTTGGCATTCTGTTTAACAAGTAAACAGTTGTCTGAAGTGCATAGCCCCAAAAGGACTTGGGAGGATTCGCATGATTCATCATTGAGCTGACCATGTCCAACAAGGTCCGGTTATGCCTCTCAGATACACCATTATGTTGTGGTGTATATGGTGGAGTCCATTGAGACAATATACCATTGTCTCTTAGATAATCAAGAAACTCTTGACTTAAGTATTCACCACCTCGATCCGATCGAAGTATTTTAATAATCTTGTCATGTTATTTCTCTACTTCATTTCTGAATTCTTTGAACCTTTCAAAGGCTTCAGACTTGTGTTTCATCAAGAATACATACCCAAACCGTGAGTGATCATCGATGAAGGTAATGAAGTAGCTATAGCCTCCAAAAGCTTGAGTTGACATAGGTCTGCATACATCAGTATGTATTAGACCTAGCAACTCTCCCACTCGTTCACCTTTTCCTATAAAAGGTAACTTAGTCATCTTGCCTTTCAAGCATGATTCGCATGTATCATATGAATCCAATTCAAACGATTCCAGAATTCCACATCGGTGTAATTCGGACATGCATTTCTTGCTTGCATGGCCAAGACGACAATGCCACATGTAGGAGTCTAATTGATTATCCTTTCGAGCATGCTTGTTGCTCGCTTCGATATTGAAAATATCACTGGATACGTCCAACGTATAAATACCATTTCTTAAAGTTCCAGTCCCATAAAGAACTCCATTCAAAGTTATGTAACAACAATTGTTACTAAAAGTCAAATGGTGCCCATTTCTATTTAAACAAGAAATAGAAATGATGTTCTTTATCAACGAAGGAACTTAAAAGGAATTGTCCAGTTCTAAGACAAGTCCTGTAGGGAGTTTCAACAAATACGTTCCGATGGCAAGTGCAGCAATCTTTTCTCCATTCCCAACACGTAAATTTGACTCTCCCTTGACGAGTTTTCTTCTATTCCTTAGCCCATGTATGTCATTACATATATGTGAGCCACACCCAGTATCCAATACCCAAGTGTTTGAGGAAATAGAATGATAATCAATAACGAAGATATCTGAAGAAGATGGGGCATCCGATGCCTTATTCTTTTTCATGAACTCAAGATAAATCTTGCAATTTCTTCGCCAATGGCCCTCCTTGCCATAATGATGGCAAGTGCCCATTTGAGCTAGTTCTGATTTTTTAGCCTTTTTCTTCCCCATCTGCTATTCCTTTGACTTCCTCTTAGAACCTTTCTTCGAGGAATCAACTTACAGCACCGTCCCCTGCTCATGCTTCATAGAAGACACCATAGTCTTCAGCATATTGAGCAGTACCACAGAAGAACCTTCTTGCATCTCAGAGGTGAAGAGGAGCTTGGAGACTTCGAACCTTTCGAATCTCACTTGCTTATCAACCAACTCATAAAGATGAAAGACTATGGTATGAGCATCCATATTCTCATGTTGCTTCCGCAGCTCAGGTACCATCGTGGCTAGCATGATGCAACTCGCCATTTCAGAATCAGTCACATGTTTCTGATAGGCCAACAATTGGTCCAGAGTTGCATTGTCACTAGGACGGGCGGGAAGAGGCGCTTCGAGGACATTTGCAAGCTTTTCAACCTTGAGAACAATTCTCAAGTTTCTAAGTCAGTCCAAGAAGTTTGGCCGAGTCAATTTATTCGAATCCAAAATGGAACGCAAATTCAAAGACATCATGATCAATAGACTTACTTAGAAATACAAAACGAGCATATATGAGAAAATGATTTTAAAATGCATCGACAAATATTTATAAATCCCATTCATTTTTCGAATTTCAAAAACTCCAAAATCACTTCGGGAGATTGTAGGTTCATCTCCGAATGGGCAGATATCCAACATAGATATGAACAACCTTGGAGAGAGTCCAACAAGTCATTCATAGCTACGATGGTAGGTATCAAATATACCGATTGCATATCACATATATGCAACTATCACAATGTGCTATCAACTAATTTAATGTTCACACATACATCGGATTGTTAACTCATTAACAAGTATGCATCATATGCATAGCCCCCAACTTCACCTCCCTTCACATCGACCTTGGAGAGAGTCCAATAAGCCGATGCTCCAGGTTAAAGCCAACCCATTAATCAAGACATAGTTTTAATATGGTTAGAGTGCATTCAACCAATTAGCCCGACTTGGAGAGAGTCCAACAACCAAAGCTAATGATTGACCTCTGACTCTTACCATATTAGTATTAAACTATTCCATGGTTTGAACATGTTCGGGTTCGAGCCGGGCTTGGAGAGAGTCCAACAACCCAAACAAGAAATGAAACTTTGGTTCTAACCATATTAATGGAAGGTGTAGGCTTTAATATTGAGTAAGAGTTTTTATGTCTCATCCTCTTTGCATGCAAATAACAATTATCTATATGGCATGACATACATGGCATACATCTACATGTCACGACACGCATGGCATAATGATATACATCTAATGCAATTACATGGCATACAATTATGACATGTACAAAATTTCTTTATATGTCATAACTATTTATGGAAATAAAATATGTTTGAGATTTGATTCTCCAAATCAAATCATGATTAAATTAGGAAACAAATTTCCAAATCTAATCACATATTTTATTTGTGGAAGGTGTTGATTAAGGAAAGTCAATTTAGGAAACAAATTTCCTAAATCATCAAAACTACTTATGGAAATAAAATATTTTTAAGATTTGATTTCCCAAATCAAATCATGATTAAATTAGGAAACAAATTTCCAAATCTAATCAAATATTTTATTTATGGAAAATATCAATTTCCATAAATACTTCTAACTTTCCAAAAGTAGAAGATTTCCATAAATACTTCTAGACTTTCCAAAATTAAAAATTTCCATAAATACTTCTACGACTATCGCAAAACAATTTTACGATTATGTCGAAACACAACCTGGGCTCTAATACCACTGTAGGGTTTCCGGCACCGGGCGAGTGTGTGTTCAAACATGTTTCGTAAACATGTGCACAGCGGAAGAAATAAAATAATAAATCTAATTTATTACAACACACACACCACACGCATGTATAGTGCAACATGTGTAGATATAACCATAAATTCAAATTTAGCAATAAAAGGAAATTTATACTACGTATACCTGACGTATCACGTGTAACAGGAAAGGCATCAACCGGAACGATCCTCGCTAGAATCGTCTCTATCCGTATGCACGCCGAGTATCTTCAGGATGACTTCACAAAGTCGCGAGCCTCGTCTTCGTACGAGTTACTAGCCTCGTGTCGAAGACGATGTGATCGAGAGAAGATCACAATCCGAATCAAAATTCGGATTCAAAACGAGTCCTCAAAAACTCACTTCTCCGGAGAGGTATTCGTCAATCGTTTGACAAATCCTTCGTCCTCCACCTATGAGGATTACTGGAGATCGAATCCCCAGCAAGGAAGCCACTGTCAGAGCTCTGAACGTCGTCCAAACGATGCTCCGACACGAAATAAACAAGCTGTCCAGAAAACTGGACAGCTTTGGTGGAGGAATAGGGTGGGCCAAATAAGGAAGCTAGACGCTCACGTTGTCGTCGGACCCAAAGATGATCACCTGAGGGTCTCCAGAGGATCACCGGCTGAAGCTTGGATGCCGACAACAAGCTTGGACGGTGGCACAAAGCTGGACGGCGGCTAGGGTTGGGCGCCGACCACTAGAAGAGAGGAGGGGTGGGCGGCAACTAGGGATTGCTTGGATTAGGGCTTAACAAAACCCTTAAGCCCTATTTTATAAAGAACAAATTCTCCTAATGGTTATCGGATCATAACCAAAAGCCCATTAACCCGCTCCATTAATTTAAGTAAAAATAAACCAAACCGAATTGGTCTATTTTAAGTTAAAATGAACCGAACCAACTTTGGTTCATTCGTTTAAAACAAACCAAACCTCTTTGGTTTATTCTCCACCATTGGATTAGAACCAAACCAATTTGGTTCATCCATCATGTCTTCATAAGACACGACCCATCAATGCTTCCATTGCGACTGAAACGATTTCATGCTCGCTCCTTGTTTGGTCCAACCAAACCTAGTTTCTCTCGGTCTGAGAATCTTATTCTCAAGCTCATTTTAAATCCTTTGGATTACGCTCGTTGTGCGTGTGACCAAATAGGTTCTCGGTTTATGTTGGTCGTCTATAATTAACCATTAATTATAGAACGATCATGAGTGGCACCTAATAGTACATCATGATCCCTAATTAACCGAAAAGATCAACGGTTGATCCAGAACTATTTCTGAAACCCTTCAGCAGCTCGAATGAATCGTGCCCCATTCCCTTCACTTATCTTATACCCACTTGCGAGGAGATGTATACCCATTAGGTTGACTACGTCACACCTAGCCCAAGTATCATTTCCTCATCCTACGGATTCTAGTTACTGCACATGTATCGAAGAGTACCTTATTCTAAACATGTAATGCTTTGGCCAAAGACTTTAGTAACAATCCGACGAGAAGCCATGGGTATACATCTCCTCGCAAGGAGTGGTGAATCCTTTATAGGCTATTCAAACACCTTCGATCACTTCGACTTATACCCAATTATCCCGGGTCCACATCTCCTCAAAGATGCTTGCTTAAGATGTCAAAGCATAAGTCTTCATGATCAAGATGACTTCAATACCGCAAGTCAAAGGAACATCGCACTTAAGCTACAATAAGAACTTCATTGAAATATCTATATATGCAGAGAACCATATGAAGTCTTACGGCTGGTCACTCCAATGAACTAGTTACCATAACTGGCATCCACGATTAACTCCGGACATCACAATGTCTCCAGCTAGTGAGAATTAGCTGCTTGGATACACCAAGGAGTATACCTCGTGCTAGTCTCGACAGAATTGATGGTGTCCAAATCCATCAATTCATCGAATAGGGATAATTCCGATACATCACAATTACACATGTAGAGATACTCACTAGTTGTGATCCAATCACAAATTCTCTCATGTTGTGAATCATATCGTGGACATTCAGTAAATGAGTTTAAGATCTAATCAAATACATGAAAACATGTATACTTAAATAGTGAATCTTCATTTATCATATAAATGGTTCAAACATAAGGCGATTGCCTTAGGACATCTCTCATATATTACTAAAAGTTGTCAAGGAAAGTCCAAGGGTGTAGTCTTGGTGGTGAAAGTACAAGTCATGGGTACTTGGCATTTGGGAAGTCCAAGGTTTGATATTGGTGGCGTAAAGTTCAAGGGTGAAGTCTTGGAAGCATAAGTCCAATGGTTGGCGGCGTAAAGTCCAAGTGTGTGTCTTGGCAGCATAAGCCCTAAAGCACCTTGGTGGTGTAGACCAGCTTAGCATGACAATAGATTATGGAAGCACCTGAAGGCTAGCGTATGGATGAACAAGTCATGAATGACTTGGAATAATCCAATAGGCATGAGACTGATGGAGGCTAAGGGTGGTCTAGCAAGTATGAGGGCATCATACTTGGGGTAAACCTCATGATTGAGGTGTAGCAATCGACTGGGGTTATGGACCTGTCGACTAGTCAATTGTTTGACACTTGGCAATCGAGTTGACACGAGCGATCAATGATCGATTATGATCATCGACTACCATGAGTCGATTAGCGTTGGCGCTCGATGCCGCAGTGGCCTTGGCGATCGTTTACATTTCCGCCGACCGCCATAAGCAATCGACTGCTGCTGATTTTGGTCGTGAAGGTATAACGCTCGGTAGCTGACTGAGCAGTCGGTTATGGGCTTGAGCAATCGATTGTTGGGGATGGCAGTCGATTACCAGTGTATCCGTTGGCTTGAATACCAATGTGGATCAAGTCCGTTTTGAGACAATGATACTATTGGCAGTCGACTGGGGGCTTTTAGCAGTCGACTGCCAAGCAGAATTCCAAGTCGCACGGAGACTTAAAAAGAGCTTGACGGGGAGATTTCCACAGTGATTTCTTGTACAATTTGAGGTGATTTGCTAGTTCAAATCAGGATCTTCAAGTGTGGTCCAAAGCCATCAACGACCAAGCATTCAAGCTCACATTTGTAAAGTTTTCTTTACGTGTTTTTGTGTATTTCACTTGTATTTTCTTGTTATAGTTTGTATTATTATTATAATCTTTTGTATGAGGTTTCTCCACCTCCGGTGTGTCACCTTGAAGGAGTGTTTTGATTACTGGTGATGTGTGCATCACTAGAGCTCAACCCGTGGAGTAGGAACCCTAAGGTTCCAAACCACGTTATATCGCTTGTTGTATGTGTGTGCTTGTATATTTGTATTTGTGTTAGTATTATTATCATTTCACTGCGCTAACAAGTGTTGTAGATGATCAAGCATGAATAAATTCCATCGATGAACGAACGCGCCATTCACCCCCCCCTTTAGCCCTCACCAAAGTTTCTATATGGAAGTCTTGGTCATTGTGGTCTTGTCTAGGTCAACTTTAGGGATGGCTTCCCTTGTGACCTTCTTAGTGGCTTTCCTTGGTTTTTTAGAAACCTTGTCCACTAGACACTTACCATGGTCAACTCTAGGGATGACTTCCCTTGTGACGTTGATTTTCCTAAACCTAGGGTTTGTTCCATAGCTATATGGAACATTTTGATAAGATGGCATTACCTTCTTAGACTTAGGTTTGAGACCTAAACCTTGCTTGTCCTTAGGTAGTTCTTGCCTCCTAAAACCTAAATTTTGATCAGAATCATGTTTTCCATTTTCTTAAGAGTCTTTTCTATTTTATCAAGTTTTGACCATAAAACTTGATTTTCCTCCTCCAATTTATCTATTTTGTATTTTTCATAAGTTCTTGGGATATTTTTCTTCTTCCTAGGCATACATCAATTTTTTTTTTTGGATTAATCCCTAGGTTGTTCTCACCCTTAGGTGGGATTGACCTAGTATTATCCTTAGGCCTAATATTGTAAGATTTTGCTCCTAAATAAAGATATTTATTTTAGCATGCTTTTGATTATGGACAATTACAAGTGCATTAAAACCATTCCTAGCATGCTTCTTATTATTGCATAAAGGAAAAGCATTATTGAAATATACCTTAAGATTTGCCTTAGTTCCCCCTACATTTAAGCTCTCTCCTTTGTCCTTGGTATGGTGACTCCCCGTCGGATATTGGCTCCTATAGTGCCCCTTTTGTTGGCACCGAAAGCATACTATATGTTCTTTCCCTTTCCGTATCGGGGCTCCAGCCTCCTTGGTCTTCACCTTGGCCTTAAGTGCTTGAATCGTCTTCTTGACTCTTTTTGGACACTTGCTCTTATAGTGCTCTTGTTCCCTACACTCAAAACACATAACATGATTTTTATTTTTAATACATGCATTTAAGTTACCTAGCTTAGTAGGAGAAGTTTGGTCTAGTCCTTCATGGCTCTCGGAGGTAGATGACTCCTCTTGCTCTTGCTCCAGTGTAAGTTGTCTCCTCCCCCTCAATCCTAGAAGTGGAGGCCTCTCCTCCCCCTCAATCATAGAAGTAGAGGATTCTTCTATTTTTCTACCAACTCGGATGTTGAACATCTTTCAACCTTCAAATCTTCAAGCTCTTGAGCCCATGAACATTGTTCTTTGGCTTTCTCCTTATCTTGTGTCGGTGAGTGATTTTCATGAAATTTTGTCAATTTTCTCCATAGATCCTTGGCATTCTTAAAATCACCTAATTTACACAAGATATCATCAAAGATTAATTTACTTATAAATTTTATTACCTTAATGTTTGTCTCAAATTTTGGGAGTTGTTCTTCGATCCATTTCTTCATCTCCCTTCTTGCCCTTTGGAAATTCAAACCCACACTTCAAGATGATCCAATCTTCAATTTTCATTTGAAGGAACATCTCGATCCTTGTCGCCCATAAATCAAATCTTTCTACTCCATAGAATCTATAGGGTGGTGGAGTGTTGATGTCATATCCAAGTTCATGATTGGACAACTCCATTATTCTTCTAATCCTCTAGTGATTTTGCTCTTTCTGGCGGTCAATCCTTGAAGAACGTCCTAGCTCTGGCACCAATTGTTGATATCTTCCAAGTGAGTCAGTCTCTGATACCAAATATTGGGACCGATTTGATGTGCTAGAGGGGGTGAATAGCATCGTTTGATTCACATTTCAATTGTGTGTTTGTTTATACAAAAATGTTAGCAGCGAAATACAAAATACACGATAAAAATACAAACAAACACAACAAGTAGATTTTATGTGAATTGAAATCTATTGTTCCCACTCCACGACGATGCTTAGTGATCTATCCTAACTAAAGCCTCTCCTTTGTTGGTGCAATCGACCAAGGTCACGATTGACCAGACTCGAGTTTGACTCGAATAGTATTTTGATATTTGTGTTTTGATGTTTGACGATGAGTTGACCATTGTTTGACAATGGGTTGACTATATGGTTGACATGGGGTTGATGATATGATGGAGAAGTCCAAGTGGGACACTTGGCATGGAAATTCCAAGCATGGGTCTTGGCGATGGTAAAGTCCAAGACTTGAGTACTTGGCATGGAAAGTCCAAGCATGGGTCTTGGCAATGGTAAAGTCCAAGCATGGGTCTTGGCAAGGGAAAGTCCAAACTTGAGTCTTGGCAATTGGAAAGTCCAACATGGGTTGGCAAGGAAAGTCCTGATGGGAATTGCTTCCCACTTCGGTCGCTTGTGCATGGCGATCCTATCACACGTCCCTGGATTAAAATTTTATCAACTAAGACTAATCTGGAAGGAGATGGATTACCCAAGCAACCGATCCATCATCGTGCTATTCGATTTGACTAGTCACTTGAACAAACTTATTGTTCAAGAAACCTAACTCTTTTCCTTGATTAGCCGCGGAATAGATGATGAACGGATCACCGGTTTTTGTGTTTATCATCGGGGTCCATGTTAATCAATAACATACAAAATACAAGAGATCTAGAATCAAAACTAAACAAGATTATACCTCTTGTTTTACCTCTTGATCTTCTATTGTATTCCTATCCTCCTCTTGGATGTCGTGTGGGCGACGATCTTCCAAGAATCGAAGCCTCCTAGATATCATATCTTCCCTTCCTTGCTCACTCCGAACAAGGGAAGATAACCCTCCCTTCTTCTCCTTGCTTGTGCCGACCACCAAACACCAAGTAAGGTTGCTGCCGGCCATAAGGAGAGGGAAGGATGCGTCGGCCAAGAGATGTCTTGTTTCCACTGGCCAATGGAGAGGGAGAGAGAATGTCGTCGGCCAAGGGGAGAGGGTGAAGGGGTGCCGGCCAAGTGAAGGGAAGGAAAGGAAAAAACCAAAACCCTAGCCACCCTTGTGTTGCTGCCGGCGCTAGGAGAAAAGCCACCAAACCCTAGCCACCCAACCTTGCTTGCCGCCCAAGCCTCTTCCATGCCAACAATAAACCTTAGGTTGTTGTTCTTTTCGCCCAAGACTCTTCCACTTCTTATATAGATCTAGGCTTCATGAAGTATTTATAATAGGCTACAATAGGGACCATGAGAAGGAATTGGATCTTGGCCACCCAATGGATCCGAACCACCTAAAACCCGATCCATTAATGATGATCCATTCCACTAGAGGATTACCATTGATCTACCTCACCAACCCCTATAATTAAATATGGGCTCCACATATTCTTTGTACAAAATATCTCCCAGTGTTTAAGATATTGAATGTCCATTAATTAATTAAATTACTGACAATTTAATTAATTAATATCTAATTCCATGAGTAGTACCACTCATCCTTATCATCATGTTTGACCAAGTCCACCTGTAGGATTTATATGATGAACTTTATGAGCTCCTCAAGGGGACATCATCATCCTAGTGTATAGGACATGATTTCCTCCTATAATCAACGGCACACCATGTAAATAATATTATTTCCGAACTTATCAGGACTATCGATTTAATACATAAATCTCGCCCATTGGTAAATCAAAGAAATAAATACTAAGTATATGTGCCCGTTATTATATCGGGATTAAGAGTATATACACCATAATATCTGAGATCCTATTCAATTATATAGTTAGTATAAATTGAATCACCTCTAAATCGGTCCTGCTCAATACACACAAAGTGTACTAGTGTAATTCTATGGTCAAGATAAACCAATACCAAATCACACACCAACCATGTCAATGGTTTATCCAAAATCATCTTGGTTGTGGGCCTCTACTTATACTCTACAAGGAACTGATAACATAATCTTCTGTGCGATACAACACACCATGTTATCTATAATGTAAAGTATCAGACAATATGCATAAATATAAAATGCAAATAATGATAATATGATTCTTATTTCAAAATGAAGATGTTCATACAAAGGCTAAGCTTTCAGTATACATCCCAACAATCTCCCACTTATATTAAAAGACTATGCTGCCATCAAACTATCATACATCTGATTCCCATTCCCTCCACATGCCTATCAAAATCTCTCACTTGAAGGGCCTTAGTGAAAGGATCTGCTAGGTTATCCTCTGATGTAATCTTGGCAACAATAACTTCTCCTCGCTTTATGATTTCTCGTATCTGGTGGTACTTGCACTCTATGTCTTTACTTTCCTTATGGGCTCGTGGTTCCTTTGAGTTTGCAACTACACCACTGTTATCACAATAAATTATGATAGTTCTGGGCAAACCAAGAATCACATCCAAGTCCATCAAGAAGTTCCTAATCCATACAGCTTTTTTGGCTGTCTCAGAGGCTACCACATACTCAGCTTTCATGGTAGAGTCCGCCATGCATTTCTGCTTGACACTCCTCTATATAATGGCTCCACCTCCCAAAGTAAACACCAAACCCGAGGTAGACTTACTATTATCCTTATTTGATTGGAAGTCAGAATCTGTGTAACCCACAGGGAGTAATTGATCTGCCTGGTATACCAGCATATAATCCCTAGTCCTTCGCAGGTACTTCAATATATGCTATACCACAGTCCAATGTCCCTATCCTGGATTACTCTGATATCTGCTAACCATGCCCATGGAAAAGTAGATATCCGGTCTCGTACGTAACATAGCATACATGAGGCTTTCTACTGCCGAAGCATAAGGAACTGCCTTCATCTCCTCTATCTCCTTTGATGTTCTAGGACACATCTCTTTAGATAAAGGTACTCCATGCCGAAAAGGTAGAAAACCTTTCTTGGAGTTCTGCATGCTAAAATGAGCTAAAATAGTGTATATATATGAAGCTTGAGATAAGTACAACATCCTTTTCTTGTGATCCCTTATAACCTTGATCCCAAGGATGTGTCCCACTTCTCCCAAGTCCTTCATATCAAATTGTTTGGACAACTATACCCTTACGTCTGATAACACTTTGACATTGTTGCCAATGAGCAAAATGTCATCTACGTATAGTACAAGAAATACCACTATGTTTCCGTCACATCTCTTGTATACACAAGACTCATCTGAACTTTGAATAAATTCATATGACTAGATTACCTAATCAAAGCGGATGTTCCAAGATCTCAAAGCTTGCTTCAATTCATAAATGGACCGATTAAGCTTGCACAAAAGATGTTCTTTGCCCTTTGCAATGAATCCCTCTGGTTGCTCCATATAGATGTTTTCATCAAGACTTCCATTAAGGAAAGATGTCTTGATATCCATCTGTCAAACCTCATAATCCATATGAGCAGCAATAGATAAGAGAATCCGGATAGACTTAAGCATGGCTACCGGCGAAAAGGTCTCCTCATAATCGATACCCTCTTTCTGAGTATACCCTTTCACAACAAGCCTTGCTTTAAAGGTCTCTACCTTCCCGACTGATCCTCTCTTTCTTTTATAGATCCACTTGCATCCAATGGCTTTTACACCATTTGGTGGTTCTACTATCTCCCAGACCTAATTTGAATCCATAGATTCTATCTCAAAATTCATTGCCCTTTGCCAAGACACCACATCTTTATCTTAGATTGTCTCGTCATATGTCTAGGGATCAGGTTCATGTTTGCCAAGGACCAAATCAGAAGATTCTCCCAATAACATAAATCTGTCAGGTTGTCTAACAACCCTCTCACTACGATGAGGTATCACTTGTGTATCCTCTATGACACTTGGTGCAGTCACTTGTGGTATGTCCTCTTGTACCGTTGGTACTGAAGTAGTGACTTCCCCTCTTAATTCCTCCAGAACAATCTTGCTCATGGGCTTGTGGTTCATCACATAGTCTTCCTCTAAAAATTGGGCATTCGTGCTAATGATCACCCTCTGATCTCTAGGACTATAGAACAAACCACCTTTCGTTCCTCTAGGATAGCCTACGAACAGGTGCACTTCTATACGAGATTCCAACTTACCAGCATCTCCCTTCAGCACATGTGATGGACTGCCCCAAATCTGAATATATCTCAGACTAGACTTTTACCCAATCCATAATTCTGTGGGAGTAGAACATACTAATTTAGATGGTACCAAGTTCAAAATATATATTGTCGTATCCAGAGAATACCCCCAGAATGAATCTGGTAACTCAGAATAACTCATCATCGATCTAACCATCTCCATAAGAGGCATATTCCTTCGCTCCGCCACACCATTCTGTTGGGGTGTACCAGGTGCAGACAGTTGGGATTGAATCCCAGCCTCTAATAAGTAACTCCTAAACTCTCCCAAGAGATACTCTCCGCCACGATCAGATCATAGTGTCTTAATACTTATACCTGACGTTCTTCCACATCAGCCTTGAATTCTTTGAACCTGTCAAAGCATTCAGACTTGCGGCGCATTAAGTAAATGTATCCATATCTTGAATAATCATCTGTAAAAGAGACAAAATATTCAAAACCACCTCTAGCATGGATATACATAGGACCACACAAATCAGAATGAACCAATTCCAACACATCTTTGGCTTTATACCCCTTGGCCTTAAAAGGCCTCTTGGTCATTTTACCTTCCAAGCAAGATTCGCAGGTTGGGAAATCTTCCACCACCAATGAACCGAAAGGTGCATCAGCTATCAACCTTTGAATTCTACTAAGGTTAATATGACCTAACCTTAGATGCCAAAGATATGTTTGGTTCACTTTCGAAGGTTCTTTTCACTTATTAGACTTAGAAGATGAGTTATTTATTTCTATTTACATCGTGAGAGTTTTTGGTTCAAGAGTGTATAAATTTTCTACCAACGCACCAGAACAGATAATCTCCCTATTCCTTTTTATAACAACTCTGTCATTAAAAGAAAAAGAATACCCATCCATAAACAATTTAAAAACTAAAATCAAATTCTTTCTAAATGAAGGTACATAAAGGCAATTTCTCAGAACCAAAGTTTTATTCCTATCAAAAGATAAATAAACCTCTCCCACTATAATAGCCGCCACCTTCGTAGCATTACCCATGTAGACGATAATCTCTCCCTTAGCTAGTCATATGGTTTCCTGGAACCCCTACAAAGAATTGTAGACATGATCAGTGGCTCCCGTATCTACACACCAGGTACTGGTAGATAACACCGCTAAACATATTTCAATGACTAAACTAAAAGATATACCTTTGTTCTATTTGCGGTTGGGATAGTCTGGCTTCCAATGTCCAGTCTGCTTGCAAGTGAAGCACTTGCCTTTCAGCTTCTTCACTCCTGCCTGAGATCCTGCCGTCATCTTTGCTACACCTTGTTTCTTCTTCTTCTTGCCCTTCGGCTTAGAAGTAGAAACCTTTTGAGCAACCATAGCCTAAGAACTCTGAAGAAAAAGCCCCTCTGCCGCCTGGAGTTCTGTCAGAAGCTCCGCCAACGAATACAACCTCTTATTCATGTTGTATTTCAGGCAAAACTTCTCAAAACTTCTAGGTAGATATTGGAGAATGATATCGACCTGGGTTTCCCCATTGATCTCGGCTCCAAGGACTTCCAGCTCATTCAAATGAGCCATCATCTTGAGAACATAATACCTCACATGTGTTCCCTCAATCATGGTGGTCATCATCAAGTTCCTCATAGCTTCTTGCCTAGCAGCCTGATTCTGGTGTTCGAAAAGTTCCTTGAGATTGAGCATCATGTCAAAGGCAGTAGTCATGGCCTGATGCTGATGTTGCAATACATTTGACAAAGAAACCAAAATGTAACACCGCGCCATCTCATCTTCTTTGATCCACTTCCTATAACTCTCTTTCTCCTTTTCACCAGAATCATCCGTAGGCTTAGGAGGACACTCTTCAAAGAGTACATATTTGTACTTCTCAGTAGTTAAAACAATGTCAAGATTCCTTTTCTAATCAACATAGTTAGGTCTAGTAAGTTTGTTTTCTTTCAGAATCACAGCAAGTGGGTTGAACATCATTTTGAAAAACCTAAGAATCACATAAATCAAAACATTAGATTTCAAAAAAATTTTGATTCGTCAAACAATAAAATTTTAAAATCAACCAACACCGAGATATCGTATGCCACGATAGTGTGGACGTATACGAATTTTATATTTGTAAGAGGAGGTTTTACTCATTAATTTTATTATCCTGTCAACCTTACTTTTTGACTAATAAAATTAATAGTTGGTTCCTCTTTGGCCCTACAAATAAAACCAGTGACTCTGATGGGGAGGATACTTTTATTTGCATCTAAGTGTTTACCTTTACCCGATACTAAGGCAATTACCTCGGATTATGTGCCTTCTGATGGGAAAGTACACACGCTCCTAAATAATTTCCTATAACCATATTTGACCTAGTGATCCGCAAAACAAAATATGGAGGAAGGCACTCAGATCCAACGCGCAAGTTTGTTCGTATCACATGTCAAATTGTAATGGAGGCCGTGGGAATTTAAAAAATATCCCTCTCCTACTTAGTAATTTAAAATTGAGGAATTTTCTCAAACACACAACATGCATATCAAACAACAAGCAATAAATATGAAAAAAATATTTTCCAACTATTATGGCCCTTTGTTTTCCAATATGCTTCCCGTCGTGTCGCCACCTCGTCCGCTCCTCCCTTTACCATGCTCTAGCCATAAGGGGATCCGAGCTGAGATAAACTATTTTAATTTACATTCATCGATCCTATACTCCACAAAGAAGTGTACAATATATCTAGATCGAAAGTAAATTAAAATGAGTGGGTAAAAAATGTCATATTTAATTACAAAAATTAAATACTAATTAGCCTCGTCAACACCGAGGATTCAAATAAATAATTACAATCACACACACACAATCACATACAATCACATAGTCGTAATAGTTGGATCTTATGCCTGCAAGCAAAAAGTTAGCCTACACACATCCTACTATCATCTGAAATAAAATATATGATAAATGCATGAAAGTAACCGAATCCAAAACACATAAAATCGGAGAACCTGGCTCTGATACAACTTGAAGGGAATTGCTTCCCGCTTCGGTTGCTTGTGCATGGCGATCCTATCACACATCCCCGGATTAAAATTTTATCAACTAAAACTAATTCGGACAGAGATGGATTACCCAAGAAACCGATCCATCATTGTGATATTCGATTTGAGTAGTCGCTTGAATAAACTTGTTGTTCAAGCAACCTAACTCTTTTCCACGATTAGCCGCGGAATAGATGATGAACGGATTGCCGGTTTTTGTTTTTATCATCGGGGTCCATGTTAATCAATAACATACAAAATACAAGAGAACTAGAATCAAAACTAAACAAGATTATACCTCTTGTTTTACCTCTTGATCTTCTATTGTATTCCTATCTGCCTCTTGGACGTCGTGTGGGCGACGATCTTCCAAGAGTCGAAGCCTCCTAGATCTCGTATCTTCCCTTCCTTACTCGCTTCGAAAAAGGGAAGATAACCCTCCCTTCTTCTCCTTGCTTGTGCCGACTTCCAAACACCAAGTAAGGTTGCCGCCAGCCCTAAGGAGAGGGAAGTATGAGCCGGCCAAGAGATCTCTTGTTGCCACCAGCCAAAGGAGAGGGAGAAAGAATTCCGCAAGCCAAGGGGAAAGGGTGAAGGGGCACCGGCCAAGTGAAGGGAAGGGAAGGAAAAACCAAAACCCTAGCCACCCTTGTGTTGCCGCCGGCGCTAGGAGAAAAGCCACCCAACCTTTCTTGCTGCCCAAGCCTCTTCCACACCAACAATAAACCTTAGGTTGTTGTTCTTTTCTCCCAAGCCTCTTCCACTTCTTATATAGATCTAGGCTTCATGAGGTATTTATAATAGGGTACAATAGGGACCATGAGCAGGAGTTGGATCTTTGCCACCCAATGGATCCGAACAACATAAAACTCGATCCATTAATGATGATCCATTCCACTAGAAGATTATCATTAATCTATCTCACCAACCCTCATAATTAAATATGGGCTCCACATATTATTTGTACAAAATATCTCCCCATGTTTAAGATATCGAATGTCCATTAATTAATTAAATTACTGACAATTTAATTAATTAATATCTAACTCCATGAGTAGTACCACTCATCCTTATCATCATCTTAGACCAAGTCCACCTGCAGGATTTACATGATGAACTTTATGAGCTCCTCAAGGGGAGATCATCATCCTAGTGTATAGGACATGGTTTCCTCCTATAATCAATGACACACCATGTAAATAATATTATTTCCCAACTTTCCAGGCCTATCGATTTAATACATAAATCTCGCCCATTGGTAAATCAAAGAAATAAATACTAAGTACACGTGCCCGTTATTATATCAGGATTAAGAGCATGTACATCATAATATCTGAGGTCTGATTCAATTATATAGTTAATATAAATTGAATCACCTCTAAATCGGCTCTACTCAATACACACAAATTGTACTAGTGTAATTCTATGGTCAAGATAAACCAAAACCAAATCACACTACAACCATGCCAATGGATTGTCCAAAACCATCTTGGTTGTGAGCCTCTACTTATACTCTACAAGAACTGATAACATGATCTTCTGTGCGATACCACACACCATGTTATCTATAATGTAAAGTATCAGACAATATGCATAAGTATAAACTGCAAACAATGATCATGTGATTCTTATTTCAAAATGAAGATGTTCATACAAAGGCTAGCCTTTCAGTATACATCCGAACAAGTCCAAGGGTGTAGTCTTAGCAACGTAAGTCCAAGTGTGTAGTCTTGGCAGTGAAAGTGTTAAGGCAATCTCTTGCCGTAATATGGTTTTGATGTGTGTGGCAAAGGGTTTAAATTAGTGTGTTATGTTGATTTGATATGTGCGTTGAAGTCGTGCAGGACTTAGTAATTCGCACATGGAGTCGTGGCGAGTTTCACATCTCATGACTCGTGCCTTGAGTCGGTGAAGGATAGCTTTGCGGAAGTCGTGCGCTTGGAGCATCCGAGGGACCGCCGGACGAGGAGCTTGGAGTGAAGCCGGAGGAAGTAGACTTCGAGGCAAGAGATGCGAAGGAGCATTGCAGAGGCGTGCGCCTGATGCTGCCGAGGGACGTGACCATGAACGAAGAGAACTTCGAAGGCGAGGGACTCCGAGGGATGAGAGTGAGCGAATGTAACCCGAGAAGGGGTAGCTCTTAGGTGAAACTTGGCCATTTGGCCAAGCGTCGGATGGGTTTTCCCGACACCCGACCGCTGTATGGCGCGATCGATCCGAAGTCGATGGGTCGATCGATCCGTATAATACCAATTTAGTGCTTGGCCGACCGCCATGGATCGGCAATGATCGATCGATGCCGACAGCGACCGCCGAGAATGGCGGGGCCGATCGATGGCACCGCACGCACGAGTAATGGAGTCGACTCAGTTGAGCACTCGACTAATCGAGCATCAGTCGACTGATGGTAGGATCAGTCGACTGATGCCAATACCGTTGGATGGAATCCAATGTGGAAAGCGGTCGTTATTGGGCAACGGCTACGGGATCAGTCGACTGATCGAGGGCATCAGTCGACTGATCCTGTGTCAACGGGAAGAAACCCTCTTCCTCTATAAAAAGGAAGGGGATGGGGCTTTGGGAGGTTAATGCTTGAACGCCCAACTACTCCCAAAGTGCCCTAAACGATTTCCCACTCTTCTACTTGCTCTAATCTTCATTCCATTGTAGAAGAGTGATCTTTGTGTAAAAGAGGTTACCTCCACCTAGCTTTGTGCAAAGGAGAGATCTAGTGGATAGATTGCGGAGTGATTCACCGTGGACGAATCGGACCGTGGATTAGCGGCGTAGCCGTGAACCACGTTACATCTCCGTGTTTGTATTTCTTGTTTTGTTTGCTTGTCTTTGTTTTATTTGTATTTGCATATTCCGCTTGCGCTAACGATTGTGTAGACGAGCAAAATCCGACATCTTACATAAGAGGGCTATTCACCCCCCTCTAGCCGGCCGTTCGATCCCCTACAAGTGGTATCAGAGAAAGGTTACTTGTCACCGGACTAACCTCCGCAACAAGCTCTACATCAAAATGGCCGGCTCAAACATTCACCCACCGAAGTTCGACGGCTAATTCTCTTGGTGGAAAAAGAGAATGGAGGTATTCTTCGAGACCGATTTTGATATTATGCTTATAATGGAAAATGGTTTCGAGTTGCCTAGGGATGAAAGGGATGAACCAATTGAAAAATCACGTTGGACTAAGAAGCAAAGAGAGGAGCACCTTGCAAACTCAAAGGCAAAACATCATCTTCTCAATGTGCTCCCTCAACAAGAGATCAACCGGATCGGAGAATGTGCTAGCGCCAAAGAGATGTGGGAGAAGCTTGTAGAACTCCATGAAGGCACATCTGAGGCCAAGCTAGCTAGGAGAGACCTCCTCCGCTCCCAACTCTCAAACATCAAATTAGAAAAGGGAGAAAAGGTAACTTCCCTACATTCTAGATTTAAAGAAATATTAATTGGGCTAACAAGTGTAGGAGAAAAGCTCTCCAACCGGGATATGGTAATGAAGGCCATAGATGCCTTTCCCCGGTCCTCAAGATGGAGCTCCATGGTGGATTCGTTTTACATCTCCAAGAACTTGGAAGTAAGTACCTTGGAGGAATTTTTCTCAACAATGGAGCTCCACGAAACTAGGCTTGAAGGAATACAAGAAGAGCCTAGAATTCAACCCTCAAGAGGAGTAGCTTTGATAGCCAACAAGGGGAAGAAGAAGATGGAAATCCCCTCCTCCTCCGATGATGAAGCATCCTCATCCTCCTCCATGGATAGCACCGAAGAAGCATATATGGTAAGGAGGGTAAGACGTGCTTTAAAGGGTTTTCATTTTAATAAATCTAATGATAGGAATAGAAGACCAAGGGGGAAGGTCATATGCTACAATTGCCAAGGAGAGGGACACATAAGGGATAATTGTCCCCTCCTAAACAAGAGAAAGGAAGAGAAGAAAAAGAAAGAAGAAAAGAGGAAGAAGAAGGGGAGCAAGAGAAAGGAAGAAGAAAAGAAGGCAAAAGGAAAAGGGAAGGCCATGGCACTCAAAGCAAAGACATGGGATGACCTTGCTTCCTCATCCTCATCCGAAGAAGAAGAGCATGTCTATTCCAACCTAGCACTAATGGCTCTTCATGACTCGGATTGCTCCTCCTCCACCGAAAATGAAGAATCAAGCTCAAGTGGGGAGAGCTCAAATGAAGGGGGAGCTTCTACATCCTCATCATCCGAAGAAGAAGAAGAAGACATGGAAACTATGGTAACGAATGCCTCTCCTAAGAAAATAGTTTCCATAATTTCTAGTTTAACTAAGGACTTATTTGGAATGAAAAAGAAAAATAAAAGCATGCTTGATCAAATTAAGGCATTAGAAAATAAGCTAGAAAATGCATGCTTAAATAATAATGATATTTCTTCTAGCTTAAATGATGCATGTTCACATGACTATATTCCTTTGAATGTTAATGATGCATGCATAGAGGAAAATAGGGTTTTAAGGGAAAATGTAGACTATTTGACAAAATCCCTAGAGAAATTCACTATTGGCTCCAACACATTGAACATGATTATTGGGAGCCAAAGAGCTAGTTTCAATAAGAAGGGCCTAGGATACAAAGAAAAGAAAAATGAAAAGGCCTATAAATGCCTAATTGCTAGGGGACAAGATAAGAAGAAAGTAATAGCTAGGAAATGGATCCCCAAGGAATACTTAGTGAACCCAATAGGAAAGAACTTATTTTGGGTTCCAAAATCCATCCTTAAGGGTTAGGAAAACCCTAGGGTAGTCAACCATATGGAATTGACCTATATCATATTTTGGTTGACTTAGGATGGCGGGACAACATTTTTAGAATAGTGTTGGGTGTTGATAACGTGCCCATAAATAGATAATAATGCTTAAATCATGATGATTAATGTAATTGCTATGTATGTTTGAAATCATGATTTATGATTTTAATATTTGGCATGTAATCATGAGAAATAGGGTTGAATCATGCTTTAGGTGATACTTTGCTTATTATCATCATATAATACCTAATGCATGATTATTATTTAATGAATACATGTATTTCATGATCATAATGTGAAATTAAATCATATATGTCATTATGATCATGTAGGTTGTTGGGTTGATACTTAACCATGATAGAATTGCATGAATACAAGGGTTAAGTATATACAAATACCCCCTACGATGCATCTCACACTCACTATAGGCTAACTTGATTGCAAACTTAGTATGGGTGAGATGTTAGGATGATACAAATGTCCACTAGTGCCTATAGCATTTAGATGGTCATTTAAAGTATCAAAATAGCAATAATAGACTAATCATGGGGAAGGCTTATGTTTAATTCATAGACATATTGCCCAAAGATCATGGTTGGATATTTCACATGTTTTCAAAACAATTTCTTACTTTAAAATCCATGTATTCATGTTTTGAAACAATCCTAAGCAAAACTAGGTGTTAAAATGGATACTCTTATGATCAAAAACCTAGTAGTTTTTAAAGCTTATGGATTTTTGGCAAATACGTGGAAATATAATGATTTTTCATGAAAACCTATTTTTCACTGATAGATATACTTAAAAGAAATGTGTTCCCCAAATTTCATGATTTTTTGAATTTTTTGGAATTTTTAACGCATTTCTGAAATTCACCCCAGAAATCAGAAATCCCGAAAACAGCGTGCCAGTCGACTGGTAGTCTGAACCAGTCGACTGATGACCTGAATATCAGACCAGTAAAGGCTGAATTCCGATTTTAAATCAACTTGTGGTATTTTCTTTCTATTAGACTTGATGTCATGTGCTTTTAACTTAGTGTTAATCTTTTTGATGGTGTCAAAGGGGGAGAAATAATTATGTTTAAGTTAATTATTTTAGGGGGAGAAATATATGATAGGGGGAGAAAATTTGTATAGAGAGTTTCATGGATTAAGGGGGAGTTGCATGTTGCTATATTATGTTTATGTTTACATGCTTTCTTACCTTAAAATTTATATCAAATGTTTTTACCTAACTTAAACGGATTGCCACACATCAAAAAGGGGGAGATTGTTAAGTCAATCTCTTGCCGTAATATGGTTTTGATGTGTGTGGCAAAGGGTTTAAGTTAGTGTGTTATGTTGATTTGATATGTGCATTGAAGTCGTGCAGGACTTAATAATTCGCACATGGAGCTGTGGTGAGTTTCACATCTCATGACTCGTGCCTTGAGTCGGTGAAGGATAGCTTTGTGGAAGTCGTGCGCTTGGAGCATCCGAGGGACCGTTGGACGAGGAGCTTGGAGTGAAGCCGGAGGAAGTAGACTTCGTGGCAAGAGATGCGAAGAAGCATTGCAGAGTCGTACACCTGATGCTGCCGAGGGACGTGGCTGCGAACGAAGAGAACTTCGAAGGCGAGAGACTCCGAGGGATGAGAGTGAGCGAATGTAACCCGGGAAGGGGTAGCTCTTAGGTGAAACTTGGCCATTTGGCCAAGTGTCGGATAGTTTCGACACCCGATCATTGCCGAGGAATGGCGGTCGGGATCTAATCGATGGTCGATCGGCGGTATAATACGATTTAGTGCTTGCGATCATTGCCATGGGTGCGATCGGCCCGATGTCGACAGCGATCATTGCCGAGAATGGCGATCGGCCCGATCTGCAGAATGGAGTCGACTCGGTTGAGCACTCATTGATCGAGCATCGATCGGTGATGGTAGGATCGGTCGGTGATGCCAATCTGGTTGGATGGAATCCAGCGTGGAAGCGGCCGTTATTGGGCAGCGGCTACGAGGATCGATCGGTGATCGAGGGCATCGGTTGGTGATCACGTGTCAAGCAGGAAGAAACCCTCTTCCTCTATAAAAAGGAAGGGGATGGGGCTTTGGGAGGTTAATGCTTGAACGTCCAACTACTCCCAAAGTGCCCTAAACGATTTCCCACTCTTCTACTTGCTCTAATCTTCATTCCATTGTAGAAGAGTGATCTTTGTGTAAAAGAGGTTACCTCCACCTAGCTTTGTGCAAAGGAGAGATCTAGTGGATAGATTGCGGAGTGATTCACCGTGGACGAATCGGACCGTGGATTAGCGGCGTAGCCGTGAACCACGTTACATCTCCATGTTTGTATTGCTTGTTTTGTTTGCTTGTCTTTGTTTTATTTGTATTTGCATATTCCGCTTGCTCTAACGATTGTGTAGATGAGCAAAATCCGACATCCTACGTAAGAGGGCTATTCACCCCCCTCTAGCCGGCCATTCGATCCCCTACAGAAAGTCCATGTCATGGGTACTTGGCATTTGGGAAGTCCAAGGTTTGATATTTGCGGCGTAAAGTCCAATGGTGGAGTCTTGGCAGCATAAGTCCAATGGTTGGTGGCATAAAGTCCAAGCGTGTGTCTTGGCAGCGTAAGTCCAATGTGCCTTGGCGGTGTAGACCCACTTAGCATGACAATAGATGATGGAAGCACCTGAAGGCTAGCGTGTGGATGAACAAGTCATGGATGACTTGGAGGGATCTGATAGGCGTGCGTCTGATAGAGGTGGCTAGAAGGTTTAGGTCTAGGCTAAGGGTGGTCTAGCAAGTATGAGGGCATCATACTTGGAGTAAACCTCATGGTTGAGGTCTAGTATTCGACTGGGATTATGGATTAGTCGACTGGTCAAGTGTTTGACATTAGGCAGCCGAGTCGACACTCAGCAGTCGACTGAGATTTTTGTTGGTGCAACAATGGCCCAAGCATTTATGTATTTTGATGTTTGAATAATCATTTATAGTTAGGTAATATTTGTGATCTAATCGTGAATGTGTTAAGTGATAAGAAAATCCAAGTGTGAGGACTTGGTAAAGAAAAGTCCAAGTGTGATCTTGGTAAGAGAATTCCAAGGGAAGATATTGGTAGCATAAGTCCAAGCATATAGTCTTGACGGCTGATGTGAGTAAAACATATAGACTTTTAAGAGTAGTTTTCGCTCACATCTCATTACATTTTTATGTTTGTTTAATGCATATTTTACTTTGTTTTGCATACATTTCCTATTTTCTGGTTCGGAGATCTGCTCTTTGTACTTTTGTGTGCAGGATAGCATTTCATGGTGAAAATGGTGCACTTTCAGAGCAAAAGAAGGATATTTTGAAGATGGACACAGAAGGGGACCCGGCCAAGGCATGTGGCTACACACGGTCGTGTCCAAGGGTCGAAATTGGCCACCATGGCGCCACACACGGCCTGGCCATGTGGAAACACACGGTCGTGTGGCACTGTGCAATTCTAACATGATTCGATTATTTTCTAGGTTTTAGGGAGATCCAGGCTGATGTCTATATAAAATAGGCTACGCCCAAACTCTAGGGAGGAGGCACGACGGTCGAGACAGCATTCCGACACCCTAAAAAGCTTCTGAAACTCGCAATGGGGAGGAAGAAAGCCATCGGAGATCTAAATTTTGCACTTCAACGCCGGACAGAAGAGTCACATCGCATTGTAATTTATGTTCTTTACATAATTTCCATTGTTTATACGAACATGATCGTGCTTTTTGTTTCTCCTCTTTTATTTATGGAGTAGACTTTTCGATTCTAGGACTAGGGAGTAGTTTGTGTTGAGTTGGAACATGTTGGTTCAAATATCTTTTCGTTCTTGAATTTATATTTGCAAATGGCATTTGGTTTAGAGCTATAACTATTGTTTTGGTTTTCTATCTACTGTGCTAGCTGATACAAGGGGTGACAACCCTCGTATCTAAGATTTAGGATAATTAAGGAGGAACCTAGGGGTTGGCCTCATCTCCCGTAACCGTGGGTAGAAGGATGCAATAGAGTAGGAAACACGCCCTATTTTTGACTCGTCATAGGGATCCATTCGGCATCCTCATACCGACTATCCCGTCCTAAGTCCAGGGGTCGACCTGGTAATGGAAGAGATAGCTTTTGATAGATGCGAGACTCATCGGGGGAGTGTATGATGTCCTTTCCACAAAATCGTAGCTAGAAACCTAGACAAAACCCAATTGACAACGTGTTTTGCGACACACAAACAAAATTGAAATCCTGGAATCCCTTCCAAAGACTCGCAACTAGTTTCTTTCTTCTTCCGTGTGACACTGTATTGAGTTGGGACTGCCGTCAACCCTTGCAATCACAACCCTTAGATCTGAATTCCGAACAATAACCTCCACTTACCAAATCGGTACTCGAATCTCAGTTCCTATTGAATCGATAATCTTTTTATTACTTGATTACATCCGTGCACTTGCAGGCATTTAGCGCAAGCACGCGCTTCGAGTCCTCTTCGATCTCCTTCACGATATTTGAGGTCGCGTTCGCGTGCATCAAGTTTTTGGCACTATTGTCGGGGACTGATTGATTCAATATCGAATCAAGAAGTGGATAATTAGATCGAACTTAGGATAGATTTATTTACTTGATTTACTTTTATCATATATTTTTATTTTACTTCAATTTTAGCTTCTCCACATCTGATTTTAATATAGATTTATTATATCTTGATTTACTTCAGTATTTGAACTAATGATTTTAAAACCCAATTGATAGCCACGATTGATCAAGTTTTGGTTCGACCCTCAGAATTATTCATTGTATATGATTTATTTATCCCCTCTCAGCAAGGGACGCTGAAATGTTAATGTTAGTAATATATGAGAGATGTCCTAAGGCAATCGCCTTATGTATGAACCATTTATATGATAAATGAAGATTCACTATTTGAGTATACATGTTTTATATATTTGATTGGATCTTAAACTCATTTACTGAATGTCCACGATACGATTCATAGCATGAGAGAATTTGTGATTGGATCACAACTAGTGAGTATCTCTACATGTGTAATTGTGATGTATCGGAATTATCCCTAGTCGATGAATTGATGGATTTGGACACCATCAATTCTGTCGAGACTAGCACGAGGTATACTCCTTGGTGTATCCAAGCGGTGATTCTCATTGGTGGAGACATTGTGATGTCCGGAGTTAATCGTGGATGCTAGTTATGGTAACTAGTTCATTGGAGTGACCAGCCGTAAGACTTCATATGGTTCTCTGCATATATAGATATGTCAATGAAGTTCTTACTGTGGCTTAAGTGCGATGTTCCTTAGACTTGCGGTATTCAAGTCATCTTGATCATGGAGACTTATGCTTTGACATCTTAAGCAAACATCTCTAAGGAGATGTGGACCCGGGATGATTGGGTATAAGTCGAAGTGATCGAAGGTGTTTGAATAGCCTATAAAGTATTCACCACTCCTTGCGAGGAGATGTATACCCATGGCCTCTCGTCGGATTGTTACTAAAGTCTTTGGCCAAAGCATTACATGTTTAGAGTAAGGTACTCTTCGATACATGTGGAGTAACTAGAATCGTGGGGCGAGAAATGATACTTGGGCTAGGTGTGACGTAGTCAGCCTAGTGGGGACTGACACTATAGACCATGTCCTGAACCAAGTGGGTATAAGATGAGTGAAGGGAATGGGGCACGAATCATTCGAGCTGCTGAAGGGTTTCAGAAATAGTTCTGGATCAACCATTGATCTTTTCGGTTAATTGGGGATGATGATGTACTACTAGGTGCCACTCATGATCGTTCTATAATTAATGGTTAATTATAGACGGCCAACATAAACCGAGAACCTATTTGGTCACACGCACAACGAGCGTAATCCGAAGGATTTAAAATGAGCTTGAGAATGGGATTCTCAGACCGAGAGAAACTAGGTTTGGTTGGACCAAATAAGAAGCGAGCATGAAATCGTTTCAGTCGCAATGGAAGCATGAATGGGTCATGTCTTATGAAGACATAATGGATGAACCAAAATGGTTTGGTTCTAATCCAATGGAGGAGAATAAACCAAAGGGTTTGGTTTATTTTAAACGAATGAACCAAAAGTTGGTTCGGTTCGTTTTAACTTAAAATAAACCATCATGGTTTGGTTTATTTTAACTTATCTTAATGGAGCGGGTTAACGGGCCTAATGGTTATGATCCAATAACCGTTAAGAGAATTAGTTCTCTATAAAAGAGGGCTTAAGGGATAATTAAGCCCTAATCCAAAAACCCCCTAGCCCTAAGGTTGTCGCCCACCTCCTCCTTGGAGCTCTCGGCGCCAACCTATTGCCGCCGCCCAAAGCTCCTCCAACCGGCGTCCAGATGGCTGCTTCCTTCCCCCTCGCCGGCGTCGAGCTACTGCCGGTTAGTGCTCCAGTGATCTCCTTCAAGTTTGGCATCAAGGTGAGCTCTATCTCCCTTGGTTGGCCGGCGCCTATCACCTCCACCAAAGCTGTCCAGTTTTCTGGACAGCTTGTTCTCCTCTCGTCAGAGCGTCGTTTGGACGACGGTTAGAGCTCCGACAGCGGCTAACTTACCGGGGATTCGATCTCCGGTAATCCTCTGAGGTGGAGGACGAAGGATTCGTCAATTGGTTGACGAATACCTCTCCGGAGAAGCGAGTTTTGAGAACTCGTATTAGGATCCGAATTTGAATTCGGATCGTGATCATCTCTCGATCATGTCGTCTTCAACACGAGGCTAGTAACCCGTACGAAGACGAAGCTCGTGGCTTAGCGAAGTCATCCCGAGGAACTCGGCGTGGATACGGATAGAGACGATTCTAGCGAGGATCATTCCGGTTGATGTCGTTCCCGCTACACGTCATACGAAAGGTATAACGTAGATAAATTTCCTTTTATTGCAAATTTAAATTTACGGTTATGTCTACACTTGTTGTAATATGCATGCGTGTGTTGTGTGTGTTGTAATAAATGTAGATTTATTATTTTTTTGCTTCCGCTGTGTTCATGTTTACGAAACGTGATCGAACACACACACGCCGCAGTGCCAGAAACCCAACAGTTAACACAGTCCGCTCGACCCTTGAGAGATTACATAGCTCCTAGACGGAAAGCATGGAACTCCTGCATAACTATTCCATGAATTCAGACCGCGAGCTGGGAAATAAACCCTGCATTAATTGCTCTTATTCAAGAGAAGTAGTTTGGAGGGACTCAGATTAAGGAGCCCTATCTACACCTCGAAGAATTTTTGGCGTACTGCGGCACAGTGAAATATGAAGGAGTCCCAACAGATGCCATTAAGCTTATCATGTTCCCATTTTCCCTGAAGGCGGAGGCCAAGCAATGGATACGCACTCTTCCAGAAGGGAGTATAATGACATGGGAATAGATGGAAGACACTTTTCTAAGTAAATTCTCCCCCCCCCCCCATAAAACAGCCTACCTTAGGGATAAAATCCTTTCATTTGAGCAAGGGCACGAAGAGACTCTGGCCGCGGCATGGAAGAGACTACAAGAACTGGTTATTCGTTGTCCACACCATGGATTATAGAATTGGTTACTCTTCTATGTTTTTTATTCTGGGATCACAAGCTTGTCAAAAGAACTTTTGGACATAGCCGCGGGGGGCGTACTGATGAAAAAGAGCACTGATGACGCATACCGCGTTATCGAGACAGTGGTGTGGACTCTCAAAATGTGGGCAAACAACGAGCAAGATTTTCAGGAGGCACTCCCCATTATGGGGGTGGTAAAGTAGAAGCAGCCTGGTAAGTACAGGAAGAAGACAAAGAGAGAGAGGACTGGATGGAAGCAGCTTCACTATCTTCAGAATCAGAAGAAGAGGAAGATTTGGGGCAGGTGGAAGACGTGAAACACATAGGGCCTAAGATTAAGCCACTTCCCCCGAATCTCAAGTACAAATTTTTGGGTCTGACTTCAATCCATCTGGTGATAATAAACGCAAATTTGAGTGAGGGAGAGACAAGGAAGTTGTTGGGGGTGCTCAAGACATACAAAAAAGTGTTGGGGTATACTATCGATGACATAAAGGGGATAAGCCCGTCACTATGCATGCATAGGATAATACTCGAGGATGGGTGAAAGTCAACCGTGGAGCGCCAAAGGTGACTTAACCCACACTTGCAGGAGGTGGTGAAGAAGGAAGTACTTAAACTTTTGGATGCCGAAATAATTTACTCATTTTCAGATAGTGAGTGGGTAAGTCCGGTGCATGTAGTTCCAAAGAAAGGCTGCACTACAGTAGTCAAAAATGAAGAGAATGAGATGATCCCTGTACGAATGGTAACGGGGTGGAGGATGTATATAAATTATCGTAAATTAAACAAAGCAACAAGGAAGGATCATTTTCCACTCCCATTTATCGATCAGATGTTGGAACGCCTCGCTAAACATTCCTATTTTTACTACCTTGATGGGTACTCAGGATTTTTCCAAATCCCAATTCACCCTAATGACCAAGAGAAGACCATCTTCACCTGCCCGTATGGAACCTTCGCCTACAGAAGAATGCCCTTTGGTCTATGTAATGCCCTAGCCACCTTCCAGCATTGTATGATAAATATTTTTTCAGATATGATTGAACAAATTATGGAAGTATTCATGGATGATTTTTCAATCTACCGAACAAGTTTCGATCCATGTCTGGAAAATCTAGAAAGGGTTCTGCAAAGATGTGAAGAGAATAGCTTGATTCTGAATTGGGAAAATGTCACTTCATGGTAACTGAAGGGATAGTTTTGGGACATAAGATATCAAGGAATGGTATCGAAGTAGACAAGGCGAAGGTAGAAGTAATTGAAAAGTTGCCACCGCCCAGGGATGTGAAGGGGGTCCAGAGCTTTCTTGGGCATGCAGGGTTTTATAGAAGGTTCATAAAGAATTTCTCTCAGATAACTAGACCCCTAACAAATCTACTAGCTAAGGACACCGAGATTATTTCTGATCGGCAATGTTTAGTAGCATTCGAAGAAATTAAAAAAAGCCTTGGTATCATCCCCGATAATACAACCCCCTAACTGGAGCCTACCATTCGAAGTCATGTGCGATGCTAGTGATTATGCAGTAGGGGTAGTGTTGGGGCAACGGAGGGAGAAGAAGCTACACGCCATACACTACGCCTATAAAATGCTGAACGAAGCACAGATCAATTATACCACGAGCGAGAAAGAATTTGTAGCAGTCGTGTTTGCATTCGACAAGTTTAGACAGTACTTAGTGGGTTCAAAGGTGGTTGTTTACACTGACCATACTGCAGTTCGCTACTTGATAAATAAAAAGGATGTTAAACCCCACCTTATTCGCTGGATCTTATTACTACAAGAATTTGATATAGAAATCAGAGATAAAAAGGGCTCGGACAATGTCGTTGTAGACTACTTGTCGCACATGCCCATTGAGGGCGGGGTAGAAGAGGAAGGAAGTCCTAAAATAGATGATGCTCTGCGAGATGATACCCTCATGGCTATTACTAAGGTTACCACCCCCTAGTATGCAGATTTGGTGAATTTTCTGGCAGGGAGAGTGATACCATCAGAATTCATGACCCAACAAAGGAAAAGATTCTTTGCAGAGGTTCGGCAATATATATGGGATGATCCCTTCCTATTTAGGAAATGTGTAGATAGCGTATATCGAAGGTGCGTACCAGAAGAGGAAGTGGAGAGCATCCTCTTTCACTTCCATTCCTCAGCATATGGGAGGCATGCCGAAATTGCAAAAACAGTTGCAAAGGTACTTCAGGCAAGATCCTACTGGCCTAGTCTGTTTAGGGACACGCACAACTATGTAGTCTTCTGCGATCGGTGCCAGAAAATAGAAAATATAGGTAGGAGACATGAGATGTCGGCAAGCACCATATTAGAAGTGGAGCTCTTTGACGTATGGGGAATAGATTTCATGGGACCTTTTCCCGCTTCCAATGCAAACAGATATATCCTGGTCACCGTAGACTACGTCTCCAAATGGGTAGAGGTCGTAGCATCACCCCACTGTGATGCTAGGACCGTAATAAAAATGTTCAAAAGAAACATATTCCCTAGGTTTGGAGTTCCTCAAGTTGTAATCAGTGATGGAGGATCCCACTTCATCGAAAAATAATTTGAAATATTGCTACATAAGTACGGGGTGATCCACAAAGTCTCGACAGCGTACCACCCGCAAACAAGCGGACAAGTGGAAATTTCAAATTGGGAGATCAAAAGTATTCTAGAAAAGACGGTAGTGGCATCAAGGAAAGATTGGTCACAAAAATTGGATGATGCTCTTTGGGCTTACCGCACAGCTTACAAGACCCCGATAGGCATGACCTTGTTTCGCCTAGTTTATGGGAAGTCTTGCCACCTTCCTGTTGAATTGGAGCACAAGGCTTTCTGGGCCATCAAGAAGCTCAACTTGGACTACTGTGCGGTAGGAGAGAAAAGGAAACTGTAGTTAAGCGAGTTGGACGAAATTCGAAGAGATGCGTATGAGCATGCTAAGGCATATAAGGAAAGAACTAGGAAATGGCATGACCAACATATCTTGAGAAGGGAGTTTAAGGAAGGTGACTTAGTTCTCCTATATAATTCCAGGTTAAAACTTTTTCCAGGGAAGCTAAAATCAAGGTGGTTAGGACCGTTTCAGGTGAAGAGGGTATACCCATATGGTACAGTGGATATATGGAATAAGGAATCAGAGGAGATTAAAGAAGTATTTAGAGGAGTCTTCAGAATTCAAGACAAATGAATAGAGGTTTACAGAACCTCCAGAGGCAAGTTTTTTTTTTTTTGATGAAAGGTAAATATATATCATCAAAGAAAAGCACAAACATACAGTAGCCTAGCGTTCATGCTCATGTCATGTCTAACGAAGTGTCACATCTGAGATGTATCCCGGCTGCAGCGTACAAGTTCTCTCATGGGTACCACCTCTCTGATGGGCTCTAGCCCTCTCACTCAATACATCAACACCTACATGTCCAACCCTTGTGTACGACGCGCGCGTATCTTCCTTGTCTCCTTGTCTCTTTACCCGCGCATAACGTCTAACTGCAACTGGCTCTCCATGTATACCTTCTTACATCGTCTTGCCTCCTTTGTCCATCTAGTCACGGTCCTCCAATTTTGTCACTTTTGGTAAGTGATCAGCCAATAACGGATTTGCCATGTCTTTACCATAGCCATTTGCTACGGACTAGATAGGTCATTCAGGTGGGCCTATTCACCTCTAGTAGGCTTTTTGGCCAAGCCTCAGCCATAACGGATTTAACATGTCTTTACCGTAGCCGTTTGCTACGGACTAGATAGGCCATTATGGGTGGGCCTATTCACCCTCCCTCATCTAAAATCCGTATTTGCCCAAGACTGCAATTTTTTTTTTTAAATCTCCTTGGACCGCCCTAGATCGCCCTGTGATTGGTTGCTATCGTGCAGGGCTGCCCGTCTTGGGTCCGTTGGACTGCCCTGAGCCTTCCTAGCGTCATTGACCAGACGATGTTGGGTCCATCTTGTTCCACCCTGGAGCTTCACGGAGCTACCCTGGCCTAAGAGGTCTTCCCTTGGGCCGCTTAAGGACTAGCCTGGCCTAGGGAAATAACTCTGCCAGAGCAAAACCACCCTGAGCCTGCAAAAACTGTCCTGGCCTCCCTGTGCTTGTGGAGACAGCTTTGAGGTCAAAACTGCCCTAGGTCTGAGGAAACTACCCTGATCACTTTGTGCTTGAGGAGACTGCCCTGGAGCAGAAACCACCCTGGCCTGAGGAAACTACCCTGATGACCTTGGGGGTGAAACCTTCTTGGGCCTGAAGAAACTACCCTGGTCACCTTGTGCCTGAGGAGACTGCCCTAGAGCAAAATTTTTTTTTTTTTTGAACAGCCCTAGATTGAGGGGGGTGGGGCTTGGGAACTACCCTGGAACAATGCCCTGGAGGGTGGACTGGCCTTGGCTATTAGAGAACTGCCCTGGACCCTAGATTGAGGGGGGGCTTGGGAATTACCCTGGCACAGTGTCCTGGGGGGTGCTCTGGCCTTGGCTATTAGAGAACTGCCCTGGGATAGTGCGAACTACCCTAGAACATGGAGTAGATCTTGGGAAGTAGATGAGCTATCCTGGGATGCCAAGAACTGGCCGGGGGTGGCAGTTAATGGGGCTAAGAGGGTGCACTGGCCTTGGATATTAGAGAACTGCCCTGGGACCCTGGCTTAAGGGGGGGCTTGGGAACTACCTTGGAACAGTGTCCTGGAGGGTGCACTGGCCTTGGCTATTAGAGAACTGCCCTGGGACAATGCGAACTACCCTGGAACATGGAGTAGAGTTTGGGAAGTAGATGGGTTGTCCTGGGATGCCAAGAATTGGCCGAGAGTGGTAGGTAATGGGGCTAAGAGGGATGTAGGGAATATGGGGCACTGTCCTGGGGAGTGTCTAGGGATCACCAGGTAGGTATAGGGGAGAGAGAGGGGGAGCCAAGTTGAGATAATGGAGAGTGGTCGAGCTAAAAGACCTTAAACAAAGCCCTTCTTGGGAGGCAACCCAAGTTTAATTTACATGTTTTTAATTTTTTAGCATTCATATGTATAATTTATACTTTGATTTATTATCGCTTATGTTCTTTGCAAATAGCTTAGGATTAGGGAAAACCTGCTAGGAAGAAATAAAAATCATTTTGAGCCCACCTAGTCCACATAGACATGAGCCTGCACCTACACCACCACTTTTTTTTCTACTTTTGAGCAGGATGTAGGTACATATATCTATGACTTTTTGGAGTTCTGATTGCGCCTCGACGACATATATGACGAGCAACAGATGCAGAGGCTACGATGGGAGGAGCAGAGCACTTACACGCAGGCAGAGTTTCAAGGCTTCCGGGAGAACTTCAAGCGGGCTGAGGAGTTCTACAACGAGGCCCACGTCTACTTCCAGGAGGAGGCTACCTGTCACCAGGATGAGGTCACCTACCGCCAGGAGATACGGCAGCACATGCATGCCCAACAGGCACAATGGGCCCGGGAGGAGGAGCACAGAGCGGTCGCTACATCCACCAGCTCTCAGATCGACCACATATACATGTGGCATCAGCGGTTGAGCACTAGGTTTACCCAGGAGCCTGACATGCCGTGACTGCCGGACATCCTACCTCGGCCACCATATTAGAGGTACAGTCTCATATAAGTCTAGGGGGACCCCAAGTTTTGATTTATTTTGTTTCTAGTAATAGTTTCTTTCCTGTCATTTGTATTTTTTATTAGCATTCATTTGTTCATACATAGAGTTTTTAGTTTCTTCAGTACTTAGTTCTTACTATTTTTAAGCTACCTCAGTAGTATTGATAAAGTTTTCTTCATGACTTGTTTCCATGTGTAGCTTAACTTCATTTACCTGGTGGTATTTTATTTTATTTGCTCTAATGAATGTTCTAGTCTTACACTGGTTAGCTTTTATATTTACACCTACACAAGATGAACATTCTGAAAGGGAGAGTCTAGTACGTACCTAGTTATGATTCATCTCAATAGTCTAGTACTTTGGAATCCATAGGTGACCCTAAGTTTAGCATTTTAGTTACTGGAGATGCTCGGATTGTGGAATCCCATTCGAAAAAATCAAAATCCCAAGAGACTAAAAAAATTATTGATTGAAAAAGATTATGAGGGATAAAAAATAGTTGTTGTGGGTGGAAATGGTTAGGTGCCCCTTTGAGACCGAGTTAGGTTACTAGGGAAACACCTACTAATTTCCCTCAATACTGAGCACGCCTTTGATACTTTATGCTAGATCTAGGGAACGACCCTCGCTTTGGGCAGTGCCTAAGAGTCGAAGACCTTAGGAAAGCTATAGGATGATAACTTAACTTACCATGGAACGAGTATCCCCTAAGAAGATTTGCTTAGCACGAGCATGAGGAGCTAACTTAGTGAATTTCTAGAACATCTCTATTTTACATTGATTGGAAATACCACTTGATAAATCTAGTTAACATGCTAAGTATGAAACAATACCTTTTAAAATTTCATGCCACTGAGGTTTGCCTGAGGACAAGCAAAGACTTAAAGCTAGGGGAATTGATGTGAGCAAAATATATAGGGTTTTAGGAATAGTTTTCGCTCACATATCATTACATTTTATATTTGTTTCATGCATATTTTACTTTTTTTTTGCATGCATTTCCTATTTTCTGGTTCGGTGATCTGCTCTTTGTACTTTTGTGTGCAGGATAGCATTTCATGGGGAAAACGGCACACTTTCAGAGAAAAAGGACATTTTGCAGCTAGCCGCAGATGGGGACCCGGCTAGGGCATGTGGCTACACACGCTCATGTCCAAGGGTCGAAATTGGCCACCATGGTGCCACACACGGCCTGGTCATGTGAAAACACACGATCGTGTGGCGTTGCATGATTCCAATGTGATTCGGTTATTTTCCAGGTTTTAGGGAGATCCAAGCTGATGTCTATATAAAAGAGGCTATGCCTAAACCCTAGGGAGGAGGCATGATGGCCGGGACGGCACTCTGACGCCCTAAAAAGCTTGGGGAACTCACAATGGAGAGGAAGAAAGCCATCGGAGATCCAAATTTTGCACTTCAACGCCGGAGAGAAGAGTCACATCGCATTGTAATTTCCGTTCTTTACATAATTTCCATTGTTTATACGAACATGATTGTGCTTTGTGTTTCTCCTCTCTTATTTATGGAGTAGACTCTTCGATTCTAGGACTAGGGAGTAGTTTGTGTTGAGTTAGAACATGTTGGTTCAAATATCTTTTCGTTCTTGAATTTATATTTGCAATTGGCATTTGGTTCAGAGCTATAACTATTGTTTTGGTTTTCTATCTACTGTGCTAGTCGATACGAGGGGTGACAGCCCTCACATCTAAGATTTAGGAGAATTAAGGAGGAACCTAGGGGTAGGCCTCATCTCCCGTAACCGTGGGTAGAAGGATGCGATAGAGTAGGAAATATGCCCCATTTTTGACTCGTCATAGGGATTGATTCGGCATCCTCGTACCGACTATCCCGTCCTAAGTCCAGGTGTCGACCTGGTAATGGTAGAGATAGCTTTCGATAGATGTGAAGGCTCATCAAGGGAGTGTATGATGTCCTTTCCACAAAATCGTATCTAGAAACCTAGACAAAACCCAATTGACAACGTGTTCTACGACACACCAATGAAACCGAAATCCTAGAATCCCTTCAAAAGACTCGCAACTAGTTTCTTTCTTCTTCCGTGTGACACCGTATTTAGTTGGGACCGCCGTCAACCCTCGCAATCACAACCCTTAGATCTGAATTCTAAACAATAACCTCCACTTACCAAATCGATATTCGAATCTCAGTCCCTATGGGATCGATAACCTTTTTATTACTTGACGACATATGTGCACTTGCAGGCGTTGATTGCAAGTGCATACTTTGAGTCCTCGATGGTCTCCATCGCGAGATTTGAGGTCGCATTCACGTGCACTAGCGGTGTAAAGTCCAAGCGGACATTGGCAAAGTAAGTCCAAAGGCAAGGTCTTGGTAGAATAAGTCCAAGCATATAATCTTGGCAGCGTTAAGTCCAAGTAGACTTTGGCAAAAGTTAAACTCGAGACATGATGAAGCCGGGGGAAGCTCTTGGAAGCAAATGCAAGGATGAAGGAGTCACAGACTCGGAGGGATCCTGGAGGCGCAGGCTGAAGGAAGAGCTAGAAGGCTGAGTCTAGGTCTAGGGAGTTGATTTCAAGTATGAGTTGATCATACTTGAAGTGTATTAGACGACTGCGGCTTTGTCCTAGTCGACTGATCAACAAGTCAACT